>JAQPPZ010000861.1:1812500-3012500 GCA_028583015.1 Wollemia nobilis | reverse complement strand
AAAATTTGATTGATTTTTTGGATGGAATCTTTGAAAGCCACCTGTGTTCTTTTTGTAACATTGATCTGCTTTATGCCCATATTTTCCACACTTATAACAAGTTATCTTATAGTTATTCCTTGTATGATTGTTATTATACTTTTCATTGCTATACCTTGATGCCAATTTTGTTGCCTTCCTTGTCTATTTTGTGGTTTGCTCTCATATGCTTCTTCCATTTGTTGTGTTAGCTTATATTTATTTTGTTTCCCTTGATTATTAGATATCCATTTTCCTTTAGTCATTATTGCCTGCCCAGTCTTATTGGATTCACCATTGAATTTTTTAAGTTTCTCTTCTTCACTTAGCAAGGCCCCACATAGCTCATCCAATCTCATTGTACTCAATTTTCCTGTTAGCTCAAGACTGGATACAAAATTATGATATTTGCTAGGTAGGCTGTCAATTAGAAAATCCATAATATCTTCAGCTTTGTATGTTACCTGCATAGTGGATAGCTGATTTCTTATCCTTTTTAATTTTGTGAGGCGGTCATTCATACTCTCTCCTTCCAACTTGAGATAAGTCAATTGTCTCTTTAGATCCATTATTTTAAGTTTGCTGGTCCTCTCATACATAGTAGAAAGAGTATCCCAAACCTTTTTTGATGTTTCAAGCTCTTGAACATAAGCCCTAACTGATGTATATATTTGCCACAAAACGAGTGCTCATGCATTCATGTCCTTTTTGTCCCAATTAGTATGTTCATCTAGATCTGTTGGTCGATCTTGAATAGTTTATTTTTTATTTTTTAATTTACATGGTGGAATCGGTAGCCACCACGATGATCTGGGCGCGCTGTCCGCCTCAATGGCCACCACTATATTCCGCGTTGTCCACCTCGGAAGCCACCACACAGTACTCCGCGCAGTCCACCCCTATAACCACCATGCCGCATTCATTTTAAACCTTTTACGCCGTTGAAAGCACCAGGAAAGCAGACAAACGTTCAGTCCGACGAGGCCCAAGATTTGAACCCGAGATTTAAATCCAATAGGTCTTTCATTTGTAATAGTAATGTCATTTCCATCTTCCATTTCTCATAATTTGTACAATTTAATTTTTCCAATACCATGTAGTTGTCATTTGAACCCATGATTGAAGAAGTAGCTTGAGAAGACAATAAAGAAGACCACCACAAACACAAGAGGGCTTGAATATAAGCCTCTCAAATCACCTCCACACCAAAAAGAAACTTTATTATTAGTTGCCTTGCAATTAGCCTTCTTATGAGCCAATCACTCAAGGACTTTGGATTTTCAAAATACAACTATAACCAAAGTTTCACAATCTTAACAAATACCTCCACAAAACTATTTGCACCTTTCCTTTTTTTTTTTAAAAACAAACATTACACTGAAATGGTCCACTGTAACCAGCATTACCCAAAAAGCAGTGCAACATATACCATGATGGGCAAAAGATCAACCCTAGTTTCAACCAACAGATTCCCTGTTTCGCACAACAAATATTCATAGCTTTCGCATAGTAAATCAACACTCATCCCAAAAAGCTTCCAAAACATAACTACTAAGTTTATACACCACTTTCAGAAACCACAAACACCACCACTTCCATGTCAGCAATTTTAAGCCTTACAAATCCTCTTGATAAAAAAAAAACTCAAAAACATCCATAAAACATTTTCCAAAATCCATGCCACCTAGACAAGGAAGGATCCTAGCAGTAGCAACTATCCAGAAGCACCCACAAAAGTACTCACAAAAAATGGAATCACTCCAGCCGCCACTACGTCGGGCCAGTCAGCCACTAGGGCATTCCCGTGAAAAATGCCCCTGCTCTCTAGAAATAAAATTTTAACTGACAGCTCTCTGCTCCCGCCTATTCTCTCAAGCCTCACAAATATTGCTCCCATCTTCAACATGAACCGCCACTACTGCCACGTCCTATTCAACTGCTCCAACCACTCCCAAAACTTGGTCCTAATACCAAGTTTGTTAACATAATGGATCTAAAGAGACAATTGACTCATATCAGGTTGGAAGAAGGAGAGAGTATGAATGACCACCTCACTAAATTAAAAAGGATAAGAAATCAGCTATCTACCATGCAAGTAACATACAAAGATGAAGATATTATGGATTTTCTAATTGACAGCTTGCCTAGAAAATATCATAATTTTGTATCCACTCTTGAGCTAACAAAAAAATTGAGTACAATGAGATTGGATAAGCTATGTGGGGCTTTGCTAAGTGAAGAAGAGAAACTTAAAAAATTCAACGGTGAATTTAGTGAGACTGAGCAAGCACTGATGACTAAAGGAAAATGGATATCTAATAATCAAGGGAAACAAAATAAATATAAACCAACACAACAAATGGAAGAAGCATATGGGAGCAAACCACAAAACAGAAAAGGAAGGCAACAAAATTGGCATCAAAGGTATAGCAATCAAAAGTATAATAACAATCATACAAGGAATAACTATAAGATAACTTGTTATAAGTGTGGAAAATATGGGCATAAGGCAGATCAATGTTACAAAAAAAACACAGGTGGCTTTCAAAGATTCCAGCCAAAAAATCAATCTCTCCTCTTTCTTCTATTCTACTCTAGTCAGCAATCTATCCTATGTATCTTTCAAGCCGTGTACTCTCTTTACTTCTTCAAATACAATATATGCTTTGCACATATTAATCTTGTTTTCTTATAGTGTAGATTGTTTCTGATCTATCTGTCCAGTGCTTCTTTATTTGTTCACATTTGGTATCAGAGCCCATAGATGTTTGGGCATGGGTATATCTATTGTTCAAAGTCCTTTGTGAATGAGGCCTACGCTGTGTTCATATTTGTCTAGTGTCTAGAGGCTTGTTCGTCACTGTGAATCTTTGTAGAAGAGTCTAGGAGGCAGTATTCTGTTGGTGATTGTGGGTCATGGTGTTGTGTGTTTCTGCCTCAGGAGCAACCCTACCTCCATGTCTGCCAATTTCATCATTTTTTCCTACATTTTCGCTAAACTTGGAGGCAGCACTGTGGCTATGTACGAAAAACAGGGCAAAGTTGTTCTTCCGCCCTAGAGCTTCTTGTGGAGTGTGGAAAGAACCCTCATCGTGGTTCTTGTCCTTTTGCGCCTCACTGCCTGCAGCCAGGAGTTTTGTTTTCGTCTTGCCCACCTGTCACCGTGACAACAATTTGCCCCTCTAAAGGGAGCATGTTGAAAATCTCTGTTTGTGGCTACATGTGTGGTGTCAGTTGTGGGTTCCCCGATGGGTCCAGCTAGCATGAAGAGACAACAACAAATATTGATAACATGATTTGCATGGGGGTGAATGTGGCAACAACAATTTAGTCCAAATCATGCAATCATGCTATCTCTTCTGAAACTATGTTGCTACAGTCTGTGGGTGGTCTCAAACTTCAATCCTAAACCACTTCAATCAAAGTCTCTACTGTAACATCTTGGAATCGAACCTGGTTTGAATGTAGCGCTTTGGTCAACTGACATGAAAGATTATTTGTAGCACAAGGTAGTGGGTTCTGTCAGATTCTCTGTTGATACAAGGACCGAGTTGCTTTGGGCAAGTTAAAGTTGAGGGTGAAAACAGCACTAACAAATGATATGGTGTTAGGTTGTAAACGAATCATACATGCTTTTGACAATGAAGGCTTGAGGTAACCCCTAAGATGAGATTTAAACACGAGGGCTTATCGTTAAAAAATAATAAATACGAAGTAGTTGGATAGGACGTAAATACTAAATTCATGTGGATATGACTGTCCACCTCTTTGTGGGGCAAGGAGACGGATATGTATATGATATGACATCTCATGTAAATCTATTATTGTTGGCATATATTTTTGCAGAATTTGCCTAATATATATTTGTATTTTCTTCTTTGGGCAAAAGTTTTTATATGATATTTAGTCAATTTATGAGTCTAAGGTCTAATGAGTATCAATTAAAATTTAGGCAATCAATATCCGAGTATGTGAAAGATTTATTAGGAATTATTAAATATCATAGAAAATGTTAATGTTGAGATGTCATGATTGGTAAATGTGATGGTGTTAAAAGAAGTCTCATGTAATAAGTTGTGTGCATAGAGATTTGGTTATAATTGAAAGAGATTAGATTGAAAACAAAAATTGTCTTTATCAAAAGCATTGTATTTGGGGTGCATGATCGGTGGTACCTGACACCCCTTACTATCGTATTGAGGAATTCAAATTTCAAAGGTCATAAAAAGAAGCATTTACATCATGGGAAAGGCAAGGAGGAAACAAGACAAAAAGCAACCGGAAGTCAAAAGAGTGTGTCGACAGATAAAGTTCTTTATTTTCCAGCAACAAGTGAAGATGGAGAACTATTAGCAATTAAGCGCAGCTTACAAATGGTTCTCAAAGAAGCTAATGTTTGTGAAGATTGCTTTAGGAATGGTATTACATTTCCTGTTGATTTTGTGAAGACGATATACATGGCATTTATCACTCTTGACGTAATTATGGAGGAGTGTAAAAGGTTAAAAGACACAAATAAAAGGTTGAAGGTCAAGCCTATGGTGGATGTTTGTTATGACACAAGTGATCTTATCCAAAGGAAAAACTTTGCTTGTGATGTTGAGAACTTAAACATTGTGTGTGATAGTGGTGTTTGTATTGAAGAAAATCATCATGATGGCAGAACAATGGATGCTCATTACTGTGTTGACCGTGACAAAGACCATGTTGACCATAGTGATGATGAAGAGATTGTGTGCTTTGAAAAGCACACCAAAGGTATTGGCTCCAAAGTAATGAAAAAAATGGGATATGATGGCAAAGGTTTGGGAAGGAATGGGCAAGGCATAAGAAAACCCATAGAGCCAAACATAAGGCCAAAGAATGAAGACCTTGGTTGTGTTGGTCAAACCAAAAGTGTTGAAACCAAGTTTGTGAAAAGAGAAACCTATGAGATGGATGAAACTTTTAGAATAATTTGTTGCGGTCATTGTGGACGATGAGGAGATGTGATAGCTCAGTGTTAGGATTTGCATCCATGTGAGATATGTGGTGAAAATAATCACTCTAAAAATTATTGTTGGCACAAAGATAAAATGTCCAATAAAATACATGTTGATTGTGGATGGATGGATGTGATAGAATAGAGCAAAATGAAAGAAATGTTGAGTGAATTTTATAGGAATTTGTCTTGTTCTCATAAGAGCAGGATATATGTAAAAGCAGCATTACATTATAAGTGATTGTTGATGAGTATTAAGACTCATGTGTGTGCTAGATTAAGCGATTAAGAGAGACCATAGATAGTTACAGTTTATTTATATAAAAGCCTTGTTGTAAATGGGTACCTAATCAGCCATAAGTCCTAAAGAGACAGGCAGGACCCATATTCCCTTGTGGTGTTTTAGAGGGATTAGACAAAATGAATTTATGGGGGGTGTTGGAAATAAATTCATTTCGGTAGACACTCAGTGCAATAAATTTATGGTCGGTCCATTTGATCGGTAGTGGTCAGCCCTTCCAGAATCCTCTGCACCAACCACATCCTCTGCTAAAAAAACAACTCCAGTACCTGCATTGGGTAATCCCCTCTTCTTCCTCTCTCCCCTCTTTTATTCTGCAGTCTCTGGTGTATGTGTATGTGTTCCTGTGTATCTTCTGGTGTATTTGTCCCTGTGCATTAAGCTGTGCATTAGCTGTGTATACAGCTGATATGGTGTAATACATTCCTATTGTGATTTGATCAATATCACTTCTTATTGTGGGTGCATGTATGTTTGTTTATTTGTTCACAGTGTATGCTCCAACTCTTCACAATGAGAACAGCTGTGACGCACAAGGCACTCAGCTTCTTCTTATCAGCTATTCAGAAATGTTGCCTACTAGCAATCTTGGGGACATAATGAGCATCAAGTAAGCAGCATAATTCCATTGTTTACAGCCTACATATAGCTTTAATATTATCACGATCGAACTTATCATATGGCATCTAAGTATTTGTGTCCTTGTGTTCCTCTATTGGAAGTCGTGCAATTATAGCCTTTATGTAGGCCATTTTCATGAATATTTATTATAACTTACTATGTAAGTAGGACTGTAGTTGTCGTTGAACTGTTCATTTCATTCTTGCTCTAATTCTAATGAAGATGTAAATCCCCTGTCGGAGAATTATAGGTAATTGCACGACTTCCAATAGACGAACACAAGGACACAAATACTCAGATGCCATCATATAGCTGTAAACAATGGAATTTTATGCTGCTATAAACAATGGAATTTTATGCTGCTATAATTTGAACTTATCATATGGCATCTGAGTCTTTGTGTCCTTGTGTTCCTCTATTGGAAGTCGTGCAATTATAGCCTTTATGTAGGCCATTTTCATGAATATTTATTATAACTTACTATGTAAGTAGGACTGTAGTTGTCGTTGAACGGTTCATTTCATTCTTGCTCTAATTCTAATGAAGATGTGAATTCCCTGTCGGAGAATTATAGGTATTCTGTAAAAATTTATTTATTTTTTATTTCTTATATAATTTCCACTTATTTCCTAGTACAAAAAAGTGAAGTGTTTTTTACTGCAAGATCTGATGGGCATAGATTTACTAGCGCAAACATTAAAAAAACTGGTCTGATAATTTTGTAGATAGATGTTAGTTGCATTTGATGGGGCTCTTGGGACCCTCCCTCTGAGTCCCTGGAGGTTTCCCCGCACTTTAAAATACAGAGAGTTTCAAGATGGGTATATTTGTTTAGAGTGAAAAGAGATGATCATACACACCCACAGAGAAAGACCCATAACATCTGATATATTTAAAGCAAAATAAAAAATCCCAGGGAAATATACATTGAGTATACGTATTTCCCAAATGGGTGTATGCTGATGGGTAAATATCTTATCAGTGAAAATGCGAATATATACACCCACAGAGCAAAGAACAAACATATATGACGTCTCAAAGCAGAAAAAGATAATTCCAAGAACATACACAATGGGTATATACATTTCCCAAGTTGGTGCATTCTGAGGTGGAAAACAAAATGAATTCATCACCAAAGAAAATCCCCAACGCCACATATGGGTACACTCTGAAATGAAATCAAATGCATTCTCCATTAAAACAGTGATTATCGAGGACTCCAACAGTTAGCTAGTCTAAAAACACCCCAAGTGGATACACATATTCACACATGACTTCATCGTTTAACTAAAGAACATGCAGAGTTCATGCATGGCAAACCTACCTGTAACTCTGAGGCCA
This sequence comes from Wollemia nobilis, assembly GCA_028583015.1. Lineage (NCBI taxonomy): Eukaryota > Viridiplantae > Streptophyta > Pinopsida > Araucariales > Araucariaceae > Wollemia > Wollemia nobilis. Next base: position 3,005,238 of record JAQPPZ010000861.1, on the reverse strand, counting down.
TTGAAAGGACTGGAATGAAGGCAGGGGTGAATGGTCGGGAAAGGAATCCTCCTTCCCCATTTGGAACCACTCTTCTTCGTCATCCTCTTCGTGAATTTGATGTTGTTCTCCACATTTTTCATTTTCATTCCCCTCTTCATCTACACAGTCAATGAAGAATTCGGCTCGGCTTTCATCGGGCTTGTCCGAATCCATTGACGAATGATTTCGGCTTTCACTGGGCTTGTCCGAATGACTTGTGAGCAAATCCGAATCCATTGACGAATGATTTCGGCTTTCACTGGGCTTGTCCGAATGACTTGTGAGCAAATCCGAATCCATTGACGAATGATTTCGGCTTTCACTGGGCTTGTCCGAATGACTTGTGAGCAAATCCGAATGATTTCGGATTTCAGGATTTCACTGGGCTTGTTGAATGATTTGTGAGCAAATCTCTCTGTGCACCCAGGCTTGCATGCAAACCGCAATTAGTATCTATTTTTAGCCTATTTTAAATATTTGCATATACGTGTGTTAATGAGTATCTTTGGTGATATGGGAATCGGCGAAACATGGAGAAAGTTCTAGCGTGCATAAAATACCAAAATCCAATCTTTGTAATTGTGGATATATTTGCTCGGTGTAATTATTCGCATCAAACGGTCTTCTCTTTTGATTTGGACAAGATATCTGCCATCTTTTCTTGGGGTGGTGGAACGGGTGGCTGTGTAGCAATTTTGGGATGTACTTTTGAGTTTTTTTTAGTATGCTTAAAAGCAAGGCGTGTAATATTTACGTGTTTAAATATGTTCATAGCAATTAGAGTTTTTTTTTATTTGGTTGGTGCAAGAAATTTTTACAGCCACATTTTTAGAGAAAAAAATTGTGGTTCATCTTCTGAAAATTATAATCAAGGAGTTCTACACCGTAAAAAATCAGTTGTAGTCATGTAAAAATCAGTTGTAGTCATGTTCGACCCTGACGCACCAGCATTATCAACTTTTGGGTCCTGATGTAGGTTTGGTAGGCTCGAGATTCAAACCAAAGAGCTTCTTTGGAGGATTGCCCTACCCTCTCCAACTCACCTCCAACAAGTGGGTATTTGTGCCACCACATTTAGATTTGAACATTTTCATTTTATGATGATGGGAGCTAAACTTATTAATAAAATTAAGGACTATATATTTGTTTCGTATTAAAATTATATATTTAATAATTATTAAGTTTTAATACCTGCATAGCCAACTCTCCTATGTAACCAAAAAAAAAAATTATTAAGTTTTAATATGGTTTAGGATATTTGGTTTCAATACAAATCTTCTTTTATTATTGTAAGCATTTGTTCTAGTATGCTAAAGTTGGAAGGATCTCTATCATATTAACAATGTTTTTCTCTTATAACCTCGTGTATTTAAATTATAACTTTAAAGCTACTATGTATTAGGTGTAAGATTTAAACAATGTTTCTCTTATAACCTCGTGTATTTAAATTATAACTTTAAAGCCACTATGTATTAGGTGTAAGATTTAAATTCATTACTTTTTAAAGGAGAGAAATTTAACAAATTAATCTTTGATTTTATTTATTTTTTTTAATTTTTATATTAGAGTTTTTATTTTTAAATAATATGTATTTTAAATTAATTACATGTGATTAAAATGGAATATTACATGATGACGATAAAGTAATATTATGAAAGTTAGACAAACTATGTGTATATTATTTGAAGAAATTTGAACCTTGATCTCACGTTAAAATTAAAGAGATATAATCAATTTAACTTATATTATTTGATTATTTTTTAATAATGTTGGCTGTTATGGGATGCGCGGGGGAGAGGAGCGTGAGCAACAGAAAGCTCGACCTTTTAAAGCATACATAAATGTCCTCTCCCTCTCAAGATTCCTCTCTGTTTTAAAAGGGGAGAGCTTTGATCAAAAGGTCGAGCGAGACCTGCTTTCGAATTATAGGGGTGATCCCGCTCTCTGTTTCAAAGGGGCAGTAGTAATATCTTAAGAGTGCATTGGAGCTATCTCCCAATCTCCTCTCTTCTAGAAGGCCCCCTCTATTTTAAAAAGGAGGTCGATCTCTTCAAGTTTTAGAGGGGAGCGATCTTTAGAGCATATGGTTTATGATTGACAAGGTAGCCTTTTTAATGGCGGCTATTTAAAGGGCACTCTTAAGGGAGAGGGCTACCTCTACCTCTCTCTCTACCTTTCCATCTACCAAAGGTGATGGGGCACTGCACTGACAGCCTTGAAATCAAAAGAGGTATCGAGCGCGCCAATTCGCCTTCCCACCGAAAGAATAGGGCCTTAGTGATGGAGTTGTTATATTCTATATAGGATGGATTCTCAATTCGTTTCTCTCCTCGTTTAATTATAAGGCGAATCTTATATAAGCCGTATAATCTCTGATTTCAGAGGAATGGTTTCCTTGGTTTATAGATTTTAATTTTATTTATTTATACTTAAAATTATTATTATTATATTAAATATATCATGTATCTCCGCGGGACTTGAATTTGCTCAACTAAAATGTTAACTTCAAAACTTAATAATTATTTTTTGAAAAGTAATTTGAAAATTTTATATTAAAATAAAGATAATTTCAATTTCAATGATCTAATCATTTCAATTTCTCATAATCAATTATTGTATATATAAATAAAATGAAGACATTATAGATCTAATCTCGGAGAGGGGATTCACATCTTCATTAATGCTCTAATAACCATATATATTGATATATATGGTTATGATCTAATCATTTCAATTTCTCGTAATCAATTATTGTATATATAAATAAAATGAAGACATTATAGATAATGGCAAATAAAATTCAATAATAGGAATATAACTCAATTCCAAATCCCTATATCATAATGAATATTCTTATGATAAGATTGTTGAAAGTATTACATTATTTACCCTTTTGTAAATAATAGTTTGGTAGATGATTTATATTTTATATAATGCATGTGTTAATATAAGAGAAAGTGCAAGGTGTCAAGAGAATGAAGAGTCACATTGATATGTGGTAAGATAAGAGTTTTGTCTTTATGAGAGGAATGTGAAAGGATGCATCTCCCGGATGTTTGAGGAGAGCAATAGTACTAAAAATATATGTAAAATTATATATTGGAGATATCTCTCCAAGCAATGTAATCAATTTGTATCATTCTTGTAATATTTTGATATTGTGTATATTTGAGTTATATTTGTGAGATATTGTTGTTATTCCAATATTGAGATTTACTATTAGTTTGATTAATGATATTCATTTTATTTATATTTGATCTTGGATAAAGCTTTCTATGAGTTAATCTATTAAAAAAGCTAACAGTGGTATCAGAGCCACATTGGAGAGAAGGTTGAGATTGTTGGAAACAAGAAAATTCAATGAAAGGAATAAGAGAGCAATGGATTTCATGATAGCCACCTTGGTAGTTTCGAGTGCCATCTTGAGAGATATATTTGAAGGGAAACTACCACATGAAGGTTGTTGGAAGATTGCAGAAGCGTGGAAAGAGATTGCTACGTAAAAAGAATTGCATTAGACAAATATTAAACGTGAAAGTTCTAAATATTGAAGAAATTACAACCAATTGGAGATTGTAATCGATTAAGAGGATATTACCATCTTTGAAGCCAAAAAGAAAGAGGTAGATTGAGGAGGCTTGAATAAAGGTATATGAAAGTCTCAATATAAGCAAATGTAAGCAAAGAAAGATGGTCAGAAGTAAGTGTAATTAGGGAATGAAGGCTTGTGGAAGAAGACTTACAAGGGAAGGCTCTAGATAAGAAGCCTAAGTAGTTAGCAAGATTTGACATCAAAGCAAGGCAGTACGTAGCAAGAATATGGCAAAATATTATGTGGTAGCTATCTAGAAAATTATAGTAGAAGGAATCATAGTCGTCATGGAAGAATAAAAAAATTGAATGCATCTACATTGAAGAAAAATAAATATCTATGTTTGTGGTAGTGAATTGTTTGTTAAAGCATTACTATTAAAGTTTTAAGTTTGAGGTACAAGACTCTTTAAGCAGCGAACGTCAAGCACCAAGGAACATCTGGACCTACAACCAGAAGAGAAGATGCAACATAATCAAACCAACAACCGAAAGAGAAGTCAATGCAATCAATTTTTTTATGAAAAAAGAAGAGCCTATTTTATTCTAAGAGGAAACTATGTTCAAGAAAGCATAGGCACAAAGAGCCAAATACACAGGAAAATGAAGAGCCAACAAAGAGTTAAATGTGCAGAGAAGTGAAGTGCTAACGAAGAGCTAAATGCATAAGGAAGTGAAGTGTCAATGAAGAACCGAATGCATAGAAAAGTGAAGTGTCAAAAAAGAGGTGAAAACACGGGGAAGTGAAACATCAAACACCAATAGTTAAAGAAGAGTCAAAGGATCACCAAAGTTACAATGGTTATTGAAACACATAAGGACTAGCTAGAAGATAAGTGAAGGAACAACAAGCAAAATGCCAAAGGACAACACCAAAGAAGCATTGAAAGATTAGCAAAGGAGATAAGAGTATCATCAACAATCATTCTCCAATCATAGTAATGTAAGGCAAAAAAATATAACGCTTTCATCTAACGTTTGAAGAGCATAATGCTAAGTGCTCGGGCAGGAGAATACAATGTGTCTCTCTAACGTCTCGAAGGCAAAAAATCCAAACATCCAGCCAATATAGATTATGAAGTGAAACGATTCAAAGTTGAAAGCATTGAGCACCTACAAAGATCATTTGCACGAGTGGAAAGGTGGAATCTCAAAGCCATTCAAGTGTAGTTTGAGAGTTCAAGTGAAACATCCAAGTGCACACCTCTTGAAGGTAATTTTTAAATTGTAGGTTTTTTTAAAAGGCACATAAGGAGTGATAAGGTTTTGCATTTAATATTTGATATTTTACAAAGGTTAATTGTTAAGGTTAAGAAATCAAGTGACATTAGCTCAACCAGTTAGATTCCTCAACATTTCAAGGAGGAGACCCAAGTTCGAATCCTGCCAAACGATATATGGATAAAATCTAAGCTTTTTTGTAATACCACTATGTGGTGATGTTGTCATATGGGTGGGACCTGTTTCAATCCCATGTAATCCATTGAAAAAAATTTGTTAAGGTTAAGAAGAAATAAGGATTAATTGAGTTTGGAGAAATTCAATCAAGTTTCTTTAAGTTGGAGCAATAAGTAGATTTGATATTTATGTTCTTATCAATATGGATTAATAAGGTTTAGTTTGTTATTGTTAATTTTAAAATTTAATTATTTTAAAATATTTGCAAATTAATTAATTTGGAGTGAAAAGGAAGCCAACATCAAACTTAGGAAAAATTAAATTTGCAAAACTTTTATTTCTTCATAGTTTCTAAATATTAGGGAGACATAAGAAATTCTACTTCATAGGTTGTAAATTTAGAAACCTTGAATTTATTTAAAACTGGGGATTTATAAGGTTGTCAACTTCAAAGGAACATAGCGAAGAAAAAGTAAGTGAAAAAAAAATGATCAAAAAACAGAAATATAAAGACATGAGTTATCAAAAACAAATGAAGAAGAAAACTTTTGTTTTCAATAAGAACAAAAATACATTCAAGAATATTCACTAGAAGAGACTAAGGAAATGTTGCAAAATGTAAAATGTTGTACTCAATACATGATAGCAAAACTTTAAGGACAAAAGGATACATCAATGAAGGAATGAGAATCTTACAAACAATCATGAGAGAAGCCAAAGATGAAAAATTTTCAATACTTGAAAATTATTTAAGTTTAAAACTTGATGAAGCAGTTGAAGACTCTAAAGGTGTTTTCACATTACCTAATGATATAGGAAAGATAATGTATATGGTATTAATTTCTAATGAATTTATCAAATGTAAGAATAGAAAACAAGAGGAAATGACTAATAATTTGAAGAATAGGATTGTTGATATTACCAGTGAAGCAAAAAAAGGAGAATTTTCAATACTTCAATAATGCATGCAAAGTATACTTAATAATGCTAATGATTGTTATGAAAATTTTGTTATTGTACTTGTTAGTCTATGGAGAACAATCTACAAGGGAATAATTACTCTAAATGTTTCCAAGATAAGAAAGCAAGGAAAGGTTGAAGAATTAGGAAATAAACCAATGATGAAAGATGTTTTTTTGTGATACAAATGATATAAGATTTATGACAATGAATGAATGTCGTGATACTGTAGAATTAAAATCATTGATGACTGATGCATGTTGTGATACTAGTGATCTTCATAAAAAATAAAAAGATGCAAGTTGTGATCCTCATCAAAATGAAAAGAAAAATTATGATGCAAGCAATGATACTTGTGATTTAGAATTCATGATACCTGTTACAAGAATAGATGTTACATGTGACACAAAGGATTTAAATACAATTCATGATTGTTTAGAAAAAGCTTATGCTATCAAAATTCATGATGACATGGATTCAAATGATGATAGAAATAGTGATACTCAGAGTTGTGTTAATGTTGATAGGGATCAACCAGATGATCATTTTGATTATTTTGAAATACATACTAAAGGAATTGGTTCAAAATTATTAAATAAAATGTGATATAAATACAAGGGTTTGAAAAAACATGGATAGTGAATGAAAGAGCCAATTGTACCAGAAATAGAAAAAAAACGTGAAGGTCTTGGATATATAGGATAAATGAGCAACAAGGAATCAAGAACTAAATTTGTGATAGGAAACAATAACATCAAATCTATAACAAGGACTAATAGAATTAATAACAATAAAGGACAAACAATAAATTCTATAACAAAGAATATATGTAATCATTATGGTAGATATGGACATAATATAGAGAAATGTTGGGGGGGAGATCCTTCTCCACTATCTACGCACCTCCCGGCCAGCTAGGGTTTCCTTGGTTGTTTTTTCAGACTGGTGCTTCCCAGGGATCCCTGTTTGGTTGGGGATCCCTTCCCTTTTTCCCTCAGGCTTCCCCCTGGGGTTTTTTGCAGGTTATTCGCGTGGATCTGGTCCCCTATGTTTCTCGATGCGGTGGAGGTGACGGTTTAGGGTTTGGATAGCTTCCCCCTTTTCTTGCGAATCCTCGGTGGGCTCTGTGCTTGGACGGGATTCTTGGTCCCTGCTGCTGGGATCCTCTTCTGTTTTCCCGGGGCGGGTTCCTTGTGGTGCAACTCTCTGGTCACTTCCTGATGGGCTGGATCCTCTCTGTGTTGGCTGTCGGCTTCCTTCAGGATGGCTCTCGCTGAATGAAATGTTTTCCTGGTGGGCGGGATGGTTTCTCCACAGGGCGGGGTCCGCCAAATCTACCAGTTTTCCCGTGAGGCGGGATCCTTTCTTTTCTGTTGGTTTCTCGGATGGCGGGATTTCCCTGTTGCTTCCCGCTAGGCGGGACTGTTTGTGGTGGTTTTGACTGCTTCCCGCAAGGCGGGATTTTATTGTAACGGTTTTTATTTGCTTCCTGCTGGGCGAGATCTTTTCGATGGTGGTTTTTGGCTACTCCCCGTGGCGGGATCTCCAAAACTACTTTCTTTCTTATTTGTTTGTTTCCCGTCGAGAGGGATTGTTTCATGCTTACTGTTACCGTTGGGCGGGATTTCTGTTTTGGTGTTCAGTTTCAAGGGATTGATGCCCTAGGCCCATTTCTTATGTAATCAGGTTTTGGGATCCTTGTTAAAACCCGCTATAAATACAAACACTATAATTAACAAAAAAAAATATAGAGAAATGTTGGAATCTACATAGTTGTGAAATTTGTGGACATAATCATTCACAAATATTTTATCTACAAAAATAAAAGAAAGACTACAAATTAAAAATGGATTGTGGATGGATAAACATGAATGAATGGAATAAATATAAAAGGAATGTTGTATGGTTTCTACAAAATGAAACCAAGTATGATCAAAGTTTTCTAAGAATATTGTCAATCTTATCATAAAAAACAAATAATTATGACCCAAACATAGCTTGGAAGATGTCATATAGTGAAAGCATCTATAGTGATGATCCTATAGATATAATAGTCTTTAGAATGTTCTAGTGAATGACCCAGAGATAATGATAACCCAAAGGTAACCCAGAGGTAGAGTTTTAGAGGTAGTGACCAAGAGGTAATGATCCAATGGGAGTGATCTAGAGACAATGACCTAAAAGTAGATACCCAAAGGTAATGACCCAGAGGTAGATCTAGTGGTAGTGACCCAAAGGCAGTGATCTAGAGGTAGATACCTAGTGGTGACTCAAATACATTGATCTAGAGGTAGACACTGATAATTTATAAAGGAAGACCTAATGGAGGTTACATATATCCAACATTGTCAAAGTCAGAGCTAAAGAATGAAGAAAAAGAAGAATCAAATAATGAAGGCAACAAGCCTTTTTACCAAATAATGTAATACAAGAAGGTGTTGGAAGTATTACATTATTTGCCCTCTTGTAAATAATAGTTTGGTAGATGATTTATATTTTATATAATGTATGTGTTAATATGAGAGAAAGTGCAAGGTGTCAAGAGAGAATGAAGAGTCACATTGATATGTAGCAAGATGAAAGTTTTATCTTTATGAGAGAAATGTGAAAGGATGCATCTCCCAAATGTTTGAGGAGAGCAATAATTAGAGTACTAAAAAGATATGTAAAATTATATATTGGAGATATCTCTCCAAACAATGTAATCAATTTGTATTATTCTTGTAATATTTTGATATTATATTTGAGTTATATTTGTGAGATATTGTTGTTATTCCAATATTGAGATTTACTATTAGTTTGATTAATGGTATTCATTTGATTTATATTTGATCTTGGATAAAGCTTTTTGTGAGTTAATCTATTAAGAAAGCTAACAAGGATAACCTATGATAATAAAATTTATGATAAAACAATCATATAATTCATTAAAAATCATCTTATACATGATCATGAATCATATCACATGGCATTAATTCAATTGGTTTATTTTTTTTACTTTTAAGGAGACTAAGGTTCAGATTTTGCCAAGCTATATGTACATAATTACCAAGTTATGTGGTCCTAATGTAATACAAATGGACTTGTTTCAATACAAATTATTATAATACCACTGTATAGTATGCAATACAAATAAACCCGTTTCAATCCCATTTAACCTACTAATAAAAAAATATGATCATAAACCATGAACTAATTCAAATAAACTTGTTTCAGGTACTTATAAACAATCTAAAAATTTGAAATTGTGTTTAACTTATCACATTTAAAAATGAATTATAAAAGTAATATTACTTGATGGAGAGAAATTTTAGGTTGATATGTTCAAGCCACAAAGTTGATGGAATTTAAAAACTCACTAAAGTAGTTTGACAAGAATAGTAGTGATTTATCATAGAGCAACAAAAACCTCCCGCTACTCACAATGGAAGTATAATGTGTCGTTTGTACTTATCTTCATGATATTCTTGCTCTCGTCCATCATTGGACCTCCATATTTGTACCTAAGAAATCTTATATGCATTAGCAGAGGACTAACCCATCTCGAGGCCATGGATGTGATCACCTACGTAAATAATGTCAGTGCTAAAGTTCTTCAAATTCACCAAAACTCAGTTGGGCATCAAGCACTGGTCCAATACATATAATATGCTAATCGTAGAGCTCAGTCACATGGATAAATTTGCAAAAGAGAGTTTAGAAGATATGAATAATAGCAGTAAGTTTCCTCCCTTTTTTGTTTTTATCGCTCATCTAAGTCTGACCCGCGCTACTAGGAGTGAAGAAGCCCTGATAATCTTTAAGCAAGTTGAGGATTTCAACTGTAAGCTCTTCATAGTCTGGTATAACAATTTTTTCAACATATTGATTAATAACAATATATCCAATGTTAAAATCCTAGGGTATTCAGACATCAATTATGACAAAATGTACTCCTAAATTTGACTTCTTTTAATTTTTCATCAAGAAGCTTTGCAAAGCTTGGAATGTGCATGAGAGTTTTGAATTATTGCATGAAATGAGGAATTACGAATGTGTCCTTAATGTTTGTTATTTTTAATACTCTTATAAATGGGATTTGTAGGGTTAGTAGGGTTGAGGACGAGTACAAAGTTTTGTCGAAAATGAGGAGTTGTAAGAGTTGTAGGTCTAATGTGGTATAATATGCATTGATTATTTCTGGGTATTGTCAATTAGGATTGCTATATGAGGTTGTCAGGGTTTTGAATGAGATGTTGGAGTTTGGGGATAAGCTCAATTTGGTGACTAGCAATGTTCTTATCAATGGTTTTGGTAAAGCAAGTGATATGGAGGAGGCAGAGGCATTATTTGAAAAGATGGCAAATCAAGATTTTGTTAGTTACACTACTATTGTAAAGCAGGGTAGACTGAGGAATCTATGAGGCATTTTATTGAGATGAAGGCCAAGAATATAGAGCCAAATATGTATACTTATGCAACTATGATTAATGGGTTTTACAAAGATAATAGATTGATTGTGGCTTTTGGACTCATGGAAAAGGTGAGAGAAATTCAAGTTTTGGGCAAGAATTTTATCTATAATCTTGGAAACGGTGAGAGAAAGTGGGGTTCTAGGCAAGACTTTTATCTATAATCCTGTTATTAATGGATTTTGTAAGGAGAATAGATTGAATGTGGTTTTTGGACTCATGGAAAAGGTGAGAGGAAGTCGAGTTATAGGCAAGACTTTTATCTATAATCTTGGAAGAGGTGAGATAAAGTCAGGTTCTAGGCAAGACTTTTTATCTATAATCCTGTTATTAATGGGTTTTGTAAGGCAGGGATGTTGATCAAGCAAATCAAATTTTCAAATAAATGTGAGATAACGAATGCAAATGCGGATGCCACCCAGATAAAATTACATATACTATTCTAATATATGGTCATTGTATGAAGGGACGAATGAGTGAAGCTATTAGTCTTTTTCATGAAATTTCACAAGTGGGTTGTGAACCAGATTATGTTACTGTGAAGGCTTTGGTATCTTGTCTTTTAAAAGCATCCATGCCTGCAGAGGCAAAGAGTACATAATTTACTGTATTGGTTAAGGTTGCACTTGAGACTAATCCTCTTATCATTTGATTAATAATAAGCTTTGCAAAGAGAGGAGGTAAGATGATATATCAATTAATAAAAGGATTGTTTTATAGAAAATTGCTTGCCCCACTATACAAATTGACCATTTCTAGTTGGGAATATGATTTGGTTGGTGATTACATAAGTTTTGAGATCAACTCCTGGGATTGCACTAAAAATTATAGAGAAAAAATTTATTCTCAAAAGAAAATATGAATAAGGAGGCAGTATTTGTATTTACAAAGAAAACAAAAATAAGATCCAGAAAATGAATATCAAGAATTTAAACTCATGAAAAAAGATGAAAGTATTTAGCTATAGCATCTCAATTCAGATGAGAATTGAATTTTTTTGCAATCTTTCAAGATGAAGAGAGTTGTGATTTGTCAAGGGTGGGGGCCCTGAGTACAACCCCTTTTTTCTCTAGAAAAAAAAAGGACAATGCATGGGTTAGGGCTTTGGCCTCTCTTTGGGGAGGTCCAAGGTTCAAACAACATCATACCCAGATGGGGATAGGTTGGTCACGATCGAGTGTTTGCTGATTAGTTGGCCCAGTTCGATGCCCTTGAGGGTTGGGTGTCCTATTGACTTCGTCTAACCCAAAAAGTTAGGGTTTATTATGGAAACACCCAATGGTGTTATTAATCCCCTTGTGTATTTAAAAAAAGAAAAAGAAAAAAGCAATCACTAAAGTAATACTAGTCGATGGAGGAAAATGTTGCTTATTGTTTTCCACGTTACAAATTTGAAGGCTCTTGATCTAGTATTTTATTTATTCTATTAAAGGATATAATTAAGCCTCCTTGAAAAAATCCCTTGTTAAATAAAAGCATGAGAATGCTTTGATTACATTTCAGAGATGAAGTAAAATATGTCCCACATAACAAGTGTCTTACAAACAACATGTTATAAGGGGTTGGCTAGAAGCAGCCTTTGTGAAAACTACAAAAATGTATCACCAAAAATATTCTCCAAGTATAGATTTAAAAAACCATGTAGCCTATTCAGTATAGCATCTAGAGCAAACATCAAAAACATAACATTAGCTTTTGAGTTATCTTTATATTTAATATATATATATATATATTGCTTGATAATAAGGGTTTGTACTTGGGTCCCCCACCCTTGACAAATTACATATATTTTCTTTAGAGCTTGAGAGTTTACAAATAGATACACTTCTCATCTCAATTGAGATGTTATAGCTAGAAACCTACATTATTTTACATAAAATGTCAGAATTCTTGATTTTCATTTTTTGGATATTTTCAAATCTATGTATAAATACAATTACTCTAGAATTTAGCATCTTTCTTGACATTTTCCTATAGCAGCCTTCACAATGCCAAAACTTCACCTCTACTATCAATGCCTTGCATCTTAGTAGAGTAATATTTCTAAAACATTGCACTATCATAGTTAAAATCTCTAATATTAGTTGTCATTATTTTTTCTTTAAAGATGAGCATATATGTCTTGTTTTATCAAGGAGATATTGAACAATATGAGGAAGCTCTGCTAATGCTTGGGACCCAAGTTCTAAAACAAGAGAATCTATGCAATAGAGGTATCCTAAGGAAAATGTAATATATAGAGGCTTAAATGTTGTTTCACTTAGTTTTAATGTTAGAGCAATGAGTGCATTAATTATACTTGTATCTACTTTAACCATGTCTTTAATTGATTTTGGATGTTGACGACAAAGGTCCAAGGTGGTGATCCTAATGCCAAGATACGTATGTTGGATTTTTTTAAGGTATCCAAGGGGAGAAATGACACTAGAATAGCATATGCAAATTAGGTTTGGTCATATCACATCTACATAAACCTTAGCAGACCCTCCTTGTTTCATCATCATTTCTGGAAGTAGATATTTGTAATTCAATAATAAGCTAGTGATGGAAAATAATTGGGTCTTTCAAAGAAATAGTTTGACTCCTTGACCTTTTGAGCTTCTTTGTTATGCAGGGTTCTAACACCACCACCATATTTCCATATTCCTCTTGGTAGAATAATATCCACATGTTCTTCATAAGATTTAATGTTTTCTAACAACTTTAAGAAGTTCTTAAACCTCCCAATTCTAAGCCAAATAAAAAACAATAGGTATGTTATTGTCCACTGAATAACTTTCAGAGTCATACCAAATCCTCTTCGTAGAATTAATAGATTTCAATTTTGATTTATTTTCTTCAAATAAAAGAAGAACAATCACAGTGATGTCTCTCTTTCTTCTTTGTAGCTTATGGAAAACCTCTTTTTTTTTCTTCAACCAGTTAACTTTTAATCCAATCATCTTCAAATATTTCAGCTTTTTTCAATTCAATTTCTCAAACAATTTCAAATCGTTTAAGCTTCTTATATCTCCCATTTTAATATTAATACTTCAAGATAACACAATTTCCAAAAAAAATCTTCAACTTAGATGTCTTTTCTTTCAAATCAATATAATATTTTTTAATCAAAATTTCCAATCATCAATTATTTTCTTCTTCAAATTCAATCAATTAATTCAAACTTTATCAAATTTACCTTGGAAATTCATCTCCAATCTCTTCTACAATTTGGGTGACCTCATCCCTTCAATATTTGATCTTTCTTCTCTATTTCAATCTTATTTCTTCTTCATTCTCTTCTTTCTCTTCTTCTTAAATCTCTAATCTTCAGTTTTTAATATTTGTAATTGTATATTTGAATTATCACAAATAACTTCAATGCAATTGTAAACCTTCCTTTTTCAAGGCATTAAATGACCAAATAATGTAATATCACCAACAAGCTTACCTTTGACAATGTGTCATTTGCATGCTTAAAACTTACCATTTTTGTGATTCTCACAAATGAATGTGTTGAAGTGCACATGGATGATTTCATGGTGTATGGATAAACCCTTGAAGAATCCCTCCATAATCTTGATCAATTCCTCACTCGATGCATGACCCATTATTTATCTTTGAGCAATGAAAATATTTGATGTTGATGGATGAAAGGATTGTGTTAGGACATCATATCTCTATTGTTGGTATAAAAGTATATAAAAAAATAATAGAGATCATAAACCAATTACCCCTACTAGAGACTCAAATAGAAATTAGAAGCTTCTTAGGGCATGTGAGCTACAATATATGCTTAATTAAAAAATTTAGCAAGGTTGTTGCCCTACCATTTTCTCATTATACCAAGAATATCAAGTTTAAATGGACACAAGAATATCAAGTGGCAATCAATGCCATTAAAGAAAAATTAGTTTTTGCATCGATATTGAGTGGGCCTAACTGAAAATCCTATTCCACATCCATATCAATGCCTCTAATATTGATACAGGCATAGTACTTGGGCAAGAAGAGAATGGAAATAATTATGTCATTTACTATATTAGTAAAAACCTAACTAGATTTGAGAAGAACTGTACCACAACTAAAAAGGATGTAGTTTATACCATTAAAAAATTTTACCATTATATTATAGGTTATCATGTGTATGTGCATACTAACTATAGACACCTAAAATATGTCATTTTTAGGAGACTACTCATATGGGCATATTTGCAGACCATATGAATGAGCTTGGACCTTTCCAAGACCAATCAGTGGTTATAACCACTCATTTTAGGCAGTTTAGGCCTATACAGCCTTAGTCGCTGACAACATCAGTAGCTAAGATCCCAGCCACTGACTATTAGAGTAGTTAAGCATTAGCCACGCCTATCGATAACAACTAAGGGCAACCTGCCCTTGGCCGCATTGAGTGAGAGAGGCTAGCCATGTAATAAACTTGGGATACTCAAGCCGAGCAAAATCAGTGAATGAATAAACTTGCAATGGTTCTTGAGCAGTTTTGGGTTATGAAGCTTCCAAAGGGTTTCTCCCAACTGCTCAAACCAACTAATTCTTGATATTGGCTTCCTTGAGAAGCCAAGATTAGGATTTGGTAAAGTCTATTTATAGACCTCCCAAAGAGGCATAAGTGATCTAGAATTTACCATAGTGAAGCCCTATCGAATTGGAGAGCAAATTTGTGTATCCCTTAAGGAGTGCCAAAATGTTGTCCAATTGTGGAATGACACCTTTTGTCATTTCAATGGAGCTTCCAAAAGCTTGAGGAGCAAGCTTGCTATTCCACATCAATCCATCGTGAATACAAGACATTTCAACTGCAAATTTGTGTTTAGGCGCATGAGTGACCCTTGATCATCAATTAAACAGAGGAATTGTGCATTGCCAGACCTAATTTTAAGAGCATAAACCTTACCTTGTGGCCTCTATTTTTTATAGTAGCCTGTAGGCTTAGCTACTGACATCGTCAGTGGCTAGCAGAGCCAACTGCTATGAGTGATAGTGACCAAGGTTTGACATGCAAATTCCTTTGATTTAGCCATAGATTTCCTATTTTTATCATGCATTTAGCTTTATCTAGCATAGATTAGCTATTTTTATTGTATTTCTATGATTCATTTTTAGTTTCATAGGCATCTTTGCTTTCCTTTACATGTTTTATAAATTAGGTTCTTTATGCTTCATTTGCAAGTTTACATGCATATTTAGGCTCCTTTGTATGTTTCAAGCTTTATTTCATTCTTTATTACCAATATTTCTAGCATATTTATGCATATTTACACACATTTATGGTTGGCTTTATGATTTGCATTAACAAGGACACAAGCCTCATTTCGAGAGGCCTCATATGTTGCTAATAATTCTTGAAGTTATTTGTGTGTAGATCTCAGGGCATCATAGAGCAAAGTATCATCAAGATCTGGTTTCTTAATCTAAAGAGATAGAGGTGGCTAAGTAATCCCTCATATAAACAAAGTGGTGGAGTCATGAAGACCTTGTGAAGCACATCTTCTCCCATTTTGGGGTCATTTGCATTTGTAACATTGTATCAAGATTTGGTATCCCTAAGAGGGATGGATTTGTAATCGAATATTCATTTGATCAATAAAAGAGAGCATTCCTTTTTGTTATTTCCTTTTGTCAAATGATGTCATAGTTTATATGCTTTCAATCCCTTATCATGATGCAATAACTTTAGATGTGTGGTCTTCAAAGCTTTACAAGTGGTAATCACGATCAGACTGGCCCTATTTTTGCACTGTTTGCTAATATTTTTGTCTTTTTTCTATTGCAAGCACTGCCACTCTAAGCAATAGCAACTAACAATCCTGGTCACGAACAACGTCAGTAGCTAGCATCCCAGCCGCTCTGATTGACAGCGGCTAGCAAAAAAATACAACAAAAATAGTAAACAACCTGTTTCTTCATCGAATGAGGATTCCATGGTAAGTGGTCTTCTCTATATTTTTTGTTTTTTTCTGTATTATGTTTGTGTGAATAGAAATTACATAATTAAGTAGAAAAAATAGCAAAATTTAAGGGTAATTCATAAAAATACCATGTTTGTTGCTAGTCGCTGCTAGGAACAACGACATGTACTGTTGGTTGCCCTAGAATCTAGCGACTAGGATTTCTAACTACTATTCTATATAGCAGCCAAGTTTGTTTCCTGCTATACAAAGCAACAACTACTGTTTAATCTGTGTGTTTAGGTATGCTTGCTTGAGGCCTGATCAAAGGCTATTTTCATGATTAAATTTGCATTTTCATTCTTTGAAATTAAATATCATTTAATTATGCATTCTTTGAAGATAAAATGTACCTTCTAGACATATAGATAAAAATAATTTGAATGCTTCTTGATGCATATTTATTTCATGCAAATTAAAAAGAACACACACACCATGATCCAAAATAAATATCAACAACGTTGGGCTTTGACATCCAACCCGTTGATTAAGACCAATGGTGGAAGTTATTACCACTAGGTTGGCTTGTCTAACATTGTACCATTGGGTCTTGTCTATGGCCAAGGTTGACCAAGAACTATCATATCCACAGAAAATTGCACACACTCCTATCCAAAAGGTGTATAGTTGACTATGGTGTGCTAGTGTAGCCACCAAATTTTGACACACTTCAAAATTCCTAATTCTTATTAAAACATCCTAATCATCCTAACAACGTGAAACTCACCCTCAAAAACCCCTACCTCGATATTCATGCCAAAAAATTGAAAAATAGCTTAATTGCCCTCTTTTTGATAAAATCGAACAATCTCGATGAAATCGGATGTATCTGATAAAATTGGATGCATCTAATTTTTTCCAAATCCCATGTGCACCTAATTTAGGTACCCAATTTGGATTTTGAACCTAATCTAGGCATCACCAGATTCTTGATAAAATTGGATGATCCACTAAAATTGGATGCAGTCAATTTCATCTAAATTGAGCCAAAACCTAATTTGGCCTAACAACCTAGCCTAATTTCACCACCTACCTAATTATTCGAACTAAAGCAACCATTTAAACCCCTTAGCCTCACATTAAATAGTTTGGATGGTGATATTTGTAGAAGAGCTTGGATTGTGAAGGAGACTTTGGAGCTTTTTTGCAGGTTGCAGTGGAGAACTTTGTTGTTTGATCATCATCCAAGGGACACATAGACATGGAGATACTTTCAACACATGTGGATCTAGTTTATATTTAATTATTATTTGAGTTTTTCATCATTTGTACAAATTTGGATGCATCCAAATTTATCACTTTGCATCCGATTTAATTTTTTATTTTGTAGAACTAGTCATTGGATTATTTTGGTTGCGTACGATTTTATACATTGTGTATGATTTCATACATAGCGTATGAAATCAAACATTGCATTCGAATACGTACTAGTGGTACATTGGGGGTAAAATTTTGACTGTCATATTGTTAATTACTTTATATTTGTATTACATTTTATTTGTTATTTTAGTCTTTACTGCATCTTACTATTATCATTAGATAAATTGCATCTAGAATCACATGTTTCATATTAAAATAATCAATCATTCATTTTATTTATGGTTGGCTAAAAGAAGGGATTTGACTATCATAGACCATGATCTACTATGGCCTATGTAGATCCCCCATCCCTGATTTCAAAATTTAGTGTTCTATTGTGCAATTGTAGGTTTCTGATAGATTCATATGCATCTAAATTCATCTGATGAATTCGTATGATCGAATTCATCCTATTTGCATCTGAATTCATCCTACACATCTGAATTCATCACAAATCAGACATCTGGGCTAGGTAAGAACTTAAAACTTATTTTCTCGTACTTAGATTTATATTTTCTATCTTATATGCATCTGTGTTTAATCAAAAAATAGAAAACTCCCAAAACATAGACTTTATTATACTTTTTATAAAACACAAAAATACAAAAAGAAAACATGTTAGCATAGACAAAAACCTTTGCATCTTAGTTAAACTTTACAATGCTTTCTAGATAGATTTGTATGCCTTGTCTTCATTTGAAATTGAATTGCATATAGCTAGGTAGAAATTGCATTTTGGCCAAACCCTAGGTGTATGCTTTCAAAACAAAGAAAAAACACATCAAACTACTACCTCACCTAGGCATGGAAACCACCATAACAAGTGTTTCCTGGTGAACCCACCCCATTCATCGACAAACACCAAAGAGAGTGCAACACAAGCACTTCTCATCTGAGATGCAGATCCTTCATTTTCCCTCCCCCTTTCAGGCATGGATCCATTAGCCTAGGAGAAAGGGGTGCAAAAATTTTGGGCCTACATTCTTTGGTGAACCCGACATGAACTACACAATTATTATTAAACTTTATTTTCTTTACAAAAATAAAAACAAAAAAAAAAAAAAAAATCTCATTAAATGGTAGAAAATAGACTTAACGAATCCTTCTTCATAGATCTTAGGAGAACACTCATTGAACAAGAGGTTAATCTCTTCTATGAACGTGATGGCACAGAATGTCAAGTAGATTTGTGGCAACACTTTGGCATCATTGAAAATAAATCACAAGAAATTAGAGAAATTAAGAGAATTGATGTTGCTAGAGCCTTAGGACCTAGTTTCCACTCTCCTTACTTTGAAATCAAAAGAGGTTGTGAGCGTTGGCTTGCAGATAAATGAGCTTGTGTCCACTTAAACATTTATCCTTGGGATAATTACTTGGAAGAAGCCTTAAACATCCACATATTCTTAGCATACTTAGAAAATAATGAGGTGACCCTAGAACAGAGAAAAATATTTCATAAAGCACCTAGGGCAATCCTATTTTGAGAGTATTGTTATGAATTACAAGTCCAACCTTTTAACTCAGAGACTAAGGAATTTACCTTTGTTCACTTCATTCAACTCTTAGTAGATGATTTCTCTTTTGAGGAAGAACACTACATGAGTCCGAAATATTTAGAGCCCATCAATGACATCCATAGGATCTTTAAGGAAGATTGAAACCACTTAACATCATTTTCAAAAATATTGTAAATATTTGAGTTAAAGCATAGTAAATTGTTTGCTTAAAAAAAAAAAACAAAAAAATAAAAAAATCAAAACAAAAAATTTTAATTAGCATCGCTAGGAAAGATGCCTAAACATCTAAGAAGTGGTAAACAAGTGGCAACTGGCTATGAATATGAGCTAGATATTGACCCTAATGTAGAAGCTGAAATAGAAGAAGTCTTAGAAGAACAAGAACACCAAATAGGACAAAGTGAAGAAGATGAAACCATCAACGATATTGACCCAAAACTAGGGCCTCAAGGAGGCATTCATTTTTAGTCCATGCAATATTTCTATGACTTCTTAAATCAAAATCGAACTGCCATCACTAATGTGTTGGAAATAGAAGATCAGCTCACAAAGGGTGATTTCTCGATGGAAGCAGCTTTTTGACTTCACCCACAACCTGAAACATATATAAACACTTCATTGCAACATGCCACTGACAATGACCTCTCTTTAGATAATACCAAAAATATACCTCCTCTAGAAGATAATTCCCAAGAACAAGTACCTGAACCACCACAACAACAACCCATTGGTGCAACTACTACAACTACTTCTAATCAAAAGCAACCATCTTCATCTAATAACCCTACCTTACTTTCTCAATATTTTCAACATGTATTTGCCCTAAATTCTGCTTCCCAAAAAAATAAAAATACACAAGTTCCAAATTCTCCTCGACCAAATGTCCAACAAAATACAACTCCCTATAAAATTCAATATCCTCCTCCTACTTTGAACCCTATGCATAATAGTGTTTCCATTTCAACCCCTTATATGGCAGCACAACAAACTTATTATCCTCCACATGGCAACATAGTAAACCAAAATAAAAATAGTGAACCATCACATCATCTTGAAGTTGTAGTGAAGCAATTAGCTTCACGCTTAGATCAAATAGACCCATATCATCCTACATATAGCTATAAAGAGATGTGCAATCAACCATTAGATCCTATGATCATTGCTAGGCCATATCCTAAATGGTTCCCTATGCCGATTCTTCCGATCTATAAGGGAATAAAAGATCCCATAGAACATCTTCGCATGTTTAGGACAACATGTCATGACATCGCTTATGATGATATGCTATTACTAAAAATATTTCCAAAAATTTTAGGAGGCATGGCATTGGAATGGTATTATCAATTGCCAACACATTCCTTGAGAAATTTTGAAGAAACCGCAGAAATGTTTGTACATCAATTTGGTGCCTACATAGAGAGGCATGTTACAATAAAGGATTTGTACAACCTTAAGCAAGGAAAAGAAGAGAGTTTTAGAGAATTCCTAGCTCGATGGAGGAAAATTTTAGGAAAATTACATTTTTCTTTACCTCCAAGAGAAATGCTAGATATTTTTATTGGGAATTTGCAAGAACAATTGTCTTACGAGTTAGCTACAACTACCATGACATCCTTTGACCAAGCTATAGATTTAGCAAGAAGAGTAGAGGAAGCCCTAATCAGGAGGGGATAATTTAAAAAGAAATATGAAGATAAGTCATCTAAAAATCAATACAAAAACAAACATGTGGTAGGAGATGGGGTCATGGATAGTAGACCCCCTCAGAATGTCAATACCACAGATACCACAAAAAATTTTGTGTTGAAAGCACCCCAAAAACCTCCACTACAGAATTTTACAAGATTAAATCAACCCTTGACAATGGTCTTACCACAACTAGTAGAAAGAGGTCTAATAAAATTGCTAGAGATACGACAACCTGACCCCTCTCAACCTTGGTATAGACCCGACCAACATTGTGATTACCACCAAGTTGATGGACATCCAACAAACACTTGTAGAAAATTAAAAAATTTAGTACAAGACTTAATTGATGATGGAAAACTGGAAGTGGAAAGTCCTCCACCTAATAAAAATCCTCCAACAACAAATACACAACAACAACAGGCACAAAATGTAAACCAAAACTTGGATATTTTTCAAAACCCATTGCCAAATCATGGCAAGGAAGCTGTAAATCAGCTAGACTATAAAAATACACCTCATCCAACATGGTATGTGGGAGAAATTAACAATTATTTACCATCTCAACTTCCACAAAATATTTTTGTGCCTACTCAATCCAACATGACAATTAAGCAACTCCAAGGAAGAAAACCACAATTGTCATCCTTGGATGAAATAGAAAGTGAATCAGAATTTGAAATAGATATTAGCTCACAACATGCTAATAGTTCAAAATATGAGTCAGGGCCAATATTACCCATTACTAATTCATTTAATCCAAAAGAACCATTTGCAAGAATGAGGACAACTCATCCCTCATCACAACAAATT
Source organism: Wollemia nobilis (assembly GCA_028583015.1). Taxonomy (NCBI): domain Eukaryota; kingdom Viridiplantae; phylum Streptophyta; class Pinopsida; order Araucariales; family Araucariaceae; genus Wollemia; species Wollemia nobilis. Next base: position 2,983,488 of record JAQPPZ010000861.1, on the reverse strand, counting down.
CTTCCTATTGAACAAAGTTCAACTACAAGACCACAAGTTGTCCAATCAAATAACATTGTTGGTACGATTGGAGCTATTACTCGATAACAAGCTCAAACACAAAACTCTCAACCTCAAACTCAATCAAATGATGTTGATCAACCACCTATTGTTCTAAAACTACCTCATAAGGGAAATAACATAATTTGACCTCAACAAAAGACTCCATTTGATATCAACGAACAACTAGCTAATACAACAACTAGGATTTCCCTTCTAGACCTTCTTAGAACTTCAACTATCCATAGAGAAGAACTAATGAACACTTTAAGCCAGATGATGGTACCTCAGGATATAGAGCCAACTATTGTAGTCAATGTTGTAGTCTCTCATGAAATAGACTACATTGATTTTCATGATAAAGACATCCCTCCCCAAAGTATGTATAGAGATAATCCTCTTTATATAACAACTTTAATTGGGGATGTTTGTGTTAAAAGAGTATTAATCGATAATGGCTCATCCCTAAATATATGCACTTATAATTTTTTCAAAATATTTGGATTCAGGAAAGAAGATTTAAGACAAACTAAAATGATTATTAAAGCTTTTAACGATGAAACACAAGAGGCTTGTGGTGTAATATCTATTCCACTACAAGTTGGTCCTAGGATTTTAGACACATCCATATTTGTTGTACCTTGCCCAACATCTTACAACATTCTTTTGGGATATCCTTGGATCAATGCAATGAGGGCGGTCCCCTCTACTTTGCATCAATGTGTTAAATTTAAATTTAAGAATCAGTTGGTCACTATCCATGGTGATCCTAGACCATTTGAAATGTGTGCAGTAGTAGAACCTATCAACGTTCCCTTTTGTCCTACTTTGTCATCATTGGAACCTAAATCTTCTAAGACCTCTTTAACCAAATCAGAATCATCACCTCCTTCTGAATTACCAAAACCTTCTAATGATAATAATCCCTCTACATCATATCCTTTGATAGATGAAGTCTTACAAGATTTATCCACCATATTGGAGCCCACAAAATAGGATAATTATAATATACAAGATTCTCTTGTCTTGTCTCGATTACCACCATCTCCACGTACAGTTGGGTTACCATAGAAACAAGGAAACATCTATCATGTTGGAAATTGTACTTTCATTTTTGTTGGATGTACTCTTGATAAAATTAATATTAGGTAAATGAGCTTTACGTATGATGAGAATAGTTTTTCTCAATGCTTCTTTTCTAATAAGTATATAAAATCTAAACAAATGATGTGTGATATGGGATACAAAGGTAAAGGTTTAGGCCCTCTTGAAAATGGAATACGTGAGCCTTTTGAGGTAGAGGAATGGCCTGCCAGATGTGGTATAGGCTATATCCCCACAAAAACTCAACCTTTCCCCTTTGATAAAGATGATCACCTTATCACATATGGAGAATATTTAGAAAAACAAGAACAACTAAAGAAACGCAAGAGAGCTCACAGGTTTTCTTGCAACATGTTATCAATGACACACCCAGAAATAATAGCTACTCTAGATGAATGTGTAGAAGGAGACGTCTTTTATGACATTTCCCATGAAGAAATTATGAGGAATAGGTTCTTCTTCGATGGGTCTATCCCATGTATAGCTCACATTCAGACAACTACACAAGAAGAGTTAGCCAACTTATCCTTAGAAGAACTTCAAGAAATGGGTGTTTCACCCGCTCCTCCCAAATTCGAAAGAGATTTAAGTATCGAAATAGAGGCTATTCTAAAAATTAATATTGGAACAGAAAATAATCCCCGTATGGTTAAAATTGGGACTAATTTAAATAAAGAAGAATAAATTAAATATATAGAACTTCTCATAGAATATCTTGATATCTTCACTTGGACATACGTAGATATGCTAGGCCTAGACCCTTCTGTGGTTATGCACCACTTAGTGGTTCATCCTGATGCTAAACTTATCAAACAAAAACTTAGGAAAATGCATCCTAAAGTAGCCTTATTGGTTAAAAATGAATTACAAAAACTCTTGGATGTAAATTTCATTCAAGCTATAGATTATTCTGATTGGATATCCAATATTGTTCCAGTAACCAAAAAAGAGGCTACTAAAATCAGAGTTTGTACTGATTTTAGGGACATCAATGTTGCATGTCCCAAAGATGACTTTCCCCTTCCTAATATGGATCAAATTATTGATTTCATGGTAGGATGTGGAATGTTATCACTTATGGATGGATTTTTAGGATACAATCAAATTCGTATAGCACTTGAAGATCAACCTAAAACTGCATTCATTACACCTTGGGGGACTTTCTGTTGGAAAGTAATGCCCTTCGGTCTAAAGAATGTAGGGGCAACTTACCAATGAGCTATGACGTATGTATTTCATGATATGATGTATGACATCCTGCATGATTATGTGGATGACATCATAGCTCGATCTATAAAACAAGAAGATCATATCCCTGATTTATGATGAGTCTTTGATAGACTCCGAGAATATAAAGTCTGATTGAATCTAGATAAATGTGTGTTTGGAGTAAAATCGGGTAAGTTATTAGGGTTTATAGTTTCTATGCATGGTATAGAAATAGACCCTATCAAAATTAAGGCTATCATTGATATGCCACCACCCAAAAACTTAACAGAACTCAGGAGTCTACAGGGTAAGCTCTAGTCTATCCATCATTTTATTGATAAATTGGTAGATAAATGTAAACCCTTTCTTAGGTTTCTTAAGAAAGATACTCCTTTCTTATGGGATAAATAATTTCAAGAAGCTTTTGAAACTCTTAAGACATATCTACTTACCCCACTAGTGCTTGTTCCACCTAGGCTAGAGCACCCTTTCATCTTATATATTTCTACCTCAGAACTTGCGTTAGGAGCAATGCTAGCACAACATGATGAGGATAAGAAAGAATGAGCCATTTACTACATAAGAAGAACTTTAATAAGCTATGAAACTCATTACACCCCCTTAGAAAATCTCTGTTTAGCTATTGTATTCTCTACACAAAAACTACGTCACTACATGCTTAGCCAAAAGACTTATGTCATCATAAAATTTGATCCATTGTGATATCTGATGAGTAGACCCTATTTATCAGGATGAGCAACAAAATGGGTTCTCACTTTGAGTGAGTTTGACCTAACCTTTATTGGGTAGAAATCCATTAAAGGGTAAGTCATAGTAGACCAACTCATCATTGCCCCTCTTGAGTCTACTCACCCTTTGATGATAGAATTCCCTGATGAATGTCTTAATCTAGATAATGATTCCTTGGAATCATGGTCTCTATTTTTTTATGGAGCCCATTGTATGAGTGGTGCAGGTGCAGGTATCATATTGGTATCCCCACAAAAGCAACTTATCCCATTATCCTTTAAACTCCAATTTACTTGCACAAATAATACAATAGAATATGAAGCTTTAATCCTTGGATTACGAGCAACTTTAGCTCTCAATATTAAAGTATTATCAATTTTTGGAGACTCACAACTCATGGTGAATCAAGTTAATGACATTTATCAAACTCGAGATGAGAAACTCTATCCTTATAAAGAATACATTTTAAAACTCATTTCTTTATTTGAGAAGGTTACTATAGAAGCTATCCCATGCACTAGTAATCATTCTATCGATGCTATGGCAACAACTTGCTTCCCTTATCCCTTTGGAGTTGGATGATGATCATGCTACTATTATCATTCACCAACTCTGAGAACCCACATCATTAGAGTCATGTCTAGAACCTTTAGATGTATTCACAATTGAAGAAGCATTTTCAGAACCATGGTATGGAGATATTCTAAAATTTCTCCAAGATGGATCATTCCCATATGGCTTCGATAGAAATCAATGATGATCATTGCGTAAGCGAGTTGTCCACTTCGTAATCATCGAAGGTACTTTGTATAAAATATCCTTCGAAGGTATCCTCTTATGATGCCTCAACCTCAATGAATCCAAAAGAGCTCTAAATGAGGTCCATGATGGATCTTGTGGAGGTCATTTTAGTGGGGATGCTATAGCCAAAAAGCTCCTACGAATGGGATACTTTTGGCCCTCCATGGAAAAATATGCCCATGAATATGTACGTAAATGTGACAAATGTCAGAAGCATGCAAACCTTGTTCATGCTCCTACCCAAGAGCTTCAAGCTAGTTCTTCCCCCTGGCCTTTCTCAAAATGGGGCCTAGACATCATTGGGAAAATCAATCCAATTTCTTCAGATGGCCATAAATTTATTATTACAACAATGAAGTATTTTACAAAATGGGTAGAAGCTATACCATTGGCTTCTTGCATGGGAACCCAGGTCTCTAAATTCATTTTTAATCAAATTATCTATAGATTTGGGATTCCATCTACACTTGTTTTAGATAATGGAACTTGTTTCAAAAATAAAGACATTCAAAAAGCTTTGTGCAAAATATAAAATCCAACATAGATGGTCTACTCCTTATTATCCGTAAGGAAATGGTCAAGTTGAAGCATCAAATAAAACTTTAATTAAAATCTTAAAAATATTGGTTAATAAATCAGGATGGGATTGGCATACCCAATTATATCCAACATTATGGGCTTATCGAACTAGTGTTCGAACCCCTACTGGCGCTTCACCTTTTGTCTTAGTATATGGCATTGAAGTTGTATTTCCTTTTGAGCTTGAAGTCCCTTCTTTAGGTCTTTTACTTCAAAATGCTGAAGTAGGAGATGAATATCATGTTGGACGATTAAGCCAATTGGAATTACTAGATGAAAAGCGTATAAATGCTTTAGAGCACCTTCACTCATATCAAGATAAACTCAAAATATCATATTCTAAGAAATTTCATACTCGATATTTTGAGATTGGCGATCTAGTTCTTAAAGAAAACCAAAAAAATACAAATGCTCGAACTGATTTAAAAGGAAAATTCCAACCAAATTGGTTAGGACCATTTATCATCACTACTAAATTTGGATCTGGTGCATATCGATTGGCAACTTTAGATAGAAAATATCTTAAGGAACCCATGAACATAATGCACCTAAAATGATACTATGCATAAAATCAAGAAATCTCACCATTGTACATAGTTGTAAATACCTTGTACATATATTTCTTGCATCTACTTTAAATCATCATATTTAAATCATCTATCATTTAATTGCATTTATCTATGAATTTATCAAAATAAAATTGTGATTCAATTACATATGCCATATGGTCACATCCAATTATTATTCTATTTATAAATTAGATCGATGTTGTCAAAATTCATAGTTAATTTTGGTTTACTTTAAGAGAATTCAAATATTATCTTGAACCACTCACCAAAATACACATTTTAATAAAATATTGATTCTTAATATTGATTATAAATCTCTCTTGAACCAAAATCACTATTGCTTCACTAAATAAATTTTGAAGTTTTGGGAACTGATCTTGCCACTTTTTGAACCAAGAATCACTTACACATATTAAAAATGATTTTGCACAAGGGAATATGATGCTACATAGTAGTCCTAGCTCCTTAAGTGAAAGGTTTCCCTTGCTATCCTATTATGCGCATGGTCTAGAATACTGAGAATTGGCAAAAGGACAAGCTCCCCCTACCCGAATAAAATCCCTTGCTCTTTGTCTAAGCTGAGCAAGTATCCCTTGAAAAAAAAACAAAAAGAAAAGAAAAATACCTTTTACTACAAAGCAATAAAATCCCCTTGTTCAAAAAAAAAAATGAACAAGAATCCCTACTCAAAGAAATCAAAAGAAAATAAGGGGGTAATGAGCTTGAATCCTTGGAATTCCTCAGTTATTTGAACACCATGAGGTGATCCTCATTACAGGTTAGGTGGCATCAAGCCTGCTTGGCAATGGTGGTATCCTTACGCATGGCGACATGTCTGTCACATTAGCGACCTTCTTTTGTACAGACCAATGTCAGCTTGTGGATTAGCTAGCTTTTGGTAGCTTGTATTACATAGTAGTTAAGTCTAACTGAATGCATACAATCATGGTAAATGAATACATCTTTTGCACACACATTGGTTCTTAAAATTGGCTTGCATCACTACCTTACTCAAAATTGGTAAATGAACTTCATAAGCACACACATTTGATCCTTGAGAGATTTTGTATCATAATTAAGGTCAATATGGAAAATGAATACACAAATCACACACTAGTTCTTGATAAATTTGACTTCATCTTAGAAATGACCAAAATTCTCCTTGAAGTTTGATTAGCAAACATCATTATTTCATCATGGATTTGTATGACTGTTAGCATATGCAATTGGTCCTAAAAAATAGTTAATCTTGCATTTTCATACTTATCACTTAGCATAAATATGTCAATTTTACTATATTGCATGATTGCTTATCATTTATCAAAAACTTGCATTTTGATCATACATAATCACTCTCTCATATAAACTACATATTGACTTCGTGATGATGGCATGAGACAACCCTAATAAAATATCTTTAGGAATATTATGCCTAGCGCAAGTCCTTTATCCAAATTTATCATGCTTGATTACTATCATTGCACAATACTTTTTTTAAGATTAAAAAAAAATTAATCTTAAAAACACACACATTACTTATCATCAACTACATTACTTTCAATCAACAAATTCAAAATACTTTTGGATCATAACCCTTTGCTATCAGCATAACATCAAAACCTCACACAAGATCCGCTTCATGACTAAAGCGAGCAAATAACCTCCATAAATAGTCATATACAAGCACACATCTTCGAGGTATTATTGTTGATTGATCAAGATCGTAAGGGTATATTTTCCAAAACAATCATCTTTCTTCTATAAATAATTCAATCACACTACATTACAAACATCAATTACATCAAATTACACTTTACTTTCCTACAATGATATCTTGATTAAAGCATGAGAAAAAGTACATCAAAAACCATAAAATAGGAAATAAAAAGCATGATTATGTAGATCATCAAAAATAAATTATATTACACATTCACACATCAACATCATCAACACATCAGATAAGCAATAGATATATATATATATATATATATATATATATATATCATCAAAAATACAATAGAATACAAAACCAGTCGATTGGTATACCACAATCATAAAATCGGTATACTCAATCACTAGGGGGTACACCACAAAATCCAGCTTAGTGTATCATCCCCTAGAACCCCTAGAACTCTGGGTGTCATCACCTGGAGGTGGTCTGGGCTCACAAAATTGAGGAACCCCAAATACTAAAACTGATCTATAAGTAAGAAGATCCAAGCTACAAAACTTAAATGGGATAAGTTCGTTGTGGCTTTTAAGAAAACGTTTCTTACAAAATAATTTTAAATAGATAAGTTTATTTCAGAGATATGTGAAACTTTTGATGTTCTAGAATATGAGAGCAATGAATGTCTAAAAGTGCATAAGTTCATTCTTTGGATAGACCCTAAAATAAGGACGGTGATTAATATGCTCAAACCTAAAGTTTTACAATATATCTATGTCTTGACTAGACAAGAGGAAACTAATCTTCTAACTAAAAAGTCCTTCAATTACTTAGACTTGTCAAAACAAGAGAGACTTGAACTCAAGAAAAGGAAGAGTGTTGGATTTGTGAAGTGGGAAAAGAAAAAACAAAAGAAACAAAGGCAACCAAAAGTTCAATAATAAGAACAATGAAGGGCAAGGGCAAAACAAGAAGAAATTCCAAAAAAGGGATAATTTGAATCCTCAACCCTCTAAGCAAATAAAATCACTACAAAAAGAAGAATCAGGGGAGAAAAGACAAGAGAGACCACAAGCACCTAGGATAGGTTGCTATATATGTGGAGGACCTCACTATGCTAAGAAATATCCCCAAAGGTCAAAGTCGAGTCAAAGGGCAAATGAGTAGTCGCACCGAATATATGCTACCATTGGGAGTCTAAATCTGGATGAATAAGCTACATCAATTTTACTAAATGGTGAGCTATATAATAAAGATGTAAAATTTTTAATAGATAGTGGATCTGCTGATAGCTTTATTTCCACTAGTATAATTAGGGATATGCCAAAAAGACCTAGATTTTTGGCACAAGGGTGGAAATTCGAGTGTGGTTTTGGTTAGACTTACTCAGTAGATCAATGTTTGTCTACAAATGAGATAACTTTACCCAATGGGTCCACTATATGGCAATTATATGTGGCACCCCTACATGATTTTGATGTTATCCTAGGGATGGATTAGTTGAAGGCTCATGGAGCCCTAATCAACTTCCAAGATAGGTGGATGGATTTCATCGACAAGGATAAGAGGAGAGTAAGGGTTCAAAGTGGGTAAGGTTATTTCCAACCTCATTTGCTTTTAGCTATGTAGTTAAAGAAATCCATTAAAAGAGGTGGTATACTATATGTAGTAAAGATCAATGGGAAGACTGGAGAAAAGGGAGATGAGAAATTATTCAAGAAGCATCCAATTCTCCATGAAATTTAGGATGTATTTCTTGAAGATCTTCTAGGTCTACCTCCTCAATGGGAATTTGGCTTCACTATTGAATTAATGTTAGGGGTTGAACTCATTTAAAAGACACATTATAGGATGACCCCAATTGAGTTGCGAGAAATGAAGGTGCAATTGCAAGACTTGTTAGAAAAGGGTTTGATCAAACCTAATGTGTTGTCTTGGGGTGCTCTGATATTATTTGTGAAAAAAAATGATGGATCTTTGAGGTTGTGCATATATAATAGGATGTTGAATAATATAACCATTAAAAATAAGTATCCTTTACCATGAATTGATGATATCTTTGATCATCTAAAGGATGCTACCATATTTTCAAAAATATATCTAAGATCAAGATATCACCATCTAAGGATTCAAAAATAGAAATACCTCTAAGACAACCTTTAAAATTAGGTATGGGTACTACGAGTTCACAGTGTTGCCATTTGGGTTCACAAATGTGCTAACAACTTTTATGAACCTGATGAATAGTGTGTTCAAAAACTATCTAGATCAGTTTGTCTTGGTATTTTTGGATGATATTCTAATCTATTCTCATTCTAAAGAAGAACATGATCACCATATTTGGTTAGTGTTAGAGGTTCTGAGGAAAAACCAATTGTATGGAAAATTATCCAAGTGTGAATTTTATACTTCACAAATGAAATATTTAGGGCACATCATATCAATAGAAGGAATTATTGTGGACCCAAAGAAAATTGAAGCTATATTAAATTGACCTCCACCAAAAAATGTGACAAAGGTCAGGAGTGTCATGGGACTCACTAGCTATTATAGATATTTTGTGAAAGATTACTCTAAGGCTACCTATTCAATAACCAATCTTCAAAAAAGGAAAAGAGTTCAAATGGATAGATAAATGTGAGGTTGCATTTGAGGCAATGAAGAATAAGTTGACAACACCACCAATTCTTAAGATAATAGAATCACTTGGGAATTTTATTATGTCTATTGATGCTTCCCTAGGAGGTTTGAGTGGGGTTTTGTCACAGGAAGAGGCTATAGTAGCATATGAGTCCAAAAAACTTAAGAAGCATGAAATAAACTATGCTACACATAATTTGGAATTGGAAGCATTGGTGCATGTCTTAAAGGTTTGGAGACATTATTTGTTAGGAAGACCATTTGAGCTAATGACAGACCATCAAATTTTGAATTATATCTTCACCCAACCTATGTTGAATGCAAGGCAGAGAATATGGATAGAATTATTAGCAAAATATGACTTTGGCATTGAATATATCAAAGGAAAGGATATTAAGGTTGTATATGCCTTGAGTAGGAGAAGGCACATGGTAACTTTGACTCAGATCCATATAAATTAGATGGATAGGATTAAGGAAATGCAACTATAAAACCCATATTGCATGGAAATCCAGGATAAAACCAATAGAAATCCTTAATAATATAAGGATTTCAACATAAAATATGAGCTTTATATATTAAATAGAGGGTTATTATACCCAAAACTAGTGAATTAAGGAGAATTATTATGCAAGAGGTACATAATTATCCCTATTATACTCATCTGGGAGGGTCAAAATGAGAGAAAACATGAAAATACCTTCTATTGGGCCGAAATGAAGCAAGACATCATTAGTTTTATTGTAATATTTTTGGAATGCCATAAAGTAAAGGTAGAACATCATCACCTAACAAGGAAATTGTACCCACATGATGTGCCAATGCAAAAATGGTAGGTATTATCTATGGAGTTTATAGTGGGTCTACCTAAGAATAGGTACTAGCATGATGTAATATTGGTAGTGGTTAATAAGTTGACCAATTTTACACACTTCATATCAAGGAACATCAAGGATTATGTGTTGGTGGTGGCAAACAAGTTTTTCAAAGAAATATTTAGGTTATGTGGCTTTCTTGAAGTGATCATATCAGATAGGGACTCTAGGTTCATGTCTAAATTTTGGCAAGCTCTACACCATGGAGTGGGCACTAAGTTGAATATTAGTTTTGCATATCATATCAAAATAGATGGTCAGACTGATAAGGTTAACAAAATTTTGGAAGACATGTTACGCATGTATTGTATGGACCAAAAGTCTAATTGGAAAGACTTTTTGAATCTTGTTGAATTTGCATACAACAATGGGTACCAAGCATCATTGTATGTTAAAATGTGCAAAACACCTCTATCGTGGGATAATATAAAGGATCGGGTGATGAACAAACTAGACCTTATCTGAGAGATAGAGGAAAGATTGGGGTAATCCAAATCAGGCTCAAGGAAACGATTGATTTCCAAAAGAGCTATGTTGATCTGAAAAGATCACCAAGAGAGTTCTTTGTGGGGGATAAAGTATTTCTTAGGGTAATACCCATGAAAAGTGTCATCAAGTCAACTAATTTGGATCCTCACTATGTTGGGCCCTTTGATATCATTTATAAGATCAACCTTGTAGCCTATAGGCTCGCTTTGCCACCCAACCTATCAAAGATACATAATAATTTCTACATATCCCTACTCAGGAAGTATGTTGCTAATTCTACTCACGTATGGAATATTTCTAAATTATATATGGTAGACCTTGCAACCTTTTAGGTGACGCCAATAAATATTCTAGGGTTTTATTCCAAGGTGATGAGAAAATAGACCCTAGATCAATGTAAGATCTAGTGGGACCTGTATTCATAAAAATGTGCTACATGGGAAAATGTTGAAGTAATGAGGCAACAATTTCCATATTTATTTGATTGAACAATTGTTACTCTTGTAGGAAACATAGAGGACTATATTTTTTCCAAGGGGAGGGAGTATGTAACACCCCTCTTTGATAGATCTTGCTATGAACAATGAACTATGTTTTGGTGTGGCAATTTAATAGCATAATTTTATGATATCTATTTTTATGAATTGTATTAGCATGGAATATGGTACTGCTAATGTAAATTGTGGATGCAGAAGTAGATGCTCTCTTTGATGGGGAAACCACCTATTGCAAAGGATATCTTGGGGAAATGATGATGATGACAGCTAAGGGTAACAAATTACCCTTCATGTAGATGCATATCATTTAAGCTCATTTTCTTGTTAGCTTATTTTCACTATTGGACTGAGAAAATTGCTTGCAATGAGTCTCCTTAAAATAGGAGTGGCAATAGCATTAGACTATCATAAAATAGACTACCTATTTGAGAATAAAACAATGGAGTGAAAATATTTAATGCATTATTGTTCTTAGTATGTTAAGATTGTTAAGTTCTTGGTAGCATTAATGTCCTAAATGCATATAGTGATTAGCTTGTGAAATTAATGTTTGTGAAATAAACCAAACAATGTCTTTAATACTTAGATTATTCAATTATAGATCACAATTTAATTAATCAACTCTTTGTAATAGAATTAAGATAATCCTTCAAGTGACTAAAAGATTAATCTCTACATAGACCGCTATAGTATGCTTTGAATGGTTATTCATTAAGGTAAGGTTGTGCGCATACGTTTTGCAAGAAATACCTTCTTAGACATTACCATCAAACATCTCCATGAAATAAGGTGAGCCCTATTCTCCTTGGCCTTAAATTTGGTACGTAAGGGTGGGGAATGAGTTGGGAGAAAACTAAGTTAGAATGAGATGGCTTGGGAAGCACGGGTCTTGAGGCAATGCATTGGCAGAACACCAGAGACATAAGAGCTTGAACCATGTGTATCCTTGATTTGTTTTATGTGCTAAGCTTTGTTTTAGCTAGATGTTGCTTGTTTTATTTAAAAAAAAATCTCCTTGTTGTGTCTTTGCTTCAATCGATGAGTCGATTGTGAAGTTAATCTGTGTCAGTTTGATGCCTTTATGCTATGCTTGATCATCCTTGTCTCTCTATAAATATCTAGTGGTTTTCTTTATTATTAAGCCTCTCTATGCTTGATATTTTATTTTGTGGTGGCTTGTTGTCTGAAACCATGAAGTTTTCCTCCTTGTGTAAGTCAACCAATGTGTTACTGTGTAACGCCTGGTATTTAGTATGCATATCATGTGGTTTTTCTTTGCTTGTGTGAGTAATCTCAATTTTAGAGCTAGGTAGGTCTACTATCTTTATTGAGAAGGCAACCCTTGTGATTCTCCATTGCTTGTTGTTCTATATCGTATAGCCTGTGCATAAATTGTTAGGCAATGTCATTTGAATTTTATAACCTCTAGGGGTTGGTTTGATTTCCTCCATCTTCTTTTGAGTTTGTAGTTTGAACTAAGCTTCTTCCTTGCTCGGTTTTCTTTTAGTTTATGTATTTTTTTCTCTATAGTTTTTTTATTTGGGTTATGACCTTAAAATAAGTTTCTTTTCATATACTTTTTGAAAGAGTGCTAAGTTGCTAGTTTTAGATGATGTTAGAAAATTTCTTTAATTAATAAAGTCTTTGTGTATAAGAAGGTATTGGTTTTTAAGAGATCATAATTAGCTTTGGTCGTTTATTTTGATGGAATTAAGTTAATTAGCTTTGTATAGTAGTGTATGGTTTTTTTTCTAATAAGCTATGCGTGGCTTCTATTGGGGGCCACTCCCATCACAAAAACAAAACATTACGTTGCCCTCATTACATTTCTAACAATTTAATTAAAGCATATCCAAATTTGTCTTTCTATCGAAGATATTCTTCATTTACCCTTCTATCAAAAATATTCTTCATCTTCCTCAAACTGCTAATTTTCCACAATCAACTCCTTTTATATCAAATACCTTCAAAAATTTAAATTCTATCAAGATGAAATTCAACACTACAAATGGCTAAAATATTTGTTGCCCAACTTATATATCCAAAAATATCTTGTCTATAACAACCTCACAATTTCTTAATACCTTTTTTCAGGGTTCTTATTAATTCACCTAATATTCCAAGATATTATTTATGTTGTTATTTTTTATTTTTTATTTGTGGATTAGGCCCAATTCTTGTTAACACTTGTGATATTTGCTTTTGTTTTCCATATCAATATCCATTTTTGTTTCTATTTCTCTTTGTTTTTGCTTCTTGGGTCTTCCTCTCTTTTTTCATTTCCAACAATACTTTCCTCTTCATCAATCTCTTCAATCTTCTCATATTGCTCATAGTATGATTTATCTGTTAGAGATAGAGTATATTACATCATTTGGGTCATGTAAATGTACCTTCCTAGGTACATACTTAGGATATTAGATTAATTTAGGGGGAATTTATCTAGTTACTTCATACAATGTAATAACTTCACAAGTGTCAATGTACAAGTTGTATATGTGTAAGGTGTCCCTTGTACATCTAGGTAGAGTGTTGGACAAGGAACCTATCTTCCTATATAAAAAGGGCCTCATTATAATAATTTTATAACAAGCTCATAGTATATTTGTAGGTAGTAGCATAGTGCTATGTATATCACCATATATTGGTGATGGGTGAAATGTAGTCCAGTAACTTTGTTCATGGAGTGTCCATTTTTTCCATAGCTACAGTGTATTCATTTTTCATAATTTCTATTTATAACATATTTCAGTCATCTCACATATTTATTTTCTTTCATATTATTCTACATGTTGTGATTGTTATCTCCCATTACATACTACATTAAAAGCTAACAGTGGTATCAGATCCATGATAGATCTAGCCATAATAGATCGATAGGAAAACCACAATTATCAATGAGCCTGAGTTTTTTGTTACCCTGAAGCACCTTTCGACCAACCACTATAAAAAACTCTCAAAAGAGTCTAGGTGGTAGAATTAGGGAGAACCACAAGTGAGGATTGAAAGAAATCTCAATTACAAAAATACTGACATTACATTTGGCTTTAGTCTTTCCACAGAGTTGCAGGAAAAATTTGTGAAGACTAGGACTCAACATTCAACCCACTAGATTGATAAATCAACTAGTGAAGATCATTCAGGATATCCAAAATTTTTAACTATTATCCAAAGTTTCTTTTGTTGTAGATAATTAATTCTTAGATGATTGGGACACCTCATACAATAGAAAGCTAGGAGATTTCAACTACGTTTTTCGAAGGTCGGCATACCTTTATAGTGCAAATATTAGTTTCTTGTGCAAGAAAAAAATATTATGAAATAAGACTCTTGGAGAATATAGAATACTGGAGATCTCCATTTCTATATTGAGAACTTCATAGAAGAAGAAAATACCATAGAAGACTTGATCTAGAAGAAAAGGCCACAAAAGCCTTAATCCTGTAGAATATTCCAAATAAGGGTTCATGAAATAGAAAGAAGACTCTAGAGAAGAGTTCATGAAATAGGAGGTTGGTGATCTCCTTTCAAATAAGATGAAGATATTAGGAGAAGATATCATTGAAGAACTTCCAATTTTGGAAGAAGAAGAAGGACTAGGAGAGTCCTACTCAAATCTAGAAGCAACATATCAAAGATCCAGAAGAAGATCTCACCACCAACACTTCCAAAAGTAGAAGGTTGAAGAAAATGTCTCAAGGAAGACCATAAGAAGCTACAAGATCAAATACCTTGGAGACGTCTCAATGAGCATCTAGTAAAAGGCTTCGAGAGCCTTATTGAAGAAATCATCAAAGCAATTTCGAGAACTCATTGGAGAAATTCACTACATAATATAGTGAAAGATTTGGTACAATTGTCACCATATGACAAAAAACTCAAAAGAAGAAGAAGAATTTGGTAAGGAGTGCCAAATCTTAGAATACCTCAAGACATTCATAATCTTGAGAAGAAGATCCTACTTGAAGTCAGAATTCAACAAGAAGACTTGAATACAGGAGAAGCTTGCCAAACCCGAGATATTTAAAGATTACCTCTCACAGCAAGAAGACACCGTTTCAAAGACAAAGACTTCTCTAAATCTACAACAAAATGAGAATATTGCTTGAAGGATCAAATCACCAAAACCCAGGCTCGTAAAAGAAATTTCAAGATCACTTTTTGGTGAAGAAGAAACTAAGAAGCAAGATCCTACTCAAAGCAACAACTTGTTGATCTTAGACACCAAGATATACATCCTCTACATAAGTTGAAAAAGAGATACAAAATCTTTGAAAAAAATATAAACAACTATTGGTGCTAGTAGATTCATTAATTGGATTACTTATCAGATTTGTTAAAGCACCTTATATTGGATTAGAGTTGCAAAAGAGGAAAATTGAATTATAGTCTTCAAAAGTGCAAAAAGGAAAAAGTTCATTTTAAGGTTCATTTGCACATTAGCTTTGGAGTTGATTAGATTACAAAATTACAACTATCTATCAACTACCAAATATCTACTTTGGAAAGAAAAAGAAGACTAGTTCCTACAACTTTATTTGTAATGAAATTACAGAATAATTATTGAAGATTCATTGCATATTATTCTTGATTAGTTGCAGTAAATTTATTAAGTGCACTTATAAGTTATTTTAAGAGTTTATTGGAGTGATAAGGTGAGATTGTTAGTGCATTAAAAGTGAAATGTTAGTTGGTTCATTTGCCCTACTATAAAACTCTCAAAAAGCTTAGTGTTTGTGTTCTTGATAAGGGCACAAAATCATATTAGCATCAAGTGTCTAAAGACACCATTAGTGCACCAAAATCTACAACTTTTAGTGGCTAAAGGAAGCCACCAAAATCAACTCAATCCTCTATATTTTGGAGAAGAAAATAGCCACAAAAAATCAATAAGAATTGCCTTAAATTGAGACTTGGTGAATCTCAGATTCAAAGCACTATAAGTGTTATATTGCATCTACAAAAGTGGTTATAAGTTGGGTTCATAAAACCAACAAAAAAGGAGAGTTGCATATTCAGAAGAACATCTTCAAAAATCTTCCATAAAATCGGAAGGAGTGCAAAAAGGTGCAAAAGGGGTGTTTATATATACCAAATTAGTACATATTGTTGCACCATTATAAGTTGTTTTACCTAGGTGATAAGGTAGATTTTGGGGTGCCACAAAGGAACATTATACAAGGTTAATATAGTTGGACACTAGCACACTCCAAGCGTAGCAAAGGAGCCCCTCAAAAGGCTCACATATTCTCCATTCTGGATAGCCAAAACGGTAAGCCTTCAAGGGACAACACAAGGAAATAACATCATCATATTTGAGAGCAATATTATCTACAAATAAGGAAATACATAACAGGTTCAAAAAGAGAGAAAATAAGGCATCAAAACTAATGTGGAAAGGAGGACAAAATAAACACATTTAAGGTATAAAGAGCAGGTGCTAAATCCAAGGTTTCAAGCTTGGAGAAAAACGTCCAGTAATAGGAGCACCAATATCAGCTACAAAACCACCATTAGAAGCTCCATAGAATCAAAGGATATCATAGCTAGTGCCATCCAGCATCCTCATTGAAGCACCTGTAAAAGAAATAAGTTGCTTGATCTCTAAGAAACATAGCAAGCAAAATAATAAGCATACGAAAGAGAATAGGAAGTATATCATTCATCTTGGAGCATTATAACAAAGAGTTACATGTAAATTACCACTTGGCACAAACCTCCTAAGGTGCCATATTCATTCATAACATCCAAGAAACAAAGTATTACTTCAAGCGCTCAGCCAAGGGAAGTTACAAAGAATAAAGAAGAGGTTACATTCATATGAGTGCCACTTGTCCAAAGTTGGAAGATTCTAGGAGCATCCATCTTGGAAGATGAAGTCAAGTGCTCACCAAGAAGACTGTAACATCTCATACATTACATACAAGAGCAAGACAAGTGCTTAATAACTCCCATATACTCCTCAAGTACCTATGAAGTGTAACTGACATGCCACTAGTCATATTTGCAAAGATTCTTACTTCATTTAAAGGGTTCAACGACCAAGGGATTTTGAAGCACGCATATCCATTCAAATCACTTCACACAGAGCCAAATTATAGCATGGAGGAAAGCGAAAGAGCATTTAAAGATCTACTCAAAAGGAGCCAAAAAGTCATATAATTTGGATTCCATTCTTCAAGCTCCAAAACCAAGGGAATTTTGAGGCTACCCATTGATTGAAGTGCCCAAGGTGAAGGAAATTGGCATTATTGTCATTACATGCCCAAATACAATGTCAAAATTTGTGGACATCAACGTTGCAAGGTAAGGAATAATTCCCATTATAGTTTTATTTCATTCTCGGGAGTTATAAGGATTATATACTAAGATTGAAACTTAGAGAAATCAAACGTATGGAAAGAAAAAATTAAAAGGAAATTAAGATATCAAATTAATTAAATATTTGCAATATTAAATACTGGAGTAATAAGGGTTACTACTGAAAAAATCAAAATTATAATATTTGCAAATATTATTGTGTTCTAATTTTCTATATTTGGGAGCTATAAGGGTTACAACACCAAATTAGGTTATTGAAAATTAGAAACACTAAAATCAAATCCTAAGGGATATTAAAATAAGTTATTAATATTTTTGCTAAGGTTGAAAATTTATAATATTCTTGTCTCAAAATTTTACAAAAGGGACAAAATAAATCCAACATTAAAACCTCTTCAAAATTGGAAAAGTGCTTAGTTCAATAGGAGTAATAAGGTGTTAGAAAAGTTGATTTTGATATTTACAAAACTTTACAAAATCAACCAAAAATTGAACTACATGTTGAACTAAGCATGAAAATGAGAGGGGGGTGAATCAGTGTGTATTAAAAATTTAATCCAACTATGAAATCAAATCAAAACAAGCAATCACACAAACATGCATCACATAACACCAAATTTATAGTGGAAACCCGATGTGGGAAAACCATTGTGCCAATGGACTGTTTGGAATCCCATCCAAATATAGCCTTGAAAATGTTTTGTCTTTACAATATTTTTGCAGCACCAACTGCAGGTAATGGCACCAACCAACCCAGACTTTAGCAACACCAATTGCAAGGAGCACCGACCCCTATTGCCAAGCACCGACCCGAAAAATTTAAAAAGCTCTGATAAAAGTTTTTAAATATCATCAAAAGACCCTGAGTATTCTAGCTCACAAATATTCTCCTCTAAAATATTATGTCTAACCTTTTCAATCTTCTCAAGTCTGCACATTGATTATCTCACACCTTGCACATTTTTTCAATCAAAATGCCAAAGAAAAAAATTCTTCACAACATGCACTGGAAGTCCTTTCTCCAAAAAAAAACCTCTTCTCCCTTTTCTTTTAAAACATATATATGCTTCACATTAAAAAAATGCAACTCATTTTTTTCAGTTACACAAAAGTACCACTCAATCGTTATATTCTTAGAAACTGCCAAAATTGCCAAAAAAGAGTTGACAGGGCTTTTTGTAACAGTCATAACTCCCTCCTCAAATTTCCAAATGGGCTAAAAATTGAAAAATATATTATTAGATAAAATTACTACCTTTAGTTTAAATTTTATATTTTAACTCTTCACGTATTATTTGCAATACCTTCGACAAAGTGGCCTTTGACGCTGATTTTACACGTCACATAAACTGGAAAAGTGCTCCAGAGCCATTTTGCAATGCTCACCGTTTCTTCTTCTGGACTCCGTTTGGGCTAAAATTTAAAACTTAAGCTCTCAGTATATCCAGATATCTCCTATAAAATATTTGAGATCCATTTTCTTACTTATTGCTTAATATTCCTCCCGCAAAGTAAACTCCAACACAGATTTTACACTTGTCACATAAAGTATGAAACTGACCAACAATGCACCGGCGAAGCAACCTACCGTTCCAACACTGCAACCATACTTGCTAATGATAAAAAAACCTCCAAATAGTATCTTGGGTTGTCCAACACATTCCATTGATATTATTGCAACTTTGACAATTTTTGCAACTTTGACAATTTTTCTACTTTGACAACTTCCTGATGATTTTGCAACTTTTGCAAATTTGCATGAACAACTTGTAACAACTTCATATAAGCATCAAAAATATCCTCATAACCATTGAACACCACTGTATATACTTTGAACAACCTCTAAAAATTTGTCCACTGCATCAACCTATCCATTTGAGTGTGTTGACAACAATGACAATATTATCACTGCACCTTGCTCAACAATCTCCCCCTTTGGAATTGTTCGCAACACACGTACAATTTCTTGTAACTCTTCTTCCCCTTTAACAACAAGACCAAAGGGCTACTACAAACTCCCCTTGAGTCCATGCACAACATTCTCAAGCAAAAATTATTACACTTAGCAAGAATCACAAACATGAGCAAAAACATAAACAAAGACAAATGCTCCCCCTGAGAATGTGGCCCCGATAGCTAGTCAATGCTTGGGAAGCGTGACCACTCCAAATTTCTTGCGAAGGTACTCAAATAATTCCTTGAGCAATAGTTTGGTGAATATATCCGCTACTTGCTCTATTGTTGGAACAAAATCCAACTTAACCTCACCTTTCGCAACTTTCTCCTTCAAAAATGGTACCGGATAGCAATATGTTTTGTGTGAGAATGCATAACCGGATTCTTTGAGATATTGATTACACTTGTATTATCACACATGATCGATATGGGCTCACTAAAATTTATTCCAAGATCCTTCAAAGTTAATTTCATCCAAAGTACCTATGTACAACATGATGTCACTGCAATATACTCTGCCTCTGATGTGGATAATGAGACTGACTCCTGCTTTTTGGTATGCCACGCAACAAGATTATCACCAAGATAGAATGCACCTCCATTGGTACTCTTCCTATCATCTACATATCCTGCCAAATCTGCATATGAATACACAATAAGAGTGAAGTCCTTACCTTTCAGATACCATAACCCATACTCCATAGTACCCTTGAGGTACCGAAAAATCATCTTCACTATTGTCACATGAGTCTTCTTGGGACTAGCCTGAAATCATACTACCATGGATATTTCCTGCAAAATATTTGATCTAGTAGATTTCAAGTACAATAAGCTCCCAATCATGGATATGTACATAGTTTGATCAACAGGTGGAGATTTGTCATCCTTGCTCAACTTGCAACCTGTCGTCATGGGAGTGCTAACTGGCTTGCAATTCTCCATTGTGAACTTTTTTAGCATCTCTTTCACATATTTAATTTGAGAAATAAATATGCCCTTCTCCTTTTTATTAACTTGCAATTTGAGAAAATACGAAAGTTCACCAATCATTGACATTTCAAACTCTTTCTACATCTTATTTTCTAAATATTTACACAACTCATCTTTGTTGTTGCCAAATATGATATCATCTATGTATACAAAAAAAAAAATATGATGATCATTTTCTATTTTGACATACAAATTATTGTCCACCATACCTTTCTTGAACCCTTGCTGAGTAATACCATACCAGGGATGCCTGTTTTAAGACATATAACACTTTCTTCAACTTGCAAACCAATTTGGGATCATCACCAAGCTGAAAACCATCTGGTTGCTCAATATAAACCTCTTCTTCAAGTTTCCCATTCAAAAATATTGATTTCACATCCATTTTATAAACTTTGAAATACTTGTAAACTGCTAAAGCAAGAAACATTCTAATTGCCTCTAGTCCAGCCACAGGTGCAAAGGTTTCCTTGAAGTCAATACCTTCAACTTACGCATACCCTTTGCATACCAATCTTGCTTTGTTCCTGACTACCTGTCTGTCTTCATTCAATTTTTTTTGAAAGACCCATTTAGTACCGATTACATTTTTATTTGCGAGTCTTGGTACTAACTCCCAAGTCTTATTTTTCTCGATCTGATCTAATTCTTCATTTATTGCCTTTACCCAAATTTCATCTTTGCTTGCTTTGGCAACATTTTTGGGCTCAATGTTGGATAGTAAAAAGTAGTTACTTACCAATATTCTTCTGAACACCAACTATGGGGTCTCCAATTATTTGCTCTCTAGGATGATCTTTCTGCCAGCTACCTGTTTTGAATTTCTTGTTTTCTTCCAATTTTGAATCACTTTTCGAATCCTCTGAGTCAATTATTGGTTTATTTTCCATTTCCTCTTCCTCATATCCTTCTATAACCTATTCATAAATTGGGTAGTTCTCTTCATAGCTAATTACTCGTTCCCTTCCTTCATCAACTTTAACATTGGCACTTTCCACAATTTTTCTTAGCCTCTTGTTGTAATATTTGTAAGCTTTGATTTTTGACGAATAGCCAAGAAAAATACCTTCATCCGCTCTATCTTCAAACTTACCAAGGTTTTCTTAAGTTATTTTGATGTAACACTTGTTGCCAAAATCATTAAAATATCTTGTTGTTGCCTTTTTACATAACCACAACTCATAAGGAGTTTTGCTTTCATGTGTCCTCAACATGCACCTATTTTGGATGTATACTACAGTATGGACTACCTCTTTCCAAAATTTATCTACTACTTTACTCTTAGTCAACATAGTTCATGCCATTTCCTACACTATCATGTTCTTTCTTTCTACCACATCATTCTGCTGAGGTGTCCTAGCTGCTGAAAACTGTCTCCTGATGCCATATTTTTCACAATACTCTGTGAAATCCTCTGAAATGAACTCTCCTCCTCTTTCTGACCTTAAACATTTAATAATTTTTCATGTTTGATTCTCAACTTGGTTTTTTAAAACCTTGAACATCTCAAAATATTCTGATTAATGGTTCAAAAATAATACCCATGTCATCCTGGAATAGTCATCTATACATAACACGAAATATTTGTCATCGTTTATGCTTTGTGTTCTCATGGGTCCACATAAATTAGTATGTACTAGTTCCAAAGGTTTGCTTGTGTAGTGCTCTTTTTTTTTAAATGAGACTCTAGTTTGCTTCCATTTTTTACATGAAGCACAAATGCTATTTGATGGTTTGCCAATGGTGGGAATATCTCTCACTACTTTCTTTGAACTGATTTTTACTAGGTTGTCAAAACTGATATGACCGAGTCTCTTGTGCCATGACCAATTCTCTTCTTCATGTCCAATAAAGCAAGCTCATTTTGAAGTCTCCAAGAGAGTGTACAAGTTGCCAGATGTCCTTTATCCAACTGCTATCAACTTCCCACAGTTTACCTTTTTGATTTCACAACCCTGCTTCTTAAAGATCACATCATGACCTTTGTCACAAATATGACTTACAGTCAACAAGTTATGCTTCAGACCAACCACAAACAATACTTATTTTGACCTAATTTTTCCATCACTGATATTAAATGAACCTCTACCAACTATCTTAGCTCCATCATTATTTTTGAATTTCACTGAACCACCTTCATATTGCTGCAACTTCTCAAATTTTTGTTTGTCACCTATCATATGACTGGAGCATCCAATATCAAGTATCCATGGTGCAAATTTATTCTGCACTTTAATTGTTGTTTGTACAATCAATGATTCCTTTTCTTTCGTAGGTTGCTCTTTTTCTTTCCACTCCGATTTGATTACAGTTTTGGGCTCTTGTTTTGGCTTTTCTTTTTTAGTAGCTTGTGCATTCGGAAAATTTTCTATTTTTTCTTATTCCATTTGGCTGAAATTTTCTTCCCTAAAATTTATTTGATGCAAATGTACTTATACAATTTCTTGCAATATGCCCAAAGTTATGATAGTTATAACATTCTACTGCATAATCCATCAAAGGTGAAAAAATATTTCTACTAGCAAAATTTCTTGGTCCCACATTATACTTGCAATCTGAAATCTTATGTCCATAACCATTGCATTTAAAACAGTAACCAGAAAAGGGATGATTGAACTTGGGTGGTGGTCTTTTCCATGTTGTTGTAGGAGCCATAAATATTCTTCTTCCTTGATGTGTGACATTGGTGAAACCATCATTGTCAATTCTCATTTTGTACCTTGCATTATTGCTTTCCTTTGCATTTTTTGTTTTTGCTTGATTAACCTGTTTTTTTTCTTCATTCTTTGTGGATTCTTCATTTGTGGCCTTTAATCCATTTGATGATTCTCCTTCATCAAAACCCAAACCAAATTTTATGTCTATAGTCTTCTGGTTCTTTATGATCTTATCCAGCTTCATAGAACTCTCTTCACGTTTGTGATAACAACTAATTTTCCAATTCATCTCTTTTAGATGCATCCTTAAACCAACAATCTCTTCTTCTAACTTGTTGAAATAATCTATTTTCATTGTTATTTGCACTTCGAGATCTTCGGAGATCTTCTTGGATTCTTCTATCTGTACTTTCAAACTTGTTATGGTTTCATTTGCATCCTCAAGCTTTCTTGAATTTTTTTTATTCCTTTTTCTTTCTGTCTTTAATTCATCTAGAGCTGCAATTAGTTCCTCTTCCAAATTCACTTCTGCATCAATTTCTTCTTCATCACATTTCTATTCTTTTTCTGGTTTTTCTTCTTCGAATGCCATGAAAAGAGCTTCACATGTTTCTTTTTCAGAATCCTCATTGGAGCTGTCTTCTGATGAACTGACCTTCTTGGAGATGAAACGTTTCTTCTTGAAGTTGCCTTTTCTAAAATTTGATTTTTTATTCCAGTTACTTCTTTCTCCGTGTGATCCTTCATCACTTTTTTTCTTCTCATTAGGTGGACATTAAGCTACGAAATGCCCAATGCCTCCACAGTTGAAACATTTAAACGGTAACTTTCCTTTGTATTTTCCTTTTCCCCTTTTTAGTTTTTGAAATTTTTTTGCTTCCATTTCATTGATGTCTCTTCTTTCTCATATTCTTGTTTTGATTTCATATTTTTCTAGGCTTTAAAAGCAGCTTCTCTGTCTATGGGTTTAGATTTTCCTATTCTCATCTCATATGCAGTCAAAGAACCATCCATCTCATCCATACTAAAATAATTTAGATCTTTAGCTTCTTCTATAGCTGAAACTTTAGAATTAAATATTTGAGAAAGAGACCTTAATACCTTTTTCACGATGATAGAATCTTCGATTTCCTCACCGAGTCCTCTAATCGCATTAATGACTTCATTAACTCTCAGCATATATGCCTCTATATTTTCATCCTCATTCATCTTTAATCCTTTGAACTGAGCTCGATGTGTTTGTAACTTGGCCTCCTTGATCTTAACATCTCCTTCATGAATGCTCTTCAGTTTGTCCCATATTTTCTTTATCATTTTACAACCCATAATATTTACCATTTCGTTGTCCACTAATCCACACATGATAGCATTCTTTGCTTTTGAGTCATTCTCAAATAGTTTCTTACCAGCAACATCAGTTGGAGAAGTGGGTATTGTGTATCCACTGTTTACTGAATCCCAAATGTCGTATCCCAAAGCACAAAGATATGTCTGCATATTGAGTCTCCAAAATGTATAATTAGTTCCATCAAATAATGGTGCTTTTTTTGATGAGAAACCTTCACTACCTACCATTGTGTCATTTCCAAGATCACCCTAACCGATTAAGCCTATTCAGGAACTTGGCTCTAATACCAATTATTGAACTAAGCATGACACTGAGAGTGGGGGTGAATCAGTGTTTATTAAAAATTTAATCCAACTATGAAATCAAATCAAAACAAGCAATCACAAAAACATACATCACATAACACCATATTTATAGTGGAAACCTGATGTGGGAAAACCACTGTGCCAATGGACTATTTGGACTCCCATCCAAATCCAACCTCGAAAATTTTTGGTCTTTACAATATTTTTGCAGCACCAAATAACACCAACCAACTCGGACTTTAGCAGCACCGACCCCTGTTGCAAGAATCGACCCGAAAATTTTAAAAAGCTCTGATAAAAGTTTTTAAATCTCATCAAAAGACCCTAAGTAGTCTAACTCATAAACCTTCTCCTCTAAAATATTTTGTCTAACCTTTTCAATCTTCTCAACTCTGCACATTTTTTCAATCAAAATGCCAAAGAAAAAAATTCTTCACAACATGCACCGGAAGTCCTTTCTCCAAAACAAAAACCTCTTTTCCATTTTATTTTAAAAAATATATATGCTTCACATTAAAAAAACATAGCTCTTTTTTTTTTAGTTACACAAAAGTACCACTCAACCGTTATATTCTTAGAAACTACCCAAATTGCCAAAAAGAGCTGACAGGGCTTTTTGTAAGTCATAACTTCCTCCTCAAATTTCCAAACGGGCTAATAAATTGAAACATATATTCTTGTATAAACTGAATACCTGTAGTTTAAATTTTAGATTTTAACTCTTCATGTATTATTCGCAGTACCTCCGACAAAGTGGCCTCTGACGCTGATTTTACACCTGTCACATAAACTAGAAAAAGTGCTCCAGAGCCATTTTGCAATGCTCACCGTTTCTTCTTTCAGACTCCTTTTGGGCTTAAATTTAAAAATTAAGCTCTTAGTATATCCAACTACCTCCAGTAAAAAATTTGAGGTCCAATTCCTCATGGATTTCTTAATATTCCTCCCATAAAGTGACCTCCAACGTAGATTTTACACCTGTCACATAAAGCATGAAACTGACCAACAATGCACCGGTGAAGCAACCGGTCGTTCCAACACTGCAACCACCCTTTATAATGATCAAAAAACCTCCAAATAGTATCTTGGGATGTCCAACACATTCCATTGACGTTGTTGCAACTTTGACAATTTTTGCAACTTTGACAATTTACTGATGATTTTTGCAACTTTTACAAATTTGCACAAACAACTTGTAACAACTTCACCCGAACATCAAAAACATCCTCATAAGCATTGAACACCACTATACATACTCTGAAAAACCTTTGAACAACTATCCACTGCATCAACCTGTCCATCTAAGTGTGTTGACAACAATGACAATACTGTCGTTGCACCTTGCTCAACACTACATTTTACAAAAGCACTACATCATATTCTAAAATCACCAGGGAGTCATAAGGCATTCTATAAAAATTGATAATAATAGCATCTACCAAATATTATCAAGTTCTAAATCCTTTGGGAATATATAAGCTTTCTACAAAACCTAAAATTCCATTAGGTATATATACTCTCATTACTAGGGAGACAAGGAAGTCTACAAACCTAAGGATTAATAAAGGTTTTATCAAATCAAGCTTATATACTTTAATTAGGGTTCATATGTTCTAAATAAGGGAGTCATAAGGTAGACTGCTAGTAAGACTCCATCCCTAAGAATACATGCATTTTTCACTCTAAAAGGGCAATACAAATGACCACTAGCACACTAAGCAATACTCTTAGAAGTGGAATGAAGAAAATACCAATATGGATTAAAATCCTGATTGAAAATTCAATGGATTACAATGATGAAAAATCCAAAGAAAAGGAAGAACCAATAAGATGTGAAATAAGTTCTAAAATTAATAGTTATGAAAAGGAAGACTCTTCTAGTGAGACTGATGACAAAGAAAACTCGAAAAAGGAAAATATTGATCAGCAAGATATCATACAAAAAGGAAAATATGGAATAGCTTCAATTGTGCACATATGGTTAGAAGGTCTTATCAAAGAAATAGACAAACATGATGTTCCCAAAATAGACTACAAAACTATCAGATCATCACTATTGTGCACCTATTGCAATCAATATGGTCATGAAAAGGTTAACTGTTGGAGTTTCCATCCATGCAAATACTGTAATGGGACAAATCACTCATCTTTCTCTTGCTATTACAAATACAGGTACTATAAGAGCTATGAAGAAATATTACTACATAGAATAGACTATTACCTTCAAAAACTTATTTTAGATGGATCTACTAACAATGAGCTCAAGTTTGATACATATGAAGGATAGAGAAATAATATGGGTCTATTTTGATCCACTCAAGACATGCAACATCATGAGAGCAATGGTCCATCAAATACACTTGACATCAAGGAACAAATAATTGAAAAATATGAGAGGTCATGACATGAAGATTGAAGTAACTGAAAAATAACCAGATCAATATTTCTCACAAGAAGAAGATGATGATGAACCTGAACAATCTAAATATCATCCAATGAAAGAATATCCACAAAGAAGATTAAAGTCTTAAATACCCAAATAATGTAATGTAGGGGGTGTATTGGTCACTAATCCGACACCACGTATAGGGCAGGGTGGACGGATCAGTGCCAAGTAGTATGGAACAGTTGCTACATAAAAAGGGCATGGTGGATGATCTTTGGAGAAGGTCGGTTCCTCGGGGTGATTCCAGCTACTCTATGCCACAAAAGGAAAGGGAAAAGAAAAAAGAGGAAATAAATAAATAAAATTTAATAGCCAAACTCACAAGGACATGTATAGTTTCATCAAGACCTATGCAGGCACGATACCCCATCTGAAATACAAGCCCTACACTAGGTCACCCAATGACATCCTTGTCCTAGCTCTCTATCAGGGACTGGTGGGAGGTAAATTCCAGTACTAATGAGAGGGTACATGAGATCCAAAAAGTAGAATCAAAGCACTCCCGCTCGATCAACATTAGCAGAAATAAATCCCCAACCCATATAATGAATATGCTCCCCCTTAGTCGCTCAAGCATACCCCATAGAATCCAGATACCATAATAACATAGGAAGACTAAAGCAAATAAAAAAATGAATATTCATACATTCAGTGAAGAACAAGCAGACATAGTTAGAGGCTTAATAGTGTAAAAAAAAAATTATAGAGGGAAAATCTTACATAAAAATTGTAATGGCTAAAGAGCTACCCTTTGGAATAACCAGCACTCTATTATTTATAGGTATATTTACAAAACCAAAAATTAATTGCGGTAGGCAAGAAGATAGCTTTTGTAGCTGACGAACGTCACCCTGGTACGTCGCTCCACTAGGAAGCGTCGATCATATACAAGGTGGCAGATGTTTTAGAATTAACCTAAGTCTTTGGATATTCCAATATTTTCCTAACTCATTAATGCTTAGTTACCTTGTATTTCTCCTTGACTGGCGATCCTTTGGTTGAGGCGACATGTGATAGACACCGAAGTATCTTGGGAGCATCACACTGTAAATATATCACTTATGTGTACGATGTCAAGCACTCAAATCATTGAAGTGGTAGGCAAGTCTCCCTTTTGTATGGTGATAACTGGAAAGGGGAGTGGATGCTTTTATTTATTTCACCCACTTTGTACTCTTAACTCCCCATTAGGATGGGTAGGAGTTTTCCTCATTTTTCAAGGACAAGGTCGACCGACTCTTTTGCCCTCGCTGGCTGCTCAGAACATGCACCCTAGAAGTTGGGTGGGTTTTTTGGAATGTTCTGCTTGGAATCTCAAGAAAAAATTCCACCCGTTCTATGGCTTGTCTTGTCATCCGCCCAACACTTAGGTTCACCCGTGATGACTACCGTTGCCACTTGGCACCTTTCGCCCGTCTAGTAACATCTTAGAAAATGAGTGGACTCCTTTCAGATATAGGGAATCACTTCTTGAAGGGAAGAGTGGGTGAAGGATGTAATATTTTACCACCACTTTTCGTGACTTATAGGGGTTTTCCATTTTATGGAAAAGAAGAAAACTAGATGGATTTTAAGGGGTTTGTTGTAAGACACACATAGGAGAAAAAGGGAAGAGAAAGCAATAGAGGTGATGAAACCTTTGTTACAAGTCTAAATATTTATAGGAAACAAAGGGGGAAAGAAGGCGAAGAAGAGGAAAGGGTGGGGAAATAGGGAGACACGAAGGGAAAAGTAATTCAAAATCTATCAAGTGAAACTGATGGGGCATTGAACCTTCTCCACAAGACTTGATTATGGATTGAATCACCCTAAACGTAGCCCATCAAAGATCTAGAAAATTCCAAGAGCAGATAGATTACCAATGTTTCTCATCCCTTCTATCCCAGATTTTTTTCTACACAAAATCCAGTAATGATCCTCTTTTACTAGCTCTTATCAACAGAGAGGCATGTCGCTCTTGCCACGACTCGTGGTCTACACTTTTTGGACTCATTTTCATCTTAATGCAGGGGCAATTTATAGCATGTGCCTACATCCATGAGTTCCAAGGCTTGCCATATCTCTTGGGGATAAGAGAGAGGTCTTGAAAATTGTTGAATGTATACATTGGGCTACGGATTCATAACAACAATCAGACAGAAGAATAGAATACTAGGAAGACAACACAGAGACGGACGAGAATGTTATATTTCCCAAACAAATTTTGAGGAAATCCTTGTTGATGTCCACCGACACCTGAACAAGTGGTGAATTTTCATAGGACCTTGTTGCACCAATGGTCAGTGGAAAAACTTGTGATTCCCAATGCATTTGCCCTGCATAATGCAAGGTTTTATTTATTGGTCATAAATTGTGGCATGACAAGCATGCTTGATCCAAGGTGTCAAATGCAAATCATCCTTTGAATCTATAATATCCAGACCAGATCATGCTATATTTGAGGTATCGTTTATGATCTGTCTGGAACCTTCTCCACTGGTTCAAAATTATGATAAAATTACAATTCTTCTTTTCTATCTTGAGTGTATAAACACTCAAGACTTCGAAAGCTAGGG
This sequence comes from Wollemia nobilis, assembly GCA_028583015.1. Taxonomy (NCBI): domain Eukaryota; kingdom Viridiplantae; phylum Streptophyta; class Pinopsida; order Araucariales; family Araucariaceae; genus Wollemia; species Wollemia nobilis. The sequence goes on along the minus strand of JAQPPZ010000861.1, from coordinate 2,953,689 downwards.
TGGCAATATTTTTTACCATCGTATTTTGTCTTTTGAACGGTGAGTTATCAGGGACAAAATTTTCATGTTGTCCCTTTTCAAGATTTACCAGTTGTGTCAATCACTTTATTGACTCTTCCTCTATCGTTGAGTCCTTATCCCATTCATGAGCATCCACATTCTTGCCCAGATTCTCGAGGAATTGGGGTTGATTGGTCTTGCCATCTTCATGGATGTGGACTTCTTAACAAACCTGGTCCTAGTTTATGCCTAGTTCATGATATGTTACCAACTCTTGAAGGGAACTGGTGGGTTGGAGCCTCCAAATCAGAACCTACTCAACCTTGATAGCCTCATTGTAGAGTTGGAGGAAATGGGTTTCTCTTTATTAGTGCAGAAGGAGACTGATATCAGGACCAAGAGCTCAAATGTAAAAAATATGCGCCTGGGTGGAGGTTGGGAGGATCTGTAGTGGAATCCTCTTCCAACTCTTCTCAAAATAGATATTGAAGTCCGCCACACTTTCAAGAGAGTTCCTCTTGATAAATGTGAATTGGTTTAGATACTGGAAGGGGTCCTCCACTTCTCCAAACACATCCATTAGGGGTTTTGCCAAATATTCCCGTTTAGAGATGCTCCTCGACTATAGAGTCTTGTACCAGAGCCATGCTTTGCCTTCAAGGGAGGCTACCAGTAGCTTGGTCATGGCATATTTATACATGATATTGTGAAGGATGGCCATAGAAGCCACACAAGGTGTTCCTTCATAGCTCCCTTGACGTTACTGTATTTGGGTAAGGCATCGAAGGTAGCTTCTGGGATATCATACTAGTGAGGGAGATTGAGGGGACAGAGGTCATTCCACTAGGGGAAATATGGCCAAGCCATCTGCTAGAAATATGTTGAATATTTTCTATGTTATTCTGGTGGGGTTAACACTAAAAGGTACTAGATGTTGTGTACGATATACTCATCGAGATTCAGGGACGATAGCCCTTTGAAAAGCACGGGTCCAAGGGCGATAGCCCTTGATCAAATTTTTAAGGTTTTAAGTTATTTTTAGGCCCATATGGACTTTTAGGGTTACTATATTTGAACCCTTGGTTTTTTGCCCATGATATTGTAAAATCCATGCATGTACCTTTGTTATATATATCGCACTTGCATTAGGGTTTGGAGAGAGAGACAAAAGGAGAATATTATTGTATTGGAGATGGTCAAGTTAATGCAATAATAAGATAATATTGTGCTGGTTTTCCCGATTGAGGTTTTCCAGGATAAATATTATGTAATGTGTGAATCTATTATCTTCTTCCTTTGATTCTGCAATTACGACTTTTTTATTGTTAGTTTATTGGGGCTCTTTATTTCTCTTTATTTGGTATCAGAGCTAGGTTTTAGCTTTGTTCGAGGAGTAAGGGTTTCAACCCTATGATAAATTAATTCTTGAGTGGGAGTCGTAAACGAAAGGATCCAGGCAAAGGAGAAATATGGGAAGCACACGGATAGAGATTGAGAAATTTAATGGATAAAATTTTGAGTTGTCGAAACACAAGATGGAGGATCTATTGGTTGATAGATATTAGTAGATTACGATCTCAAGAATAAAACCAACATCGATGACAGATGAGGATTGGATAAAAATTAATAGGAAGGTAAGGAGCTCTATCAGATTGTGCTTATCCAGCTCGGTATTGTTGAATGTATCTACAAAGACCACAATAAATTTGTTATGAGAGAAGCTAGGAATATTGTATCAGACAAAGTCACTGGTAAATAAACTCTTTCTTTGAAAGAAGTTGTATTCATTTCAAATGAATTATGGGACTTTATGGCTAAACATATGAATGCTTTTAACACTGTGGTAAGTCAACTAACCTCTGTAAAAGTAAAAATGGATGAAGAGGAAAAATGTATTACTTTACTTTGTTCATTACCTAATTCATGGGATAACCTTGTTATGGCTATCACCAATACTACATCTACATTGAAAGTAGAGGATATAGTAGGAACTTTGATGTTTGAGGAGATGAGATGAAAATATTCTGAGGATTATCATCAAAATGAAGCCTTTTTTGTGAGAGGTCATTCTCAATAAAGAAGCAAAATAAATCAGGAGAAAAGAAATCAAAATCTAGGGGTAGATTCGTTGCCTCAAAAAAGAGAAAATGTTGGAATTATGGTAAAGCAGGGCATTATAAAAGAGACTACAGATCTAAAAAGGCTAATAATAATCGATCATATGATGAAGGAACATCTACAGAAATGAAGACCACAAATGAAGATTCAGGGGACTTATTATTAGCTGCAACATACTCAAGTGAATGTGATATTTATGAGTAAGATGAATGATGTTGGTGTGAATGTGGTATTTAATAAGGATAGTTGCAAGATGGTCCATGGATCCTTGGTGTTGGCAAGAGGATTTCACATAGGAACTTTGTTTAGACTTGAGGCTAGCACTGTAAGTATTAATTGTAATAACTCTTTAGTTGTACAGGAAAATAATACTGTTGAAATGACTTTGAGTATTCCTACAATGAAGACAATGTTGTGGCATCAACGCATAGGGAATATTGGTGAGAAAGGACTTCAAACATTGAAAATGAAAGGTATGGTTGAAGGACTTTCTTATTTCCCATTAAATTTTGATTTTTGTGAGCACTATATTTTTGAGAAACAAATTAGAGTCAAGTTTCCAAGTAGTGCTACAAGGTCTGAAGGAATTCTACATTTAGTTCACAGTGATGTGTTTGGACTAGAAAAAGTACCATCATTAGGTAAATCTATCTATTTTGTTACATTTATAGATGACTTCTCAAGAAATACATGGGTATATTTTCTACGAAACAAATATGAGGTTTTTAATAAATTTAAAGAGTTTAAGGCTCTTGTAGAAAATCAGATAGAGAAAAAGATAAAGGTTTTAAGAAGTGATAATGGTGGTGAGTATTGCTCTAATGAATTTGAGCAATTTTGTAAGGACTATGGAATAAAAAGGTAGAGAACAACTTTGTATACTCCACAATAGAATGGGGTTTCAGAACGAATGAACAATACATTGATGGATAAGGCTAGAAACATGCTAAGTGATGCAAGGTTAGAAAATAAGTTATGGGCAGAAGTTGTGTTAACAACTTTTTATCTCATCGATAGATCTCCTACCTTAACTTTGGAGGACAAGACTCCACAGGAAGTATGGACTGGTAAAAAACCCTCTCTCAAACATATAAGGGTTTTTGGTTGTGATGATTATATGTATGTCCCAAAAGAGAAAAGGACTAAGCTAGACTATAAATCTAAAAAATGCATATTTGTGGGTTATAGTACTAGTGTTAAAGGATATAAGTTGTGGAACCCAGAAACACATAAGGTTGTTTACAATCGTAATGTGATATTTAGAGAAACAAAAGGGGTTTTAAAATAGGAAATGCAACCAAGCAAAGAACCAGAAATAGTGCAGGTAAAATTGGAATAGGAGAAAGAACCAGTGGTAGAACTTGAATTACAGAGATATTCTAAAGAGGAATATTCAGAGGAAGAAGGTGAGGAGGAAGTTGAAGATGCAAAACCTAGAACTCCAATTTTGAGGATATCAAATTGAGAGATAAGACTTCCATACAGGTATAGTCCTTCAAATTTTTATTCTGCATCTAATTTATCAGTTACTAATGAAGAACCCAAGACTGTAAAGGAGGCACTCCAGTCAAGTGAGAATAAGTCTTGGAAAAGGGCTATGGAAGAAGAAATAGATTCCTTGGATAAAAATAAGACATGGGACTTGGTGAAATTACCTCCTAGTAGAAAAGCTATTGGTTGTAAGTGGTTATTCAAGAAGAAGTACAATATAGAAGGAAATTTGGAGAAGTACAAGGCTCGCTTAGTAGAAAAAAGATTTTCTCAGGTTGAGGGAATTGACTTTGGTGAGGTTTTTTCTCTTGTGGCTAAACTAACTTCAATCAGATTTATGTTAGCTATTTCTATTGCTATTGATTTTGAAATAGAACATATGGATATAAAGACAACTTTTCTAGATAAAGATATATATATGTCACAACCAAAATTCTTTAAGGTAAAATATAAGGAGGACTTGGTATGCAAGCTAAATAAGTCTCTTTATGGGTTGAAGCAGTCTCCAAGGATGTAGAACCAAAAATTTGATAGGTTTGTCTTGACACTTGGGCTTGGAAAAAGCAAAGAAGATCCATGTGTATATTTCAAAAAGAAAGGTAAAAAATTTGTTATCATTGTATTGTATGTGGATGATATGTTGTAAATTGGTAACAGTAAGGAGATGATAAAGTTACTTAAGTCTCAGTTATCTTTTGAATTTGACATGAAGGATTTGGGTGTTGCAAAATTTATTTTGGGTATGGAAATAATAAGGGATTGTGCAAATAGAAAGTTATGGTTAAATCAAAGAAAATATGTTGATTTGATATTACAAAAGTTTAGAATGCATGATTGTAAACCAATATGTACTCCATATTCAATTGGTCAAAAGTTATATGTTGAACAATGTCTTAAAATAGATATGAAAATTGAAGAAATGCATCATGTTCCTTATGCTAGTACTGTGGGTAGTTTGATGTATGCAATGATTTGTACTAGACCTGATACTGCACATGCAGTGGGAGTAGTTTGCAGATATAAGTCAAATCCAAGAAAGGAACATTGGACTGATGTAAAAGGATCTTCAAATACTTGCGTGGAACTACAAATTATGTTATCTATTATGGAGAAATTATGAAGGTAATAATATTGTAAACCTACAAGGGTTTGTGGATGTTGATTGGTTTGGAGATCTTGACAAGAGAAGATCCATAGGTGCTTATGTGTTCAGGTTATTTGGAGGGGCAGTAAGTTGGATGAGTAAAAAGTAATCCGTTATTGCTTTATCCACTACAGAAGCAGAGTACATTGCAGCAACTCATACCAATAAAGAAGCAGTGTGGCTACAAAGGTTATGTTCAATAATTGGTATTAAACAGAAGGCTGTTAGAATTAACAGTAATAGTTAAAGTGCAATATTTTTGGCAAATAATCCAGGTTTTCATGATCGGTTAAAATATATTATTATAAAGTACCATTTTGTGAGAGATGGTTGAAGAGAATCGAGTGATATTGGAGAAAGTTGATACATAGAATAATATTGTTGATTCATTAATAAAGGTTGTACCTGCTTAGAAATTTTCTTTGTGTAGAAGATCTATGGGTATGGTTGCCCTTGATAGTTGACAATGGCAGTTGTTAGCCCATATGGAAAGTATTCAACAAGTGGGAGAATGTTGTAAATATGTTGAATATTTTCCATGTTATTTTGGTGGGGTTAACACTAAAAGGTACTGGATGTTGTGTATGATATACTCACCAGGGTTCAAGGGCGATAGCCCTCCGAAAAGCAAGGGTTCGAGGGAAGCAACCCTCGACCAAATTTTTAGGGTTTTAAGTTATTTTTATACCCATATGGGCTTTTAGGGTTACTATATTTGAACCCTTACTTTTTCACCCATGATATTGTAAAATTTGTGCATGTACATTTGTTATATATATATATATATATATATATATATATATATATATCGCACTTGCATTAGGGTTTGGAGAGAGAGACATAAGGAGAATATTATTGTATTGGAGATGGTCAAGTTAATGCAATAATAAGATAACATTGTGTTGGTTTTCTCGATTGAGGATTTCTAGGATAAATATTGTGTAATGTGTGAATCTGCTATCTTCTTCCTTTGATTCTACAATTACTACTTTTATAGTTTTAGTTTATTGGGGCTCTTTATTTCTCTTCACCATCAAGGTACCAATATTTAAAGGTCTTAGTCCTATTGTGGAATGATATTCTCACAATGACACTGAGAGGGGGGGGTGAATCAGTGTAGCAATTTAAATATAGATCTACAGCTCTTTAAAACTTAACCAGAGAGAACTTAAAAATAGATAAAGCAAATAAACAAGAGAGCAATCCACAACACACGATTTAATGAGGTTCACCAGATTTGGCTACTCCTAAAAAATTAGACTGCTTGGACACCCATCCAAATCCAGCCTTTGCAAAGAACCAACTTTACAAACAATTTATCTGCACCAATAGAAAGGAGCACCAACCCCCTAATGCCAAGCACCAACTTGGACTTTAGTTCTGAAAAAAATTTATGACATAAAAATGCCTTCTCTGCAACAAGACCCTCACTGGTCTATTTCCTTAAAAACAAAAAAACAAATTCTTACAGCTTTGCTATTCTCTCTTACAGCACTTTCTTCTGTCTTTTTTTTTCAGCACACTGCTCTCTGTATTTTTCTTAGCATAATACTCTCTATTTCTTTCACAGTTCCTTTTTCCTTTTTTATTTGGCAAATCACAACACTCTTGCCACATGCAGAGCTCAACCCTAACCCTAACTTCCTACACATGAAAACATTCTTTCGGCACTGCTTACTACGATGTTAATAGCCTTAAAAGCTTACTTACGTCTCTGACAGACTTATCTGCCCACTTTACGACTCTGACAACCTTTCTGGAACTTTGTAAGTAAATTCGCTGTTCTGACAGATTTATATTTCTATTTATGACTCTGACCGTCTTACCTACCTTTTTACAGCTCTGACAATCTTTCCTGCGTATTTACAGTTCTGACAACCGAACCTGCTTATTTACAGCTCTGACAATCGAACTGCCGCTCTGACAGCAGAACTGCTGCTCTGACAGATTTTTGTCTTCTTCTTAGCATGCAAGCGCAAAAACACGTGTCACGAAATCATGAAAATTTTTGCCTTCGTAAACTCTACTTGGCATGCACCCGCGAAAATGGAACATGTCGTGAAATCGTGACATTTTTCAGCATGCACCAGCGAAATCGAAACATGTCACGAAATCATGACACTTTTCACTTCCTTGCACTTCTCTTTGCATGCACCCGTGAAAATGGAACATGTCACGGAATCGCAACATTTTTCGCCATGCACCAGCGAAATCGGAACATGTCGCGAAATCGTGACACTTTTCGCTGCCTTGCACTTCTCTTTGCATGCACCCACGAAAATCAAACATGTCGCAAAATCGTGACATATTTTTCTCTCTCCTCTTTCCTTCGCTTTTGCCCGTGAAAATGAAACATGTCGTGAAATCGTGACATCTTTTTCTCTCTCCTCTTTCCTTCACTTTGGACCGTGAAAACTCGACATGTCGCAATATCGCGACATCTTTTTTCCTTAGCACTTTTTCTTCCCTTCGGTTCGTGAAAACCCGAGATGTCGCGATATCGCAACATCTTTTTTCCTTAGCACTTTTTCTTCCCTTCGGGTCGCAAAAATCCGACATGTCGCGATATTGCGACACTTTTTCTCCTTAGTGCTTCCTCTTGGAAATTGTCGCGAAATCGCGACACTTTTCCTTGCAAGCTCCTTTCCTCCATTCATGTCACAAAATCATGACAGTTTTTCTTGTGCTTTCTCTCTCCTCTGTTATGTCGCGAAATCGCGACAAAAAACATGTCGCGATATCACGACAGTTTTCCAGCTTTTTCTCTCTCCTTTGTTATGTCGCGAAATTGCGACAGAAAACATGTCACGATATCGTGACAGTTTTCTTACTTGTCTTTTTCTTTGATTTTTTGAATTTGGGCCACTTTTGTCTTCTTGGAAATTCACTGTACCTGTTCTGACTGACCTCTGAACATTTGTCCACTGCATCATCAATTGATTTATCTATTTGAGTTGACAACAATGACGATACTGTTTCTGCACCTTGCTCAACAATCTCCCCCTTTGGAATTGTTGGCAACACATGTGCAATTTCGAGAAATTCTTCTCCCCCTTTGACAATAATACCAAAGGGCTGTTGCAGACTCCCCCTGAGTCCATGCACAACATTCTCAGGCACACACTATTACAGTTAGCAAAAAATATAAACAAGAGCAAACAAATATATATCAAAGGGCTGATAATCAAATATATAAATGCTCCCCCTAAGAATGTGTTCCCGAAAGCTAGTCAGTTCTTGGGTAGTGTGACCACTCCCAACTTACTGTGGAGATATTCAAAAACTTCCTTGGGCAACGGTTTAGTGAAGATATCTGCTACTTGCTCTATAGTTGGAACAAAATCCAATTTAACCTCACCTTCTGCAACTTTATCCTTCAAAAAGTGATATCGGATTGCAATATGTTTGGTTCTTGAATGCATAACTGGATTCTTTGAGATGTTAATCGCACTGGTATTATCACATTTAACAGAAATTGGCTCTTTAAAGTTAATACCAAGATCTTTCAGGGTTTGTCTCATCCATAAAATCTGTGTACAACATGTTGCTGCTGCAATGTATTCTGCCTCTGTTTTGGATGGAGAGACTGATTCTTGTTTCTTGCTGTGCCATACTACCAACCTGTCTCCAAGATAGAATGCACCTCCACTGGTACTCTTTCTTTCATCTATACACCCTACCCAATCTGCATCAAAATATGCCAAAAGAGTGAAGTCCTTACCTTTTGGGTACCATAACCCATAATCCACAGTACCCTTGAGGTACCTCAAGATCCTCTTCACAGCTATCACATGAGTCTCTTTGGGACTAGCCTGAAATCTTGCTACAATGCATACTGCCTGTAAGATATCTAGTCTTGTGGCTGTTAAATATAGCAGGCTTCCAATCATAGATCTATACATGGTTTGATCTACATATGGAGATTTGTCATCCTTGCTCAATTTGCAACCTGTTGTCATGGGAGTGCTTATAGGTTTACTATCCTCCATTGTGAACTTTTTTAGCATTTCTTTCACATATTTAACTTGAGAAATAAAAATGCCCTTTTCACTTTGGTTAACTTGCAGTCCGAGGAAATATGAAAGTTCACCAATCATAGACATTTCAATTTTTTTTTTCATTTTATTTGCTATGTCTGTACATGACTCATCATTGCTGCTGCCAAAAATTATATCATCAACATAAACAACAAGGATAATAAGTTGGCCATTGTCTGTTTTGACATACAAGTTACTATCCACCATACCTTTCTTGAACCCTTATTTAGTGAGATAGTTGTATAGTATTGCATACCATGCTCTGGGTTCCTGTTTCAAGCCATACAAATATTTCTTCAACTTGCAAACAAAGTTGGGATTATCATCGAGTTGAAAACCATCTGGTTGCTCAATATAAACTTCTTCTTCAAGATTTCTATTTAGAAATGCTGATTTCACATCCATCTGATAAACTTTAAAATTCCTGTGGACTGCCAAAGCCAGAAACATTCTGATTGCCTTGAGTCTGGCCACTGGTGCAAAAGTTTTCTCAAAATCAATACCTTCAACTTGAGCATAGCCTTTACTGGACCAATCTTTCTTTATTCCTTACAACTCTGTCCGTCTTCATTCAATTTGTTTCTAAAAATCCATTTAGTACCGATTATGTTTTTATTTACAGGTCGTGGTACTAACTCCCAGGTTTTGTTTTTCTCAATCTGATCTAGTTCTTCATTTATTGCCTTCATCCAACTTTCATCTGTGTTTGCTTCAACAATATTTTTGGGCTCAATGCTGGAAAATAGGGAGTAGTTACTTACTACTCTTCTCCTTGTCTTAACACCAACTATGGGGTCCCCTATAATTTGTTCTCTGGGATGATTTTTCTGCCAGCTTCCTGTTTTAAATTTATTGTTTTATTCTACTTTTGAATCAATACTTAAATCATCTGGGTCAATTTTTTGATTCTCTTCTGTTTCCTTTTCTTCATCTCCGTCAATAACTTCTTCATAAATAGGGTAGTTTTCTTCACAGCTGATAGCTTATCTCCTATCTTCATCAAATTTAACATCGACACTGTCTACAATTTTCTTTAGCATTTTGTTGTAGCATTTGTAAGCTTTGCTTTTTGATGAATAGCCAACAAAAATACCTTCATCAGCTCTATCTTCAAACTTACCAAGATTATCTTCAGTTCTTTTGATATAACATTTTCTGCCAAAGACTTTGAAGTATTTTGTTGTTGCCTTCTTGCCGAACCAAAGCTCATAAGGGGTTTTGCTTTCATGTGTCCTCAACATGCACCTGTTTTGGATATAAACTGCAGTATGGACTGCCTCTTTCCAAAATATATCTGCTAATTTGCTTTCAGTAAACATCGTCTATGCCATTTTCTACATAGTTTTGTTCTTTCTTTCTACAACACCATTCTGCTGAGGTGTCCTTGCTGCTGAAAACTATCTTCTGATCCCATATTTTTGACAGTATTCTACAAACTCCTCTCGAGATGAACTCTCCTCCTCTATATGATCTTAAGCATTTGATCCTCTTTCCTGTTTCATTCTCAACTTGGTTTTTGAAAGTCTTGAACATTTCAAAAGCTTCAGATTTTTGCTTCAAAAAGAATATCCAGGTCATTCTGGAATAGTCATCTATGTAAAGCATAAAGTATTTGTCACCATTTATACTTTGAGTTTTCATAGGTCCACATAAATCAGTATGAATTAGTTCTAAGGGTTTGCTGGTAAAGTACTCCTTTGATTTAAATGTGGCTCTAGTTTTCTTCCCATTTTGACAAGAAGCACAAATACTATTTAGTGGTTTGCCAATGGAAGGTATATCTCTTATTGCCCTTTTTGAACTTATTTTAACCAAATTGTCAAAGCTGATATGACCGAGCCTTTTGTGCCACAACCAATTTTCATCTTCTTGTCTAATCAAGCATGCTCCTTCTAAGGTCTCTGAGAGAGTATACAAATTTCTAGAAGTCCTTGATCTAGTAGCAATTAACTTCCCACTGTTAGCTTTTCTCACTTCACAGCCCTGCTTCTTAAAAACTACTTCATGACCTCTGTCACAGATTTGACTTACACCGAGCAAGTTATGCTTCGGACCAATCACAAATAAGACTTCTTTTGATTTGATCTTTTCGTCACTCGATCTTGACTGAACCTTTGCCAACTATCTTTGCTCCATCATTATTTCCAAATTTCACAGAACCACCTTCATAATTATGTAACTTCTCAAATTTTTGCTTGTCACCTGTCATGTGACTGGAGCATCCACTATCAAGTATCCATGGTGCAGATTTGTTTTGTGCTTTAAAAGTAGTCTGAACAATCAAATATTCCATTTCTTTCCATTCTAGTTTGATAGCAGATTTGGCTACTTGTTTTGCCTTTCCCATTTCATTAGCATGTGCCTGTTTTTCAAAAAAATTCTTATTTTGTTTCAACCCATTTGGTTGAGATTTTCTACCCTGATAATTATTTGCTCCAAAAGTGCTTCTACAATTTCTTGCAAAATGTCCAAAATTATGACAGTTATAACATTCAACTGCATAATCCATCAATGGAGAAAAAACATTTCTACTGGTGAAATTCCTTTGTGTTACATTATAACTGCAATCTGAAATCTTATGACCATAAGCATTGCATTTAAAACAGTAACCAAAAAAGGAATGATTAAACCTGGGTGCAGGTCTTTGCTAGTTTGAAGTAGGAGCCATGAATCTTCTCCTTCTTGGATGTGTGACTTTTGTGAATCAATATTTGTCAGTACTCTTCTTGAGTCTGGCATTATTTATTTCTTTGACATGATTTGTTTTTTCTTGATCAACCCTGATCTTTTCTTCTTTCTTTATGGGTTCTACATTTAAGGCCTTTGAACCCTTTGATGATTCTCCTTCATCGAAGCCCAAACCAAATTTGATGTCGGAAGGCCTTTGGTTATTTAAAATTTTATCCATCTTTACAGTACTTTCTTCAAACTTATGATAACATCTCAATTTCCTATTCATCTCCTCTAGATGCATCCTTAACTTAACAATGTCTTCTTCTAGCTTGCTGCATTCATCTATCTTTACAGTTAATTGTACTTTGAGAACTTTAGACATTTTCTTAAATTTGTCTATCTATACTTTCAAGTTGTTTATTATTTCATTGGCATCCTCAAGCTTTCTTGAGACCTTTTTATTCTTTCTCCTTTCTGTGCTCAGTTCTTTAAGTGCAACAACTAACTCACCTTCCAGATAAACTTCAGCCTCATCCTTAGGTTTTTCATTACATTCTGGTTTTTCCTCTGTTAATATTTCTTCAAATGCCATGAACAGAGCTTCACCTGCTTCTTCTTCATAATCCTCATCGAAGCAGTCTTCAGAAGAGCTGACATTCTTGGAAATGAAACTTTTCTTCTTGAAGTTGCTTTTTCTCGAACTCGTGGTTTCTTCTTCCAGCTCACTTCTTTCTTGGTGTGACCCTTCATCATTTTTGTTTTTCTCATTCATTGGACATTTAGCAACAAAGTGCCCGACTCCTCCACAGTTGAAGCACTTAAACGGTAACTTACCTCTGTACTTTCCTTTTCCCTTTATTAGTTTTCTAACAAAGTTTGCTTCTATTTCATCTGAAGACTCTTCTTCTGTAGATTCTTGATTAGCTTTTATATTTTTGTGTGTTTTAAAGGTAGCTTCTTTGTCTGAGGGCTTAGTTTGTGCTATTCTCATTTCATATGCAGTTAAAGAACCATGCATTTCATCCATGCTAAAATAATTTAGATCTTTAGCTTATTCTATAACAGAAACTTTAGAATCAAATCTTTTGTGAAGAGTTCTTAATACCTTTTTCATGATGACCACATCTTCTATTTCCTCATCGAGTCCTCTAATTGCATTAATGATTCCATTGACTCTTAGCATATATGCCTCTATGTTCTCATCATCATTCATTTTTAATGCTTCGAACTGAGCTCGATGCGTTTGAAGCTTGGCTTCCTTGATCTTGTTGTCCCCTTCATGAATGCTCTACAGTTTGTCCCACATGTCTTTTGCTGTTTTACAGCTCATGATCCTTATCATTTCACTGTCTACTAACCCACACATTATAACATTCTTTGCTTTAGAGTTATTCTCAAACTTTTTCTTCTCAGTAGCATCAGATGGAGGAGTAGAGGATATTGTGTACCCACTTTCTACCGACTCCCAAATGTCATAACCCAAAACACACAGATAAGTTGAGCATCTTGAGTCTCCGGAAAGAGTAATTAGTTCCATCGAACAAAGGAGTTTTGTTGGATGAAAATCCTTCACCACCGGCCATTGTGATTCTTCCAAGATCACCTTAGCTGATTAAGCTAGTTCAAGAACCTTTCTCTGATACCAATTGATATTCTCACAATGACACTGAGAGGGGGGGTGAATCAGTGTAGCAATTTAAATACAGATTTACAGCTCTTTAAAACATAAGCAGAGAGAACTTAAAAATAGATAAAGCAAATAAACAAGAGAGCAATCCACAACACACGATTTAATGAGGTTCACTAGATTTGGCTACTCCTCAAAAATTAGATTGCTTGGACACCCATCCAAATATAGCCTTTGCAAAGCACCAACTTTACAAACAATTTATCTGCACCAATAGAAAGGAGCACCAACCCCCTAATGCCAAGCACCAACTTGGACTTTAGTTCTGAATAGATTTTATGACATAAAAATTCCTTCTCTGCAACAAGACCCTCACTAGTATAATTCCTTGAAAACAAGAACTACAAATTCTTACAGCTTGCTATTCTCTCTTACAACACTTTCTTCTGTTCTTTTTTTTAGCACACTACTCTCTGTATTTTTCTCAGCACAATACTCTCTATTTCTTTCATAGTTCCTTTTTCCTTTTTTATTCGGAAAATCACAACACTCTTGCCACGTGTAGAGCTCAACCCTAACCCTAACTTCCTACACACGAAAACATTCTTTCGGCACTGCTTACTATGTTGTTAATAGCCTTAAAAGCTTACTTACGTCTCTGATAGAATTATCTGCCCACTTTACGGCTCTGACAGCCTTTTCGACGCTTTGTAAGTAAATTCGTTGTTCTAACAGATTTATCTTTCTATTTACGACTCTGACCGTCTTACCTGCCTTTTTACGGCTCTAACAATATTTCCTGCATATTTACAATTCTAACAGCCGGACCTGCTTATTTACAGCTCTGACAACCGAACTGCCGCTCTGACAGCTTTTTGTCTTCTTCTCAGCATGCAAGCGCAAAAACACATGTCGTGAAATCACGACACTTTTTGCCTTTGTACACTCTACTTGGCATGCACCCGTGAAAATGGAACATGTCGTGAAATCGCGACATTTTTAGGCATGCGCCAGCGAAATCGGAACATGTCGCGAAATCGTGACACTTTTCGCTGCCTTGCACTTCTCTTTGCATGCACCCACGAAAATGGAACATGTCGTGAAATCGTGAAATTTTTCAGCATGCACCAGCGAAATCGAAACATGTCACGAAATCATGACACTTTTCGCTGCCTTGCACTTCTCTTTGCATGCACCCGTGAAAATGAAACATGTCACGAAATCGTGACATCTTTTTCTCTCTCCTCTTTCCTTCACTTTCGCCCGCGAAAATGAAACATGTCACGAAATCACGACATCTTTTTCTCTCTCCTCTTTCCTTCGCTTTGGACCGCAAAAACTCGACATGTCGCGATATCGCGACATCTTTTTTCCTTAGCGCTTTTTCTTCCCTTCGGGTCGCGAAAACCCGACATGTCGCGATATCGCGACATATTTTTTCCTTAGCGCTTTTTCTTCCCTTCGGGTCGCGAAAACCCGACATGTCGCGATATCATGACACTTTTTCTCCTTAGCGCTTCCTCTTGCAAATTATCGTGAAATCGTGACACTTTTCCTTGCAAGCTCCTTTCCTCCATTCATGTCACGAAATCATGACAGTTTTTCTTATGCTTTCTCTCTCCTCCGTTATGTCGTGAAATCACGATAGAAAACATGTCGCGATATCGTGATAGTTTTCCAGCTTTTTCTCTCTCCTCCGTTATGTCGCGAAATAGCGACAGAAAACATGTCGCGATATCGCGACAGTTTTCTTACTTGTCTTTTTCTTTGATTTTTTGAATCTGGGCCACTTCTGTCTTCATGGAAATTCACTGTACCTATTCTGACTGACCTCTGAACATCTATCCACTGCATCATCAATTGATCTATCTGTCTGAGTTGACAACAATGACAATACTGTTTCTGCACCTTGCTCAACATGGAAGTCAAAGTTGGAGTCACCAGGTGAGCATGCTATCTCCACTTACGAGATCAAGGCTGCTCAACATACCTTGAGTTCTCTAGGATGTTTGAATATTTAGCATGAGTAGGCATCTGATCTCATAATCTAGAAATGCAGCTCAGTTGGATTCGCTAGGTGAATTTGAGAAGATCTAGGTAAACTAGAGAGTTACCAAACTCTGGTTTCCTAAAACATGGGACTCAATCGGTACTCAACGAAATCACAAAAAATTGTTGGTCGTCAATCTGACATCGTGCATAGGGCAAGGTGGATGGATCAGTGCCAAGTAGCGTAGAATTATCATCGTGTCAAATGGGTGAGGTGGATGATCTCCAAAGAAGATTGATTCCTTGGGGTGATTCTAGCTACTCTACACCATAAAAGGAAAGGGAAAAGGAAAAGAGGAAAGAAATAAATAAAATATCATAGCCAAACTCACAAGGATGGGTATAGTCACATCAAGACCTATGCAAGTGCGATACCCCATCCGAAACACAAGCCCTACACTAGGTCACCCAATGGCATACTTTTCCTAGATCTTTATCAGTAGTGGGTGGGAGACGAATTCTAGTATCGATGAGCCGATGCATGATATCTAGGATGCAGAATCAAAGCACTCTCACTTGATCGATGTTAGAAAAAATAAATCCCCAACCCATATAATGAATACACTTCCCCTTAGTCGCTCAAGCACACCCCATGGAATCAATATACTAGAATAACATAGGAATACTCAAGCAAATAAAGAATTTAATATTCATACATTCAATGAAGAACAAGCAGACACAGTTAGAGGTCAAATAGTGCAAAATTTGTATTTACGGAGGGGAAACCTTACATAAGAATTATAATGGCTAAAGAGTCACCTTTTGGAATGACCAACACTATGTTATTTATAGTAATATTTATAAAACCAAACATTAATGGTGGTAGGCAAGAAGATGGCTTTTACAATTGACGAGTGCCACCCTGGTATGTTGTTCCACTAGGAAGCACCGATCATCTAGAAGGTGGCAGATGCTTTAGAATTAACCTAAGCCTTTGGATCTTTCAATATTTTTATCCAATTTATTAATGTTCATCTACCTCATCCTTCTCCTCGATTGGTGATCCTTTGGTTAAGGTGGCATGTCATAGACATCGAGGTACCTTGGGAGCATCGCACCGTAAATATGTCACTTATGCGTATGGTGTCAAACACTTAGATCATTACAACGGCAAATGGGTCTTCCTTTTGGATGGCGAGAACTGGGAAGGGGAGTGAGTGCTTTTATTTGTTTCACCCACTTTGTACTCTTAACTCCTCGCCTGGGATGGGAAGGGGTTTTCCTCATTTTTTAAGGGTGGGATCGACCAACTCTTTTTCCCTCGCTAGTTGCTCGGAACATCCACCCTAGGAGTTGGGTGGGTTTTTGGGAATGTTTCACCCAAACTCTAGGGAAAAAAGTCTGCCCATTCTATGGTCTATCTTGCCATCCTCCCAACACTTAGGTCTTCTCGTGACTTCTCTCATCACCACTTGGCACCTTCCACCCATCTAGTAACATCTTAAAAAATGAGTAGACTCATTTCGGTATAGGAAATCAATTCTTGAAGGGAATAGGAGGTGAAGAATGTAAAATTTTACCCAGAGGGTGTTAGAGATAGAGCATATTACATAATTTAGATCATGCAAATGTACCTTCCTAGGTACATACTTAGGACATTAGATTACTTTAGGGGGAAGTTATCTAGTTATTTCATGCAATATAATAAATGCACAAGTATCAATGTGCAAGTTGTATATGTGCAAGGTGTCCCTTGTACATCTAGGTAGATTGTTGGCCAAGGAACCTATCTTCCTATATAAAAAGGGCCTCATTGTAACAAACTTATAACAAGCTCGTAGCATATTCATAGGTAGTAGCATAGTGTTGTGTAGATCACCATATATTGGTGATGGGTGCAATGTAGTCCAATAGCTTTGTTCATGGAGTGTCCATTTCCTCCATAGCTACATTGTATTCATTTTCGTCATTTCTATTTATAGCATATTTCAATCATCTCGTATATTTACTTTCTTTCATATTATTTAGCATCTTGTGATTGTTATTTCCCATTATATACTACATTAAAAGCTAACATTATCATCTTTAGGTTTGCCTTATTCTGAAGGATCTAAAGTGCAAGGAATAACCTCAAAAGCACAATCTTCTTTATATTGCCCTAAAAATCCTAAAGTGTAAGGATGCTCTTTTGTAGCAATTACCTTCTTATTCTGCCCTAAAAACCCTAAATTTGTATGGGTTTCCTCTAGCCTTATTTCTATATTATTCAGCTCTTGAAACCTTAAAGTGCAAGGGATAACATCACCACTCTCACTTTTATTACTTGAAGATTCTATACTACTTGAGGAGAATGAAGATGATTTACCTAGAATAAACTTGACCTCTTTTGTTATCTTTGTTTTGGGTTTTATCTCCACATCTTCTTTTGCATCTTTAATTCCTTCTAAACTTGCCAAATGATATTGTAGATAGGCTTTATTTACCTCTTTTTTTGGAGTGGAATATCCTTGATCTGATATAGCTTCTATTATTGTATGATTTCCTTGCTTCGTCTTAAATTTAATCTCATATCTAGAATTTTTTGTCTCTTTCTTCATATTTTTTACTTTACAAACTTTTTCCATATGTCCAATCTCAAAACAATTGTGACAAAAAAATACAATATTTTCATAATCTACTTGTTGATCCCATTCTCTTGATTAATATTTAATCTTAATGAATTGTGGAAAGGATTTTTAAATATCCATAGCAACACATATTAGAGTATATATACCATGCTTTCACTCCTTAGTTGTTGGTCGGTCCTTGATGAATTTCCCTAGGGTATTTCCAATATTCTTCAAAACATCCTTATTTATAAGTTCATATGAAAGTCCAAAAAGCCTAACTCATACTAAAAACTTCTTAAATGTTTTTATCTCAATAGAAAAATTGTCATTCCATGGTCTTAAATCAGGTGCATCTCTTCCCCTAATCCAAGGGCGACCAACCATTATTTTATCCCTAATTTTTGAACTAGAAAAGATGATAAGGAAAAAATCTTTAGGAAGAAAAGTCACATAATAATTTGAATTCAATCCCCACTTCCACTTGATCAAATTTTGAATATCCAAAAACCTTATCCATGATCTATGGAACTTACATATTAGCCCTCTACTTTTAAGAACCATTATATCATGCTCAATCATATCATCCTTGATACTTACTTCTGGTGTGACTTTTGCTACCTAGATCAAAATTACCATGTATTCACTCTTCTACTTATCTCCAACTTGGGCCTCCATACTTCTAATTAGGATATTTTTATTTCTAGCTAGAGCATCTTGACTTCCCATTAGGGCTTTCAAATATGACTTTCCTTCCACAATAGCTAATGGGGCTCGCTCTTAGCTTACACTCCCTCTTTGCTCACACTTGTTGTTGCTCTTGGCTTGCACTCTCTCTTACCTCAAACTTGATCTCAGCTTGCACTTCCTCCTGGAATACAATTTCTGTTATAATAAATCTTTGTTCTCTTAAGTTCTACTAGGATAGTCTTACTTGAGTTACCACTCTTCCATGAGTCAGGTGAACTCTCAGTTTAGACTAGTTCAAATTTGTTGAGTTGTTGTGGGAATGTTTCATCAAATTGAATATTTTTGTGAAATATACCCCATGAGTTGTGGGATCAAGGAGCCTGTAGGCTTTCATTTCCTCACAATAACCAATAAATATGAGTTGCTTGTTCTTTTTGTCTATAGACTTCCTCTTTTTCTTTGGGATATGTGCCCAAGCAGTACACCAAATTTTTTTGAAAAAAGATACATCAATTTTTGAGCCATTCCATGCTTCCTCTGGAGTCAAATGGCCAAGAGCTTTATGAGGTGTGTGGTTTTGAATATAATCTACACAGTTAATTTCTTTAGCCAAAAAAATTGTTGGAAGATCTCTTTAGTGGAGCATACAATTTGCTATATCTTTTAAAGTTTTGTTTTTCCTTTCTACAATTCCAAAATGGGCCCGCACCATTGTTCAAGAGGCCACTCCTTACATCCAAAATCTTCCATCATCCATATTAAGCAACTTTATGGGTTTCGGTCTTGTTTGTTAGTCCATTTCCACAGATCCTCAATCCTTCAAAGAAGCAACTGATATAAAAGAATGGGATAATGCCATGGAGAATGAATTTTATTCCTTAATAAAAAACAAAACTTGGGATCTAGTCCCTCTACCTAAAGGAAGAAAATTGGTTCGCTGTAAATGGATTTACAAAACTAAGTATGGACCTGATGGACAAATTGACAAACACAAAGCTCCCTTGGTAGCTAAAGGTTTTTCACACATTGAAGGCATAGATTATTCTAAAACCTTTGCACCAGTCGCAAAAATGGATTATGTTAGGCTGGTAATGATACTTTTTGCTTCCAAAAAGTGGCCAGTTTTTCAAATGGATTTTAAAAGTGCTTTCTTGCATGGTGACTTAAAAGAGAAAATATTCATGGAACAACCTGATGGATTTATTCAAGACTCCTCCCTTGTTTGTATACTAAGGAAATATCTCTATGGTATCAAACAAGCTCCTACAGACTTGGTATGAAAAAATGGACTCCTTCCTTCTTTCCTCAGGGTTTTCTCAATGTGATTCGTTGGATTACAACAACTCAACAAATCTGAACTAGTCTAAACTGAGAGTTCACCTAACTCATGGAAGAGTGGTAACTCAAGTAATACTATCCTAGTAGAACTTAAGAGAAAAAATATTTATTCTAACAATTTCTTGTGACCCTTTTTGTTCTTGACATTCCTTTGCTTCAACATTTTTTTGAAAACAATGTTCCACGCATTCATGGTAAGTTTTTAAAGCATTGATGTACTTTGAATGAACCTACTGCTCTTTTGCCATGACTAAATATTGTCTCACACTCCCTCTTAGTTTACACTTCCTTTTGGTTTTCCCTCGCTCTTGGATTACACTCTCGCATGCCTCGCACTCACTTCCAACTTGAACTCCATCTTGAATTACAATTTACCTTGTCTCTTCATTTTGGCAGCATTCCTTGGCTTCAACAATTTTATAGAAATAATGTTCCATGAATTCATGGTAAGGGTTTGAAGAATTGATGCACTTTGGATGAACCCATCACTCTTCAACCATATAAATCTCGGGTTGCACTTCCTCTTGGTTCACACTCCCTCTCTGATCTCATTCACTCTTAGCTTACACACTCACTCTGAGCTCGTGCTCACACTCATTGTTGTACTTACTCTGGATCACACTTGCACTTAATTTTGGTTGCACTCACTCATGCTTGCTTTTGGTTGCACTTACTCACATTTACTTTTGGTTGCACTCACTCCTGACTCAATCTTGTACTTGTTATTGCACTTACTCCTGCATTGTGCTCTCACTTGTTGTTGCACTTACTCCCAGCTTATGATCACACTCGTTGTTGCATTTAATCCTGGCTCACGCTCACACTCACTACTACACTTTATCCCAACTCACACTCGTACTAACTATTGCACTCTAAGCTCTTGGCTTGTGCTCACAAATATTAGTAGTGTATGGTTATAATGGATTTGTAAATATATTTTAGTCATATTGCATAGGGATGCATTTTTCTCATTAAAGAAGATTGTGTTTGTAAAGTTTTGAATGCTTGGTTATGGAAAAGAAATTATAGTAATTATTTCTGAGACTCTTGTGAGTTAGGATATCATTACAAAGAGAAGTATGGGATTCTCTTTGATTAATGGTTTGGAGGAATAAACTAAAGGAAAATAAATGTTTTTAGCTCTTGAAGATTTGAGAAAATTAGAAGAGCATTGCTTGATGGTTTTGAAATAGAAACTATATAATTAATATTTGAGATTCATGTGAATTAAGAGGTTATTAAAAGAGAAGTATGGGATTCTCTTCAAGTTGGCTTGTATTCGTTATGCTTCATGCATTGTGATTGGCATAAATAGAAAATGGCATGTTTAGCTTGCATTGCATTTTAGAGTTGTCTAGATCCCTAAGTATTATCTGAGTGCATGGATGGTTCCCCATAATAAAGAGGTATGCAAACTTACGGATGGCTTGGAGACCCTTGGTGGATGGTTTCATAGCTCTTGAATGTTTTTTAGAAATATGTGGAAAAACAAGACTTGTAAAAGAGAGATGTATTTTCCTAAAAAGTTTTGTAAACTTGGTTGTTGTACCAATTGAAAGATCTTATTGTTCCTTGTGTTTTGAACAATGAAGTGCTTGGAAAATTCTTTTATTTCTAAATCTACTTTGAAATGTGGAAATGTAGTCTATGTTGAATACGTGATTCTATTATGTAATTGCTTTTAAAATAATGTGTCCTTGAATTTTTTATTTAAGTATTGAAGACATGCATAATATGGTTTTTATATAGAAAGCATCATTAAGGATTGAATGCATTTTAATTTATAGTTTCTTTACACATGTTTTTGGTTATGTTTGCAAGGCTTTGCTTATTATGTATATTAGCATCTCAATTTGAATGAATTATGTTTTTCATAATATGATGTAAAGAGCTTTGCTTACTTTAAGGTGATTGTTTCAAAGTTGTTTATCCCTTGGGGTGGGTAGATTTCTTGTTGGTACCATAAAGCCTAATCTTGGGAGGAGTTGTGTAGATGCAATAACCATGTAGAAGTGAGTCTTAGAAGGAGTTGCAAGAATGCAATAGCTAGGAACTCATGAACCCTAGAAGGAGTTGTGTGGATACAATATCCAAGGATCTTGTGAATCATTGCACCTTGAACATGTAGGATCAGGTGTACCCCAAATGAAGGGGTGGAACCATTCACAAGATAACAGTGGTGATTCCCTTAGTTATCCCATGGAGGTGTGGTAACTAAGAGTGAGATCATGTTAGTTGTCGTTGAAGTGGCAATGATCTTAGTTAGCCCACAAAGGTGTGATAAATAAGACTAATGCTCTACGCTAAATTAACCTACCTAGATGGACTTAGAGTAAATTTATAGAAAAGGCATTCCCCTTTAATCTATGATTTTGGTCCACATATAATTCCCATACTTAAGAATTATTGATTCTGGTAAAGGTTTACTTATATCAATCATGACGAATATTTGAGCATAAATAGCCAAGAATACATCTTTCATAGTTTCTAAAATCTCAAAAAATTCTCCCAGAGTGTTTCATATTGCCTTGAAGGTATCTATTTCCTAAAACTCAATGGGTAACCCATACATCCTAACCTAGACTGGTACTAGGGATAAATTTATATTTTTAGGTGAAAAACCTTCATACTAGTAGGTAAGGAAGAGTCTTGCTCTTCTCATAAACCAAGGACCCCCATTTAGGACTCTATCTTTTTATACCTTAGAACAAAAATGTCTAGGAAAAAACCTTTGAAATAAAGTATATATACACTCCTAGAGACTTCCAACTCCTATTAATTTATTTTATCAAGGCTAAAACCCCTAGCTAATACCCATTAAATTTACCAGCAACCACCCTATCTTTGAGCAACAAGGATTTATCCTCTGTGGTTTTATCACTAACCTCTACTACTAGAGATGGTTGTAAGGATTTATCTATAAATTAATCTATGGGAAGGAAACTAAAACTCAAAATATACTAAAATTTACCAAAATATCCTATAGCAAATATAGTATTTGATAAAAATTATAATAATTATACCTAGACATAATTTATCAAAAAAGGAAGGAAGAAAATATATATTTATCAAAAAAAATTATACCTATATATAATGTTTTGCCTCACTTAAGCCCTAGCCCTCCATTGCTCCTTTCATCATTTGAATTTTTACTGACAGATATTTGTAATTTCATTTTTCATGGATTGAAAATTTGTCACTACCCTTGTTCCATATGGTTGACTTCACAAGGTCATATCTCCCTCAATATTACTTGGATTCCTTTATATGACCACTCATTTTAAAGCTCTTCAAATTATACACAAAGTGGTCCAAGAATTAGCTAAATCAAACAACCCTTCACAAAGATATGGCTCCTAAAGGATGAGACATTTTTTTAAAAAATTGCCATAATTCTTTGCAAAGTGTGAAAACATATATATATATATATATATATATATATATATATATATATATATATTAAAACTAATTTAATTAATTAATATATTTTAATCCTTAACATAAAACTAGAGGTCGAAAACCAATAAAATGAAAGATAGGATGGTCAGATCAAATCGACTAAACAAAAAGTCTGTCAATCCACTTTTCAAGACCTAACAAGCAAATTTATGTTAGGTATTGACAAACCAAAATATAAGACTGACAACTTTTCAATAAAAAACCTAACAAATTTTAATTAATTAATTTAACATTATGTGTAATTAATTAATGTAAGCAATGAAAATACACCCAAACAATGCAAGAAATAAACAAGCAATTTGTAATGAATAAAAATGCTCTTTGTATTGAACTTTTTGGGAGCCTTGATCTCCTCTTTTTACAATGGTATTTACCCCAAATTTGCAGGGGTCTTATTAAAAAATAATCTCGCTTGCTTGTCTTTAGATTACAATAAACCCAAAGAATGGTGAAATCCCTCTTGGGCAACTCAAACTGGAGATGAGTGTCTTAGATCTCCTCTACTACAATCAATTTTGTGAGTGGGCTTGTGTATTATAGGCGTATCATTCTTTGTCTCAACAGCTTCTCAGAAACTTGTCTACAACACCTGTGTAAAATACAAACAAGAAGAAGATTAGTAGCACTTGGAGGGTCTCCACTGTATGAGGCCCTCTTTGATATAAATAAAGCTACAAAACCCTAATCTAAATATTTGCAGAATGTAAAAACAATGCATAGAAGATAGAAAAAAAAAATCAAACTGCCTTGCTTATATCTGATTCGATCTACATCTTTTGGGACTAAATATATTGTCAAGCAGATGTAGGGCCACATCTAGGGATTGGCTAAATGTAGTCCTGCACCTGTGTAAATGCCCTACCAGTATCTATATTTGAGTTGTAAAATCGATGGAAATCGGTTCAGGATCTCAATCTCTCGATATCCAAACTTTGGTTAGGGTTACTCTCATGATTTTAGCAGAGTGTTATTACAATTTTTTGGCACTTCTTTTCTCTCCATCCCCCATTCACAAAAGTAAATGGGATTTTATAACCTTTTATAAGGTTAGGGTTAGGGTTTGGAAGTGGCGAGGTAGCGTTGCCAAGTGGCAAGCTAAGATTAAAGTATGATTAGCGGCTAGGATTTGTATATATATAAATATATTTATATATTTATATATAAATATATAAATGGCTAGGATTTGGTATCTACAAATACCTCTTTTTGTACTGCATTGTGTAAAACACAATGCGATACAAAAATAAGAGACACCTGATTTTTATTGGATGAAGAAATGGACTCTTTCCTCAATGCACAAGAAGAATGATTTTTGAAAATTTTGATTTTAGCTTACCCCCTCAATTGAAAAATGGGTGAAGAATGAAACCCATGAGTCAATTGACTGAATATGGATGATGAAAATGGGTGGTTGTGATGGATGCAAATGTTGAAAATCAAGATCAAGTTGGTTGCCCCAAGTTTGGGGTAGATCTGTGTTATCAAAATTTTTACTTTGGTAGAATTAGGTGCAATTTGATAGATGAACCAGACATTACGGGTGTGGTTGACCCATTTGTGACTGGAGTGGTGTTGTTGACCAATTTGATTTTTTTTGAGAAATTTCCACTTTACAACCCTACAGAGAGGAATTAATGAAAACCTTGGTAAAATTTTCTTGAACGCAAGTGCATTCCAAAATTGAGGGATCAAACTGATTTGATTCTCAAGTGTGATGATATGGGATGATGTTTTTGATGCATTGATGGGCTGATTTGATGGTTTTGTGGAATTTTGTGATATGAGATGGTGGTAGGTTGATGTGTTGTAGTGTTGTGGTGGTGATAATGTTGATTGAGGAACTAGTATCAATAAGGACTGCAAGGATAATTGCATTTCATTCTTGTATTTGAGAGCTTTCAATTCAGTGTTTAAGAGGGAAGAAGATTGAGTGGTTGCATTTATGAAGTTTTGAGCTTAATTTTATGGGCTTTTTTTGAACAAGTGTCCTTAAGGTGATTTATCCATCCTATCGGATTGCACCGATAACCAATTGTTGCAACCACCAAGTGTCTAGAGTAAATCACTATATACGAGGTTCACTTTAGAATTGGTTGACCAAAGGGATTAGGTTCCTTTGGATCATTTTAAATTAAAATGTGACCAAAGGGGTTAGGTACCTGTGGAGCCTTTTGAATTGAAATGTGACCAAATGGATCAAGTGCCTTTGGAGCACTTTGAACTAAATTATGACCAAAGGGGTTAGGTACCTTTGGAGATTTTTGGATTGAAATAGAATTTAATCTTATGGTAAATTGTATGAAGGATGCTCTGACCAAGTGTCCTTATGGTAATCTACCCATCCTACCGGATTACATGGATAACTAGTCATTGCAACCACTAGGTGACTATAGTAGATCACTAGATACAAGATTCACTCGATACTCTAATATATGATTGAAAAGTAAACTCTAAGCTATTGTAAGAAAGAAAAAATTATTCTAAATGTTGACTAGAGGGATTTTGTGGCTCTGGAGCTTTTTAAAGTGATCAAAGGGGTTCAATTATATTTGCAGCTTTTTGGATTGAATTGAATTTGGACTTGAATTGCATGAATGATAATGTAGACAAGTGTCCTTATGGTAATCTACCCATCCTATCAGATTGCATGGATAACCAGTCACTACAACTGCTAGGTGATGAGAGTAGATCACTAGATACGGGGCTCACTTGCGAATCGATTGAAAAAAGTGGTTAGATGTCTTTGGAGAATTTTGAATTGAAATCTGACCAAAGGGATTAAGTGTCTTTGGATCCTTTTGATTAAAATTGGAACCAAAAGAGTTAGGTGCCTTTGGGACCTTTGAACTAGAATTTGAATTTGGGTATGGCGAGGCAAAGTGCGTAACCTTTTGAACCTAGTAGCTAATGTGTTGATTGATGTGAATGCAAGGCAAAGGGTGCAACCTTTGATAAAAGTATGCAACATTTTGAACCTAGTAGTTGACATGTTGATTGATGTGAATGCAAGGCAAAGGGTGTAACCTTTGAAAAAAGGATGCAACCTTTTGAACCTAGCAGTTGATGTGTTGATTGATGTGAATGCAAGACAAAGGGTGCAACCTTTGACAAAAGGATACAACCTTTTGAACCTAGCAGTTGATATGTTGATTGATGTGAATGCAAGGTAAAGGGTACAACCTTTGAAAAAAGGACACAACCTTTTAAACCTAACAATTTATATGTTGATTGATGTGAATGCAAGTCAAAGGGTATAACCTTTGAAAATAGGATGCAACCTTTTGAACCTAGCATTTGATATGTTGATTGATGTGAATGCAAGGAAAAGGGTGCAACCTTTTGAACCTAGCATATGATGTGTTGATTGATGTGAATGAAAGGCAAAGGGTGCAATCTTTGACAAAAGAATGTAACCTTTTGAACCTAGTAGTTGATGTGTTGATTGATGTGAATGCAATGCAAAGGGCACAACCTTTAATAAAAGGATCCAACCTTTTGAACCTAACAGCTAATGTGTTGATTAATGTTTGCATTGATAAAATCACACCAAAGTCTTGGTGGTGAGGTAAAATCACTCAATTGAGTGATTGATTAAACCTTTTGCTAGATTGATTGATTTGATTGATTAGGGGGAAGGTGTGATACCTAGATTTCCCTAAGTTGTTTTATGACTTGTTGTGATGGGTAAATCATTGTGATTTGGTGGATTTGGTGGATTCGATTGATTATCAAGGAAGATGTGATACCTTAGACACCCCCAAGTTGGTTGATGATTATATGATTGATTGATGATTGAAGTGATTTAGATTTGTGGTGGGGAAGGTGTGTTACCTTGATTGCCCCAAGTTGGTGAATCATTTGATGTGATTAATAGGGGAGGTGTGATACTTTAAACACCCCAAGTTTGGTGGATGACTTTATGTGACTAATGGGGAAGGTGTGATATCTTGAGTACCCCCAAGTAGTTTTATTGTTTGCATGTTTGGTTAATAAATTGGATAAATTTAGATTTTATTGATTGGTGAGGAGGGTGTGATATGTTGAACATCCCCATGGTGTGTTGATAATTGATGGATCAATTATTGGGAAGGCATGATACCTTGAACACCCCTAGGTTGTTGATGGTTGTTTGATCGATTATTGGGGAAGGTGTGATACCTTGATTGTCCTCGAGTGGGTTTGATGGTTGGATTGTGACTTATGGGGAAGGTGTGATACCTTGAACACCCCCAAGTTGTTTTATTTTTTGCATGTTTAATTGATCGATCAAATTTATTTGATTGATTTATGGAGAAGGTGTGATACCTAAAAAAACTGAGGTGATACCTAAAACATCATATGATACAATGGATTTAAATGAATGCAAAGTAATTATGTCAGGCGAGGTGCTAAAATGGGGGCCAATATGACATGAATTGTTCTTTCACTTGTCCTAGGAGAGACTAATCTGAAAGTGTTTTCAAGAGACTCAAACACCCTAGTGACCTCAATCAACCTCTACTACCGATCAAGTAGGCACTTGAAGATACTAATACCAATCTGGTTATTCAAGTTTCACATAGACCAAACTGTGTGTCCAGTTAACGTTTGTTTCCAATTTTGGGTAAGGTTAGACTCGTCACTTGTGAATTATGCTAATAAGATAGCTTATTTGAGAGCATACACAGATCAGTACAAAATAAGATCACTAATATGATAGATGTCACCACGCGTAAGGCTAGTCCACTGCCAAACCAGTGTCTATAGTCCATTATTGTAATGGATATCACCCCATGGTTGTCAAAAAATGAGTATTCCAGGGATTCAAGCTCTTCACCCTTCTTTATTTGATTTTGATTTGGGGGATTTTCAAGGATACTTGCTCACTTTGAGGAAGAGAAAGGGGATTTTTTTGCTTTTTATTTTGAGGGCTTACTCATTTTTTAAAAGGAGCAAGGTATTTTATTGCTTTTTATTTTGGGATACTTGCTCATTTTGTGGAAGAGCAAGGGATTTGTTTTTTGAAGGGGGGCTTGTCCTTTTATTTATTCTTAGTGTTCTAGACCATGCACGTAATTGGATGAACAGGGGAAAACATTCATTTTATGGCGATAGTGACTCAATTGTGTCCTTCCTAGATACTAAAATTTGATTCAATGTGTGATATTTGTGCGTGGTCTTAGTGAAAACTTAAGGTCACCAGCATGGACTATAGCACTCAAGAACTAATGATGTTCAAAATAGGTTGAATGAGACACTAGTGATTACAAACTGCCATAGGGTTTCTTATTGCATTTTTTTTTTTGAAGGATGATGGAGGGTGGATGAGACATCAATGTGTGCAATGGGGGATGATGTAGGACCAATACCAAAAAGAAGATGCCCTTGATGAATGTGACAAAATCTGCCTTATGACATAGATAAAAGCATGCAACAAATGAAAACCAAAGTTTTATTTCTTTGTGATAAAATGATGAAATTTTATTCCTTTTTGTTTTTGATGTTTTTTTATTTTTTATTTTTATGTATTGTTTTTATGAATTTTGATTGATTTTTTATTTTATTTTAGATTTTTTTTTACTCTTGAGGAAGGTGTGATACCCTAAACATCCCAAAAGTGGTTAATGATAGATGAAATTATGTTGTTCTTATAAGTGTGGGGAAGGCATGATACCTTGAGCATCCCCAAATTATTGTGTGTTTGGATTGATGTGATGGATGGGAAAGGTGTGATACCTTGAGCATCCCCAAGTTGTTTTGTGTCTATGATATGATGGATGGGGAAGGTGCGATACCTTGAGAATCCCCACTGTACATTGCGCTTGATAGGATGTGATTGATTTGATAGTTAGAGTTAGAGTATATTACATCATTTGGGTCATGTAAATGTACCACCTTAGATACATAGTTAGAGTAAGAGATTACTTTAGGGGAAAGTTAGATAGTTACTTAAACTAATGTAATAAATGTACAAGTGGCAATGTGCAAGTTGTAATGTGCAAGGTGTCCCCTTGTATAGCTAGGTAGAGTTTTGGCCAAGGAATCTATCTTCCTATATAAAGGGCCTCATAGATCAAGTTAGTATGAAGTCAAGTTCTTATCTAGTGTAGTGTAGTAGATAGTGGTGCTCTTGTATGGAACCCAATGTAGATATTTAGATCATAGTAATGAAGTGACCATTTCCTCCATAATACATTATAATTTCATCATTTCTATTTATAGTATATTTCAGCCATATTGCAGACTCGCTTTCTTTCATATTTAGTACATATTATTAGGACCTGTGTTAGATCTCTTCTATAGCATATATCCTCAAAAACTAATAGTGGTATCAAAGCCATGGTGAATTGAGATAGGAGGCCCTACATCCATCATAAGAGAAGTCTAATAGGTCAAGAGGAATAGGTAGATTCACCAATACTATTGTTGTCTTGCATATTTATGAACTTGATCTACCATTGAGTGTCGTTGCATGCAAAAGTTGGCATTAAGATTATTTGATAGAAATAGCCATAGTAGTCAATAAGATCATAAAAGTGAGGACTGAAATATATCTCAGTTGTAGAAAACCTGATATTATTTTTGGCTAGTCTTTCCACGGAGTTGCAATAAAACTCATGAAGACTAGGACTTAACATTCATAACACTAGATTGAAAAATCAACTAGTGAAGATTATTATCTCTAGATTTATAAATTATTCAAATTTTAGTTTCTAACAAAAGGAGATTTAGCAAAAGGTTGGAAAGCTTCCTACAATAAATTTAGGAATAATATATTCTCATAATCATTTCAGGACTTGTAGCAATAAGGAGAAGACTAAATATTTCAAACACCTCGATAAAGGTATCATTACAAGAGCTGCAACTTGCAAATTACAAAAGTAAAGAAAAGATACCAGTAGCCTTATAACATACTCAAGGAAGAAGAGACTCTAGAAGTTGAGTCATAGAAGGATATAGAAGATTGGTGATCTCCATTCAATATTAATACATATAGAGTGCAAAAGAAGAAAAGGCCATATAAGCCCTAATTATAAAGAAAAATTTAGAGAAGAATTCTTGATTCAGAAGTAAATTCCAAAGAAGAGTTCCTGAAGAAAACTTCATAAAATAATTCTTGACTCAGAAGATAAATTCCTAATTCAGAAGAAGACTCCAAAGAAGAGATCTCTGAAGAAAATTCTAGAAGAAATTCTTGATTCAGAAGATAGATTCTTGATTTAGAAGAATACTCCAAAGAAGAGTTCCTGAAGATATCCTGAATTAGAAGATAAATTCCTAATTTAGAAAAAAATCTCTAGAGAGAAGTTCCTAAATAATACTCCAAATAAGAGTCCAAGAAATAGGATATTGGATATCTCCTTTACTAATTAAAGACTTCTTTCAGAAGAAGTTAAAGAGATCCAAAGTAGACATCATTGAAGAACATTAATTCTTGGAATAAAGAGAAGGACTGGGAGAGTCTTGTACAAATATAGAAGCAGCAGAATCAGAGATCCTAGAATAAGATCTCATCACCAACACTTCCAGAATCAAAATGTTGAATTAAAGGTCTTAGTTGGAAGACTAGAGAAGTTGCAAGATATAAGACCTTGGAGAGGTCTCAAGGAGGAAAAATAAGAAGGCTCGGAGAGCCTTTTTGTAGAGGTCGCAGAAGCATCATCAAAAGAGTTCCTACGAGAAATCATTGGAGAAATCCACTACCAAGGAGAAAGCTCCTAATAGTGAAGGACTTGGTTTAATTATCCCCATCTAAAAACAAGCCCAAGAGAAGAAGAATTTAGCAAGGAGTGCTAAATCCCAGAAGAAGAATTTGGTAAGGAGTTCCAAATAGAGAAGAATAATCCAATGAAGACCTCAAGACATTCAAAATCTTGA
The DNA here is from genome assembly GCA_028583015.1 of Wollemia nobilis. Lineage (NCBI taxonomy): Eukaryota > Viridiplantae > Streptophyta > Pinopsida > Araucariales > Araucariaceae > Wollemia > Wollemia nobilis. The sequence continues at coordinate 2,922,660 of JAQPPZ010000861.1, read as the reverse complement.
GAAGAAGAAGATCATGTTTGAAGTCAGAATTTGACAAGAATCTTGAAGGAAGATTCAAACAGAAGAATCCTACCAAATCCATGATATTTGGAGATTAACTTTGAATCTACAATAGAAAAGCAAAATTCATTGGAAGGATCAAGCCATCAAATCCAAGGCTCAAGATAGAAAGTTCAAGGCTACAATTTGGTGAAGCATGAAGATAATCTAGACAACCAATAAAAAGCTAGGAATTCAACCATTGCAAGGCAATAACTTGGTTTATCAAAAACACCAAGATCCACATCTACTTCAGAAACCATCAAAAAGATAAGCAACTTGGGTGCAATTAGGTTCATTGATTAAACCTTAAATTAGATTATTATCAAATTCCATTAAGGCACCATATTCAGATTAAAATTTGTAGAAGAATAGATTGCATTATAGTCTTCAAGAAAGTGAAAAAGGGAGAATTCATTTTAAGGAATATTTGCACATTAAATAGGAGTTGGATATTTTTGAAAGAAATAAAATTATCATCTACCTATTTGCTATCTAGAAATCAAGAATACTATATCCTACAATATTGATTGTGTTGGAAAATATGGCTATCACATCATTTGGTTATTCACTAATGTACCCTCAAGGGTGCATATTTAGTTTAGAATTATATTTGGATTTATTGCTTTATTAATATAATAGAATAAATGCACAAGTGTTAGAATGTGCAATGATGTAAATGTGCATGTAGTCCACATGTACATGAGTCTTAGGGTTGAGTGAGACGCAAGTAGCCTATCTTTCTATATAAAGGTCTCATTGTGAGTGATTGTGTGAGAGCAAGGGTAGTGCAAAGGTGTGAGTAGTAGTAGGCACAATGTAGCTCCCTTTTGTTATCATTGAGGAGTTGCAAACTCCATGAGAGGAGCATTGTATTTTTTGTGAACTTTCTATATGAGCATTTCTAGAGTATTGTATCAAGTTTTCTATCATATTTTTATGTATGGTTTTTTGCTATTATCAGAGTTGTATCATTGCATATTTATTTCTATACTTGTGAATGCATTTCCTGTATGTTTAAGGCTCCAAAATCTAATAATAATATCAGATCCACGGTGGATCAAAGGAAAGCCACAAGTTAGCACCAATACTATTGTTGAGTATTTTCAAACTGGATCAGCCATAGTGCACCGTTGCATGCAAATACCATCACAATAGATATTGGAACATCTTTGTAAATTGAACTCACCATTGTGCACTACCCCTTACAAATGGTTTTAGCTTGAGTTTTATTTTTGATAGAAGTAGCTCTAGATAGAAGAATAGAAACTAGAGAAATCCACATGATATATTTAGCTAGATTTTTTCTACAAGAGTTGTAACGCTTGTGAACACTAGAACTCAACATTGTTCCACTAGATTGGCAATCCAACTAGTGAATTTTATTTCTCATAGATTCGTAGAAATTTTTATTATCTCTAATATTTTATTACAATAGAGAAAATAAGTTTTCAGGAGAACCATTAGGTTACTATCATCTAATTTTTTTTTGTTGCAAAAAATTCTCTAAGAAGGTGGGATGCTTCCTACAATAGCTAGAGAAGAACTTCATCTTCATTGCTTGAAATTCAAAGTTACTTTCCTTGTGCAGGGATTGATTCTTTGTAGCAAAAAAATGAGTATTGAGAATTTGGAGGTCTAAGAAGAAAGGTCCCATTGAGATATTTGTAGATTGAAGGCTCCTAGTTAAAAGATATAGGAGATGTTAGCAAGAGAGTGAGCGAAAATAACAATCAATTAATCATTAACAATTACAATAGAAAGTCTATGATTAAATATATAGACTAACTACAACATTAGGAAATAGCGCTAACTACCCTCTAACAATAGATTATGGAGTTGCGTGATGCTAACCATTAACCTAGGTAGAGAAGTCTAACCAAACCACTAAACTAGTTAGAGATTAACCTAGGATAGAAGAATAAATATCTAGATAGTAAAAGATAAATGTAAATACTCTTTTACCTAGTGGAGTAAATGGTAAATATCCCAAGTAATGGAATATTACACTAACAGGAGAGAGATAGTGGACAAGGAAACCACATTGAGGATTAAAAATATAGGAAGGAGGTACTATAAAGAAGATCCCATTGAATAAAGGAGGTCCTAGAAAGAATACCCCATTGAAGATCAAAGAGACTCCAATAAAAGGGTCCTAGCAATAGATTGGAGATTGGTAATCTCCATTGAATACTGAAAACTTCTTATTGAAGAAGAGGTCCATTGAAGGCCCTATTGAAGAAGAGGTCCATTGAAGGCCCTTTTTAAGAAGAGGTCCATTGAAGGTCTGATTGAAGAAGAGATTAATTGAAGATTCTATTGAAGAAGAGGTTCATTGAAGATCTTATTGAAGAAATTCCATTGTGGAAGATTGAGCATTGAAAAGAACTAATAAAATATTCTATTGCAAACTTTAGTAGCAACAGATTGAGGAGATCCTAGAAGAAGATTTTATTTCCATAGTTGAATATTGAAGAGATCAAGGAAGGTCTCATTGAAGATTTATAAGCTGTAATATTGATAACCTTGGAGAGATCTCAAGAAGAAGGCTTGGTGAGCCTCATTGAAGGAGTTCATAGAAGGACTCGTTGAAGAAAATTACTACCAAAGAAGTATCTAAGAAATTGGGACAATCATCGCCATCCGATTACAAGCCCAAAGGAGAAATACTGGTAAGAATATTGTCAAATCAAAAAGGTAGTATTGAATAGATCTCAAGAGTGATATATTATTTTAGGAGGAGATCAACTTTGAAGTCAGAATTTGGAAAGAGAAAAAAGATAGAAGAACCACCAAATCTATGAGATTTGGGGGCCATCATTGAATGAGGTTCTTGAGCAACATATCAGCTATGATTTGGAGAGAATCCTACCAAATTTTTGGGATTCAAGGACAACATTTTAGTGATGGTATTGACTGCATTACAATATAGAAAAGTTTTAAATTTTAAGATAAAGAAAAGAGCAACATATTAACAACACTTAGAGCTACAAAATACAAAGTTCATGGATAGAAAAAAAGGTAGAAAATCAAAGAAATTAAAAGCAACAATGAAGATTTCTTAGTGCTGAAAGTTTCACAAAATTTGGGCAGCATTAGTGACTGCTAAAAATCAGATTCCAAAAGCACATTCTGAAGAAGTTTTGAAGCCATCAAATCAAATTTTAGAGCAGCAAGTTGATAAGGTATTGAAGCTGTAAAAAGGTGAGCAAAGAGTTATTTTTGGATAGCATAGGAGAGCTACAAAATCATCAACAAAAGGCATCCATTAAGGTTACTTGAATCACCACCATATCCATTATCTAGGAGAGAAAAATGTATGCAACAATAAGGTGCAAAACGTTCATGAGTTGAGCTTTCATATTTGGTTTTACATTAAAGTTTATTAAGCGCCATTTTTCAAAGGATCAAAAGTTGCATAAAATAGTTTCATTTCAAGTCTTAAAAATAGTGCAAAAGTTATAGTTTACAAGGAGCAAACCTACACATAGTAGAAAATAAAATTTAGGCATAGTTTAAGTGAAATAAATATAGCAACATTCTATTGCCTATTCTAAATAAAAAAAGACTATAATTACATAATTGAGAGTGCAAATTAATACATTGAATAACTTGGAGTTATAAGTGAAAGAGTAGCCAAGCAAAGGAAGGCTTTACCAAGGATTGAAGGTAGTCATAACATCACCCTATTTCAGTCTAAAAAATTAGATAGAAGGCAGAATTTTCAGACCGTTAGTGAAGGAATTAAAGGCTGAAATTAGTAACTGGAAAACAACCATCAAGAAGGGTGACACTACATCCAAAATTGGAGAAGAAAATCAACATAATATAGTGAGGAAAGAACTTGAAAATAAGGGATAAATATGAGGTTAAAGTGCTAGTTGAGTTAGAAGTTCCAAGAGGTATTTGCGAACATATTTGGAGAAGCGCAAAACAAGTTTTGAAGACACTCTTAGACAGCAAAAACAAAGGGTCAAAACATCCATTTAAAGCCCACATTATGAGTAGGATAAAAACATATTTTCAAAGCATAGGGGGGTAGTTATAGTGCACATTTGTGAGTCATATAAAGGATTTCAAAAGAGTTGCAATAAGAGCAAGTTTCACAGAAAGAAAAGGTGTAAGAACAAAAAAAGATCACTCAATAAAACCCTACAAAAGAATATCTAGAAAGCAATAGAAGGTCACATTCAAAGAGGTTAAAATTTTGGATTATTTGAGGTGTCAAAAGACACCAAAATGAGTGTCATAAACCATCGAAGTTGCTACCCAGATATCAAACCTGCAAAAGAAACAAAACAAGAAATAAAAATAAGGGTGGAGTTGAAGTCATAGAAGAGGCACCATTCCCATTGAAGAAAGTTGCAAAACAAGTTTTGTCTCATCCAAGAGTGCCATTTAAGGAAGAACCAACATACTATCAAAAGAAAATGTATGCACCAAGAAGATTTTGCAAAAATAATACGTTGGAAAGTGCCAGAAAGATTCAAGGGAGGTTAAAAAGCAAGTTAGAAATCTTCTACCACGTTGCAAATCAATTTTGAGCATCTAAAATTTCAAGTGTAACATCCTCCAAGCAAGAATAGGACAAAGGAGTTTCATACTCCATAGTGTAATGTCCCTCCAAGGTAGAATAATATGAAAGAGCATTCAAAAAAGGTGTATAAGACAAAATCAGTTTAAATATTCTCCATACATGAGCACCCAATGTGGAGGAAGGAGGTAATAGCTTCCATAACAACCATCAACCACCAAAGTGTAATAAATCAGGTGCTACTTGATGAGTGTCGTTGAGTCTCATCATTTAATCTCAATGATTTATCAATCCGGGGTGGTGTCCAAGGTTGTCTACGATAGAAGGCTAGGGCAGAGTACAATTCAGGCATTCAAATTTCAAGCATTTATTGGTGAAGCAAATTTTGGTTTAGCCTTTTGGTGTCACACTAAACCTAGTCTGAAGAATGGAAACTAAAATAAATTACAGGAATTGAAAACTAATTCTAAGTTGCAAGAATTGAAATCTAACTACAATTGCAGGAATTGGAATTGCTAAATTGAAAGTCTAATCTACTCTTGCAGAATTTAAATTGCTGAAATGAAATCCTAAGTTACATTTGCAGAATTGAAATCTAGTTACTTTTGCATAATTGAAATGATGCTTGTAAATGAAACTTATTCTAAAAACACTTGTCAATGCCCTGCCACAAAAGGTCATCAAGCTTCTGCTACAAGAATTGACAGCAAAATGAAATATGCTAAAAATGGAAAGTTGCTAAAATAGAAAGCAAGGAAAACATGGAAAGCAAAGGAAAAATGCGTAATATAATTTTTCAGTTGACATACACACAAATGTTGTACACAAACATAATAGAAAACATAAATCACATAATACAAAATAAAAACAAGAAAATGAAATCTGGCAAGCAATCTATTAATTCTGCTACAGCAAAATTACAGATTAAAACCTACCATAAAATCCCTCCTTCTAGATCTGAAAGTGGGCCCATACTTCCTGATCTAGAAGGAGGTGAAAAGCACTCCTTAACTAATTAACACTCAGAACAGAAAATGATAAAATAGCTGCACTTTTATTGATGACAAAACATGCTGAAAACTGTTACAAAAAATTGCTGTACAGTCCTAATTGTTGCTATTGAAAACTCTCCTCTATTCTAATTCCTAACTGGCTCAACCAAGGAGGGAGCTGTGTTATTTATATAAATATTTACAACATATCCCATGCTCAAATCAGCCTATGTGCTGCTTTACAATGATTTGCCAATAATTTTGGATCTGAAATAAATGCAAATCTGGACAGTTTGTGTTGCAGTAGTAGTCATTGGCCCTTAGAAAGCATCTTCAGTGGTGGGAGTACGTGGGAGAAGTCTGGAAATATCTCACACATATTTCTTCACTTCAGAATATGCCATTTCTATCTTGCAAACAACTTCCTATTATGCTGCAATTATTTTTGTGTTTATCCTAGAAGAGGATCAAAATTGATCTTTTCCATGAATGGTGGCTTTGGACGACAAGGATGGCAAAATCAGATGGGAGATATTTTCCCTTAACCTTCTCAACCTTCTTTCCCTTTTTCCATCGTCAAAAATAGTCAAAAAGTCAAAAAGCACTTTTTTGTTCTCATTTCGAAGATAAGTGGCTCATTCCGAAGAGACTGTATTTCTCATTCCGAAGATGTCTTGTTCATTTCGAAGATCTTCGAAATGAACAACTGTGTGCTCTTCAAATGATTTTAGCTGCATTTCTCAAGTGGATTAGCCCTCAGGATCAGATTGCAATAGCCTTCATTCCTCTCCATGTGTGAATTCCATGCCTTGCCATTCATTGGTAGCTTGCTGGAATTTACATGGTAAATTACTACATTTTCCAGTTCTACTGCACAGTTGTAAAATATTGGCATTTCTTGCAAATTCAAACAAATTAGAACATGGAAAAATTATTCAAATATCAACATGAAGGAGTACATCAAGTTGCTACTAAATTTATACACTTCATTCACCAAGTAACCATGCTGAAATAGTGCAACAATGCTGCACAATTGTCCCTGCTCTGTTATACCCTGTTGTTGCCTATTTAGACCATGTGGGAATGCTTCTAAATAGGTCAGATGTCTTCTGTAGTCCTTCTGAACTCATTCCATCCATATCCTCATGCTTTGCTTGACAACTTCAAGGTGTTCCTATAAAGTGACAGCTTGCTGATTTTTATATGGCTGTTTTTTCCATATTTTTAGATTTATGACAGTCCTAAACTTTTGGCTTCAATGTGGATTTGAAACAAGTTGAAGGGCAGGAAAACATTCAAAAACCATTGAGAAGTTAATGGATATCAGCATACCACATTTGGTTAATTGAAATGCATGTTCTTACTTGCTACTTAATCAAGCAAAATCAGTCACAAAATGCTGAAAATAGTCAAAAATAGAGATATAGTATTCCTAACATAAAATCATGCAAACACTTAACAAATAGTATATTTTAGTCAACTATTTGGCAATTAACTTATCATATGGTAGTCAAACATTGTGCAATAATGAGGCACTTTTGGGCCTCATCATCCCCCCCAACTTGAACTGATGCATGCCCTCATGCATCTTAGTAGGCCATAGTAATATGCGGGTTTTATTCTTGTGAACAACATCCTTTGCTACCTGCTAATTGAGAAATTCCTCCTTGCTGCACTATATCAAGTATTTTGCAATTAAGCACATGTATGACTCTTTTTCTATTTTTCTACAAGTTTTAGTGTTGCAAGGTACCTCTTAAAGGCTTGATATCATATGATTCATCTTGCAATAGTCTTATTGTGGAACCGTATTTTGCAGATGCACTACTACTGATGGAATTTTCTGTTCTTAACAACATTTCAGCCTAAATGCTTATTTTTGTTGTTTGCACCTTTTGAACAAAATTGATAAAATTTTTTTTATTTGAAATGCTTGAGGGATGTACTTACTTGTGGTAGAGCCTTATAAACCTCAATATTTGATGTACCCTACTCTTTTTGCTATTCTGTAGCATTTTCAGCAATTTTGGTACAGTTTCTACTCATTTTGAAGATATCCTGCTCATTTCGAAGAGACTGTATTCTCATTCCGAAGATGTCTGCTCATTCCGAAGAGACTGTATTTCTCATTCCGAAGATGTCTGCTCATTCCGAAGATCTTCAAAAAAAATGCAAAAATGACCTCCTATGCAAAAGTTAGCTACAAATTCTATTGTGGGTCCATCTCTAGAGTGTATAAGCCTTCCATAACATCAAAAATCCCTTCTTCATCCTTTTGTTTAGATGCTATTCTTTGTTTTGTATGTTGCTGTTTTATTCTAGTAGTACTAAAATAGAACCTTCGGGTGCATTTTTTTGATTATCCTCCTTCAATTTATCAGACAATTGTGAGATATAAACTTGCAGTTCTCCTTCTAAAATTTGCCCTACAAATTGAAATAGAATTGCTGCCATGTCTGTCCCAAAATCAGGTTTTTGCATAGTTTTGGAATTTCCATGCAATTAAGGGCATAAGGGGGTGTTTCTTGACATCTTGAACATGTTCCATTTTAAACTTGCCAATATTGTATGAATAGTTTATGCCAAATACCGATTATCATACACTAAATGCTAAATGCTTACTATGACTTAAATGCAAGAAACACATACCTTCTTGTCTTGAAAATTGATCATGCACCTTACAAGCTGCTTTTGATGATTGTTAGCAGGCTATCTAAAAACATAAAAATAACACATGTGCAGTGTGATATTTGTACAATGGTGGAATAATGATGGGTAGATCAACAAGGCAATGCATGCCGAAAAATCGATTTTCATGCAAGCCAACTCAGTAGCGCCTCCAAGAAGGTTTTCACTACTGAATTATTCATTTTTTTTTCTTTTCTTTCCCTCTTTTTTTTTCATTTCTTTTTTTTTTCATCTCTTTTTTTTAATTTTTTCATCAGAGAGGCTGCCATTTCTGGTTTTCAACCAACTTCTGTCCTCTTTTTTTTTTTCAAGTGCTTCAATGAGAGAGAACATCTCTCACTCTTATTTGGATAAGACCAATCCTTATTCTGCAAAAACATGTCAATTGTTGTATGAAAACACCATCTCTTTCTTTTGAAACCTGCAACATTGATGCAACCTTCCTTTCTAGATGAGTAGTAAGAATCTTCTTACATCATAATTGCCTCCTTATTGCTAGAAATGAAGTATTGGCTCCATTGTTCCTCTTCCTTGCTGAAATTGATGCTTGTCCTCATGTATCCCCATTTTGTGGGACATGCCTCTGCTGCAAATTTTTTCCCTCTTTTTTTTTCAATTTTTCTTGTCTTGCTTGTACCCAAGAAGGAAGTTCACAAACAAGACTATTCTTCTTTTTTCTTTTCTTGTATTTTTTCTTTTTTTTTTTTTGTCAAACTTTTTATCATTACTCTGAATCTGATATTGAAGAGAAATTCTCTTCCATTATGTGTACATCCAATGGAATCTCCTTCAAGAACTCCTCCTTAGTTAATGGTGCATGGTATACCCGAAGGCAATGTCCATTCACCACTAACATCCTCCATGAATTACCAATGGGAGAAAGAAGCACTGCTCCATATCTAAAAACTTCTTCAATCAAGTGTTGTCCATGCCTCCTAGTCTGCAAAATCTTGTCAATCTATACTTGAAACAATTAAATACCAATTCCCAAAAGATGTTAAGTGCTTACATCAAGATAAAATTTTGATATACCCTTGTAATTCCATGTAAAGGGATTGAAATATTGTTTCAAAATAGCAACAATTTTGCTTTTTTTTTATAAGTCAACCAGCTAATAATGTTCAAGAATTTTCTTGGCTGCACTTCAATTTGTTTCATTCCTAGGAGGACAGAATTTACCCCTTTGTAATTTCTTACTAAGGAGTTCAATGGAAGTAAATTTTCTATGTGCAGTTTTTCTAGTTTTTCTCCTTTATCCAAGGCTAATTTCTGTGTGTTTGGACTAAAGGTTTTCTATGTATCTCCATTGATTTTTGTCTCTTCAAGCTCAGGTAAGTTCTTGTTTGAGCACAGTTGGATGTTGTTGCAGTCAATAACATTTCCTGCAATTTTTTTTATACCAGATTCAGCTACATGGACAGGGGTTGCCTATCCTGTATTATTCATATTGGCCACAGGTTGGGCTGAAGGTGGTGGTTGATTTACTTGCCCTATTTGTTGTTGTTGGGATCTCTCTTTGAGAAGAATTCAGATTAGGCAACAAATTTTGTATCTTCGAGTTGTGGAAGTAAATGGCATTCATCAATGATATGTCCCTGTGAACAAATGCTACAGGTAGCTAATATGGCTATTTTGTTCAAGGGATAGTCTTGTATATCTACCATGATATCTTTCCAACACCTAGTACAAATTTGTTTATACTACCCTAATGATATGGATATAAAAAGGGTAGTACTAGCAGATGGCTCTTCTAAATTTTTTAAGAGATCTTATGTTTCTTGATAATGAGGATGATGAATTCTTTCTATTTTTATCAAGAATTTCAAACATAGACAATTTAACCCCCAAGTGTGAAGATCACCTCCCTATGGTTGCTTGTTTTCTAAATGGACTGAAATGCAACTATCAATAATTATTATTTATACCAGCTATTTCATTCAGATTTTACTCTAAACTTCATAAGTTAGCACAATAATAATTATTTGACTGCTTTTACCCTCTAACAACACCATGATCCCCGGCAATGGCGCCAAAATGATGAGTGTCATTGAGTCTCATCATTTAATCTCAATGATTTATCAATCCGGGGTGGTGTCCAAGGCTATCTACGATAGAAGGCTAGGGCAGAGTACAATTCAGGCATTCAAATTTCAAGCATTTATTGGTGAAGCAGATTTTGGTTTAGCCTTTTGGTGTCACACTAAACCTAGTCTGAAGAATGGAAACTAAAATAAATTACAGGAATTGAAAACTAATTCTAAGTTGCAAGAATTGAAATCTAACTACAATTGCAGGAATTGGAATTGCTAAATTGAAAGTCTAATCTACTCTTGCAGAATTTAAATTGCTGAAATGAAATCCTAAGTTACATTTGCAGAATTGAAATCTAGTTACTTTTGCATAATTGAAATGATGCTTGTAAATGAAACTTATTCTAAAAACACCTGTCAATGCCCCCGCCACAAAAGGTCGTCAAGCTTCTGCTACAGGAATTGACAAAAAAATGAAATATGTCTGAAAATGGAAAGTTGCTAAAATAGAAAGCAGGGAAAACATGGAAAGCAAAGGAAAAATGCGTAATATAATTTTTCAGCTGACATACACACAAATGTTGTACACAAACATAATAGAAAACATAAATCACATAATACAAAATAAAAACAAGAAAATGAAATCGGCAAGCAATCTATTAATTATATTGCAACAAAATTATAGATTAAAACCTGCCATAAAATCCCTCCTTCTAGATCTGAAAGTGGGCCCATACTTCCTGATCTAGAAGGAGGTGAAAAGAACTCCTTAACTAATTAACACTCAGAACATAAAATGATAAAATAGCTACACTTTTATTGATGACAAAACATGCTAAAAACTGTTACAGAAAATTGTTGTACAGTCCTAATTGCTGCTATTGAAAACTCTCCTCTATTCTAATTCCTAACTGGCTCAACCAAGGAGGGAGCTGTGTTATTTATATAAATATTTACAACATATCCCATGCTCAAATCAGCCTATGTGCTACTTTACAGTGATTTGCCAATAATTCTGGATCTAAAATAAATGCAAATCTGGACAGTTTGTGTTGCAGTAGTAGTCATTGGCCCTTAGAAAGCATCTTTAGTGGTGGGAGTATGTGGGAGAAGTCTGGAAATATCTCACACATATTTCTTCACTTTAGAATATGCCATTTCTATCTTGCAAACAACTTCCTATTATGCTGCAATTATTTATGTGTTTATCCTAGAAGAGGATCAAAATTGATCTTTTCCATGAATGGTGGCTTTGGACGACAAGGACAGCAAAATCATATGGGAGATATTTTCCCTTAACCTTCTCAACCTTATTTCCCTTTTTCCATCATCAAAAATAGTCAAAAAGTCAAAAAGCACTTTTCTGTTCTCATTCCGAAGATAAGTGGCTCATTTCGAAGAGACTGTATTTCTCATTCCGAAGATGTCTTGTTCATTCCGAAGATCTTCGAAATGAACAAATGTGTGCTCTTCAAATGATTTTAGCTGCATTTCTCAAGTGGATTAGCCCTCAGGATCAGATTTCAATAGCCTTCATTCCTCTCCATGTGTGAATTCCATGCCTTGCCATTCATTGGTAGCTTGCTAGAATTTACATGGTAAATTACTGCATTTTCCAGTTCTGTTGCACAGTTGTAAAATATTGGCATTTCTTGCAAATTCAAACAAATTAGAACATGGAAAAATTATTCAAATATCAACATGAATGAGTACATCAAGTTGCTACTGAATTTATACACTTCATTCACCAAGTAACCATGTTGAAATAGTGCAACAATGCTACACAATTGTCCCTGCTCTGTTATACCCTATTGTTGCCTATTTAGACCATGTGGGAATGCTTATAAATAGGTCAGATGTCTTCTGTAGTCCTTCTGAACTCATTCCATCCATATCCTCATGCTTTTCTTGACAACTTCAAGGTGTTCCTATAAAGTGACAGCTTGCTGATTTTTATATGGCTGTTTTTTCCAGATTTTCAGATTTATGACAATCCTAAAATTTTGGCTTCAATGTGGATTTGAAACAAGTTGAAGGGTAGGAAAACATTCAAAAACCATTGAGAAGTTAATGGATATCAGCATACCACATTTGGTTAATTGAAATGCATGTTCTTACTTGCTACTTAATCAAGCAAAATCAGTCACAAAATGCTAAAAATAGTCAAAAACAGAGATATAGTATTCCTAACATAAAATCATGCAAACACTTAACAAATAGTATATTTTAGTCAACTATTTGGAAATTAACTTATCATATGGTAGTCAAACATTGTGCAATAATGAGACACTTTTGGGCCTCATCACTACTTGTCACAGGCACTGAAATAAGGAGCTATACCAAATGTTTGTAATATTGGAAGAAAAATATAAGCATCATATATCATGAGCCCTTCATAAGGTGTAAAAAAAATATTTTAAGAATGATATAAAGACAAGTACCACTTGGAACTCTCATCCCACATTACACCAAATAAAGAAAGCACCCATGTACGTAGATATAAATGAGAGCTAAAGGAGTGTTAATAAGTCAAAAAGAAGTTGTTTGAAGATACGTAGAAACCAGAAAAGAGAGACATCTACTTGCAAGGGAAAGGCATATTTGAAGAAAGATACAAGTATCATATAGTGCACATAACAACCAAGGAGATAGTGAAGGAGATTGGAGCACATATTCAGCCATCACTTAGTTGAAGAAAAGAAGAAAAATCAGCTCATCCAAAAGAAGGAGAAAGTGCACAAGCAAGGTGGAAGAAAAGAAGCATATTCAGCCATTCCAAACAACATATACTCCAAACAACTTGCAAATCAGAAATCAGCATTAAGAAGGTGAGAAATATCCATTACTACATTGCAAGTTTGATATTAAAGCTCATTATATTCTCTAGATATATTAGTAATAGGAGTAATAAGGTCTTTAAAGACTCTCAAGAAATATTATTGGCTGCATAGAAGAAAGAGGTAAAACTTGAAGCATTCAAACCATTTCCATTGCTTCAAAAGAACACTTACAAACATCAAAACATATGGAGATATAAGGAGCAGTAAAAAAAATTTAGTTTGCATTTCTAAAACTTCTAATCAGGGATATATAAGGAATCCTACTTCAAATAATTTTTTTTGAATATTAGAACCTATCATTGCATCAAAATATAGTGAAGTCTTATTTTTCAAGATTGCATTTCTAACAGCTTTCTACAAGTAATTGATTGAAAGTGATAGAGGTGAATCATATTTACAACATATATTAATACTATGGAGATATAAGGTAATATACTAGGACCATCATGACATTAAATAAGTTCATGCTTTCATATTCTCAATTACTTAAAGGTCCAAACTATTTATCATGAAAAAACAAAGTAAACGCCATCTTGAAATTTGAAAAACTTTGGGAAATTACTATATGGACGAAAACCAGACCAGTTACAGATGATATAGAAATTCAAAAATTCAAAGAAAGTGATGTTAAGGCTTTAATGATAATAACCTTTGCTATCACAGATGAAATGCAACCATATACCAGTTCAGCAAAAACATCTACAGATGCCTAGAAATCCTTAGAGAAAATATTTGAAGGAACGAACAAAGCTAACATTTTAAACCTTCAAACTCAATTGCATTCCTTAAAAATGAACAATGGTGAAAGTATAGAGCTATTTTAAAGGAAGGTAGCAGATATTAAAGGAAAGTTGTTAACATTAGGAGAAGAAGTAAGGGATAAACTTCTTGTTCAAGTGACCATGAGAGGACTTCCATATGATTATGAACATCTAGTTACCTCCTTGCAAATATTAAGTAAAGATATTTCCTTTGATGAGTTAGTCAATGTTCTCCAATAATATGAGGTAGATAACATAGTTAAATATGAAATGACTAACAATGCTTTATTGAGAAAAGATAATCCACAAGGAAATATAGCATCATCCTCAAAAGTATGAAGACCTTGGAATAATAGATATTGTCAGTTATATAGGAAGAAAGGACACAACACTAACTACTGTAGATTCAATCCAAAGAATCAAGTTCAAGGAAATCAAACATATTATGGAAATCAACAAAATAGGATATTTTAACCAAATCAATATCAACCTCAAAAGCAGTAGTTTCAAAGGACATATCCTTCTCAAAAGCAGTATCCTCAATTCGAATATCAAGGAGAAAATCATAAAGGACACATTGCCAAAAAGATTCAAGAAGTTGAAGAAATGGAAGAACCTATAGATGAACGTGGAATTAAAGCTCTATCAACAAGGATAGACCCTTATGAAGACACTAACTATTTACTTGAATAGGAAGGTGAATACAAACTATAGTACCAAATTGTAGATTCATATTGAAGACTATTGTCTTCAAACCAAATAATGTAATATAGGAGGGTGTTGGAAAATATGGCTATTACATCATTTGGTTATTTTCTAATGTACTCTCATGGGTGCATATTTAGTTTAGGATTATATTAGGAGTTATTGGTTTATTAATGTAGTAGAATAAATGCAAAAGTGTTAGAATGTGCAATTATGTAAATGTGCATGTAATTCATATGTACATTAGTCTTAGTTTTGAGTGAGAGGAAAGTAACCTATCTTTCTATATAAATATCTCATTGTGAGTGATTGTGTGAGAGCAAGGGTAGTGCAAAGGTGTGAGTAGTAGTAGGCACAATCTAGCTCCATTTTGTTATCATGGAGGAGTTTCAAACTCCATGAGAGGAGCATTGTAATTTTTATGAGCTTTTTATATGAGCATTTCTAGAGCATTGTATCAAATTTTCTATCATATTTTCATGCATGGTTTTTTGTAATTATCATAGTTGTATCATTGCATATTTATTTCTATACTTGTGAATGCATTTCCTTTATGTTTAAGGCTCCAAAAGCTAACATATTATAGTGAAAATTTGTAGCATACTTATTAAGGATTCATTACAGATTACTCTTAAAATTTGTAGAGATTATTAAGTGCATCTAAAATTATTTTGAGAGTTCATTTACTGGATCAATAAGGTGATATTATTGTTACCCTTAAAAGTAAATTGGCACTATACTAGTTTATCTCTAACTAGTTACTATCAAAAGAATTTGTTTGTGTTTATTGATTAAAGATCAAGGACACAAAAACTAGCAGATTATCAAAGTGTCTAGAGACATTATTTGGTGCACAGAACCTGCAACATTTCGTGGCCCAAAGAAGCCACAAAAATCAGATCAGATTCCTCCAAGGAGTGGAGAAGAAAGCCACCATCAAAACAACAATATAAGCTAAAAATCGAGACTTGGAGAGTCTCAAATTTAAAGTGCACTTAGGGTTTCATTAAAATAATAAGTGCAAAATTTTCTACTTCAAAAGGGTGCATATTATTAGCTTGGTTTTACTCTTACTAAATTGTCCAAGCAAAAGGAATTACTAAAGGCAAGGAGCTACCTCATCAAAATAAAAAGGAGCATTTTAGAAAGAGACATTCAGTCCATTATATTGGTGCAAAATCTATCTAAAACAAGCACCATTCTTTTCCATTCAATAATGAAAAAAGGTCTTCTAATACAACGACCACCATCCGAGCAGGTATAAGGGCAGGTTTCAAGCAATAAAAGAAATTCATAGAGGAGCACATATTGCTCAATATCTAAGGTGTCAAAAGACACCATTGCTCCATGTTAAAGCATTCAGAAGCAAGCATTCACTTGCAATATCAAAGCCCACATAAGGCCATTATCAATTTACATCTACGTGGACAAAAATGATAGCATAAAGATCCATATTAAAGGGTGCTTATCTACGTAAAAAGGTATCAAAATCTACTTCTATCAACATGGAACAAACAACACTACAAAGGAGCACAAAATTTAGCACATTGAAAGCATAGAGAATAAGGGAAAAATGTACTACATCTGAGGTCTCAAAATTGGAGAAGAACGTCCACCAAAAGAAGCACCAAGCCACCAATCAGAGCTCCATAGAACCAAAGAGCATCAAAACTAGCACCATCCAACGTCCTCATCAAAATGCCTGCAAAATAAAAAGGTTGCTTGTTGTCCAAGAAATGAAGCAAGTGAAGGAACAACATACGAAAGGGCAAGAGGAGTTATAACATTCTTTCTTGAGTGTTATAGTAAATGTCTACATGCAAAGACCTTGAGTGCACTTGGTACAAACATTCTAAGGTGCCATCCCAACTCTTAACGCTCAAGAAAATTCCAAGCACCTAATCAAGAGGAGGTGCAAAGAATATTGAGGAGGTTACATACGTTATCTTTGCATGAGTGTTGAAAAACTCCAATTTGTAACTCTCATTCACCACTTGTCCAAAATAAGGAAGATTCCATTCTATTTATAAGTGCTCATCTTGGAGACTAAAATCAGAACATGATCAAAATAAAGCTAAGCATTAAAGGTTGAGTTTGTAGTAACATTAGAAGTCGAGCTCATGGTAGAATTACATAGTAGGATCTATGTCATAGCAGTAGTAGGAAGAGATCATTGAATGCTCCTAGTCAAATCAATCAACATCCATTGTCCAAGCAGTGTTGTCAAAGAAACCAACCATCGTCAAAGAGAAGCTATAGCCTATACCCATAAATTGGAGGTAATGATCAAAAGAGCACTAAAGAGTAATGTCATCTATGACTAAGAATCAACATGAGATACATATAGGTTTGAGGTGTCACAAAGGTTTCATTAAAGGTAAATATAAGGTTGAAACATTAAGAGAAATCAACCATTTTTAAAAGCAATATTAAAAAGGAATATACATATTAAATAGCCTAATATATACAATCTAAAGCATATTTGCAATCTATATACATATGAAGTTGCTTGGCATAATTGAAGTACTTACCCCATTCCACTCTTAGAGCATTTGTGCGATTTTTTGTTTCCTCAAGCATGTTCAACAGTTTAGTCTCCTACTGTATGAAAATTTCTTTCAGTCGTGGAACTAAATTATGGACGAAGATGAGGCCTTTGATGTCATTTCTTATTTCAAAGAAGCCTCACGTTGTTGTGCTTGCCACAATTCTTCTTGTATGGCTACCAATTGTATTTGCCAAGTCTCTTCACACTGGCTCTTCTTGTGTTGCCAAGCTAGCTCACTCTGATTTTTCTAAGCTGTTAATGCTTTAGTTTGCTTAACCAATAATTCTTTAGCCTATTTTTGCTATAAAACCTCATTTTCGAGAGTGGTAATATGTTGTGCTTTTTCTTCTAACTGAGTATGAAGGCTCTTCAGTTATTGTGATAATTTTTGAATCTCCTAAATGACAACCTCCATAAAAGCCTTCTCTTCTTCAAAGTGTTTTGTCTTTGCGTTGCACATCTTCCTGTGCCTCTTGCAATTCACTATCCACAATTTTCTTAGCTAAATGCAAGTACTTAATACCTTTTGCTAGTCAACATAACAAGTAGGCTAAGTAATTGTACTATTGATACATAGGCAGTAATTTAGGTGCTAACATCACCTATGATCCTTACTCTACAGACTGTTGGAAATAAGGATCAGTATTGTGGTCATAAACATACACTTGTCTAGATACCAAGTAGGTGGTTGGCATCTTCTCGGTCAATTGTTCAAATCCCTCCATTGTTGACAAGTGTGTGGTGGACATTATCCAAGACTGAGTCTGGTAGATGCTAGAAATCTTTGCTCGCCAAGGACCTTGTTTGTTCTACTTTACCAATTCTGTTCAATTCTTCTTTAACCATAGACGACCACTTTCTCCATTGACCTACATAGGATATGTTAAATCGCAACTAAAAATTTTCTATTATTTTTGTTAACTTTGTAAAATATTCTATCGTTCGCTCATCCATATCATCTAAAGGATCCATGAGATTCGGTAGTTGCACTAGAAAACATTCAGACCATACATCTTGAGTTTGTTCCTCTTGTTCCTCCTATATTTTCTCTTTCTATTTTTTAGAGAGATCAATTGTCTTTTTGGTTGTTTTACCTTCTATCACTACAACCTGACTGCTATCACTTTCTTTTTCAACCACCTGTTGAGACACATTTGTCTGCAGTCACTCTCCCTTTTATATATTGATCTCATATTCCAACGAGACTACCTTATCAACTGATATGGGATACTGCTCTATCCTAGGTTTTGCATTTACCACATTCAAATAAGGTACAACTTCCTATGTTCTACTTATTACAGATTTAGCTTGAGTCTCTGTGGTTATGGATGCTTTGGCTTCTTCTACTACAATAATATTTGTAAAGGATATAGCTCACAGAGAAGCTACAAAGGAATTTGTTGTAACTATATGTGGAACGGACAGGTCTAACATTGTTCTCTAAGCCCAAACATGAGCTTCCATAAAATAATCCTTAAGTCCTATATTACAAGCACTTGTTCCTATTGTTGTATTTTGTAAGGTCTAAGGAATGTTAAAGCTAATCTTTTCCTAGGGTATTGTCATCTATTGCACTAGTCTTTGAGCTACCTCTTTACTACGATCAATTTGTTCCGTGGCAATCCCTTGTCCTAAATATGTAATAGATGAAGGGGTGGAGATTCAAATTGTCTCCTCTTCCTTTATGATTTGGGCATAGTGACTTGCTTTTAAGATTACTTTACCTTAGCCATGGATGTGATCATATCCTCCCATTTTGAATTAATCATTGTCTTCTCCTATTTTTATGGCTTATGGGAGATCTGCTTCACCCGATGCTTCTTTACCAATGTCAACTTCTTTACCTATGGTTTGGAATTATTCCATTGTAAGATAGTTGGGGCCAAATCTAGAATTTATTGAGGTAAATCAAAGTCTGGAATTGACAGTACTACCTTTGAAACAACGTCTAGGAGTAATCCTATGGCATGAAATACCATCGAAAAATTCTTCGTTGTTCACATCAGAAAATTCTGAATATGAATCGCCAAGTGAGTTTCCCACTTGTATTGTATACTCTATTCTATCTTGATCAAGTATGGGATCAACCATATGGGAAGATATAAACTTTGTTGTTCCCTTGATAGTCTGGCCATTAGAACATTCATGATGCACTACAACTCATTATTCTTCAGTTGGGATTTTTTTACTCTGCCACCATGAGTTGCTAACATACTTTCCATCACCTCCTTTGTGAGGTTAGTAACCTCCAATATCAACTACCAAGTCTTCTTGGTATCTCCCCATTCATTGATTACTAGTTTACCTTCCTAGGGAGTTTGAAAGTTCGCTTGAATGCACCAGGGAAAAATTCCACTTCTATGGTCCGATTAGCTACCTGTACCATGCTGGTATTTTGATCCGAGTTATATGTCTATAGCATCTACACTAGATACCTCTTGAAAAATTCTTTGTCAAAATTAGGTATCTGTAGAATAAAACTTACTCTAGTTGCCAATATATTTTTCTTTACCGAACTCTTTACTAGTGTTGCTTCCCACCATTATCGGCAAAACTCACCCATAGGGCAATTCCATGTGATTTACTCAATTAGAATAAATCTCTTGCTACTTAGTTGTATTTTTGCTTGCACTATTCCTTCTTGCTTTGCTCGATTTTTTTTGGGCTTGTCACTTGTTCGCGCATCGTTTCTTGCTGATACCAAAGTTATTTTGCCACAACCAACTTGAATTCTACTTCGAATTGCCTTAGAGGTTATCCAAGCTTCTGTTGGATCATAACCTCCTTTATGGATATCTTCTGCACTTTAGACGACTTAATATTGCTATACATCTCAGCTTATGGTAATGAATTTTACTTAGACATCAAAGTATCTTGGTTAGACATCTGAGTCTGATGGCTATATAGTTATGTGAGTTTATGTCTAAGATAGACGATTGGTCGTATGAGCTAGATGGCTAGAAATTTGAGGTGATCGACTGGCCATATAGGCTCAATGGTTAGACATATGAGATGATCGATCGATCATCTAGGCTAGACGGTTAGACATCAAGATCTATCGGTTTGACATCTCCCTTATAGATAATGTCTTCGATCAGACGACTAAAAAATTACCTCTCCCTTCCATCAGATGCTTCTCCCTTGAGACTACTGTGATATGATTGGATGGTTAGGCTTCCTCTAGGTAGGGTTGAATGCTTTTACGAAGGTAGGGTTTCTGCACTTGCACTAAAAATAAAAATCCTTCATGAATCTTGTGATTGCCAATGAATATGATGTCTTATGCTCCATATTGCATAAATTCTTGGTGCATCTATTATCCAACTTCGTCTCTCCTTATCCTACACTCCTACATAAACTAAAAGTAATGAAATAAACAATGCCCAATACTTCCAATTTATAGGAATGGTTTTGCCCTAATAATTGCTTGTTCAACTGCCACCTAACTCCCAGTTGTTTGCATGCTTGCCACATCTCAATTTTTGCATGAACAAGACATCTTATGTCTTTTACCTTATTTTGTCTTTTTCTCTGTTTTTAATTTTTTCTATTTTTATCTCTCTTTTTTATTTTTATTTTATAATTTTTTAAAATAGTGTGTTGTGATTTTAACATCGTTGGGTGAAGCGCATGGCAATATCGATGAATAATTCCAAGGTGTCTGATGTGTTATCTTCTTGGTGATAATTTCCAGTTTTGAAACTGCTAAAACTATTTCCATTTTCCTGTTCCTTCGTCTACTAATGATTGCAGTGATTATTCAAGCTTCGAGGAGTTTCCATATGAGATTTTTTGTCGCATCTTCTCAATATTCATGGAACAATTTGCTAGTTTGGTTGTTACTCTTCCATCGACTGATGGCATAATTCCTATCTAGACATCTAACCAATTTCTCCTAGATATCTGCTTCTTCTGACATCATCCCATCTTGCCACCTCTACCAGACAACTACTTTCTTACCAGATTTTTGCTAGATGGATACTTTCTTATCAGACATCTGCGAGATAATCCTCTCCCTCTAGAAATGTGGCTGCATCATCTAGATAGTTGTTACCAGGGTCCAAGTAGATTGATTCTTCTTATTGACAAATTTGTTATGTGCTCCTATCTCCTTGTTGAATTATCACACAATCATCAAGATAGTCGACCATCGTTCTCCCTTGCTCTTGATGGTTGGCCACCCGATCAGTGGAAGGTTGATTCTCCCTTTGTTCAATGTTATGATAGAACATTCACATTCCATATCCTTGACCTCGAAGTCTATCAATCTAACGATGAATTTTTACCCATACTTAGTCTACCCGATCCTAGGAGGAATTCTTGTTTTAGGGTCCCTATCTTCCATGAGTTAGTGTGACTCATCCTCTTCCTCTTGTTGATAGAATCTTCTTAATGTGGGGTTATCATGCTTCCAGTTGCCCGATATTTGATCGATACCTTGATCATTCTTGGCAATGTCTTTAGTTCCCTCGAGCTCATTGAGGCAGACCCAAAGGTCTATTCTCAGGAGCACATAGTGATGGGTTGGCTTGGACTAAGTCCTAAAATGGTCCTTGAGACCCAATATGTGGACTAGTCAACCTATGGGTAGCTAGAGGGGAATTTCTTCCTCTTGAGCTATCGAGATGGAGGTCAACCACGCTCCTCCATTGATAAGGTAATCTTGGAAAACCTGATGAAATACCAAAATTACCCAAGTTGTCTCTATTTCTATCCTGGTGTATCAGTTGTGCACATGTTTCTGGTAGGTGTTGCTAACTTACAGATGTCATATGGTGAAGTATTCTCAATTTCTTATCAACCCTTATTAATCTCCTTCACCAACTCATTTCCTCAAAGTATCACTATGATGCACAGTGAGTTAGGGCTTCTTGGTACTCTTCTAAGAATTTTGAATTCGTACTTGAGTCATTTCCCTCTTCTATTGTATTCATTGGCTATTCAAATTTTTATTGGACTCATTGTTGCAATCTTCTCACTTATCTTCGATGTTGTCACAAATCGAGAGCCACCATATGATACTTAGCCAATTCTTCACATTTCGTCGGGCGTCTCATGGCTCTTGCATATGGTGTTCTCCATCCTTGTGGTTTTGGCCATTCAGGTATTGTATTTTCATTTACTCCTTCATTGTACTCATATTGTGGGCTTAGAGACTCATCATCTTCAATCACCTGTGTAGTTTCAAGGAATATAACCCCTGCTCACTGGCTACAAATTTCATCTCTTAATCTTTGGATGTCTGGGTTAGGACTAGTTAGTGGTATGTCAGGATCTCGAGGTTGATTCTCATCTTCACTTGAGTCTTTTGGCCATCCCTTATACTTTTGTCATTCGAGTACTTATTTGACATCTCACCACAGAATCTCGGTTGCTTCTTCTCGGTATATCTGATATGCACTACTAGAAGCTAAGTTCTACTGTGATTTCCTTGTTTTACTCTTTTTTGATGATTTTCCATTTCATAGAGGATGTCTAATCAATGGTGAAGTTGCTTTTGAGGAGTCGTCTATATTCAGGATGATTCTTGATGTTGTTGTAGATGAACTATCTGAATATGTTGAGGAAATTGTATTGTTCCCTATATTTTCTCTTATTTCCAATCCTCCTATCGATAACATTTGGTTTTGAAGGGCGGTTTGGTGTTGAATGATATAGAGCCACAAAAAATACACTACTATCTAGTGAGTTACCATTTGGGCTTCTCCTAAAATCATCTTGATCTCTTTCAGCCTATTCTGCTATATGTGCCTCCTATCATTGTTGCATTTTTTGCTGCATAGTTCTATCTAGTGTAGCATAGCGGTGGAGTATTCCCAGTAGGGAGGTATTTTCCAAAGATCAGAATGATTATTAGGCTAAACCCAACTCACTTGCCAAATCGTACGGTCTCATGCTCACTCAAACTACCCTTGTACAAACTATAATCACCTTGTACGACCCTTAATTACATACACTATATGATCCCAAATCATACAGTGTCAAATATGGTATGATCTTGTAGAAAAACTGACAGATGATGTTTTGGATGTTGTCGTACATAGTTTTGTAATCGATCAAGTTGATTCCCCAAAACTGCCAAATCGGGTAAGTTTCTATCAATCGCCTGTTTTACCAAATCGGATAAAAGTGCTTTGTATGATTTGTACAGAAGTCGATGTACGATTTGTATGAACTAATGGTATAGCATGGCATTATTTGAGATGCTCTACTACTCCAATCTCTCTCCGGGATGTTTTTTAAAGGTTTAATAGTCCAAACAATGCAATCTCCTTCATAGGAAAAACATCCTAACCGGGTTGGTGAGAGATTCCATGCGCTTGACTACGCCCAAAAATCATACAATGCTCTTTAATACGTCTTTATCAATGCCCTCATTCTTCTAAATCATTCTCCATGATTCACCAGTGCCAATTTCCCTAACCAAGTTGCAACAATGCATGAAACTAACATATAACAGTAAGATAGAAAAAACAATCACACAATATTCATCCACAATTCATTTTCCATCATCATCAGGATCATACAAAGTATTCCACAAACGTCATTATGCTCATTAATGTCTGTATATTCGATTAAAATGTGGAAAACTATCTTAATGTAATTGCAATAACTCAAGAATCACAACTATAAGTACTTAACTCTCTATTCTAACAACCAGTAACTAGTAAACTAGTAGCCAGACCTATAAATTTGAAAATGAGGCCTTATATAACGTTGTCCAGACCATTCCAAAGTGGTTCCTGAGACAATCCATTATTCACAACTACCCATGTACAACTGAATACATCATTTTGGATTTTTCCTAAGTCTAATACCTTAATTAGAAAATCCATGCACCATTTCATCTTGAAATTACATTTCCTTTGCATTTGAGTGAATTTCGGTGCACCCTATACGGTTTTCTAGTGCCCTGTATTATTTGCAAATCCAGTTGTACTATTTTTCCCTTCACTGTATGATTTTCTTCCCACTGTACGGTTTACAAAACTTGAGCAAATTGTCACAAAACTGTCAAACTTGAGCAAATCACTTCTTCTAGGAGGTGGATTTGCTGCCTACATCTAGTTCCTGAATAAATTGTTCCCTCAACTGTGTATTATACCAAAGAAGAGTCTTATATTCCTCCTGCAATCATTGTGTTTCCAATGCCATTCATTGTAGTATTTTAACTCCTTGTCCTTCATAATCCTCCACTTCTAGTATTTGCCCTTGTGAAGCTAAGTACATAATGTTCTGAAGCCAATTTTCTACTTCACTTTCTAGAACTCGTACATTAGGTTTTGACTCCATTTTTTCTATTACTGATTATTCTTCTCTTCCAAACAACCATTCGAGGTGGGATGGTTCATCCTCTTGAATAGTGTTACTTGGTCCACTGTGTTCGTAGGATCTTATACCTGGTTGTTCTTCTTATTTTGTATTACCAAAGGTGTTCTCCTTAGCTTCCAAGTTGATCATATTAATTTGTGCTTGTGCTTTATATACTTTCAATTTGAAGCCATTTACTGCTTCGGGGTAAGTTTTTCCATCCAATTTTTTTGATCGAACAACCCATTATCCAATACCTCTTCTACTTGAAAGGGTCCAAGCCATAGGATCTTCAGCTTTCCTGGCTTGATCTCCCTTTTACAATTGCACTTGAGAACCAGATCACCACTCTTTAGGTTCATTTTTCAAAGGTGCTTATCATGCCAATATTTTTGATGTTGTTGAGAAATCTTCGTTGCCGATTGTGCTAATACCCTTTTCTTACCTTGTTGTACCATTGTTGTGAGTCTTTCCTCCATGCATTCATCATCATTTAGGTAGGTATCAATAGCTACTCTCAAGTTGAGAACCAAGAATTCTACTGGTACTACTGTCTCCTATCCATACATCAATTGGAAGAGTGTGTGGTTTGTGGTTAGTTTAAACATGGTTCTCTATGCCTACAGAACTGTTGATAAGCGTTCTTCCCAATATGCTCCTTTAATTACACATGTTTTATATAGAATAGAAACCAAGAACGTATTTATCACTTTCACCTGCCCATTTCCTCTAGGATAATATGGACTTGACAAGGAATGAAAGATCCTGAATTACTTCGTTAAATTTGAATAATTTCATTAATGAAATGGCCTTCCCTATCACTTGTTATTTGAAGAGGTATGCCAAATTATGTGATAACCTATTCATACAAAAAGTGAGTCATGATTCTTACAGAATTATTAGGTAGTGCCCTTGCTTGGAGCCATTTCATTAAGTACTCAATTGCATCTATGATGTATTTGCACCTTCTCTTATGGCTTGTTCTCAATGGACCTACAAAATACAAACCTTATCTTTAAAAAATTTCTCGAGGTTGTGATGGATGTAGTGGAATGAAGTCTCTTTTTATTGGCTTCCATTTTCTTTGACACGTATCACATGCCTTAACAAAGTTCTTAGCATCGTGAAATAGAGTAGGCCACCATAGGTCCACCAACAAAACTTTCCTTGCTATTGCATCAGGTCTCATATGTCCTCCGACCAATCCTTCATGTGCCTCCTTCAGGGTCTATTTTACTTCATCCTCCATCACACATCATCTTAGAATGTGGTCCTCCCCCATCTTGTATAGCAATCCTGCAATCAAGGTAAAGGGTGCATATTTTGTAATCACTTTCCACTATTCAACTACCATCATCTACTTTGGCAGCTCTCACATCGATAGGTAATCCTCAATATGTTTATCCCATGTAGGTATTGCACTTATCATGAACAGCTGTGCATCGAGAAATTCATCTGGTATTCTTCCTTCTATAGGTTCTCCTGAGCGAATCCTTTATAGTTGGTCCATAATTACTTGCTTCTTTTCTAGTCTCACTACCACCTAAAATATGAATTCTTGCATAATGATGAGCCATTGACTCACTCGTCCATAGATTGTTGGCTTATTGATCAAGTACAATAGTGCCTAATGATCCACATAGAAAGCAAAAGAGTTAGCCAACAAATAGTGTCGGTACTTTTGTACTTTGTACACCATCCCTAGGGCTTCATGCTTTGTTGTACTATAGTTCTTGTCAGCTCGAGATAATAGTTAACTTGCAAAGTAGATGGGCTGACCCAACCCAAATTGACCTTCCTAAGCCAATGCACATCCAATAGCATAATTTGAAGCATCAAAATGCACTTGAAACTCCTTCTCCCAGTCTGGGAAAACTAGGACAGGTGCCTTTAACAGATGTTCCTTCAAGCTCTCAAAAGCTCCTTGGTGCTCCTTTGTCCAATGGAAAGGAATACCCTTATGTGTAAGGGTGTCTAGTGGATGAGAAGTTAATGCATAGTTGTGAATGAACCTTCTGTAGTATCCCACTATTCCCAAGAAGGTTTTCATTGAGCTTACATCATATGGTTCTTCCATCAGTAGTATTACCTGAATATTATTTGGGTCGGGCTTAAGACCCTTTTGGCATACAATATGCCCTAGCAGCTTCTCGTATGGTACCATCAAGACACATTTGCCTAGATTTAATGATATCTAAGCTCATCTACAAAAGCTCATGCATTCCTCCAATGACTTCAAATGTTTTTGTATCTTCCCACATAAGGACCAACCATCGAGAAAGGCTTTAAATTTCCCTGTGCACATCTTATCAAAGATATATAGGATGATTCTCTGAAAAGTAGCTAGTGCATTGCACAATGCACATGGCATACGATTGTAAGTGTATATTCCATTTTCTACCATTAAAGTTATCTTTAACTTATCTTCTTTTCCAATGCTAATCTGATTATACCCTGAGAACCCATCCAAAAATGAATAGATATCATGTCTCGCTACTTCTTCCAGGATGGAATCTGTGAAAGGGATCCAAAAGGGATATTTGATGGTTACGGCATTGAGGCTTCAAAAATCTACAAAAATTCAATTTTTTTTTACCTCCCTCTTTAAGGTAATCATGATTTGTGACACCCACTCACTTGTTGTAACTTTGAAAATAATGCCTGCATCCAACATTTTATCAATTTCAACATTCACCAGTGTTGCGTATTTGGTATTCATCATGTATGGTCACCTTCTTACTGGTTGTGTGCCTTCCATCAGGGGAATCTTATGTACACAAATTTCTAGTGGGACTCTCTTCAGGTATTTTTATGTCCAAGCAAGGACATATTTATACTTCATAAATATTTTAAAAGCAGCTACCTCTAGTATTGAATCCCAATCATCTTCACATTTAATCATTTTTTCCTTGCCATATTTTCCCAAGTTTACTTGAATCATTCTTGGACCTTCATATTTAATAGATTCAGGTTCATTTTTTGCTTTAATAACCTTAATGGGGTGGGCAACCTTGTCTTCAATCACTGCATCTCCCATCGTATATTCAAAAAAATTCTTGAGGAATGTTCATTTCTCTCTCTCATCCTTTTCTATTGTTTATTTTTTACTATTTTCTATATTTTTTGGTTCCTTCTTCTCATCCTTCTGGATTTTATTTCCTGCATCAATGTAAAAACATTGGGGAGGGAAAACTTCCTAGTCTTCATATTGCCATTGGATTAAGCCTTTGTCTTCGTTATACTCATATTCCATGCAATCCTCCAGGTGTAGTACTCCCTCTTTATCCGGTTCATATCCTGACCCTTCATCTGAGGAAGAAACTCCTGAGTCATTAGAACTTGCAATCTCTTGGCTTATTGCCTGGTTCTTTAGAATGATCAAATATCTATGTTGGCCTTTCTTGAAGGTTAGATGTTCTTTTTTCCAATTGTGGTTTACTTTTGTTGTTCGTAACCACCCACATCCTAGTAATGCATCGTATGTTGGCTTTTGCATCGCAATTATCATGAAATGTAGTACAAAATCATATTTCATTATGCATACTTTTTGGCTCATTAGCATGCCTATTGTCTCAATGCTATATTGATCCGCTCCATATAATTTGAAGTTCGAAGATCTTATTGGAAGTTCACCAATATTCTACCATATTCTTTATGGCATTGCATTCATGCTTGATCCTCCATCAATGATCACCTGATTCAACTTGTGGTCCAATATCTCCATGTGAACCAAGGTTGGATTCTTTCCTACCTAAATCATTAGTATTGTTGGATCTATGAATTGTCCTTGCTTGATGTGTGCTACCTATCGGATTTCTCTTTTCTTTGTTTTTACAACTTCTCCCACTGTAGCGTATAACTTAGGTATTGTGTTGAATAGACTAACCACCTTTACTTCTATTGTCGTATTCAACACTTGTATAACCTGGCCTTCTATTGATGTCTGCTTATCCTTTGGAATATCCACCTTCTTTAGAGATTTCTCTAGAACTAGCTTGTCCTACTTTTCATTTTCTAGTTCTATTTTTATCATTCTTTTGATTCCTACCATCGCTCTTTTTCCTTGATAGGATTTGGATATTCTTCCAACTTCCTAGTCTGTTTCCTTGTTATATCTAGGACTTCATCTTCCCTTTCCATTATTGTGCTTATCTCACCAATGTCAATTGACATTTTGTGTTCCACTACAACTTGCATTATTTGGGTAGTTAGCCTCCTTGTGGTTCCCTAGACCATACCACCTACACATCTAGGTAAATTATTACCACCAGTAGTGTTTGTATTCTGAGGCTGGGGGTAATTATTCGCAATATGACCCCATTATTGGCAATTTTGACACTAGATTATAGGTCTCCCTTTAGAGTTTTACTATAATCAAATCTATCCTCCTTGTCTTCCTCCCCTGCGATCATTTTTATATCCACCACTTGTTGCACCTTGTCCATTTATTGGAGAATCTAGTTGGACTCCCTGTTGGATTGTTAACATCTGGTGCCTTGCTTCCTTCAGATTATATGGACAATCCGCTATTGGATGACCTGCAATACGCTTTCTTTGGGAAATTGGTGTTGGCATGTCCCTCTATTTTGCAATTGGAGCACAAAATATCCTTCCATGTTTCTCCTTTGACTTATTTTATAATTTTATCAAATTCTTTCTGAAAGGAGTGTATTGCACTATGCACTTTGTCTTCTTCATCACTATCAGATTCTTCTTATCTTGGTATTCCATTGATTCCTAGTTGTTTGTTTGGCCACACTTTCAAAGTTCTTTGATTTCTTGAGGGCTTCTGCATATGTCGAGGATGGTACTACTTTCATCTTCTTTTGATACTTATGTAGTAATCCATCCAAGAACTAAAGTTTTACCATTATGTTGGTTGGCGGTATTTCCATTTTTTCTGTGAGCTATCTCAGTCTCCTAGCGTAGCTTCTGATATCTTCATCTAATTTTTATTTTGTAGCAAATATTTCAATTATGATCTCTATGTCATCTCTTAATGGTCAAAATTCTTCAATGAATGCATCCTTCAAGGGGATCCATTGGGTGAATGGTTTGGTACATTATTGTTTCAAATACCAATCCATTGCCATTCCCTACAAAGTGGCTAGAAATAATGGCAACCACTCTTTATCTTGTGGTACCCCATGTGTTTCCAAAATGGTAATACAAGTTCCCACATGATGGGCAAGATCTTCCTTTCCTTCCCCATGGAAAGGTGGATATTTCTATCTCTCTATATGAGACATAGTTTTTACCATTGTGGTTGTCCCACTAGGTGAATGTATTGGTGGTGAGAATAGCGGAACTCTCTCTAGTTCTCTCTCTACTATTGATGGTGTAAAATTTTGGTCAAATAGCCTCATATTGCCACTTCATGACCTCCTTCACGAGTATACGAGATGTGGTTCTGATTTTCCTCCCCATGAACCAATACGTGATTGTTGCAGTACAAAGTCTCCTACTTCTGTATCTACTGGTGTAGCGACCTCGGGAATGCACACACCGGTCCCTTTTATAAAATCCTATTTGTGATGTTATTTAAAATACTTAAGATAAAAATGGAAAGACAAGAGGAAAAGGCATATAACATGAAATAACAAAATACGGATCTCTTTATTGATATTGAAGCTTGGTTACATGTCGGTCCCTCTTAGGGATACCCATTTTTGATACTATAAATTACAAATAGGCAAGGAGTGCCCCTTCCGCGAAGAGGTGGTGCGCTTATAAAATATTACTGGTTTCGTACACGAAAATGTATGAGGGCTTACAGATGCCTCCTTATCCAGTTTTATTTCCTAGAGGGATCTCTTTTGCTCTTGTATGTTGTAATCTTCATTTGATGTACCTGTGGCCCTGCAAGCAATGAAACAACAACACACATTTAGGTGTCCGAGATTGCCTCCCTAGATGAGGTTGTTAGTAATCAAAGAATATAACGAAAATATGATAAAACTATGCCATGAAATCATGTAAATCTATGCTAATGATATAATAACATAAAGAAACAAAATAAAAGATGTTATGTCTATCTAAGGTAAGTCTACGGGCCATTGTCTAAGACAGCGACCACTAAAGTAAACCTTTCCCTCTTTGCCCCAAAGCTATGGGTCAAATACTATATTCTGATGTTGAAATAGTACGTGTTATGCTCTTCAATTTGTCAGAGCTCCGTCGTACATGTGATCTCAAAGAGAACTCTCCAAGTCTCAAAAGCTCTCCTCAAAGATGTCTCTCTCTTTGATATGATCTCCTGTATGTCCCCTTTTGATTCTCTTGTGATAAAAAATCAAAGATGATTTGGTTCTCTTAGGCTTTCACCTTTTATAGTGTGAAACCCTAGGTCTATGTCCAAGCCCTAGAAATGAATTTATCATGCGTAGTGCAAGTTAGCATGAGAAACTTTTGTCCATTGTCTATATTTGAAGGCCAGTTAACTAAAATCTAACTGCCCACTTGAGTTTTCTATGCAAACTGGTCATTAGCATGAGAAGATTTTGGCCTTTGTTTATGCTTTGGAGGTCAGTTAACTTAATTCTAAATGCAAACTCAAACCTCCCATGTGAACTGGTCATGAAAAGGAATGCAAAGTCACTCCCGCTCACCTTTATTGCATGGATACTGCCACTTCCACCTGTGATTAGGCCTATTTTTTAGCAAACCACTTCTTATGGCTTAGCCACTATCATCTACAGAAGCTAAAATCTAGTCGATGTTATCTACAACAGCTAAGGTTTGGTCGCTCTAAGCTTGAGCGGCTAGGATCTGTTCGCTCTTGGCTTGAGCGGCCAAGCTTAAATGGCTTGAAAAGGTCCCAAATGAGTGGTGAGAACCATTGTTGATGCTTGTAAAGTCCAAGATTATGTCTTATGATCTTATGAGTGTGTCTATGTAAGTAGCTCCCCTAAGCATGACATGATTTAGGTGTCTACAGATGCCCCTTTTTGTGATGCACTGTGTGGAAAGCACAATGCTGAGCAAAAACGTAGACTGATATGTTTGTAGGGTGTATGATGATCAATGGTCTGATCAACGTCGGATGGCCCAATCATGCAATATGGCGAGTGTCCCTTGAATCATTGCCTCAATGTTAGGAGGAGATCTTTTATCTTTTATCATAAAAGAGACATACAGGAGATCATATTAGAGAGAGACATATTTTTGAGGAGAGCTTTCAAGACTCGAAAATTTCTCTTTGAGATCACATGTACGACGGAGCTTTGACGAATCGAAGAGCATAACACCTACTATTTCAACATTAGATTAAAGTATTTGACCCATAGCTTTCGGGCAAAGAGGGCAAGGTTTACTTTAGTGGCCGTTGTCTTGGATAGTGGCCCACAGGCTTAGCTTAGATAGACAGCATCTTTTATTCTATTTTCTTATATCATTAGCATAGATTTACATGATTTCATGGCATAGTTTTATCATATTTCCGTTACATTCTTTGATTACTAACAACCTCATCTAGGGAGGCAATCTCGGACACCTAAATGTGTGTTGTTGTTTCATTGCTTGTAGGGCCACAAGTACATCGGACGAAGATTACAACATACGAGAGCAAAAGGGATCCCTCTAGGAAATAGACCTGGAGAAGGAGGCATCTATAAGCCCTCATACATTTTTGTGTGTGGAACCAGGAAGCTTTTATAAGCACACCACCTCTTCACGGAAGGGGCACTCCTTGCCTATTTATAATTTATAGTATCAAAATGGGTATCCCTAAGAGGGACCGACATGTAACCGAGCTTCAATATCAATAAAGAGATCCTTATTTTGTGTTATATGTTTTTTCCTCTTGTCATCTGTAGTGACCCCGGGAACGCATGCACCGGTCCCTTTTCTAAAACCCTACTTGCAATGCTATTTAAAATACCAAAGATAAAATGGAAAGACAAGAGGAAAAAGCATATAACACGAAATAACAAAAGACGGATCTCTTTATTGATATTGAAGCTCGGTTACATGTCGGTCCCTCTTAGGGATACCCATTTTGATACTATAAATTACAAATAGGCAAGGAGTGCCCCTTCCGTGAAGAGGTGGTGTGCTTATAAAAGCTTCCCGATTCCGCACACGGAAATGTATGAGGGCTTACAGATGCCTCCTTCTCCAGGTCTGTTTCCTAGAGGGATCCCTTTTGCTCTCGTATGTTGTAATCTTCGTCCGATGTACTTGTGGCCCCTGCAAGCAATGAAACAACAACACATTTAGGTGTCCGAGATTGCCTCCCCGGATGAGGTTGTTAGTAATCAAATAATGTAATAGAAATATGATAAAACTATGCCATGAAATCATGTAAATCTATGCTAATGATATAAGAACATAAAGAAACAGAATAAAAGATGCTATGTCTATCTAAGCTAAGCCTACGGGCCACTGTCCAAGATAGCGGCCGCTAAAGTAAACCTTGCCCTCTTTGCCCCAAAGCTATGGGTCAAAGACTATAATCTGATGTTGAAATAGTAGGTGTTATGCTCTTCGATTCGTCAGAGCTCCACCGTACACGTGATCTCAAAGAGAACTCTCCAAGTCTCGAAAGCTCTCCTCAAAAAGATGTCTCTCTCTAATATGATCTCCTATATGTCCCCTTTTGATTCTCTTGTGATAAAATATCAAATATCATTTGGTGCTCTTAGGCTTGCACCTTTTATAGTGTGAAACCCTAGGTCTATGTCCAAGCCCTAGAAATGAATTTCTCATGCGTAGTGCAAGTTAGCATGAGAAGCTTTTGTCCATTGTCTATATTTGAAGGCCAGTTAACTGAAATCTAACTACCCACTTGAGTCTTCTATGCAAACTGGTCGTTAGCATGAGAAGCTTTTGTCCTTTGTTTATGCTTGGAGGTCAGTTAACTTAAGTCTAAATGCAAACTCAAACCTCCCATGTGAACTGGTCATGAAAAGGAATGCAAAGTCACTCCCGCTCACCTTTATTGCATGCAGACTGCCACTTCCACCTATGATTAGGCCTGTTTGTCGGCAAACCACTTCTTATGGCTTAGCCGCTATCATCTGCAGTGGCTAAGATCTGGTCACTGTCGTCTATAGCGGCTAAGGTCTGGCCGCTCTAGGCTTGAGCGGCTAGGATCTGGTCGCTCTTGGCTTGAGCGACCAAGCTTGAATGGCTTGAAAAGGCCCCAAATGAGTGGTGAGAACCATTGTTGATGCTTGGAAAGTCCAATATTATGTCTTATGATCTTATGAGTGTGTCTATGTAAGTAGCTCCCCTAAGCATGACACGATTTAGGTGTCTACATATGCCCCTTTTTGTGATGCGCTATGTGGAAAACACAACGCTGAGCAAAAACGTAGACTGATCTGTTTGTAGGGTGTATGGTGATCAATGGTCTGATCAACGTCGGATGGCCCAATCATGCAAGATGGCATGCATCCCTTGAATCATTGCCTCAACGTTTGGAGGACTTAGCTCAATGGCTTTTGCATGTTAAATTGCACTCATTCCTCAAACTCAATCGGGTAGCTTTAGCTGCTACAACAATTTCGACCGGTAGGAGAGCTACAATTGAAGATGTCATGTCTGCTTACGTTCCCAACAAACAAGGGAAATTTGTGATTGTTGTATGCAATGATTCGTAGGACGAACATGATTTTGTTATGATCGAGTGATATTTTGTTGATTTTGATTATGATTATGTTGAAGTTTTGAACTACCTCTTCACACAATGAGTTGGTGAAGAAATGACAATGAATGAAGTGACAAGTCGCTTGACCAATATGACTAATCTGGTTCCTTTCTAGCATTTGTTGCTTTTAATGGGCAATCCCACATCCAAGTGTGATTCCAATTGCTTATGATAATCATCCATCCCTATCCCGAGGAGCGGTCCGACTATCAATAGCCTTCTTAGAGAGTTAGGATGAGTGATTTTGTTTATGCCTAGATTGTATCACTTTGACTTAATGTTTTTGATGTCATAGGGGAATTAGAATGACCCCTTCGCACCCGTGGAGCAGTCCGACCATCTTGATCTTCTTCGGGTTTGAAGGGTGACATATCGTAATTCCAAAATGAGTTGTTTTTGCCCCAAGTGGCCTTATGGTTATCTACTCATCTCACCAAAATACATGGAGTGCAAATCGCTGCAATCATCGAGTGGATAGAGTAGGTAACTGGATACGAGGCCTGCTTGAGATTGTGATTTTATGTGATTTTTTTGTTATTTTGAACATTATGATGATCCTAAACCACCAAAGTGTGTTTATTTATTATTTTTGTGGGATCCCTCAAGGAGAAAATCCCTTATTCTGCTCTGTGGATCTGGTCGCTATTAGGTCCAGCGACTTCTGAGTTCTTGCCTATGGTCACTGTCGCCTTGAGCGGCCAAGAAGTTTGGGCCGCTGACGTCAGCAGCGACCAAGGCATAATTAAGGAAATATAAAAATTTATTTTTCTAGGGTTTGACCTATCATTTTCACTATTGAAGATTCATTTTCAGAGCTCTGGTGCAGCGACGATGGTTGCGACTTCGAAACTTGTTGGTGCTGAAGACATGGCTGTGTGGGGCGAGACATCAGCTGCTGGAGGAGCCGGAGCTTCTCGGGTATTTCTCTCTTCAAAACCCTAGCTCTCTTTTCTTTGTCTAAGTAAAATTGAACCTCACTAAGTAATGAGCAAAACGAACCTCACTAAACCTATTGGCAATGAACAAACTCCGTAATTAGGCTTAGGTTCCCTTTTGCTATGGTGGGTTAGTCCCCAATTTTGCTTTCTGTCAGTGGCTTCAGCCTAGGGTTTTCAATTTTTTTTAATTATTCACCTACTGCCGCCATTTGGGTGTTCTCAAACTTAGCTTAGTTTTGATGCTTGGGTAGGAAATTTGCTTTACATTTTGTTTGCTTTCCCTCCCTATGTTGTTTTTTTGAAATTATTTTGTTAATTTTGTAATTTTTTTTATTTTTTGGCCAAGGGTTCACGGGTTTGCCGTGTCGCCCCTTGGTTGCTCGATCGTCGACTCGAGCTATCGTAGCCAAGCTTGAATCCCAACGGTCAAAAATTTGACCGATTGGGTCTTGCCGTTGCTGCCTCCAGCGGCCAGGTTTCGGCCACTGTAGGTGACAACGGCTAAAGCTTAAGCCTTGTTTTTTTGTTTTTTTATTGATTTTTATGATTTTTTTTTGAATTTTTGCTTTGCTTGATTAGGTGCAATTTATTCTTCCTTTTCTTAGATTTAGAGTAACTCATACTCTTTTGCACCATTTTCATGTTTATTGTGAATTATGCCTTAGATGCATTGTAGTTATGTTTTGTCTTTCTTCTGCTTTGCTTAGATCCTCACTACTCGGGCTCGGGACCCGAAGCTCCTGCTTGACTTGCTTCCTGGATTTGATGACACTGACTGGGAGTGGTTTAAGGCCCGTGGGCTATAGTACGTCATTAGGTTACCCCATATTATGGTCGACCAGGCTTATCTTACGGCCTTAGCCCACCGTTGGGACCCACGGACCAACACCTTCCACCTTCCACCCGGTGAGATGACTATCACGTCGGAGGACGTTTACAGGATCTTTTGGATCCCATTCGATGGGGTGCCCATTGTTTCATCGGCCACTAATGATCAGGTGGTCGTCTATGCTCGGGTGTTTGGAGCACGCTCTGCACAGGCCCTCTGGGAGACTGGGTCCGGGGGAGTATCTATCAAGGCTTGGTATGATGCTCATGTTTTCATAGTGAGGCATGCCGTGTTGTTGATGGTGATCAACAATGTTCTTATCTCGGACTGCTCGGGTTTGAGGTTCCCTTGGAACCTCTTGGCGATGGTGCAGGACCTATTGGATAGCGAGGAGCCTATCATCTATGCATGGGGTAGATCGCTATTGGCTCAGTGCTATGATGAGTTGTACCACATCCATCGATGGGGACATGTCAACATTACCTATAGCTTGCTCCTATAGGTTTGGGGATGGGAGCACATTAAGGTAGATCGCCCTAAGGGGCTCTCAGTCGAGATTACAGCTATTGAGGCTTGAACATAGTGCTATGCTGCCAGATGGGCTCGAGAGCACGAGGAGCGTAAGAGCCACACTTTTGTAGGGGAGTTGTCCCACTATACTGATGCTTTCACTAGACTATTGGCCGAAGATGTCGTGTGGTGGCCTTACTATGAGTGTCCTGCTTGGGATGATCCAGCTAGTTTTACTGCCAGGACATGACGCGAGCGATGGCTCGTTGGCCGTAAGATTGCCATCTAGGAGTATTTCTTCTACTCTCGGGTTCTTTGTCAGTATGGATTGCAGTAGGATGTGCCCTTGATACCATTTTTGTATAGGCACCTCATAGTAGAGAAGGACCTACCTCCCTGATAGATCATAAAGCTTTCAGATGAGGAGGATGCCCCAGCTTGTAGACCCTACAATGGTTGGGGGAGTTATAGAGGCCTACTCTCAATGGTGGGGTGATCGGATGTGGCATGGCATCGGTAGCCTAGGGTACGAGGATGATGGTGGGGGTGATGGCGTAGATCCGATAGGATGTAGGGTTCAAGCCAGGACCGAGGTATGGGGCCTACTGGCAGAGTAGGTGGTAGCAGAGGATCCTGATGTTCCTGAGGAGGAGGAGTTAGAGCTCGAGGAGAGAGACTCTCCTCTGAGAGCATAGTTGCATGAGGTCGAGGCTGAGCTTCAGGCCACTAAGATCTAGGTACAGTGGTGAGATGCTACGATTGAGCAGCTCTCAACATAGATACAGGCTCTGTAAGCTACTATTGGGGGTGGTGATGTCAGGATGCAGTTTGTTGTTCCTCCTTCTACACCATAGGAGGCTCCAATGGTAGGTTTAGGGGTAGATGTGGGACATCTTCAGTATTTGTTGGATGAGCATGAGGAGCGGATCTGGGGACTTATGGATCATGTCACCATTCTTCAGATGCAGCTTAGGAGGCATGGGATTGTCCCTAAGGATCCAGCAGGTGCGGGTGGTTCGTAGGTCAGTGGGCGCTCTACCTCGGGGTAGTCTTCCACCCATCCTAGCTAGAGGACCCAGACTCAGACAGAGAGACCTACAGGCTCACATCACTCGACTCATGATACCACCATAGGGGGAGGTAGCACTGGAGGAGGTGATGCAGGGGGCTCAGGCCCGACATTTGATTGATGCTCTACTTGGTCCTTGATCCATTTTTGAGGTCGACTGACCTAGATGACTATAGCCCACGGGCATTTTTGTATATCCATTGGACTTGACACACATACTTTTATGATAGATTTTCTTTTATGACTTATTATGTGTATCATTTATTGCTTTATGTTTTTGTTATTATTTTATGATATGATGTGATGATGGTATTATGATGATTTGATGAATATGCTAGATGATAGATGATATTTGAAGATGCTTAGATGGATGTGTAGATGCTTATATGTTTTGATGATATGATGTGATGTATTTTGATGATGAATGATGAATTTATGATTTGGTATGCAAATGGATATTGCCTATATGTTTTATGATGTGGTTTATGGATGATTAATGACTTGTTTTTGTGGATGCAAATGTTATTGTTAAATGCATGTTTAATTTTTGCTTTAATTATATGCATCTAACTTATGTGATGGAATGGTATAAATGAACCTGTATGCTCTAATCACTTAAAACATACGGAATGCATATGACATTGACAATCTTAATGGGTGATACCACAGAAAGTAAAAAAATAATCATGAATTTAAATAATCACTCTTATCATAAGAATTGATTAAGTATTCATATATGAGATGTAATGGTGTGTAATGTATTTTCTTAATAAGTTTCTGTAAATTAAAATATATAAAGTAGTCAGTGGTCGTCTATATACTATTTCTAATATATATGCGGTATCTGTCCTACTATGTTGATACCCCCTAATTTATAGAATCTTATAAAGAAAAGTGATGGTGTGAATGATGTTATGATTTGTTGCTATGTAAGAATTTTTGGGGCTTTTGAAGATTCAAACACTCTAGTTCCCCTATCAACAACTGTCTACTTACCACTTAGACTTTTGAAAAGTAAGGCTTTTACCATGGACCTGGTTTTTCATGATCTCTGTGTGTGCATGTGATTGTATATTTTGAGATAGAACTCAAGCATTTCCTCCGATGTCAGGCGGGATTCTTTCAGCCCATTGCTAAGATCAGGGATCCTCAAGTGTTCATCTCATCCTTATGTTGGACTTAGTTGGACTATACCACTAGGCAATATTGGGTTACCTAAGCTAGCTCATCCACATTCAAACATTGGTCTACACAAATGCATGAAGCAATTGTAGTAGACATATCATCATGCATAAGGATTTCTCCTTCCAATTTTGTACAATGCTGAGAATTCCAGGGATTCAAGCTTTATTCCCTTCTTTTTGGCTTCTTTTTGGCTTTGGATTTTTGCTCATATGTAGTGATGAAAATCACTGTTTATTTTGGTTTTTTTTTTTTTTGGGTGTTTTTTTTTTTGTGGTGTTTTTTTTTTTTTGCTCATACGTAGTGATGAAAATCACTGTTTATTTTTTATTGATTTTTTTGAGCTTGATTTTTTTTTTTTGAATTTTGATTTGTGTATCGGATTATTGCTTTGAAATCTAGACTGTATGCTTGGCCTTTTGAATATGTACTTTGCTTTGGGATTTTTGCTTATTTTGATTTAAGCAAGGGATTTTGATAGGGTAAAGCTTGTCCTTTTGCCAATTCTCAGCACCTTTAAACCGGTTGCATAGGGGGATAAGCAAGGAAGATCCTTTTCGCCTAAGGTAACCTAGACCACTTTGTAGCTTTCATATTTTCCTTGTACCAGCTAGGATTTTAGTGTTTCAATTAGTGATGGGATCTTGAATATCCAAGGCTTTATCACAGCTAGGCCTTACCTTCTACTAATCAAAGTTGTTTTCCTCAAAAGTTGATAAGATTACTAGGTGTGGTTGACTAACCAAAAAGCCTTATTTTATTATGTATAGCAACAAATAATGGTTGTGTTGAAAAACACAATTACACACATGTGGATGGAGGTATGGATATGAATGACTTGTGCGACAAACTGTGGTATCACTTTTAAGGCTCTCATGACATATGCAATTGTAGTGGATATGAAAATGTAATGCAATGATGTGGATGCAAAATGTGAAGTGCAATTGTTTTTGTATTTTTGATTTTATGTTGTTTTTGTATTTTTGATTAATTTGACCAAAGGGCTTATTATGCCTTTGGGGCTTTTGTTATTGATTTTGACCAAGCGGTTTGAATTACCCTTGGAGCTTTTGATTTGATGTTTGACCAAGCGGTTTGAATTACCCTTGGAGCCTTTGATTGAATTGATTTTGACCAAGCAGTTTGAATTACCCTTGGAGCCTTTGAATTGATTTTTGACCAAGCGGCTTGAATTACCCTTGGAGCCTTTGAATTGATTTTGACCAAGTGGTATGAATTACCCTTGGAGCCTTTGAATTGATGTTTGACCAAGCGGTATGAATTACCCTTGGAGCCTTTGATTTGATTTTTGACCAAGCGGTATGAATTACCCTTGGAGCCTTTGATTTGATTTTTGACCAAGCGGTTTGAATTACCCTTGGAGCCTTTGATTTGATTTTTTTGGAATTTTATGTTTTTATTATTTGTTTGTGTTTTATGACATATTTGAATGTTTTTGTGTTTTATGACATATTTGAATGTTTTTGTGTTTTATGACATATTTGAATGTTTTTGTGTTTTATGTGTAAAATACCTTTAAGTGAATGATATTGAGAGGTTCAGGCTCTTCAACACCATCTAATGATATAAGGTGATATGCTCCAGGCCCAACTCTCTTTGAAATCATATATGGACCTATCCAGTTTATCGTGAACTTATCTCGTAGATGCGACGGCAGATTTGAATTATGCTGGTTTTCTTTGAGCACTAGATCTCCAACCTTGAATTCCCTTAGGTGGACTTTACTATTGTAAGCTCACGCAAGGCGATCTTGGTAAACATGGAGATGCTCTAAAGCATTGACTCGACGTTCATCAAGAAGCATCAACTGATCAAGGCGGCCTTGCCATGCAGCTTCATCATCTATGAAGTCCTTTAATGCTACGCGTAGAGTCAAGATTTCCAACTCTAGAGGCATGATGGCTTCAGTGCCATATACTAGTGAAAATGGTGTTGCCCCAGTGGGCGTCCGTATACTAGTCCTGTATGCCCATAGTGCAAGAGGCAACTGCATGTGCCAATCCTTGTGATTTTCTTGCACTGTCTTCCTCAAAATGGAGACTATTATTTTGTTTGAGGCTTCTGCTTGCCCATTTGCTTGTGGATAATAAGGCATTGAAAAACTATGCTGAATATGGTATTTTTTCATTAAAGCATGCACATTTTTGTTCTTGAAAGATGGCCCATTATCCGATATTATCTTAGAAGGGACCCCAAAATGACTTATGATATTGTGGAGTATAAACTCCGCAATCCTTGGTCCAATTTTTGATGTTAAGGGGATCGCTTCTACCCATTTAGTGAAGTATTCTGTGGCCGTTATGATGAATGTGTGTCGGCCTGAGGATGGGGGTGAGATTTTCCCAATCAAGTCTAGTCCCCATTGCGAGAATGGCCATGTTGCCTAGATGGGCTGCAAAGCTTGCGATGGTAAGTGCGTTAGGTTTGCATGATGTTGGCACTTACTACATTTCTTGACATACTCATAGCAGTCCTTTTCCATGGTGGGCCAATAGTAACCCATTCTCAAGATGCGCTTAACGATGGCCATGCCACTGAAATGGCCTCCACATGTTCCGTCGTGAGCTTGCAAAACTACCCAAGATGCTTCCTGGGGCTCAAGACAACGGAGTAATACTCCATCATATCCTCGTCTGTAGAGGATTTCTCCTAGAAAAATGTATCTTGTTGCTCTATGCTTGAACGTTCACCTTTCAGTATGTGACAAACCTTGAGGTATTATTCCAAGCTTCAGGAA
Source organism: Wollemia nobilis (assembly GCA_028583015.1). Classification (NCBI taxonomy): domain Eukaryota; kingdom Viridiplantae; phylum Streptophyta; class Pinopsida; order Araucariales; family Araucariaceae; genus Wollemia; species Wollemia nobilis. The sequence goes on along the minus strand of JAQPPZ010000861.1, from coordinate 2,881,277 downwards.
GTCCCACAGTTGGGAAAGCCAATCTTGATAGGCCACAGCTTCTATAGAATAGACAACTTGCTCTTCTTGCATTTTTGAGGTAGTGAACACGGATTGAGGAACAACTCTATGGTATATGGTTGCACCACACTCTACAGGTCCTTGGGAGATCAAAGACCCCCAAGGTGCTGTTTGCAAGAAATATCTAGCTGTGAAGGACCAATCCTGATTTGGTTCGATGTTGATCATGTTGACTGATTCTTGATTGTCAAAAGCCTCATGACGTATTGCTGAATGCGAAAGCACTTTCACATGAATGGTAGTAAAATCAGCAGATGGATTCTGAGGGATTAAGGATCCCAAAGAGGCCATGGTGTCTGCAAATCTATTCGACGTACGAGGGATTGCCTCGATGTCGTACCATTCTAGCCGGGCTAAGTAGGTGTCAACAAGTTCCTTGTAAGTCTTCAGGAGTGGGCACCTACATTGGAATAGTCCTTTGACCTGGTTTACTATGAGCAAGGAGTCACCAAAGATATTCAATATTTTAATGCCCATCGCTATGGTTGTTTGGAGTCCCAGGATCAATGCTTCATATTCTGTATTGTTGTTTGTGCATGGGAAGTCTAGTTTGAATGATAAGGGCAATGGAGCACCCTGTGGTGTGATAAAGACAATCCTTGCTCCGCCTCCTTGTTCACACTTCGAACCATCGAAGAATAATGACATGTCTCTTTCTTTCTTAGGTTCTTCGAGTTTTGGCGGATCTGATAATGCAAAGACCGCATCATCAAGCAATTCTATGGTGAGAGGCTTGTTATCCTGAAGAGGTGCCTCTGCTAATTGATCTGCTATGACTTGTCCCTTGATGGAATTTTGGCTTATGAACTCTAGATCAAATTCTGTCAATAGCATGATCCACTTTGTGGTACATGTATTGTGATATGTCTTGCTCATCATGTACTACAAAGGATTTTGTTTTGATATGACGTAGGTCGTATGGCTCAACATGTAGTGTCACAACTTTTGAGTTGCAAAGACCATCGCTAAACACAACTTTTTGACATACGCATATCCTAGCTCATAGCTCACCAAGGTGCGACTAATGTAATATATGGCTTGCTCTTTGTCTTGTGCATTCTTTTGGGCTAACATGGTGCCCAATGCAAAATCAGTAGCCGATATATAGTAAAAATGGTATGTCTAGCCTTGGTGGAGCCAATATTGGCGGTGTTGCCAGATAAGTTTTGATCTCTACAAAGGCTTGATGGCATTCTTCGTCCCAATGAAAGGGGACTTCCTTGCGTAGCAACCTTGTTCATAGGTCTCGCATTTGTCTGGATAATTGCATGATGAATATTTTGATGGATGCTATCTTGCCTTGTAGGCTCCTCAACTCCCTAATGTTGGTAGGGGCGGCCATTTCCAGTATAGCCTTTACCTTTGCAGGATCTACTTCGATGCCTCTCTTGGATACGATGAATCCCAAAAGCTTACCAGAAGTTACACCAAATATGCACTTCTTAGGATTCAATCGGACATTGTGTTCTATGAGGTGATCGAATACTTGTCTAAGGACTTCGGCATGCTCTTGCCACAATAGGGACTTGGCTAGTAAGTCATCCATGTAATATTCCAAGATCTTATGCATATAGTCATGGAATATGTATGTCATGGCCCGCTGATATGTGGCACCAACATTTTTGAGACCGAATGGCATCACTTTGTAACAAAATGTTCCCCATGGAGTAATGAAAGTAGTTTTATGTTGATCTTCGGGCTTAATCCGGATTTGGTTGTATCCAAAAAAACCATCCATTAGGGAGAGCATTTCATGACCTGCGGTTGCATCTACAAGAGCATCTATGTTTGGCAACGGGAATGAATCCTTTGGTGTTTCCCTATTTAAATCCTTAAAATCCATGCAGATACGGACTCTTCCGTCAGGTTTCCCTATGGGTACCATGTTCGACACCCACTCAGGGTAGTCAATAGGAACTATGAATAATGCATCCAGTAGTTTTTGCAATTCTTTCTTCACCATCAAAGTGATGGTTGGATGCATTTTCCTTAGTTTTTGCTTGACTGGCTTCTTCATGGGATCCAATGAAAGGTTGTGAACGACTAACTTTGGATCTATCCCTGGCATGTCTTTGTAAGTCCAAGCAAAAATATTTGGCCTCTCCTTGAGGAGAGGAATTAGGATGGCTTGTTCCTCTAGAGATAGACTTTCTTCAAACTTGACTCTCCTTGGTTGGGTAGGATCATCATTGATGTCCACCTCGAAAGTCGCTTCTATAGCCATATGTGACCCATCCTCTAGCTGATGAGGCGTGGGTATTGATGAGGCCCAAAAATGCCTCATTATTGCATAATGTTTGACTACCATATGATAAGTTAATTAACAAATAGTTGACTAAAATATACTATTTGTTAAGTGTTTGCATGATTTTATGTTAGGAATACTATATCTCTGTTTTTGACTATTTTTAGCATTTTATGATTGATTTTGCTTGATTAAGTACAAGTAAAAACATGCATTTCAATTAACCAAATGTGGTATGCTGATATCCATTAACTTCTCAATGGTTTTTGAATGTTTTCCTACCCTTCAACTTGTTTCAAATCCACATTGAAGCCAAAATTTTAGGACTATCATAAATCTGAAAATCTAAAAAAAAATAGCCATATAAAAATTAGCAAGCTGTCACTTTATAGGAACACCTTGAAGTTGTCAAGCAAAGCATGAGTATATGGATGGAATGAGTTCAGAAGGACTACAAAAGACATCTGACCTATTTATAAGCATTCCCACATGCTATAAATAGGCAGCAACAGGGTATAAAAGAGTAGGGACAATTGTGTAGCACTGTTGCACTATTTTAGCATGGTTACTTGGTGAATGAAGTGTATAAACTCAGTAGCAACTTTATATACTCCTTCATGTTGATATTTGAATAATTTTTCTATGTTCTAATTTGTTTGAATTTGCAAGAAATGCAAATATTTTACAAGTGTGCAGCAGAGCTGGAAAATGTAGTAATTTACCATGTAAATTCCAACAAGCTACCAATGAATGGCAAGGCATGGAATCCACCTAAGAAATGCAGCTAAAATCACTTGAAGAGCACACATTTGATCATTATGAAGATCTTCAAATTGAACAGGTATCTTCGGATTGAGAAATACAGTCTCTTCGGATTGAGAAATACAGTCTCTTCGGATTGAGCCACTTAGCTCCGGATTGAGAACAGAAAGTGCTTTTTGACTATTTTTTGATGGTGGAAAAAGGGAAAGAAGGTTGAGAAGGTTAAGGGAAAATATCCCCCAAATTTCTTTGTCGTCCTTGCCATCCAAAGCCACCATTCATGGAAAAAGATCAATTGATCCTCTTCTAGGATAAACCCAAAAATAACTACAACATAATAGGAAGTTATTTTCAAGATAGAAATGGCATATTATGAAGTGGAGAAAGATTTATGAGATATTTTTAGACTCCTCCCATGTACTCCCACCACTGAAGATGCTTTCTAAGGGCCAATGACTACTACTGCAACACAAACTATCCATATTTGCATTTATTTTAGATCTAGAATTATTGGCAAATCATTGTAAAGTAGCACATAGGTTGATTTGAGCATGGGATATGTTGTAAATATTTATATAAATAATTTATACAGAACTCCCTCCTTGGTTGGGCCAGTTAGGAATTAGAATAGAGGAGAGTTTTCAATAGCAGCAATTAGGATTGTACAATAATTTTTTGTAATAGTTTTCAGCATGTTTTGTCATTAATAAAAGTGCAGTTATTTTATCATTTTTTGTTCTGAGTGTTAATTAGTTAAGGAGTGCTTTTCACCTCCTTCTATATCAGGAAGTATGGGCCCACTTTCAGATCTAGAAGGAGTATTTTTATGGTAGGTTTTAATTTGTAATTTTGTTGTAGCAAAATTAACAGATTACTTGTCAAGTTTACTTTTCTTGTTTTAAGTTTGTATAATGTTCTTTATGTTTTCTATTATGTTTGTGTACAACATTTGTGTGTGTCAGCTGACAAATTATATTAAGCATTTTTCCTTTACTTTCCATGTTTTCCTTGCTTTTCTATTTTAACAACTTTCCATTTTCAACATATTTCATTTTATTGTCAATTCTTGTAGCAGAAGCTTGACGACCTTTTGTGGTAGGACATTGACAGGTGTTTTTAGCATAAGTTTCATTTACAAGCACCATTTCAATTATGCAAGAGTAACTAGGTTTCAATTCTACAAATGTAACTTAGGATGACATTTCAGTAACATTTAAATTCAGTAATTTAAATTCTACAAAAGTAGATTAGACTTTCAATTTAGCAATTCCAATTCTTGCAATTGTAGTTAGATTTCAATTCTTGCAACTTAGAATTAGTTTTTAGTTCCTACAAGTTTCCATTCTGCATATTAGATCTAGTGTGACACCAAAAAGCTAAACCAAATCTGTCTCACCTAATAAATGCTTGAAATATGAATGCCTGAATTGTACTCTACCCTAGCCTTCTATCGTAGATAGCCTTGGACACCACCTCGAATTGATAAGATCTTTGAGATTTAATGATGTGCTTAACGACAACGCATCAAGTATCAAATGAATGTCATCGATGGGATTTACAGGACCTAGTGACTCAGGTTCCAAACCAACATGGAAGACGTCATACGTACAACCTAATACAAATTGGAATGACTATAACATATCTTCGTTGGTGAAGAGGTCTTCTGGCTCTATGGGTGAACTAGCGCGATCCCAATAAATAGATTTTATATCAAGATGCAATAATTTGGTAGGATTTTCTAGGTTATGAAGTGGAGTGGTCAAATAAATGGAGATCATGTTTATGGATGGAATGAAGTCTCCAAGACCACATGGGTGCAATCTTGTCTCAAGGGTTTCCCTTCCATACTAGCGATGAGGTTATGGAGGAATGGGAATTTTTGGATCTGGCCCATAAGCAGGGTGGACAATAGGATCATTGAGATCTAACTGCTCTTTGAATGTAGGCGAAGGGGGATTGACCATCCGATGAATGGAAGCTAAGTCAATAGGTCTCTCCAAAAATTAGAGATGAGGATCTATGGCACGAAGTGCCGCCTCTCTCTCTACTAGCTCGTTGACTTACCGTAAGTGGTGAGGTCCAAGATAAGCCATCTCAATCTCATCCTCAAAGTCATCATCACTTATCCAAAAATCGTTAGCATTGGTATGTGGCCCTAATACAATAGGCTCATGTCTTGGTGCCAAGTAGGCCATCTCTGTTTCATCTTCATATTCTTCATCACTTATGAAGAATCCATTTGTTGTCTCTTGCCCCAAAGTCAGGGGTTGATGGCTTAGGCCTAAGTAAGCTCTTTTTGTTGAGTCTTCTGATTCATAGTCACTTTCATCTAATGTATATCCACTCTCATCGTGGATGGACCATGTGAATATTTGTAAATAGCGCGAGGCCATTGATAGGCTAAGTCAAGTTGTGCCTCATCATCACTTACTTCATATTCATTCTCCTCATCCCGTGAGTTGTACCCTATTGGGGTGGAATTAATTGAGGTGTTTGGATGATAAGTTTTTGGAGGCGGTATGTTTACCGTGGCCACTTGTCTATTTCTCAAATTTGCTATTCTTAGGGGGTGATAAGGAATGAAATCAATGTCTTCTCCCAACCCTATGCATAATATTTTCAATGCTATTGCAAGAGAGTCATCTCGACCTTCGCTATATTAGCCTAAGCCAAATCTGTCAGAGAGAAGCTAATATAGTGGCTCATAAGGCCGCCTGTGCCCCTACTCATATACACCAAGGCCATAGCCATGTCAATAGTAATTCTCAAAGTAGCTTAGAGCAAACTCGGGATTAGAGAGGTAATGAACATTGACTATGAATAATTCATCACCATCCTCTTCTATATCTAAAGACTTATGAGCGCATTCCAAGCCGACATAGACAAAATTGGTTTGGTTGGGAGGGATTCCCAGTGGAACCATCGTTCCTACTGGAAGAATCAAGTCTTTAGGCTTCCCTATGTCTTGTGCAGACTCAATGATAGGTGTGAAGGTGATGTTCTACACAAGGTACTCCCCTATGTCTGTGCTTGCCAAGTGTATTGATGCATGCGATGTGGATGACCCTACGGATGATACTGGTGAAGCAGGGTGATAATCACTATCTTCATCTTGATCTTGAGGATCTTCCTCTTCCATAGGACTTGGAATTTTAGCAATGGCTACAGTTGGCACTTCCTTGGGTCTTTATTCCTTAACTAAGGGTACCTTTAGCTTCTAATTGTCTTTTGGTTTGATGTTGATGGTACTTTAGAAGCATTGACTGTCTTGAGTGCATTAGGAGGTGTTGATGTGCATGGGTCTTTTCTTACCCCTTTGTGTGGTTTGGGATGAAGGTGCTACATACATATGAGTAGAAGGGATCACGAATTCTCCCAAAATATCCACCTGATTGACGTATTTAAAAGGCTCTTCATCGGCCAAAACCACATAGACTTTATTTTCGTGCACATACTTGACACACTGGTGCAAGATCGAAGGAACACACTTCATGGCCCTTATCCAAGGGTGCCCTAAGAGGATGTTATATTGCATAGCTCCTTCCAAGATATGACACATCACGGGGATGGTCTTGTGCCCCACCTTTATGGTTAGGACTATCATTCCCATAGTATTGCATATATTAAAAGCTCTCAATGTGTAAGCTCTTGGAATGATATTGGTCTTGGGTATTTTTAGGTGCTCTATTGCAGTTGTTGTGATGATGTTTATCGATGAACTTGTATCAACCAAAATCCTCTTGAAAGGTAAGTCATTGATGGCCGCTACAATGTTTAGCAGAGGGTCTGGTAAGGCAGCAGAAACTATCTTAATCTCATGATCATAGAATCGAATTACAGGTTCCTGGAATTCTTGCACTTGTCCCACAAAGTGAGTGAATGCATTCGCATATTGCGGTTGAAGCTCAATTGTTCTTAAAATCTCCATTAGAGTCTCCCTATGCTTTGGGGACTATTGTATGATCTCATAGATGGATAACTTAGCTGGAGTCATCTGTAGGTTTTTCTCCAATCTACTCTAAATAGTTACCATAGGTCACGTTGGTGGACCTAGAAGGTTATCTTTCCTTTGCCTAGGAGCAGCTAGGATGTTCATGGGAGTTGCAGGCGGTTGTGGTTGACCATATCACCTAGTCCTTGTTGTTATGTTAATAATCTCAACCATCTCCACCTATCCGTGGGTAGGTATGTCAGCTCGAACTTGATTGAATTGGACCCCTTGCTCTCGAGGGCCTCATGATTTGGTAATGGGTTTTTGTATATGCCCATGTCTCTTTTATTGAGAGCCAGCAGATTGTCAACTTTGAGTTCTCCCGCCTCAATCATGTTTTGCACTTGATGCTTAAACCCGATGTAAGCCTCAATGTCATACCTCGATATCCTGTGATAAGGGCAAAATTGATCTTCCCTATATCCTTTTGGTTTAGGATGGTTGGGATCTATAAGAGGTATATCAAGAAATCTAATCCTCCTAGCCTCACTCAACTGATTAAAGATTGATTGCATTAATTATGTCAAAGGCATGAAATAATGAGGTGGCTTACGTTCTCGGTTTCTTCCCTAATTGTTATTTTGGTCGTAGTTGGCTGGTAGGGGATGTGCTTAATAGTTCTGTGGTTGTTATGCACCCCCATCCTTGGGTGTAGCCAATACGACCTGATTGATTGGAACAGGGTTGCGCTGCTTTTGCTTGTACTTGTCATTATTACCATTCTTGTTCCACTCATTTTTGTTTTAGAGTTTGATGGTTCCCTCATCTACTTTTATCTCTTCGATGAGCTTGGCCTGTGCCAAAGCTTCCTCAAATTAAGGATATTTTTGGAGTTGTAGCAATAGGGAGATATGTTTAGAATAAATTTTTGTGAACATGCGAATGATCTCTTTTGTGGGAATGGAGAATGATAATTTTTCCATGACTTTTCTCCATCTATTCCCATAATACATTACTGGCTCGTCATCATACTGTTTCAAGTTAGCTAAGTCTGAAAGGTTCACCTTCTTCTTAGCACCAAATGAGAAATGCTTTAAGAATGTGTTTACTAGTTGTTCAAAGTTGGTTATGTTATGCTTAGGTAGTTGGTTGAACCATTGAGTGGCAGCACCTAAAAATGTCATTATGAATTTTCTTAGCATGAGAGTATCATTGTCTTCAAGATGAAAATAGACGTTGATAAAATTGGTGACATGCTCTTGTGCATCCTATTCACCTTTAAAATTTTCTAACCTAGGCATCTCAAAGTGATTAGGATATGGAGGGCTAGGGATTGATGGGCACAATGGTTGATTGTGTATTTTGCTCAATGTTGGTGAGTTCCTAGCTGCCTCTTATTTCTCAAAGGTTTTCATATTTTTAGCAAGCTCTTGAAATGCCTTTGATGCATGGATTTCCTCCTCTTGTAAGCCTATTCGCATTGGCAATGGAGGTAACTCTCTATCCATTTGATTTGTTCTATTTTCCTCCCTCCTAAGAGGGGACTCAGGATTGTGATCCTGGTTTGTTATGTTTGCCCTTCCCCCATTAGTTGGATTTCATTCATGATTTGGTGGGGGGTTTCGTTGTGGGCTATCTTGTCTAGTGCACCTTTCCTTAGGTGAGTCAGCGTATCTTGTTCTTTGGTGGTCACCACTATTTTTTGGTAAATTGTTAAGAGCTAGCCGCTCAGCTTGCTCTCTTAAACGCTGCTCATGTTGGTGCAAGAGTCTTTCTCTTTTTTTCTCTTGTTCAAGAGCTTCCACTAGCTCTCGTTCCTTACGTAATGCATTTTTTAACCACATCATTTGATCAGTTTGCACTGTCATAGAAGACTCATGTTTATCTGACTCCGTTCTTATTGTATTGACTTGCAGATTCCTTGAGGGGGTTTATGTTGTATATGTCCTCTTGCTAGTTAATGTGACTTGTTCAGTGTACTGTTGAGTATCCCTATGATCAGACTCCACGTGTCTTCTACGGCGTCACTCTAAGGTACCCCCAGACTAGGAGGTGTGTTTAGAATTCACAGTTCATGATCTTCCAGATGCAGAGTTCTCAGTAGCTACAGTTATTTGAGTTGGTTGAGTAGGAAATCGATCCAACATGTCTAGTTGTCTTGTTTTCCATGGTTGGTCTCGTGGGGTGCCATTTACTCCTATGAGGTCATAGTTTACGAGAATATTTTCTTTTGTGTGAAGGGTTTCTTCTATATGATTCCCATGACTAGATGTAGCTCTAGTTTCCTGCCCTTCAATGGGCAGAACTTGTTTCATATGTTTCTTGTGAGTCTTTAGGTGTTGCAATTCTTGTTTGCCTTCTTGATGAAGAGGGCTTGGTGGTAATATTTTTTCTCCATGTGGATGGAGATGTAGCAGTCTCGTCATCCCTATGTGAAGAATGAGTCTTAGAACCTTCTTTATGTCCATGTGAGGAGGAAGCCCTTGAATTTTCCTCACATCTTTGAGATGTTTTTGTATGTTTAGAGGAGGTCCTTGAGGTCTCCTCATGTCTCCTTTATGAGGATGGTTGTGAAGCCTCTTTTTGTTTATGTGACTTTGTTCAATGATGTGGCTCCTTGCTTGGGGTTTCTCGAGGAGATCCCTTAAGGGTTGAGTTATCACCTCTTAGTATCGTGGAGCTACGTCTCATGGTCTTACGGGTAGTTCGTTCAATGTTACTACGACTCCGCCTATGAGTATGAATTGCTTCTGTCTCTCCCTCGATATCAGACCGAGGGTGTTTACTTCTTGTTTTGACCATGTTGTTTTATGACTTGATATTTTGAGTTGTAAATTAGGAATGACCAGATAATTCCAAACAAATATTTATCTTGATTACCAATTTGAGTGTGCCCTAGACTTTTTGATGTGTTTTGATGTGTTGTTCTTTTGATTTCTTTGCTCTTATTCTTAGATTAAGAGGAATGATCCACTTTGAACCAATGATTGTTCCAACAGAGGGAGACAGTTTGAACACAAGTAACTTAGTGTCACTATAAGTAAGTTTCTCAATCCATTTCTAGGAAGCTCTAGGGGGGAAACCAGTGGAAGGAGATGAATTTCAACGTCACTAGACTGAATTGAAGGTTGGTGATGAAATCCAACTCTCCAATGTTTAAATGAGATGTGCATGTGTGGTGTTCATTTTAAGCTTGTGTATCATAAAGTGCATCATATAGCAACAATGAATCTTTCCTATATGCCTAAGTGCAAAAATACGTTTCAATATTCAGAAAGATGCATGAACTATTATGATTTGTATGAGCGCACTTTATCTCATGCAACTATGGCCTCTAGTAGGGCCTCAAAGCAAGCAAACAACATACAATGTCTAGCATGTTGGATTCTAGGGCAAAATTTTTAGGCATAAGTCGATGTTCCTAGCAACACCTAGTGGAAAATTTAAAATAAGATCTAAGATATGCGAAATGCTTAATTCTTTTTTTCTTTTATTCTTTTATTTTCCAAACATAAATGTGCTTTAAGTTCTCTATTTTAGAAACATAGAAGCAGATAGAAAGCTATAAAATATTAGAGAAGCTATACCAACCTTTGATCTAGCTCAAAGAGTCTATGTTTTGACCTCTACTGCACTCCAGTCCTGGACGTTGTTGACCAGAGCGACTGGTTCTTAGTCGTTGTAACTCAGAGCGGCTAGTTTCTGGTCGTTGTAGCTCAGAGTGACTATACCTGCACACAAAATTAAGTTAGTATTCTAGAAAAAAATGAAAATTTAGTGGAGGTCCCACTGTGATCACCATCTATAGCAACCCTAGGAATGCATACACCGGTCCATTTTCCAAAATCCTACTTGCGATGCTATTTAAAATACCAAAGATAAAAAAGGAAAGACAAGAGGACAAGGCATATAACATGAAATAACAAAATACGGATCTCTTTATTGATATTGAAGCTCGGTTACATGTTAGTCCCTCTTAGGGATACCCATTTTGATACTATAAATTACAAATAGGCAAGGAGTGCCCCTTTCGCGAAGAGGTGGTGCGCTTATAAAAGCTTCCCGGTTTCGCACATGAAAATGTATGAGGGCTTACAGATGCCTCCTTCTCCAGGTCTATTTCCTAGAGGGATCCCTTTTGCTCTCGTATGTTGTAATATTCGTTTGATGTACCTGTGGCCCTGAAAGCAATGAAACAATAACACACATTTAGGTGTTCGATATTGCCTCCTCGGATGAGGTTGTTAGTAATCAAATAATGTAACAAAAATATGATAAAACTATGCCATAAAATCATGTAAATCTATGCTAATTATATAATAACATAAATAAACAAAATAAAAGATGTTATTTCTATCTAAGCTAAGCCTACGGGCCACTGTCCAAGATAGTGGCCGCTAAAGTAAACCTTGCCCTCTTTGCCCCAAAGCTATGGGTCAAAGACTATAATATGATGTTAAAATAGTAGGTGTTATGCTCTTCAATTCGTCAGAGCTCTATTGTACACGTGATCTCAAAGAGAACTCTCCAAGTCTCGAAAGCTCTCCTCAAAAAGATGTCTCTCTCTCTGATATGATCTCTTGTATGTCCCCTTTTGATTCTCTTGTGATAAAATATCAAAGATGATTTGGTGCTCTTAGGCTTGCACCTTTTATAGTGTAAAACCCTAGGTCTATGTCCAAGCCCTAGAAATGAATTTCTCATGCGTAGTGCAAGTTAGCATGAGAAAATTTTGTCCATTGTCTATATTTGAAGGCCAGTTAACTGAAATCTAACTGCCCACTTGAGTCTTCTATGTGAACTGGTCGTTAGCATGAGAAGCTTTTGTCCTTTGTTTATGCTTTGGAGGTCAGTTATATTAATTCTAAATGCAAACTCAAACCTCCCATGTGAATTGGTCGTGAAAAGGAATGCAAAGTCACTCCCGCTCACCTTTATTACATGCAAACTGCCACTTCCGCCTATGATTAGGCCTGTTTGTTGGCAAACCGCTTATTATGGCTTAGCCACTATCATCTTCAATGGCTAAGATCTAGCCGTTGTCATCTACAATGACTAAGGTCTAGCTCCTCTAAGCTTGAATGGCTAGGATCTAATCGCTCTTGGCTTGAGCGGCCAAGCTTGAATGGCTTGAAAAGGCCCCAAATGAGTGGTGAGAACCATTTTTGATGCTTGGAAAGTCCAATATTATGTCTTATGATATTATGAGTGTCTATGTAAGTAGATCCCCTAAGCATGACATGATTTAGGTGTCTACAACTGGCCAACTCCTCTCCGTTGGTTTGGGTGTTACCATCCAATCTTCGTTCTCAATACTAGGAACTTATTATGTTATTTACTCTTTACCTTCTACTATCACCAACAATGTTTCTACTCTTGGATTCTCGTCTTCTACTGGATCCCGCACTCTTTCCACTTCAGGTTGTAAAACTTCTTCATCCTACGTTCTTAAATTTTCCAAATGTGCATTTCTTCTTGGTTGTCTTGGACTCCTTCCTCCTCTTCCCTAAGTTATTCACCTCCTTGTCTTATCACTTGTACTTCTCGATCCAAATTTTATTTTTATATAACGACACCAAATTTAGACAAGGGTGAGTACCTCCCAAGATGAGGGAATGACAATAAACTGGGAGGGGATGATAGGCCAAGGTACAACAGTCATCATGTCTTACAAATATGAGTCGATAAGTCTTGACATATGCTTGAAATACTAGATATTTGAGGTAGATAGTCTAGATTTCTGAGATGGATGACTAGATGTATGGGCTAGACATCAATGCTAGACAACCATATGTCTACACTGGACATTAGGGCTAGACGACCAAATATTTAGACTCAACATCTGGACTAGATGGCTAGATATCAAGACTAGACGACTAGACATTTGGACTGGTCGGCTAGACGTTTGGACTGGATGGTTGGCTAGATGGCTAGACGTCAAGACTGGATGACTAGACATCTGTACTAGATGGCTAGATGTCTGGCTGGATAGTTTGCTATACATCAGGGATAAACGTCTGAACAATTGCTGATGAAACCAGATAGATAGATCGATATGCATCGAGGTTGATCTTCCAGGGTCTAGACGTCTTCCACTGAGTATTCCTTCTCTACTCCTCAAGGTTCCTTAGCATTCCCTACAACTGGAAAATAATATACAACAATACATGCTCTCATACTAAGTTATGATTAATACCTACAACACAACACTACAACACAGATGCAATATCGTACAACACACATTCCAAACTAATAGTTGTTGTACAACATCTCTGCATTATAGATAAGTATAGATAGATTACAAAATGAAATAGGAAGGGTATTTATAGGTAATATCGGGTAGTTAGTGCAACCAACCTGTCTCAACCGTACCAACCACCTATTAGCCTTAACACTTGGGTTTACTGCCTAATTGATAGTTTCAAACGTCTAACATTGCCAGATATCTAACACAATAGCTAGATGTCTAACACAGTAGCCATACGTTTGATTAGTTAGGTTGGATGTCTAATCCAAACGTCTTAACACAAAGATGGTTGTATTTTTCCTTTAGTGCATACTTATTAATCAAGCCATATTCATTTGATTAGCTGATTTTACATTGTCATTTTTATGATTCATACATTATCAAAATTGCTATACACAATCAAAATTGTAGACATTCATAGGACATTTATGCTAGACAACCTCATAGTTTATTTTTTCTTGGAACTGTTTTCTACATGTAGCAGCATTAGAAGCCAAGCTTGTGGTATAATTATATAGTAGCATCAGTATCATAGCAGCAATAGGAAGAGAGTATTGAATGCTCCTAGTCAAAGCGATCAACATCCATTATCCAAGCAGTGTCGTCAAAGAAACCAACCATTGTCAAAGAGAAGCTACAACCTACGCCTATATGTTGAAGATAATGATCAAAAGAGCACTAAATAATGATGTCATCTACGTATAATAACATCGGATACATAGAGGTTTGAGGTGTCACAAAGGTTTGATTAAGAAAAATATAAGGTATAATATAAGGTTGAAACATTAAGAGAAATCAACCATATTTGAAAGCAATATTAAAAAGGAATATACATATTAAATAGCCTAATATTTGCAATATAAAGCATAAGAGAAATAAGTATTTCTACCTGGATAGATTAATTATTTAACATTGCAAATATCATTGTTTTCTAAAATTCTATATTAGGAAGTTATAAGGAATACTACAAAATAGGTAGTTGGAATTTAGAAACATTAAATATCAAATTAGTAAAGGTTATATAAGAAGGTTCTATAAAGAAAATCAAGAGTTGGAAACTAATTACTATACTTGTCTCAAATTTACATTAAAGGGATAAAATAATTCCAACAAATAAAACCTCATTCAAATAGAAAGTGCTTAAGTTCAATAGGAAAAATAAGGTGTAAAAGAAGTTTATATTTACTTTCCACAAAATTTTACAAAATCAACTCAAAAACTGAACTATTATTCTCAAAATCACTTTATCTATCATTAAACATTACTAGGGAGATATAAGGCATTCTACAAAACCTACAATTTCACCAAGGCATCATTAAATCAATAATAGGGAAATTAAAATAAGAACACAAGGATCATCATGGCATCAAACAAATTCTTTCTTATGAAATCCCAATTATTAATAGACCAAATTTTTTCCCCTGGAAAAATAAGGTTAAAGCAATCTTAGTATATGAAAAACTTTGGGAGATAACTCAAGGAACAACAAAAAGACCAAGCACAAGTGATATCAAAATTCAAAAGTTTGATGACAATAATTCAAAAGCCCTAATGATAATAATCTTTGCTATCATTGATGAAATACAACCTTATATTAGTTTAACATAGACATCTATAGAAGCATGAAAAAGCTTAGAAAAGATATTTGAAGTAAAAAATAAAGACACTATCCTTCATCTTCAAACTCAACTACATTCTCTAAAAATGAAAAGTGGTGAGAGCATAGAACTATTCCTAAGAAAAGTATCAAATATCAAAGGGAAATTATTAACCTTAGGAGAAGAAATTAAATATGAACATCTTACTCAAGTAACCATGAGAGCACTTCCAACTAGCTACAAATATTTGGTAACATCTTTACAAGTCCTAAGTAAAGATACTACTTTTGATGACCTAATCAATATTCTCCAAGAATATGAGGTAGAGAATACAATTAAAGATGAAATGACTAACACTGCATTGGCATCAAAAGACAATCCATAGGGAAATATTGATTCATTATCAAAAGGATGAAGACCATGGTATAACAGGTATTGTCAAATATGTAAGAGAAAAGGTCATAGCACTAACTATTGTAGATTCAATCCCAAAAATAAGAATCAAGGAAATCAGATGAACAATGGGAGCATATTTCAACCATGACAATATCAAAATTATTAGTAAACTCAGCATCCAACCAATTATTTCCAATTGAAGTATCAAAAAGTGAATAAAAAGGGACACCTAGCTCAAAGGATAGAGGAAATCAAAGAACTAGAAGAATCTACAGATGATTATGAAGTCAAAGCTCTTTCAAAAAGAACAACGGGTTATGAATATACTAACTACTTGTTCAACATGTTACAAAAAATAGAGAAGAAGAATACAAGCTCCAAGACAAAGAAGAAAATCCATATTGAAGATTGAAATATTCAATATCTAAATAGTGTAATACATGGGGTGTTAGAGTTAGAGTATATTACATCATTTGGATCATGTAAATGTACCACCTTAGGTACATAGTTAGAGTAGGATATTACTTTAGGCGAAAGTTAGCTAGTTACTTCAAGCAATGTAATAAATGCACAAATGGCAATGTGCAAGTTGTAATGTGCAAGGTGTCCCCTTGTATAGCTAGGTAGAGTGTTGGCCAAGGAATCTATCTTCCTATATAAAGGGTCTCATAGATCACGTCAGTATGAAGTCAACTTCTTATCTAGTGTAGCGTAGTAGATAGTGGTGCTCTTGTATGGACCCCAATGTAGCTCTTTAGCTCATAGTAATGGAGTGATCATTTTCTCCATACTACATTGTAATTTCATAATTTCTATTTATAGTATATTTCAGCCATATTGCAGACTCACTTTATTTCATATTTACTGCATCTTATTAGGACCTGTGTTAGATATCTTTCATATCATATATTCTCAAAAAAAAATATTGATTAGTAGAAGTGATGGAGGTATATGGCTCATGTGGTGGCAAGGGGTTCTGGTCGATGTCGAGGTTTTTGGTTTGGTGGGGCCAAAGGATTGACAATAAGCCCCTTCTCAACAAGATTTTGCACCAGATTTTTGAATGTGATGCAATAATTAATGTCATGACTCTCAAACCTATGGTAGATATAGTAGGGATATTCTATGTAAGACCTAGGTTTAGGCCTATTTGGGTCCTCTGGTTTCACCATCGGTAATATGATTGCCTGTGCATCATAAAGCCTTTGAAATATGATTGAATAAGGCTCGAAAAGTGGCGTATAACTACGAGGGGGCTTAATAGGACACTTGGTGCATTTTTTTATTATGGTTGATTTTGCAATTGTGTAATAGGTGGTGTGGCCTGGTGAGATGAAAATTAAAATTATCAAGGTTGCTTTGAAGGAGGTTGATGACTCAACTATAGCTCAATGTTCATGAATCAACTCAAGACTTGTTGTAGGTCACTATTTTGGTGACTCAATTATAACTCAATGTTGGCTAGCCAAACTAAGATATGTTGTAGGCTAGGTGGAGGTGGTTGTTGGTATTTTTGAGGGGATTGTTGGTTGGTAGGTGGTTGAGGCAAGTTTTGTTGGGTGATAAATTATTGTGATGGGATGAGATTTTGGTTGGCTAAGGAATTAATGTGAGTGGGTATCTGATGATGTTGAATGTTTTTCTAGAATTGGTTGTGGAGTGATTGATGTGGATGAGGTGGATGTTGATGATGATGTGGAGTTGAAGAAATGGTTGTGTGTTGAGCTGATGAGGTGATGATGTTGTTAAGTGGATGGGTGGGTATGGTTATTATGGGTGGTCAAGACACCTAGGATGAATCTTGAGCAAAAAAGGTATTTTGGTTCGAGGTGGGTTGATGATTGAAATCTACCACCTGTGACTGGTGTTGTGACATGGGGTGAACACTTTGATTGGCACTACCTACAAGCAATTATTGTAGATGTTGCAACGTTTGTTGTATGAAAATCACAAATTGTGGTTGCATAGTTTTATGGGTGGTAGAAGTTTGCATATGATGAGTGGCCACAACATGGGTTGAGGTTGGTGGAGGATAAGTTACAAATGAGATCACAACCAAATGATGAATGGTATGGTGCATAATTTAAATGGATCTAGATTATATAAGTGGTATGGAGGTTGGTACTTGTGAAGCACCACTAGTTTATGCCTCAAAAAGTAGGTTAAAATTGATGGTGGTGTGGGTGGATGGTATTGAGACGTACAAGTTGGATGATAATGGTGAATTTTGGTTCAGGGATGTGAGTTTGAAGAGGAGGTTAATGAAGAGATGGCTAGTGTTGTTGGGGTGTGAATAAGTGGGATAGGCTCTAATAGTATCAAAATCTATGTAGGTGATTTGGTTATCAGAATGTGTGAATGGTTCAGTGTGGGGGGTCTCAGGGATGGAAGTGTGGACTACCCTATGCATCATATATACATCAAAGGTGGATGCTATATGAGAAGGTCCAGTAGATAAGTCGAGAGACATAGTCCATGATACATCAGCTTGGCCAACCATAAAAGTGGCTAGTGCATGGGAAACCTGAGCAGAATGCTCCATGGATGTGGGTATTTGGCTTTGGATATTGGTTAAAACTTTTGCTTGACTCCAAATCATTACCATAAGCTAGGGGTGAGATGGAGTTATGAGTGGTGGATATGTGTGTGAAAATATGATGCAAATGAAAAGTAAACAAACACACAATCAAACAAAAATTTTCTATGTTTCTTTCGTTTTTGCAATTTTGTTTTTTATTTGATTTTATTTATTTATTTTTTTAAGTTTTTTTGTGTGTGTTGTATGTAAACCCTAGGCCTAAAATCTATGCAATATGGGTGGTGGAATGAAATCCAAAAAAGTGTGTTTGAACTCACCTCTTTGATGAAGGATGAATCACGAACAACTGATGAAGCTTCTTAGATGAGGCTTGGTAATGGGTGTAACTTAGGGGATTAAAGTTACCTCTCTAAAAGGAGGTCATGTTGTCTAAGTTCTACTCCTTACCCAATCAATATTTTGCTTCACACTCGGGCGTGCTCAGACAAGAACAATAGTTGTGATCTTCTAATTATTTAACCTCGTAGTTAAAGGACATCTAACCTAATGATCACCCCAAGCTATCCTCAAGAGTGACCAGTCACTTGGTGATGAATTCCAAGTGGCTATCATGCTAACTATGGTTCTTCTAGGGCTTTACTTATGGTTGGTGATGAAATCCAACTCGTTCAGGAGGTTTTCCTTACACTTGTCATGTAGTGGTGCAAAATGATGATTCGTGCAAAGTGTGTGTAAGATTTTGTTTTTGTTTGCTAGGGTTTTGTAAAAACAAATTACAATATTACCCTAAGATGCAAATCTATCATGCAATTTTAGCTTTATTGCCTACAAATGTAATCAAGAAACACATAAAAGTAGATAAAAAAGGTAAAACAAAGAAAAATCCTACCTTAAATGCAACAAATAGGTCCTAAATAGGTCCTAGGATTCATCAAAAACACAAATTCAGATGTAGAGGTGTATCTGGGATTGAGAAGGTATAGAGGTGTGTTTGGGATTGAGCGGGTGTAAAGTTACATTTGTGCAGACACAAGGCTACATCTAGAGTTAACCAAACGTAGATTTACATCTCTAACTATGTGTCAAAAATAGAATAGGGTAGATCTAAAACCCTAATGTGACCTAAGATGCTCTCTAGAATGTAAATTTACCCCTAGATGCAACTAATATGATTTTTGCAATTTAAAAAAGATAAAGAAATGCCGTAAAATACTATATTATTTTAGATTTTTTCAAAAACACTTAAAATACCTACAAAAATACTAAAATTATTGATCTACTGCCTACACTAAAAATAGAGATAAAATAACAGATATTTCTTTCCTTATATTTCAAAATTAAAAAACATAGAGCTAGGGTTTCAAAAAAGGTTTACCGAAAAGCCTTTCGCTTTCTCCAAACGTGAAGTCGCATCTGTTTAGGATCCCAGATGCAAAGAGACATTTGCTCAAGACCCCAGATGTAGAGGGGCATATACTCAAGTCTCCCAAATGTAGTTTTAAATCTACTCAAGCTCATAACAAACCCACACAAGCTCTAGAACTCTTGATTTTGATTTATGACTTTTTACAAGATGGGGATCCAAAACCTGCAACAAAATAAACACGAATAAGTAAATTAGAGATAGCAAGGCAGATCTAAAATATAACCCTTTGGAGGTCCCACCATGATCACCATTTTGTAAGCAATGAAAATACACCCAAACAATGCAAGAAATAAACAAGTAATTTGCAATGAATAAAATGCTCTTTGTATTGAAATTTTTAGGAGCCTTGATCTCCTCTTTTTACAATGGTAATCTACCTTAAATTTGTAGGGGTATTATTACAAAATAATCTCAAATGCTTGTCTTGTTAGAAATTTGAGTTGTTTTATGTTGTCATTGATGTCACATTAATGTCACAAGGTAACATTGAGTTTTTATGACCAAAGCATTCATATTTTGGAGAGCATGGATATATACAGGGTTTTTGTGAAAACCAAGGTAGGTAAAATAAAAGATTTTATTTAAAACCATGGATGGCATATTTGAAATCAGTTTTTTTTAAAACCCAGGTTGGCTTTTCGTTTTGTCGAAAAAGGTGCCCTAGAGATGGAGATATTCAATTTTGAATATTTGGTTTAAATTTTAATATTTAAAATTAAAATTACCTCAGTGTCGACGTCATCATCAAAAAGAAATTAATTTAAAAGTGTCACCGACGTTTGCAAAATTAAAAGGAAGTTGCATATAAATGCAAAGGCTTTTATTTCAAAAGCCTTGGAATCAAATGCAGAGGAGATAAGACAAAAAGTGTCGAAATATTCATGTGGTAGTTTGGTCCAACGATGAGCAAGGGGAGTGCAAAGGTTTTTGCTTGTGAAAGATATGAGGTTTGATTCCCATGGGTTAGAGTTTCGAGCAAGAGAATTGGCCCACGTTTTTGTTGACATGAGCAAGGGGAGAAGGACAAAAGCACATTATGCGCTCTTCATCCTATGCGAGTGCGTAGCTCGCGTGGTCTGTGGTGTCGAGATTAAGGATTGTTTGGGCAGATACGAGGATTCGATTCCCTCTAAGAGGAAAGTAAAATTTTTATTATTATTGCCTAATGTTGGAGGAATAAGGTGATGAGGGTTGATTTGATTTTTTATTGGAAGGCAAGTTTAAAAGCATTTTTAGAAAAGAAGATATTTTTGGTATTTTCCTTTTATAAAAGTATATCATATTATATATTGTTGAAAATCTTATTTCGAGGGCTATTTGACTAACTCATTTAGAAGAATAAATAAGGTGTATATAGAGAGATATTTATGTTTTTGTAAATGGTTTCAAAGTGAATGTTGTTTTGTTTCAAATTGTGTTGAGTGTGGCATATTTCCAAAGGGGTTTCTTCACTTCATAAAAGGTATGGGCACATTCTCCTATTGATTGTTTATGGTGGTTGATTTTTGAAATATCATTGGAGGGAAAATTATTGTTTGTGGTTTCCTTTTCGAAAGTGGTTGGTTGAATGCATCAAGGTTTTCTGAATTGAGAGTTGTGTTTAAAACCTTGTGTTATAAGCATAGTGGTTGAAGCCCATTGGTTGTGAAATAACTTGAGTTATAAAAGAACATGAGTATCATTGTTATGTGAGATTTGTGGTTGAGCATTGTTGGAAACATTTGAGTTGGTTGATACATACTTGGACTAGGGTTGTGTGAGAAAGAGTTGTCCCTTGTGATGATTGGTTGAGTTGAGTTGATTGAGCCTAGTCAAGTGATGTGTGAAATGATTGTTCAAGTTCTATGAAACAAACTATTCCATCATTATATGTTGAGTTGAGATTGAGGTTATAACATATTGAGTCTCTAACAATTCTCTTTATGGTTCTATAAGACTTGAGTTGAGTTGAGGTTGACTTGAATTTAGTTGAGGTTGATTTGAGTTGAGAGTGAGTTTAGAACTTATTGAGTCTCTAACAATTTTCTTTATGCTTCTATGAGTTGAGTTGAGATTGATTTGGGTTGAGAGTGAGATTAGAACATATTGAGTCTCTAACAATTCTCTTTATGCTTCTATGAAGTGGATTTGAGTTGAGATTGCCATTCATTTTTGAGTTCATTTTGAGTACTACTTGAGCATGATTGATTGAGCCTTTGAGAAGGCCTTTGGGACATATTTGAGGACAGTGTTGGGATAGACTTGTGGATAGTTTTGGGCAAGTTCTTGGTGAGCTTGCTAGAGTAGATTTGGGCAAGTTCTTGGTGAGCTTGCTAGAGTAGATTTGGGCAAGTTCTTGGTGATATTGCTAGAGCAAATTTGGACAAGTTCTTAGTGAGCTTGTTGGAGCAGCATTGGACAAGTTATGTGTGAGCTTGTTATTCATAATTGGACAGGTTCTATGTGATCTTGTTATTCAGCATTGGATAGGTTCTGTGTGAGCTTGTTATTCAGCATTGGACAAGTTTTGTGTGAGCTTATTATTCAGCATTGGATAGGTTCTGTGTGAGCTTGTTATTCAGCATTGGACAGGTTCTGTGTGAGCTTGTTAAGTAGGTTATGTGTGAACCTATTGAGCAGGTTCTTAGTGAGCCTATTGAAAAATATTTGGAGGTGATAGAGTAGATAGGATAGAGTCTTAGTGGATAGAGATCCAACAACCAGCATAGTTGAAGACAGATCTGAGTGAGGAGTCTTCAAGTGGAGAGAGGTCCACCAGTCAATGCAACAGAGAGACAAAGTCTTCTAGAAGATCACATAGCCAGAGCATAAGGGGAAAGAGTTATCCTTTGGATAGAGATCCATAAACATTGTAATTGGGAGTGATTCCCAAAGATATTGATTGAGAAAGTTTTAGTAAAATATTTTCTCCGTGGAGTAACCCACATTGGGTGAACCACATAAATTGTTGTGTCTCAATTGTGTGTGGTGACTTGTGCTCTTTCTTACTACTGCTATCTGAGTTATTAATGCAGATTGCTATATTTGGTTATTAAAATTAAGGACATTAATTGATATTGGTTTGTAATAAAAGTAAAAAGTGACCTTATATTGTTCACCCCCCCCCCTCTCAGTATAAGCTTGTGTTCTTCATGTCTTTAGACTACAATAAACCCAAAGAATGGTGAAAACCCTCATGGGCAGCTCAAACTAAAAATGGGTATCTCAGATCTCCTCTACTATAATCAATTTTGAGAGTGGGCTTGTGTATCCTAGGTGAGCCACTCTTTGTATCAACAACTTCTCAAAAACCTGCCTCTTGCACCTGTGTAAAATACAAATAAGAATAAGATTAGTAGCACTAGGAGTGCATCCACTGTATGAGGTCTTATTTGATATGGATAAAGCTACAAAACCCTAATCTGAATATTTGCATAATGTAAAAACAATGGATAAAATATAGAAAACAAATAAATCAAACTACCTTGCTTATACCTAATTCGATTTGTGTCTTTTGGGGCTAAATATTTTGTTGAGCAGATGTGAAGCCATGTCTAGGGACTAGCTAAACATAGACCTGCATCTGTGTAGATGTAGAGCCACATTTGGATTTGGGTAGATGCCCTACCGAATCTGGATATGAGTTGCAGAATTGATGGGAATCAATTCAGGGTCTCAATCTCTCGTTCTCCAAACTTCGGTTAAGGTTACTCTCACGATTTCAACATAGTGTCATTATGGATTTTTAATGCTTCTTTTCTCTCCATCCCCCATTCACAAAAGTAAAAGGGATTTTATAACCTTTTAAAAGGCTAGGGTTAGGGTTTGGAAGTGGTAAGTGGCAAGCTAGGATTAAAGTATGATTAGTGGCTAGGACTTATATATATATATATATATATACCTTGCTTTATTAAGAGAGGAGAGATCAGGAGGTCGAGGGATAATAACTTGGAGGGAAGCCGCCCTATTCTATCTTAAAGGACTGACCCGATATTCTTTATCACTCCGAACGCCCCGATCCATTCTATCCGGGAACCATTCTCTCCCTTCCAACCCCCGGCACATGGAGAGAGGAAGTACCTTTGAATTTTAAGGGCCGGTTGTTTCTATCGTCTCATGGAGGAGTGGAGAGCTCATTACTGCAGCTCATGCTTTGTACTACCTCTACATACCACCGCATTCGTCTCTGTGCGCCGGTGGAGGGTCTTGAAAATGTGTAACTAGCTTATTTCCTCATTCTCCTTCGGATGGGGCTTCGCTGTCTCTCCCGATCTTGGTACCAGCATGCGAAGGTACGAATCCGGCTCCTCTAGTTATATATATATATATATATATATATATATATATATATATATAAGTCCTAGCCACTAATAATACTTATATATATATATATATATATATATAACAAATGGCTAGGATTTAATGTCTACAATTAATATATTTTAATCCTTAACATTCTTCCTTGTGTATGTGTGTTCAACAAACTAGCTCATAGACATCTTCATAACATGTGATGCTTGAGGTAACCCTTACTTAGTTGTGGTAGCATGTTGGAGTGGGATATATTCCATTAAGGGGGACATGTAATAGTGTCTTCTCATTGTGACCCCTAACTCAACTTAAGTAGTGGATGTTGTAATTTGTAATCCTTGCTAATTATTAATGATTGACATTGTATATTATATTGTATATTAGCATGTGAGCCAATGTGAGACCTTGTATGGTGATCCATGTGTTGTTATATCAGTCAATAATATAGTAGTTTATCATTTACTAGGATATATGCCTCTATATCAAAAGTGTATTTATACACCACTCAAACCATTCTTTTTATTTGGTTGGAGATCATTCTTTCATTCATTGGAGAGATATTTGGTGTCTAAGTGCACCTTACCTATCTTTCATCTCTTTTTATTCCTTTGTTTTATCTAGATAATATTTTGATTCAGTTCATTCCTCTTTAAGTATTGTGTGTTTCTCAAAGTTAATGGACATAGAATTTCCCTTTTGGGCATACTTTCCTATTTAAATTTGCATGTGTTAAGCAACATAATTTTTAAGTGTGATCTCCAAATAATAATGATAGTAGTCGTAGTTTTGGTGTTAGGGTGGTATAGAACTAGCCATTATAATTATTAATGAATCACATATATATTTGATAAAAAAATGATCTTACACCAATAAGTGAGGGTAATAAATTATTATAATTAATAATTATCATTAATATCAAGTACAATTCTCTAAATGTGTCTCAATTTGAGCCCCTTATCTCAATTGAGATATTCGTTTTCTTTCTATTTTCAGCTATTTAATTTTTGTAGTTGTTTTATGGTTTATACTATTAGTTACCTTAACATCTCCCATTTGAATGTGGTGGATAGAGGTACAATAATATTATAATTAGTTTAATTTATTTTGAATCATTCATGCCTTTGGTCTATGTAATGTTCTTGAAGCATTTTCCAAGTATATATTTTCATTTCACTAATATATATGTCATTAAAACCTTTACATGAAACAATATACAATCCAAATAGGACAAAATCCAAAATTTACTTCCTAAACACTCCAACTAAAATCAAAGCAAGAATTTGCAAGTTACTGCAAATGGAGGAGGTAAATTTACCAAAAACTTATCTAGGGATGCCATTATTTGAGGGGAGAATGAGGATAGAATTATGGAATCCAATTATAAGTAAAGTTCATAATAAACTTTCGACATGGAAAGGTAGATGGTTATCGTTAACATGAAGAGTGTTGCTAATTTAGTCTTATAGGTTGTTCCAACATGTTATATGCCATTGTATACTATGTCAAAATCAATAGAAAAATATTTAATCTCTATTATGTGATCCTTTTTTTTGTCAGGATTACATGATAAAAGGAAATTTCCTTTGGTGAAATGGAGCAGGATGTGTAATGATAAAATTAGGGGAGGTCTTAGTTTAAGAGTTCTTATAGATGTAAACTTAGCTCTTAGAGAAAATGTAATCTAGATATTGTACAAAGAGAGCCAAAGACAATGGGTAATAATTATTCTAAGTAGGTCCGAGGGCCTGGTTCAACGGTTAAAGCGCTTCTTTCGGAGCGGGGAGATCGGGGTTCCATTCCCTCGGGCCTCGTCGGACTGAATGCCTGTCCCCGTCCAGGTGCGTCAGCGACGTAAAAGGTTCAAATTGACTGGGGCATGGTGGTATAGGGGCGGTCTGCGCGAGGTTTCTCTGGTGGCGGCTTCTGGGGGTGGACTGCGCAAGAAACTGTGGCGGCTTTCTGGCGGCTGGCCCAGGACTCGTGGCGGCTATCGAGTCCACCATGTTAAAAATAATAATAATAATAATAATAATTATTATTATTATTATTATTATTATTATTATTATTCTAAGTAGAAGAGAAAAAAGAAATAAAAAAGTCATGATAAAAATGTATGCTACAACAAATGTAATTATTTAGTATTGTGATGGGAGTGGCCCCCAATAGAAGCCACATATAACATATTAAAATAATAATAGTAATAATAATTCTAAGTAAGTATGTTGAGCCCAATGACCCAAGCTTAATATTTACTATATTCTCTCTACCAAATGATTATGCACTTTGGAATGGTTTAAAAAAATCTATTGATATTTTTATTAAAGGTTTAAGATAAGTTGTGGGAACTAGAGAAAAAAATTCTATTTGGATGGATACTTGGTGTGATAAAAAACCACTCAATATAGATCAAATTTTGAAACCATGGATGAGATTACTTCAAGATAAATATGGTGATAGGGTTTCATATATTTTGTACAAGGATCAAGAAGGAAGATACAAATGGAAAGAATATTTATTTACAACTATACAAGATATTTATGCTAGGAGGCAGTTGAGTAGAAAGATAACAACAATGATTATTCTGAGGGGAACCAAGGATAAATTGATTTGGGAGTTGAATAGCTCAGGGGAATACATAAGAAGAAGTGGAAATAATGTAAAGCACCAACAAAATAAGAATATCTCAAGAATATGGAGAGATATTTGTGATAGCCCAAGCATTCATAAAGTCAAAATGTTTGTTTGGCTAGTAGGTCATAGAATAATCTAATCTTGGGATAACCTTATGAAAAGGGGTTTTCATGGCCCTTCTCAATGTGTTATTTTTAAAAGGGAGGAGGAGAATATAGACCATCTCTTGGGACATTGCTCAATAGTTTGGAAACTATGGTAATGGATTCTTAATATATTTGGTAAATGCATGGTGATGATAGCAGAATTGAAGAATGGTTAAAGCAATGGTATAGCACTTTTAAAAATGAGGCTTTATAAAAAATTTGGGATATATCAAAAGACACAATACTTTGGGTTGTATGGATAGAAAGGTATAGAAGAATATTTAAAGGAAAGGAAAGCAGTTTAGAGGTAAAGAAAAAGAAGATATGTTTAGCCATAGAATATTCTTAACCAACCCTATCAAATCATACAATCTTATGGGTCTCAAATGTATCAATTTCATAAGAGGCTACTTAATGTAAAAAGAGGTATAAATATATGGACTCGAAATATCAGATTCAATAACAAGAACAAGTGAGAATGGCAAGAGAAAAATAACTTCAAACTAAGCAAAAAGCCTTGGAGGAAGGTTGGGAATATGATTTATTATAGGAAGAGAAAAATGAAAACAAAAAATTGGTAATGAATAGGAGAGATAAGAACAGGTTTGGAGGTTAAAATCTTGAAGAATTTGGCTTCAGAAAGGAGATTCAAACACATCTTTCTTCCACAAGGCAACTAGTCAAAGAAGGGGAGTTAACCAGATTTCCATGATCAAGAACTCAAAGCGAGAGGAGATCAAAGATCAAGACTTAATTAAGAAGGAAGTAGTTAATTATTTTGAGACTTTATTAAACTTGGGGATAGAAAACAATGAAGAACCTCAACAAAGAATTCTCAATTGCATTCCAAAATTAGTCACAATGCAAATGAATGAAGAACTAGAGAAATCCATTACAGAGGAAGAGGTCTATGAGACAATCAAGAGTATGAGCCTAGATAAGGCCCCGAAGCTTGATGGATTTCAGGTTAATTTCTATAAGTCCTATTGGAAAATCATAAAGGAATATTTGATCAAAATTATTGTAGAATCTAGATAGAATGATGTGATTTTAGGGGCTATCAATACCTACTTCATTGCACTCATTCCTAAAAATAGAGATGCAGTATCCTTTGATAGATTTTGTCCTATTTCTCTTTGCAATACCTCTTATAATATAATAACCAATTTAATGGTTAACAAACTGAAGCCCTTCATAAATGATTTGATCTTGATGGAACAAGGTGGATTCATTTTGGGTAGACACATACACGATAATATTGTAATAGCTCAAGAAAATTTACATTCTGCAATGATAAAAAACAAAGCCATGACAATCAAGGTGGACCTCTCTAATGCCTATGATAGGTTGGATAGGTAGTTTATAAGCAAGGTGTTAAAAAAATGGAATTTAATGATATATGGACAAACTAGGTGCAAGGATGCATATGTAATCCAAATGTTGTTCTAATAAATGGGGGCCCATCCTCTTTCTTTGAGAAATCAAGGGGTATTCGGCTAACACTAAATCCTATGAATTGAAAGTGCATGAAAGGAGAGAAGCATAAACGAATCGAAACCAAATAGAAAGCCAATATGGAAGACAACCCTTTTTATTAATATGCTTAAAAACTCGGTTACAATTCGCCTCCTCCCTTTTTAGGGGCTAGGAGCGTTAAATGTGTTCTTGTCACATCAATGGATGCTATTCCTTCTTCCGCGTGCCCACATGTAAAGTGGGTGGACCAAACGTCATCGCCGCTTGCGTTGATGAGTCTTGACTCCTTGTTGCTCCTCTAATGTTGAGACCCTACGTTCAAGGAAACAGGAAATAGTCAATAGCACCTGTAGATAAAATGAAACATGCAATCCCCATGCCTTCAATTAGTACATGCAAAATATAAATAAAACGATAACTAAAATAGATCCAAATGAACTAAAAACTTGACAGGGGCATAAAAACATCACCAGGAAGGCACTACAAATGGAACAATCAAAAAATTTGCCACAGATTCGTATTCGCTCTAGGGCGGGACGAATAGACCTACAACAAAGCGTCAAAAAGCACTGTCCCAAATGTCACATCCGAGAAGCTCCAAATCACCTGCAAAGTTGGGGGTTAGCTAAAAGGGGGTATTTTGGGAAGACCGAGAAGGTCAGATTTTCCCAATTTGGCCTCTATCACCGGGAATTTGATGATGCTACCTGCATGTTAGTAAAGGCGAGAAATGATAAAAACATGATCAAAAATGCTCAAAACGATGTGAAATTTGAATGACAACCTATCTAAGAAGCATAGAATCAGATGCAAAAATAATAGAAAGGAAATCTGCTATAGATTTCTAATCACTCCGGGGTGGGGCGATTAGAACTGCAGCAGTGCAGGGAGCGCCTAGGGGCAGGACGCCCGTCGTTTGGGGCCCGATTTTGGCACCAATCCACTTGGGATGGGTCCAAAACCTCTTGTGGGGTGTTGTCAAAAAATTTGGTAGGATGTTATGGCCAAATGTCAGGTTTTGGTTCCAGATTTGCCCTTCCAATAATCACCCAATGACCTCCTCTCCAAAAGAGATCAAGGATGTGAAAGGCACAAATCAAAAGGTGTGTGTGGATGTAAAACGGTAGCACTTCGTTGCTCAAAATGCTCCTTCTCTGTATATTTTTGGGGTGAGAAGACTCACCATTTTATAGACCTGATGGTCTCTTTGGATGAGCATGCAGAGGCGCCACTTGGCAATCATGCCTTCCCAAGGGGGGAGAAGATTCCTCCCTGATTAGGGGCTCCATGACTGCCCTATAACTGCCTCTAACGCTCAAAAACGCTCACTCACACTCCCATGCAATGAAGGAAGAGTTAAGTGGCAGATCTGAGCTGCCATTTGTCAAGATTTGACTTTTTGCCCGTCAAACCTGCTATTCGCCCCACCCTGGAGCGAATACTGCTAATCGTCCCTGGGTGGGGCGAATACCAATTTGTAATCGTCCCTGGGTGGAACGAATAGGGAGCAGAGTGCTTGAAGGTGCCAAATTGACCTCTGACCTTCCAAAATTGTTGTGAGAGTGGTTAGGACCACTGTTTAACCTCTGGGGGCTACCTTGGGGGCTATGTGTGTCAATGCGATCAGTGTTTGTAGTCACATAATCGGATTGGTGCTGTTTTGGTGTCTATAGATGCCCCTTTTTGGGATGCGCTGTGCGTGGCGCAGTGTTGAGCAAAAATAGATAACCAAAGCACTAATGATTAGGGTTTCTCAAGTAACCTAACCAACTTTTGATGCCCCAAGTATGGAAAGGGCATGCATTCTTGAATCCTTGCTTCTGACGACCGAAGGAACTCAATTCAAGTGTTAACCTTTTTTTGGTGAGGTGTTACTTGATCTTGGACATTGATCAGTCATGAATAGGCAAAGGGCACAACCTTTTGTCTGTGGGAACCTTGAGTTCATGATTCACGAATGCCAAGTGTTTGATCAGCTTGTGATTATTGCTTGTTTGTTGCCCCAAGCAAGGGCGTGATTGTCTTTGTCAATGATTCTTTGAATGCATGCCATTTCCATGATTGGGTGTGTATTTTTTGATTGGTGACTAAGTGTGACTACCCCCTCAAGCGACGAATCGATGAGGGAATGACCTACATGAGAAAAGTGACGAGTCGCTTGACCCAAGATGACTTGTGTAAGGGTGCCTTCAGTTGTTTATCTTTGAATGTTTGTGCAGTTTCCGACATTTAGACCTATTTTTGGTGGGTGTTAACCCTTTTTGTGATGCCTTTTGGGGCTGAAATTGTCAAAAATCCGTCCTCCCGTGGAGCGGTCCGGCTATGGTAGCCTTCTTAGGGAGTAGGATAGTGACAATTTGTGACCCCAACGTCAGTTTTGCATGCCAAGAATGTTAGGCGCAAAGGCGCCTTTGTTCGACAATGTTATTGCTATTTTTGGGTGGGTTTGGACCCTTTTTGGGATGTCGTTTGGGGATGAAATTCTCAGCAATCCATCCTCCCGTGGAGCGGTCCAGCTATGGTAGCCTTCTTAGGGAGTAGGATAGTGAGGATTTGTGACCCCGACGTCTGTTTTGTATGCCCAGAATGTCAAGTGCAAAGGCACTCTCATCGGAAATTTTATTGCTTGTTTTGGTGCATTTTGGTGCAATTTTTGTTGTGTTTGCGAGGTCAAAGGACCGGTTTATTGTAGCCTACGGGCATTTTTGATGATATATATATACAGATGACTTTCTTTTGTTTATACACGTGTTGTGATTTGATTTTATGCACAGTGACTGATGTTTGATGGATGCATGTTAATTTACATTATGTATGGATATGTTGCGATGAATGCTAATGTTTCTAATTTATATGATATGCAAATGGAATGGATGAATTGAATTTGTGATTTTTGGCGGTGGCACCATAGACTGTTTAGAACTTATGGCTTTTTGTCCTAGGCGATTGTTGTGGTAAATGACTTTTTGTGTATACATGTTATTTTTTGTATTTTCTGATGGCGATGCAAGGATGAAAGATATCACAGTTGGTTTAGAATGTAGTTAAGGTTTTCTGAGACTCGGATGTTTTAACTAACTAGCCAAGACTGTACTTTTATCTTACAAGACTTTTGAACAAGGTATGAATCCGACTTGTCTTTGACCAAGTTATTTCACATCCCTATGTGTGCAATTGAGTTTGTTTATGTGGTATTTGTCAGGATACCGCCAGTGCCAGATAGGCTGTCAACCAAACCTATACTGAGGATCACCTAATTAGCTCCACTAACTCCTTTGTTGTATTTAGTCAGATTAATCTGTGGTGCTATCTAGGATACCATAAGCTAGCTCATCCACATGCAAACATTGATCTGCACACAAGTTAATGTGACAGATATATCGTCATGCGGGAGGTTTGCCACCAGTGACCGATAGGTTATCCACCAAATCGATACTGAGGTTTACCTCATGACCTTCTGAATGTTGAGAGTTCCAGGGATTCAAGTTTGACTCCCTTCTTTTCTTCAATTGTATTGGGATACTTGCTCTTTTGTAGTGATAAAAATCACTGTTTATTTTTGTTTTTTCTTTTGAGCAAGGGATTTGAATATTGAGTGATGAGAATCACTATTGTATGTGCCTTTTGATGTATGCACTTTGGTTGTGATGTCAAACTTTTTGGAGTTTTGACTTTTGCAAATTTTTTGATGTTTTGCAACTTTTTGAGAACTTGGGATTCTTGGGGAATTGGGTAGGGAAGATGCTTGTCCTTTTGCCAACTCTCAGCATTCTTGGGGTCATTCGCACAGGGGGATGAGCAAGATAACCTTTTCACTAGATGGTATCCTGGATTGCTTTGCAGGTTTCATCTTTCGTTCACACAACTTGGGAATTTTTATGTGTGTTTTAGCTTGTGTTGGGATGCTACGTAACAAGGTGTGATCCAAGTAGAACTCTACCTTTGTAAAATCTGTCTGACTTTGTACAGTATTTGGCTAGAAATCTAAAGACAGCTGAATGACAAAAACTCTAGATACATTAGAAGACAACTGATGCATGATATGGTGAAACTATGGATGGCGTTTATTTTTGATGGACTATTTATAGAGTGGAAAAATGTGGAGAATGATGGATTTGCCGAGTAATTACAGTCTATGGTGCCTTTGACCTGTATGACCAACAAATATGCAATGTATGGATGTGATGCTTAATGCAACTATTATTTTTGTGTTTTCGATTGATTGATTTTTGTGAGTATGAAGATGAGATGCAAAAGAGTTCTTTATTGTTGTGATGATTTTGAGTATGCATGGAAATGAGATGCAAATTTTTGTTATTTTTGATGATTTTATTGTTTTTGAATTTTTTTATTTTTGACCAAGCGATTGTGGGAGCCCTTGGAGCTTTTGGTTTGACCAAAGGGATGATGGGTACCTTTGGGGCTTTTGGTTTGACCAAAGGGTTTGTGGGCACCTTTGGGGCATTTTTGGGTTGACCAAGCGATTATGGGAATCCTTGGAGCTTTTGGTTTGACCAAAGGGATTATGGGTACCTTTGGGGATTTTAGGGGTTGACCAAAGGGTTTGTGGGCAATCCTTTGGGGGAATTTTGGGATTTGACCAAGCGATTATGAGAATCCTTGGAGCTTTTGGTTTGACCAAAGGGATTATGGGTACCTTTGGGGGGTGTTTGGGTTTGACCAAGTTTGATTCGGGCAACCTTTGGGGTGTTTTGGGGTTGACCAAGCGATTGTGAGAATCCTTGGAGCTTTTGGTTTGACCAAAGGGATTATGGGTACCTTTGGGGCATTTTTGGGGTTGACCAAGCGATTATGAGAATCCTTGGAGCATTTTGGGTTGACCAAGCGATTATGAGAATCCTTGGAGCATTTTGGGTTGACCAAGCGATTATGGGAATCCTTGGAGCTTTTGGGATTGACCAAGCGATTATGGGAATCCTTGGAGCTTTTGGTTTGACCAAAGGGATTATGGGTACCTTTGGGGCATTTTGGGTTGACCAAGCGATTATGGGAATCCTTGGAGCTTTTGGTTTGGGGGGGGGGGGGGGGAAACTATGGCATCTGTTGTCTAGATAAATGATATGATTGGATCGGTTGGATTGTGGATGGGGGCGGTTAAGTCAATGGAGATCATGTTGATGAAATGATTTTGGTCTCCATTACCATGGGTGTGGTGACTCGGACATCCTGGATGATCTTTGTGCTCCGGATCTGGCTCTGGAGGTATTGGCATGAATGGATCGGCCCTATGTGCGGATAGGAGGACAGGGTCTGCCCTCGACACTGATATCTCTATAGGGTCTCTAGGTGGTAGGTGCTCTCTATATGCCCAAAGTGGCGGATTCAACACTTGGTCCCACTGTGCTGGGTTTAGGTGCCACTCATGCCCTGGCCTTATGTTTAGTTGTTCAAATATGTCATCAATATCTAGGGGGTATTGTTGCTGCATCTGCCACATGTGATTGAGATATGCCATCTCAGTTTCATCTTCATAATCACTGTCGGAGATCCAAAGGCCTTCGTTGGTTCCAATAATTATTTGCGACATTAGAGGCTCATCTTGCTTGAGCAAATTGATCTGGCCCCATCGGGGTTGTTCCACTCTCTGTGGGGGGACCTAATTTCCTTGAGGTGGCCCTTGCTCGATTGGAGCATCCAAAGGGAACATTGCCAAGAGGCTTTCTTGATAATCATCCATGGGGGTCACTTGTGAGTGATTGCTATCCGATTCGAAGGGGTCCCATGGTGCTACCTCATATTCTGACTCGTCTTCGAAAGATCCTTCTTGACCTTGTCTATACCCCTCTTGTAGGTGAGTTCTCGAACTTTCTCCTCTCTCGAGCGAAGGGAAAGGGTTGTTGAGGTCAACAAGGTTGGTTGTCAACAATGGGAGATAATCCCCCAATGTATATGTCGTGTTAGGATTGGCATATGGATCTAATGCCAATCCACCCTTGTTGCCTATCCCTAGGCCTTGCATGTTCTCTACCAAGATGTCCAAGGGTAGAGGGTGGTTGAACCCTACTCCTAATTTGTCGTATGGCATTTGATATCTTGGTTGGCAAAGAACACACACTCCTTGCTCATATCTGCCTAACCCATATCCATGCCAATTGCATTGGCCAAGGTATCTCAAAGCGAAGTCTGGGTTGGACAAATAGTTGACATCTTCTGCAAAGGGCTCTTCATCTTCTTCCTCTTGCATGTATGGTTCAATACCATGATCAAGGCCCCCATACACAAAGTTTGTCTGATTCGATGGGTAGCCTAGAGGAACAATGGTACCGATGGGGAGGCGAGGTCTCCCCATGTCCTGCATGGACTCCAGTGTGGGTGTTGCTACAATATTCCACACTAGATACTCCCCCAAGCCCGTATTGGCCATTTCAACGATGATTGTTGGTGATTGAGGGGGAGGGAACGGAAGTTCTTCCTGAGTCCACTCCATGTCGGGTGAACTAGGAGCCTCGACTTCCATTCTGCTAGGCATCTCCTCGGTAGAGATGGTTGAGACTGATGGTGGTGCCTCTTCCAGGGGTTTCTTCCCTTTGTCCTTCTATGTGGCCACCGTAGGTGGCATCGTTGGTGAAGGACCAGACGATGAAGATGGACCCGGCTGGGGATTTGATGGACTTGTCAATGGGGATGCCTACGGAATCGGACCCTGTTTAGATGGATTCAACTAAAAATCCAAATGCGTTGATGGAAGGGTCGATTGCGGCATTAGTTGCACCGTATTGCAATACTTGAAGGGTTCTAAGTCCATCGGGACTACATGCACCTGCCCTTCGAATGTATACTTTAAGCACTAATGAGCTATCGAAGGGACACACTTCATGTCCCTGATCCATGGCCGACCCAACAAGATGTTATAGGCCATCTCACCCTCCAAGATGTGGCACAATGTAGGTATAGTCTTTTGCCCCACTTGGATGGGTAGGACAATTGTGCCAACTATCGAGCATATTGCATCATTGAATGCTCGCAGTGTATAGGTGGAGGCCACTATGTGAGATGCGGGCAACTTTAGGTGCTTCAAGGCTCATTGTTGTAATGATATTACTTGATGAGCCAGTGTCCACCAATACCCTCTTGTATAGAATCCCGTTGACCCACGCGATGACGTGCAGGGGTGGATCCGCCATGTCACCAGCCACTAATTTCAATTCGTCCTCTCGAAAGGTGATGATTGGCTCAGTGCATCGTTTGACATGTCCCATGAAGTTGTTGAAGGAGTTTGCTTCATGGGGCTGCAACTCGATGGCTTTTAGTATCTCCATTAGAGCCTCCCGATGGGGCGATGATTGTTGTATGAGCTCGTAGATGGAGAGCCTAGCCGATGTGGTCCTCAAAATCTGGGTGAGTTTGGTTCGAATCGTGGCCACTGGTCTAGGTGAAGGAGGTTGCGTAAGGTGTTGTTGTGGTTGTGACATTGTTGGCACCTCTCCTATAGCTTCCGCGGGGGTAGCTGTGCTCGGGTACCTCTTGTTCCGAGTCACTATACTGATCATCCCTACATACCCCTGCATGGGGCAGTTATGTGTTACCTCATTGACTTGTAGGGTCTTTTCCTGCGCATCATGGGCAGGCAAGGGGTCCTTAAAGACCTCCATTTGTTGGTTGCTTGGTGCCACGGGATTATCCACCGCTAATGTCTTGTTATCTATTAAGTCTTGCACCAAGCCTTTAAACTTCCAACATGCATTAAGGTCATGTCCCTTCCATCTGTGGAACCTACAGTACAAGTCTTCCCTATAGCCCTTAGGTTTTGGCGCATTGGGGTCTATGGGTTGAATCTCGGGTAGGTTGATCAAGTTTGCCATTGACAAGCGGTCAAACAGGGAGTCTCTGGACTCCGTGTAAGGTGTGAATTGTCACCTAGGGAGACATTGCTAATTTTGTTCTTGCCTCTGATTTTCTCTGTCATAACTATTAAGAGGCACCGCTTGATAGTTAGCCTTTTGGGGCTGTGTTGCTTGTGCAGGCTTAGGGACGTTTATAGCAACCTGATTGACCACAATGGGTTTCTGTTGCGTGGTCCCTATTTTGGTGTTCTTAGACCATTCTTTCTTCTTTGGCTTGGCTATCTCGCCATCCTGAATCTTGATCTCCTCAATGATTCTGGCTTGCGCCAAAGCTTCCTCTAAAGTGGCATATTGCTGCAGCTGCAATAGCATAGAGATCGATCTCAAACAACTCTTTGAGAACATTTGGGTGAGGTCGGACATAGGAGGGAGGTAGGGCAGCTTTGAAAGCAAAGTCCTCCACCGGTTCCCATAGGCCACCATGGTTTCTTCCTCATACTTCTTGAGGTTGGCTAGGTCGCTTAGTGACACCTTCTTCTTGGTGTTGAAGGCGAAGCGTTCGAGGAACGCATCCACTAGCTGATCTAAGTTACTAATGTTGTGCTTTGGCAATTGAGTGAACCAATCCGAGGTAGGGCCTACGAACATGGTGATGAATGTTCTTAGTAGCAAAGCATCATTGTCCTGAATGCCAAAGCATTGGCTCAGGAATCTAGTCACATGCTCTTGGGCATCCTCCTCACCTCTAAATATTGCCAATTGAGGCAGTTTAAAGTGTTCAGGGTAAGGGGGTGTCAGCACTGATGGATGCACAGGATGACTACGGAGTTGGCGTAAAGTGGGCTTTTGGGGCCCAGAAGTCTTGGTCTCCATAGACTCCAAGTGCTCTAGCAGCGCTTTATATGCATCAGAAGATTTGATCTCTTCCTCTTTGGTTAGTTCCCGTTGTGGGTTGTGGGGAACTTGAGGCCTATGGAGGGGTGGCCGGATAGCACCCCCTCTGCCTTGGTAGGGCATTTCGGCCCGCTCTTCTTCTTGCTCATACTCCTCATAGGCTTCTTGAGGAGTTTTTGGATGAGACCTATGACCATGGGTGGGTCCCCACGGAGGGTGCCCATCGTTGTTCCTGGGAGTGGCCTCCCGCTCAGGTCTAGGAGGTCTCGAAGGTAGCACTTGGTAAGGTCATGGAGACCTGTCTCGTACCAAGGGGTTGCGCCTCTCATACGGTTCTGCTCTTTGGGTGCGAGGGGTTGGAACCCTCTCAGGCACAGTGTTATGGAGTAGCTCATCTGTTTGGCATCGAATGCGCTCTTTGCTAAGGCGATATAGATGCTCTAGCTATTGTTGGTCTTGCTCAAGTTGCATGATCTGCGCTTGGCGGGCGGCATGTCTGGCGACTTCCAGGTCGATTTGTTCTACCATATTGAGTCTAGGAGGCCTAGATGCCTCTCCTACACATTTATCTCGGTCATGATGATCCGAGATCTCTATAGGTCGCTTCCCTCTATCGAGGTTGGTGGCATTCACTCGAGGCTCTGGCCTCGGTAGGTGATTCTGGTAGATAGTAGGTGTGGAGGCGCATTGCTCCCATGCTGTGTATTGCTCTTGAGGAATGTAATGGTCTTCCTCATGCTCCCTTTCGTATATGTGAAAGGGGCGGGCAGAGTTGGCTCGCCTTGTTTGAAGAGCCTTGTGCTCTGGATTTGGCTTATTATTCCTAATAGTGATGGGGGGTAAAGGAGGGATGACATAATCATGTGGCCTCTCCTCATGGACCCTATGTTGTTCTAGTGCTTCATCGCATGGTGGCCACTCATACCGAGCTTCTAAGGGAGCCTTCCCATTTATATTGAGTGCCACGTGTAAGGACTCCTCCTGAAAGGGTCTATGTTGGACAGGAGTGCCCCTCGAAGGGGTGCCTCTATAGTCCCATTCTGAAATGGCATGATGTGGACTATCTTGTGGGTCGGGCCACCAAGGTGGTATGACCAAGTCCTTGGGGCTATAGCGGAGGCGACTTGTGCCCCCTTGTACACTCTTCGCAGCTCCTGCCCATGATTGGGCTTGGCTACGGGTGTACACCATGGTGGTGTTTTCCTACAAGATGCATAGATTTTTATTTCTTTTTATGATTTTTATGCTACACTAAATAGAAAATATCACACACACAAAGCAATGATTATCTCATTTAAAGATTAAAGGTGTGCCCTAAACCTGGTTTAGTGTGTTTTGATTTTTGTTTTGACAGTTTTTGTAAAGAAAATTGTGTAGCAAATGCAATATGATGGCTCTTATGACTCCCAAAAATGGTCGCCCCTTCGATATACCATTGCCGAGGCCGATATACCAACCTCTCTATATACCCGCCCTTACGTGAGGGAAACTATTGGTACGTGAGAGCAGATGGTACATGGAACATAGGCGGTACGGAAGGGGAATCACCCTATTTTTGACACCTACCATAGAAGACTTATCCTCATGCGCTGGGAATCACCCCAGCTACACTTGGTCAGCTTTCATCAGGATTTACGTCTAGCAATAGTAGCGATCGGGGTTATGGATGCAAAATTTCAAGCCAAGGTGGTGATGAAATCCATCGTTGGTCTTGATCAAGGGCTGGGGTTTTACGACCAGCTCCTTGGTGTTTAAATTACCACGTGGTGTGTGGGGTTCTTTTTAATTTGCATAAATGAAGAAAACATGCAGTAAAAAAACTTTTCCTAAGCAAGCAAATAACCAAAAAATAGAAAGCAAAAAATGACAGAAGGTGTTCAGGACCCCTACCTCTTCTCTGCCCAAATCTGCTGGTTCTGAGTTTCTGTCCTAAAACTGCATAGAGAGCTATTCATCCCTGGGTGGGATGAATAACAGAACTGTATTCATCATAGGGTGGGATGAATGCCCATTCATCCCTGGGTAAGACGAATTCCAGCTCTGTATTCGTCACAGACTGGAACGAACAATAGTCCAGCGTTTGAAAACTTGGTACCTACAAGCAAAAACAATCAAGTTTTGATCAGATTTATGATCTTAAAAATAGAGGACAAGAGTCCCACCGTGATCGCCACTGAAGGATGCCCTTTATCACCCTTTTTTTTCACTTTAGTCTCATAAGGTTTGAGCATATCCTTCCAAGTAAGTCAAGAAAAACACAATTTTCAAGGCTTAAGGGCTACTACCAATGTGAAAGCAACCTCTCATCTCCTCTTTGAAGGTGACACATTGTTAATGGGTTTAGCTAGCATTCAAATATTCAAGGCTATCCAAAAAATTCTAACAAATTTTAGTTCAAATTCTAAGAGTGTGATAAATAAGGAAAAAATATCATCTTTTTTCTCAATACACCACTCCGTTCAAAGAGAAAAATTTGCAGAATTCTACAATTCCAAGGAAGAAGAAGATAACTCAACAATCAAGTATCTAGGCATTCCTATCATAACTCATAACAATAAATCTATGGACTAGTTTTTCCGTGTAGACAAAATAAAAATAACAATAAACAGTTGGGAAAATCAAATTTTGAACCTGGTACGTAAAATAACATTGATTTTGGAAACTTTATCTGCAATCTCGATTTATTGGATGTCCTTAGTTTTAGATCCTAATACTGTAATAAGTGAAATAGAAAAATAATTCAGAATTTTTCTTTGGTCCAGAGGCAAAACTAGCTGGAAGAAATATCATGTTGTGAATTGGTATAATATGTATAGGCCCAAAAATTTTGGAGGTCTAGGAATAAGACAACTTGACAAAGTTGGCCAATTTGTAGCCACTAAAACTACTTGGATAATGTTGCTCAACTCTGAGACTCCTTGGGCTAACCTTTTATTAAAGAAATATTGTGGTGGAGGTAGACCAAAATATGTTTTGTTGAACCTCAATCTGAGATAGAGAGGTACCAAAATTTGGTTAAACATCTTGGAAGGGTTGAATATCATTAAGGAGAATCTAACTTGGGTGGTAAAAGAAGGTGACTTAAATTTTTTCACTTAGTCTTTGGCTGGGTCCAAACCCCTAGAAACAATTATAGATCTTAACAACATTAGGATTCATTTCTTACAACAAAACATTTACAAAGTAAAGGATTTATTTATGAAAATGACCCACACAACAGGGTGAAGAGATTGTGTTTTTAAAACAAATTTGGAAAACCTTTGTCCAAAAAAATTGAAAGATTATTTTAACTATCTAAAAGAACACTTTTGCAGAAGGCAATTTTTTCTCCAAGATGGGGAATACCTACTAGCATGAAGGGAGAATGAAAGGCTAGTTAATTTATCAGCAAAATCTATGTACATGTTCTTAACTGCTCAGGACAACGAAGATAATTCCCTCAAGGTGCAAATGGAGCAGGTTTGGAAGTCTAAAGTGGTTCCAAAAATATAAATGATCGGATGGTTGGTGGCTCATGGTGTGATTCTAATAGCTGAGAATCTAAGAAAGAGGGGTGTGATTGGTCCAGACAGATGTTACCTTTGTGAAAGAGAAGGAGAAACTTTAAATCATCTGCTCTTTACTATCTAATGTTTAGTAGATATTTGTACCAAGTTCCTAAAGCTCTTTAAATACTCTGCTTGGAAGTTAAAGTGCTTTATGGATGCTATAGAGATGTTGAATCAAATGATTAATTGCTTACCAGTCAAAGAACTATGCAACTCTGGTTTTTTTTTTGATGTGGCAGTTATGGAAGGCTTGAAATGACAAATGATTTAGATATTAGGTCATAAACTCGAGAAGAATTTGGATAAATTTAATCAGTTATGTAAGTGAATATGCTATTATTTTATTTCCAAATAAATTACTAACAATTGCACATTGTTCTAGGAAGCAAAAAGAAATTTTGGAGGTCTTTGGTTTGAATTTGAACCACAGTTCCTTTGAGACAAATAGTAGGTATTAACACCATAGAAGAATTTGTGGTGACCTTTTATTTTGATGGATCTTTCCTTGGATATTTGGGTACAGCAAGGACAGGGGGAAATTAGTATGGCCCTTATAGGAAAAGATCATTTACTTCTCTTAAGGGTTAGGGTTGAACACAAACAACTACACAAAAATGGTAGCTCTATTGAGAGGATTGAAAATTGCTTTGCAAGAAAATGTCACAAAGATTTTTGTCAAGGGTGACTCCAAGTTAATCATAGACTCCTTAGGGAAAAATTGGAAAGTAGATGATTTGGTCCTTAATGATATGAAAGAGGAAGTGATTAAATTGACAAAGTTCTTTAAGTCTTTCTAAATTCATCATGTTTATAGGGATTTTAATTCGAATTCAGATCAATTAGCAAAGACAGTCACACACTTAACTGCCATAATCTACAAACTTAACATTGTTCTAATTGATCATTAAAAAATAAAGAATCACTCTCTAGAACTTTCTTCGCTCAGCTAATTGCATTTTTTTTTGTCCTTTTTTGTTTAGGGATAGAGTGCAGTTATTTCAAGGAAAGACTTGGTTGTGAGGTTTCCAGTATTTTTGTTTTTGTCCATGTTTTAAGTTGAGGAATTGTCAGCTTCTCACGTGTGTTGCAGTTGTTTTTGTTCCAAGACTTTTAGAGTTGTACATTTTTGTTATTTAGATTGGTGGCCAAATATTATCGGCTCCATGGATGAGCTAATTGATATCCTAGTTACCTCTATTTAGGGCCAGTCATTGTAATCTCTTCTCAAGTTTAATAGATTCAAAGCCTTTTTTATTATAAAAAAAATGCATACAATCTCCAATATAGAATTAGAGAGCCTTGATAGATGGAGTCAAGTCATCAAATGGAATTATGATATTGGGTCCAAGAGAAACAAAAATAAGGCAAAGAATATAAAGTGAAAACCACTAGATGTGGAGTTGGTCAAATTGAATTTTGATGGAGCATCTAAAGGAAATCCAAGATCAAAAAGAGGAGGAATAATTAGAAATAATAGAAGAGATATTTTGTCTCATTACGCTTTCAATAGTGGATTTAAGACAAATAATGAAGCTGAAGCTTGGGCGGCTTTAAAAGAGTTAAAAATATGCAAACAAATTAAATGGAACTATGGATGGAAGGTGATTCATTCATAGTAATAAATGTAATTTTGAGGAAAACAAAGGCTCCATAGAACATACAAGAGATACTTGTGGAAATTCAAGATCTTGCTAAAGATTTTGAAGAAATCAAGTTTACACGTACATTAAGGGAAATAAAAAAATGTGCAGATAGGCTAGCTAATAGTGGGGTTTTAACTGAGGATCATGAAGTTAAATTTTCTTTTCTATGGTTAGAGGAAGTAGTAAGTTTAGTTGAAGCTGAAAATAAAATGGTGACTACTTGAATCAAATAATGATTCATATTTACTTTAAGTTTTCCATTGGTAATATATTGCTTTATTTTATAAAAAATGTTTTTTTATATAAACTATTTATTATAATTTTTGTGGTTGCACTTGTGTTTCTGGAAGGAAAATAGCAATTCAAATTTGGTAAAGCAGATTATGATAGTGAGATGTTTTGGAAATATTACTTTGCTAAGATGCAATGCACAAATAGTAGAGTGAAGTTTCGTTATTGTGAAGGCTACTATAGGAAAATATCAAGAAGGATGCTAAATTTTGAAATATTTGTATTCACACATAAATTTGAAAAAGTCCCCAAAAATGTAAATAAAAAATTCAAACATTCTATCTAAAATTTTATAGGTTTCTAGCTATAGCA
This sequence comes from Wollemia nobilis, assembly GCA_028583015.1. Taxonomy (NCBI): domain Eukaryota; kingdom Viridiplantae; phylum Streptophyta; class Pinopsida; order Araucariales; family Araucariaceae; genus Wollemia; species Wollemia nobilis. Next base: position 2,839,037 of record JAQPPZ010000861.1, on the reverse strand, counting down.
TCTCAATTGAGATGATAAGTGAATCTATTTGTAAACTCTCAAACTCTAAATAAGAGAGTTGTGATTTGTCAAGGGCGGGGGACCCAAGTACAATCCCTTGTTCTCCAGTAAACATAAATAAAAATAAACAATATACAACTCATTTCTTTATCTAAGGTCAACCTTACCCTGAACTGATCTCAAATACCTTTTGATTATTTGAGTGAGACAAAAATTGAATCAATATTCTACCTTCTAATACTTTGACTATTGCATTAGAAAACTCTTCCAAATAAAGTGGATAGACTTGAATTTTTAACCTCCTTTCCATTTCTTATTGATTATGACCATGATTTGGGTGCTCTTGATGGTATGGATTTTGCTTTCCTTTTTAAATTTACATGTGCTAAGTCAACATAATTTTTGAAGTGATATTTCCAAACAATAATAATAGTAAGATGACTTTTTGGTGTCAAGGTGATATAAAACTAGCCAATATAATCACTAATAAATCAACAAACATAATAATGAAAATGACATTAAACCAATGAGTGAGGTTAATAATTGATAATGACTAACTATTATCATAAATATCAAGTATAAGTATCTAATTGTGGCTCAATATAAGCCCCTCGCCTCAATTGATATTATACCTCATTTTTCTATTTCACTAATTTTATTAATTTTTCTACTCATTGTATGGTTTGCATTGCTAATTAGCTTAACATTTTATATATGAATGTAGGGGTTGAGGTAGAATAATGTTTAATAATTATTAAATTAATTATACCTCAACATTTCAAGATGTGTTTTAGTCCTTGTTTCGATATATCTTTCCATTTCACTAATTTATGCCTTCTTACAACCTTTACATTACACTTATTTTTTAGGTTTAACCTTGCACTTCTTTGATCTCAAATGCATTTTCATTGTTTTAGTGAGTCAAAAATAACCAATATTATACCCTTTTAAGATTTTTCTATTCTATCAAATAATTCTTTCAAATGAGGTATATAATATCAAAGTCCTAACCTTTTGTTTGTACATTACATATGACCACTATTTTGGTTGCTCTTTATTTTCTTTAAGGGTCAAACTAATATGTTTACACTCATACTTGTTTAACTTGAAGATATTCCTTAGATGGATCACTTATTGACTTAATATTTCCCTTGTTTGTATCCTTGTAGTTGTAGTTCTCATGTACTTAACACACCTTACCTTTTATGTTAATTGGTTATATGGTATTGAGATGACCCTCACCTATATTACATCATGGTCATATAGTGGTATTACAAAAACTTGACAATTATGCATATATTACGAAAAGATTCAAACCTAGGTCTCCTCCTTGAAAGTTGAAAATTTTTAACAGTTGAGCTTGTGCCATTTGATAAAATTTTAAGGTTCATCCATGGGATTTGAACTTTAGTTTATGTTATAAAACTTAATGCACTGTATGTTTTTAATGGGTAATGACGTGAATTTTCATGAAAGTAACTATTTATTTATGTCTTCTTTCTATATATTCCCTTATCCAATTGATCATTATCCTCTCTTATGAGTAATACATAAGAAAAGGATAAATTATGACCACACTCTCTAATTCCATGGTGAATTTGATTACAAAACCTTTTCCATTAAGGTGATCTACAAACTCTTCTAAGTTTTGCTCACCATATTGCCAACATATACTAGTGTCATCAATGTATCTTTCTCATCACATGTGCCTAAACATAGATTATTTAAATTTTATTTGTTCAAACTCTTCCATGAAAATATTACCAATTTAAAAAAGTGGACCAAAAACACCATCTATTCCTTCATGGATTTTTTTCGGGAAGTGAAAAATATAGATTTAAAATATAATTCCACTAGTAAAATAGTTCATTGATATTTTTTCCTTCTAACGATTTTAAGATTCTCTTCTACTAAAATGTTTATGAAAAGGGATACAATTTCAAATCTCATTAAGATCTCACCATCCTCTAATATTTTGTCCTTCACAAATTTAACCAAGTGTGAAGATTTTTTAAATGAGTTAAGATACCCATGTCAAGTGTCTTGATTTATATATAAGAAAAGTTTTTAAATTATAAGTTGATAGTTATTTGGTATTAGTTATGGGCCATAAACAATACTAGTTTATGAACCATTGGAAGAGCAAAGATCCTTGGTGTTGTCTCTTTCTATGCTTTTAATTTTAGTCTAATTCCTTTATCCAAAAAGAATTCCTTACAGGCTTAAAATTTACCTTGTTAATAAGGTTGTAATTCAATCTCTTGTAGCTACCATAATTTATTAGGTGATGTTTCATATTCTCTAAATATCTTGTCCAATTCATTGTGACAAAAGCATTCCCCTTATATACTTTAGTGACATAAAAGCTATGGTTATCCACTACCACCTTTAAAGCCCTCATTTATTCTAAAATGTATTTTTGTTTATCGATTCTGGTCTCTTTATTGTCACCATGCAATATAATCTAATTTTTTGTACCAACCACAATGTAGCCACATCAACAATCTTAATTTTTTGGCTTGGGGTCTTAGGGTATGATAGTTAACCCCTAAGAATTATGGTTAGGTTTTGTTATATTGTTTTACTATAAATAGGAGGGAATATGATGTTTTTGAATCAATTATTCATTTTTTTAATTTGTCACCTTTGGTGCACATAGGAAACTTAACCCTCTCTAAGTGGTAAGAAAAATTTGCCCTTTTTGAGTGGTTTGGATTCTTTTTTAGAATCAAATTTTGAATCTATGATATTCCATTTTTCTAGAATCTTTTTTTTACAAATATTTTGGTGTACATTGTTTTTGTTGTTATTATTCTTAAACTTATTGTCATAATTACTATTTTGTAGAAAGTTGTTTCAATACAAGTGGTATCAAACACATATTTTTGGTTCCCTATGGTGGAAAAAAGGGCAGAATAGTGGTAAGCAAGGCTATTTTCAAACCTCTTTTAGCTAGATTTTCATCTTCCAATTTTGCTACCAATCTTGTAATGCAATTATCTTCAATAATGTTGTAATTTAGGTAGCATCATTTGTGTTCCCTAAACTTAGGAGAGTGTGTTGATACACTTACAAGAGACCTAACTCATTTTGATAATCTTGTTAAGCTAATAAAAATAAGATATATATTTGAATCCAGGTGTTGTAGGTGAGTTGGAGACGAGAGGGCAATCCTCCAAGGGAGGTCCCAGGTTCGAATCTCCATCCTACCAAAAAGTTGAATTCGGTACCCAAAATCCAATTGATAATGTTTGTGCGAGCAGGGTCGGGTGCGACTCTCGGGTGACTTTGACGGTGTAGAACCCCCCAATCGTGGTCTCTTAGACCAAGGCAGCCCGCAAGGGGTTTTTCGCTTAAAAAAAAAGATATATATTTGGTAATATTTTATGGGGAAGTTAAGTTCTAGGTGTTGTTTGGTTTTTGTTTTATCTTGAATAGTACAATGGCAAGTATAGGACTACGAACTCTAAGTATGGCTTAATGTGGGTCTTGGGAAGATCCATTTGTATTTTGATTATACAGGCTTGGAGCTAGAACCAGCCCATTTTGACTATGTAAAAGTTTTGTGGACCTTATAACCACCTCTACCTAATACCAAAAAAATATTTTTGGGGGAAGTTTTGAGGCCTACTTGAGCCTCATCATTTGTATAATGATATATGTGTGATCCTTCAACTTCCATAGTCTAGAAATAGATCAATAGGCACCTACATAGAATAGATCTGGCTAATGATGATTGTATGAACTAAAATAAGAGTCATCCAAAGAATAAAGGCAAGCACCACAACATTCTAGAAGGCATCAACAAATTTAACCATCATGTTCAATCAACCATTTTCTTGATGATTTCCTCTTTTACCTCTCTCATTAAACAAATTTACTCATTCAATCCTTCCCTACTAATCTTGGATCTAGACGTTTATAGTACCTTCATACAATGGCAAGAAATTTGCATGGTATGATTGATCGAATCAAGTTTGGTCAAACTACTTGCATTGAATCTCTCACATGCATTGAGAGGTAGTTTAAGGAATGTTTTGCTCAATACACTGGATGGAAGGAGGACCTTAACTTTCTAAAAATAGAGTAGATACTAGAAGGTAAATTCTAGTAGGTCTCCCTTGAGAAAAATAAATATTGATAGAAGGGACATGAGACCCCCAAAGATGACCCAATGCTAATTAGGAATTTCGAGGATCAAGATATAGGGAACTTCCAAAGGATAACTTTTGGTTACAATCCAAGATACTTCTAGTAGAGGAATTTCACGCATAATCCCAATGGCTTTAATTTTCTCCATATGCATACTTAACCTTCCATGGGAATTCATATAAGCATAAATGGTTATAAATGGGATTTTTCTTCTAATTTCAATTCTACAACTCGTGGGACTACCTATCTGCTTGAATGAATTCATGGTATTTTGGTCCCTCAAATATATATACTAACATTTTGATGGATAAGATCCTCACAAATAGATTTTCAAAATAGACTACCTAAAATGCTTGCATAAAATTCTTGAATGGGGTAGGGTCACTCTCACCACCTTTAATCCAGGTGTCCATATTCATAAATGGCTTATTTAAGAACTACAATGTTTGGGCTATCATATATATTTGGCTATAATTTAAGATGTTACTGGTGAAGTTTGATAAAGATCCTCCTACCTCTTATGCATCCAATGAATTCATGAGCCTTCTCACATTTATATATCATATGGATCATATAGTGATGGTTTTTGCATTCAAACAAGGGATTAAGGACAAAATTCAGTAGGAAGTAGATATGCACAATCTATACACCTCCATGATGTTAAGCATGTGGCCTAAGCAAATGAAAAGAAGCTCTAGTTGACTAAGTTTCAACCATGACAATATTTTAATTATTGTAGGACTTACTTCAATAATTGTAGAGAGGATCATCCACAAGATCACTTTTGTCTCAAATGTCAATAATGACATCCAAGAGATTAAGCATGTGAAGAGAAATCATAACTTCTATATGAAAAGGATGAAGATTATAAATAGGAGGAGATCCTTGAACCGTCTCATTAAGAGAAGCTAATAGAACTTGCCAAGCTTGAACTAGGTAAAGAGATTATGGCTCTCTCAAAATTTTCCTCATGGAATGCTAGTTTATCACACTATCAAGGTACAAGGTTTTATAAAAACACAATGGGTCACTATTTTGATTGATAGAATAAACACTCATATTCATATCAACAATGATACAATAAAAGCACTAAGAATTTATATCAATAATATTAACAAAGACAAATTCAATGTTTTGATTACAAATGGTGGGAAGGCTCAATCTATGTGTAAAATTTTAACATCCACATATATATAAGTACCTATACATAGATCAACAACTTATATGTGATGGATTTTGATAGTGAATAATGTTATCCTTATAGCTCAATGGTTGTCTCAATTAGAGAATGTTACTTTGAACTTGTAGTAATTGTATGCGTAGTGGACAAAAAATGATAAGGTCATTAGTATCCAGGGTTTGTAACTCCCACCTTCTAGGGTTGTCAACTCTTAGTAGATAGAAAAAATATTGAAGAAGGCTACCGAGGGTATCTTTGTCCTAATTCGTTGCATGGAATTTATGGCCTCCAAGTAGTCACCTCATATTCTTCCTTCCAAAATGTAGCCTCTTCTTAACAAATATACTAAATATTTTGAAGAACCTAAGGGTCTTCCTCCCGTAATGCCACATGATCATGGTATTCATCTAATACCAAGGAATCAACCATTTAACTCATCCTTATCATTATCCCTTGCTTTAAAAAATAAAAATTAAGAAGTTGGTTCAAGATTATTGGAGCAAGGTATTATTTTTTTTGGTAATTAAGGGTCATTTCATTAATACCGGGTTTTAAAGGTTAACCCAAAACCTATTACAAAATACAACCTTAAGCTGATGTGGATCCTTGCCTTGTTAAGGACTACCTGTCCTTTACTATTCCTTGCCTTTCTAAGCCCAAGAAACGAGTGGGCTTGATACCCCTTACCCATACTAATAGCCCAACCATCAAGCTGACAACATACCGTAAGAACACTATAGACCCCCAGACATCTTTCAAGACAATCTACAGAGCTATTAAGAATGATATCCCCACGAACGACCCTTTCCTCAGTACAGACAGAAAACCAAAATTTGTCACGGATTGGAACAGAACAGGGCTGACAAGCCAAAATTCCTCTGTATCGGGCGGCTGGATGGAGGAAGCTAAGTTTCCTCCTCATCATCATCCTCGAGCTCCTCGACCTCCTCATCCTCCTCGTCTTCATCCGAGTCCTGGACAAGTTCAGCCGACTTTCCACCCTGATATCCTTCATTAAAAAATAGATTGGTGAGGGCTCCATGGAGCTCATTCATGTGCTGAATTATGTTGCCCGTAGTGTCCCCACCTCAGACTTCATTGGCGGTCATTTTGCATTACTTCTTCCACGTCACTGGGGACCCCTTGCTCCCACGTGACAAGTCCATCAACGTCCACCCCTAAGTTGGCCAGCTTATCTGTCATTTTATTGCCTTCCCGAAACACGTGTTGTGCCAGCCTATCATTCCTAGCTTCAAAAAGGATCCTTGCCTCTTCTATGACTGATTTGATCCACCACGGAGGTTTTTTCCCATTGGTTAGGAGGTTTATAATGTTCATTGAGTCCCCTTCAACTATTAGTTTGCCTTCGGTCTCCTGGGACATCTGCAACCCTCTCCATAGGGCTCTTGCTTCCGCCTCATTGTTGGTCTTTCTTCCAAGCTGTTCAAAAAATGCCAGCACCAAGTTTCCTTGGTGGTCGCGAACCACTCCTCCAACACCTGCTCTTCCAGGATTGTCCTTAGCTGCACCATCGAAATTGAGCTTGAACCAACCAACCGGGGGCGGGGTCCACTTCACACCTATTCTGGGATTGGGCTTAATGACCAAGGGCTCCTCTTCCAAGGTAATATGTAGGGATTGAGCAAGCTGTTTTTCCCAGGGATGGTTATACTGAGCTTCATAGGGGATGATACTGACATTTTCACGAGCAAAGGCAAGGATCTTGTTGGTAATGGTTACGGGATCATGGCTAGAACCCTTAAAGGCTCTGTGGTTTCTTTCTAACCAGACCTGCCACAGGAAATGGTGAAGGGAAATCTTCCACATGAACCTGAGCCTAAGGTTAGTAAAGGGGTTAGGCCATTGCTGGAAGAGGTCAATAATGGAGGCCGGTCTGACCCACGAAATGCTAAAATCTTGGAAAACCCCACCTAGAATATCATCTGCAACCGGACATTCAAGGAAGATATGGAGGGTGGATTCCCAGTTAGCCCTGCACAGATAACAATGATTAGCAATTATCATACCTTTCCTTAACATATTATCAATGGTGAGTATCCTCCCTTGGATCACCAACCATGAAAAAAAGGAGATTTTGGGGATGAGATTTTTGACCCACACCAACTGGGTCTGGAGGATGGGATCCTCAGGATCAATCATAAGCTTATAGGCAGATTTGATAGTGAAATACCCGCTCTCGGTTGCAGCCCACGTTACATGGTCCTCTCCACTTCTCATGGGAATGAATTGTTGGTGCAGGATATTTTGGATCTCTTCTGACTCGGCTTCAAATCCCGGTATCCTGATTTGTTTCCATCTAAACCTTCCCCTATTCTGCATCATAAAATCAACCACTTTCCTTCCTATGAACTGATCAGTATAATCCTTGACCCTGGCTAGGTGTGGCAATTGAGAGAGAGCCTCCTCCCTGGCCCACCTATCATCCCAAAAGCTAATATTTTACCCGTTCCCTAAGATCCATCTCAGCCCTTTATTGATGACATTTCTGCTGGTCAAGATTACCTTCCAAAAAGTTGATCCTCTGTTTAGGATATTGTCCTTTAGAAAATCAATGCCTTGGAGGTATTTTCTTTTAATAATGGCAGTCCATTGGTTCTCCTCGTTGGTTATGAGATGCCATGCTTGCTTAGCTAGCAGTGTTGTGTTCAACTGAGATACTCTTCTCAGGCCTAACCCCCCATTCTCCTTAGGTCTGCATACCTTACTCCACCCAACTAGGTGTATTCTCTATTTTTCCTCCGACCCTGACCAGAGGAAGTTCTTTTGGAGTTGTTCAATATTTTGGTATACCTTAGTTGGGGCCTTAAAAATGGATAAAAAATACATGGGGATGCTCTGAAGGGAGGCCATAGTGAGGGTAGCTTTACCTGCCTGAGACAGAAAGAGCCCTTTCCAACCAACCAGTTTCTTTTGAATTCTTTCTACCACATTGTCCCACATTGATTTTCCCGGGGAGCCTGTAAACAGGGGAAGACCTAGGTAAGAAGTAGGGAGAGCAGCAATTGAACATCCCAAAATCCCAGCTATCCTGACCTGCCTTGGAATGGGGGTGTTGAGGAAGTAAATTTTGCTCTTGAAGAAGTTCACCTTCTGCCCAACCGCCTCCTCGTAAAGCTTTAGAATGCGCTTTATCCTTCTAGCTTCAACTACTGACGCCTGGGTCAACATAAGGGTATCATCAACAAACTATTGGTGGGTTACCAGATTGGTAAGGGAGGTGGCTTTAATCCCAGATATCAGACCTGCATTGCAGGCCGCTTTGATAGTTCTTCCTAGAGCCTCCGCCATAATAATGAACAACATTGGACTGATCGGATCCCCTTGTCTGAGGCCTCTAAGGCTTTGGAAATACCCTGTTGTCGTACCGTTTACAAGGATAGAGAACCAAGGCTTGAGAATACATCCTTTGATAAGTCTTACCCACTGAGGATGGAAACCAAATTTTAGAAGAACTGCAATCAAGAAATCCTAGTTGATGCGGTCAAAGGCTTTATTCATGTCAAGCTTTAGGGCAAAGGTTGCCTTCTTAGTTTGGCTTGCAGTGTGAAGAGCTTCATGGACTGTAATCACCCCATCAAGAATCGATCTTCCCTGAACCGAGCTCCCTTGACAAGGATCAATCATAAGGGGCAAGATTCCTTTCATCCTATTAGCTATGGCTTTAGTAAGGATTTTGTAGGACACATTGCATAGACTGATTGGTCTAAAATATGCCATCATTTCGAGGGTCGGGCCCTTAGGAATCAATGCAATGAAAGTAGAATTAAACCCTCTAGGGATGTGTTTTGAAGCCTGGAACTCCTTGACCACCGAGATTACATCCTCCCCAACAATGTCCCAGAAAACCTGGTAGAAACGAGGAGGGAATCCATCAGGACCTGGGGCCTTATCAGGTTCCATGCTGAACAAAGCATTTCTGATTTCCTCCTCTGTGAAGGGAGCTAGAAGTTTGGCATTAGTGGCCCCATCTATGACACTAGGTATGAATTGGAGGAGAGTCTCCTTGGCTTCCTCTTGGCATTGGGTTTCATCCCCGAGGAGGGAGCTGAAATAACTAACAACTTCTTCTCTGATCTCAATTAAATCCTGAGTTTTGGATCCATCAGCTCTAGTCAGCTCTCTGATCTTATTATTACTTCTATTTCTCAGGGTAGTGATATGAAAAATTTTTGAATTCGAGTCACCATCCTTCAACCATAAAGCCCTGGATTTCTGCCTCCAATAGGTTTCCTCACAAGCCAAAATATTATGATATTTCGAAAGTTTAATTTGCTCTTCTGTTCTTATTGTTTCATCATAAGTACCATTTTGAATCCTATTGTCAATAGCCTTCAGACTTTCTCCCACTTGTTTCTTGTTCTCAAACAGGTTCCCAAAAACATCCTTATTCCAGATTCTCAGGTTTTCCTTCACTGATTTCAACTTTTGGGCTAACTTAAAAGTTGAGCTGCCCTGAATGGGTTGTTGCCACCAGCTTTTGATTCTTTCCTTCAAGTCTGGATGTTTGATCCACATTGACTGAAAGTGAAAGGGTTTCTTAAAGGAGTTAGCTTGCGGGACCTCCAATAAAATGGGGTTATGATCTGACGCAATTTTGGGAAGAGCTTGCAGAGTGGAGTCTCCAAAAATTGTGACAACTTCTTTTGATAGAAAGAACCTGTCTAACCTTTCTTGAATAAGTTGGCTTCCTATCCTATGGTTGCTCCAAGTAAACTTAGCCCCTCTTAGCCTCACATCCATCAGCTCGTTAGAATTGACAAACTCATTAAATTCTTCCATGCTCCTTGTTGGAAGCCCAACCCCACCCTTTTTGTCTGAAGGGTATAAGGGAGTATTGAAATCTCCTGCTACCATCCAGGGAATATCATGAAAGACTGCGTTCAAGTGGCTCGAGATATTCCCACAATGAGGTTCTTCCTTGAACTGAATTGGGTGCATACACATTTGACACAATCCACGATCTATTCTTGTCAATGTCATGAAAAAACACACTTAACACCCTGTCATCATCCTGAATAATGTTGCCTTCCACACTCCTAGAATCCCATAGCACCATGAGTCCTCCTGAAGCTCCTCTTGCCTACTTGAAAACCAAATCTCCTTGACTCCATATTTTTTTTGCTGCTATTTTTGACTGGGCTTCATCTATTTTTGTTTCTTGTAAGAGAATAATGGTTGGGTTGTATTGCCTTCTTATTGAACTGACCACCCTGTGGGTCGGTGGGCCATTTAGGCCTCTCACATTCCATGAGAGTACCTTCATTTAGACTGTTTGGGATTTTTTTCCCTCCCCCTTCCTTGGGGAGGTTTGCCTAATTTGTTATCATCTTGACCTGGGATAACTTGTTGTATCAGTGTTTTTTGTTTTCCACTTGCCACTTCGTTGTCAGTCCTCAATCTATTATGTTCAACATTAGACATCCTTCCCCTCTTTTTCTCACTATCGTAATCAATTGGGGATTTTTTTGTGCTTCTGGTCTATTTTGGGCTAAAATGAGGAGGTACAATCTGTTGAAGGACTGGACTAGAACACTCTTCTGGCCTGTTTGTTCCTACCATTTCAGTCCTTGATTCTAACTCTTCCGTCCTTATCCTATATTCTCCACAATTCTGTTGTGAACCTTCCTGAAAGTTTGTAGGGCTTTTGGTTATGATATTGGAAGGACCCGATTCCTTTGATCCTATCTCCTCCATCCTTTTCCTATATTCCTCAGGGGTGTGCTTTAATCCTTCCTGATGGTTTGGGAGTCTTTTAGTTTTGATGTTGGAAGGACCCGATATGGATGGGGATTCTAAAGTTTCTGGTAATTCAACCTGAAGGATTCCGTCCTCACCCATCTCCCCTTCTACCGTCAGGTCAGCAAGAACTTTAAACTTATTTGAACTCGGGATTCTAGAGCTTACCTGATTTTCCTGCTCGTTGGTGATTTGTTGCTTTCCTTTCTCCTGGGGTTGAGCCTGGTTGTCCTGCTCCTGGTAAATATTGTTGTTCTTGGCCGGCCTGAACCCTCCTCTACCTGTTGGTCCTCCCGTGGATTGGTTCCTGGGGAATGCTTTGCCATTTGTCCTTTTGCCTTCTGTCCTCTGAGCTTCTCTGCTAGCTGCTAGACTTGGACATTGATTTCGCAGGTGACCTTGAGTTTTGCATTCTATGCAAAATGTTGGCTTATTTTCATATTCCATCGACTGTTTTCTCAGATAATCTCCATAGCCCAGTTCTACGAAGGTTGGCAGTTCGGAATCTAAGTCTGCGTTGACACAGATCCTTGCATGCATCATCCTTGTCCTTGCCAGGGTTGAATGGTCAATGGCAACCAACTCCCCAATGGCTCTGGCAATCCCTTGCAACCAGTACTCATTAAAAAATTGAGCGGGAAGGTTTGGCAGGCGGACCCAGATGGGAGCTATATTAATATTTTGTTTTTCGGGGTCAAAGTCCTCCCCCCATTTTCTGAGAAACAAGCTACGTTTTCCTAAAAACCACGGTCCACCTGTTAGAATGCGATTTGCATCCTCCTTGTTATTGAATCTTAAGATGAAAAAGCCCCTGGACAAAGCAACAATCTCCAGGTTCCCAGTTGTTCTCCATTTGGATAGCGCCCAGGAGCGTATAGTTTCTATATCCGGCCTTCCACCCAGAAACTTGCCTACTAGTGAAAACTCCTCCAGGGATAAAAATGGACCCATAGCATTCGCAGGTGCCATAATCCGGTTGTTCTCAGGTATGAGGGGTGGGAGTGAATGAAAATCACTCTTTTTGCCTTTTAGGGTTTCTACAAAGGATAGACCTCTTCTGGGACCCGTAGTACTCTATTGGGTCCATTTGTCCGGGTCTTTGTCAGGGGTTCGGGTCCTCGTACCTTGTCAACTTGCTCGTGGATGGGCCCCTGACCCCTTCCAGAGACAGTCGACCTGCCTGCCTCTGGATCCTCACCTACCGCCTGCTCGAGGTTCCCGCCCGAAACCTTCGAACCTCCTTCTCTGCCTTCACTATTCTCGTTGCTCCGCTACTCCATCTCCCCTTCCCGCAAGTGTGATGTGTGTTTTGACCTTTTCTATTGGAGCAAGGTATTATCTACCATAGTACTTGATCCTATTTATCTCTATAATCATGGTTAAGCACAAGAATGATTCTTGGTAGATGTGTCTAGATATTAGACCACTCAACAACATGACTATAAAAGATAAGTTCCTTATTTCTTTTATTGATGTCTGGTTAGATGAATTGTATGGTGTAAGTATTTTTATTGAGTTATACTTGTGTTATAGGTTTTATATGAATTAGGGCTAGAGATGAGGATATTCCTACAGTTACATAGGAGGTTACTCTTAAAATTGCCTTTTGTACTCATGAGGGTCATTATGAGTTTTTGGTCATGCCTCTTAGTATTACAAATACCCCTTCTAGTTTCTAGAGTACAATGAATTTTTTCTTTCATCCTCTCCTTCATAAATTTGTATTGGTATTTTTATATGACATCCTAATCTACAACAAGCCTTAGTAAGTTGATTTATGTCCAACAAGTGTTTCTAACTTTGGATTGAGAATGATTATATGTCAAAATATCCAAATGTTCCTTTGGAGTGTTTGAAGTAGAGTATCTTGGTCACATAGTGTCTCATAAAAGTGTCAAGGTGGTACCTAATAAGATCATGATCACATAATATTATCAAATACCTAAATTTATTAATATTCTTAGGGTTTTTGGGTCTCATCAAGTATTACAAGAAATTTGTTAAGATTCATGGGAAGATTGTAGCTCCTCTGATGGGTCTCACCAAGAAGGATACATTTTTTTGGTTTGACAAGGCTACAATATCCTTTAATGCATTTAAGAAGGTTGTGTGCACCACTCATATACTAGATACTTTGGACTTCAACAAATATAGAATGGGTACTGGTGTTATTTTGATGTAGGAGGGTCATTCCTTAGCTTACATAATTAAATAGTTATCTTATAAGAATATAAGTAATTATATTTATGAGATGTTAGCCATATTGCATGGAATGGACAAATGAAAATCATACTTGATAGGTTGGTAGTTATATTATCAAAATTTATCATAGTTATCTCAAACACTTCTTAAATAATATTTATTTTATCCAGAGCAAAAAAAATAGTTGACTAAGCTTTTGGGTTACAACTTTAGTATTTTATGTAAGAAAGGGAAGGAGAATGTAGTAGTAGATACATTTTATATCAAGTATGAATATTTTGTAGGAGTCCATGCCATATACAACAACCTCCCTCATTGGATTACCCAACTTTGAGATGAATACCATTTGGATTCTATGACTATTCAATGAATTCATGATTTTGAGATAGATAACCTACATAATTTATTGTTCTTTTAATTTGATGGTATTCTAAGGAAGAAGGACCACATTTATCTCATCCAATCCTCCTAGGTCAAGGATAAAATCCTTCAATAATTACATGCTTCTCCCTTGATAGAACATTATGGATTTCTTAAAACCTATTAATGGGTTAACAAATCTTTTTCTTAGAAAGGAATGAAATTTAATGTCAAACAATTCATGGTAGGATATGAAGTGTGCCAAAGGAATAAGAGAAAAATAATTAAGTATCTAGGATAGTTACAACCCTTCCTATTCTATATTGTCAATGGAAACACATCTTCATGGACTTCATTGAAGGCCTTCCAAAGTCAAATGACAAAATAATGATTTTTTTGGTGGTGGATTGCCTCTTCAACTATGACCATTTTTGTGTCCTGTAGCATCTATTATATTATGAAACTTTATTTACATTGATATAAATCATTCACCAATATGCAAAAATATTAAATCAGTCATCCATTAGTAATATTCCACAATAGTAGTCCACACAAATAAAACACAAATATATAGTACCTTTAAGGTAGGGCAACACCAATAACACTCCTTAAGGAAATAATAACTCCACAAGATCTCCCAAAGAGGATACCATTATGTGGGTAAAGACGATTACAAGAGAATACTTGATATGGATGATGATAATTATAATTACAATGTTCCTCCTTTATATGCCTATGTTCTAATGCTGCTTTGAGGAGTTGACTCCTAAACCCTTATTTAACTCATTATTATAATATAATATTATAGTATAATCAACCTTGGGTCATGTGTACCCCATGCCAACTATCTATTATACCCATATATAATATAATACCATATCCCCATATACCTATTCCTAACTACCATAGTATTCCACCCTCCCTACAAATGTTTCATCCTCAAAATATGAGAAGAAACTAAACAATATGATCTTCTAAGCAATTTTGACAACTAGTACCAATCTTGATCGTTCACCCATCCAAGTGAAATCTTGATTGATGGTGCTCTTATATGATGCCAAGTTGCCATTGTACCATTTGAATATTTATCACTGCTCAATTGGCTTCATGCTTATATTGCTCTACTTTGATATTAAAAATGATTACTCATATGGTTCCATGATGTTATTGCACAACACTTTAAAATTCAAATTTACTATGCTTTTCTTGTCAAACACTATCATACTCGATGCATTTCTAACTCCCTATAGGTCTATAATATTGACTCCATATGCCATACCTCCATAATTTTTATCACTCATGGTGGTGTGTGTGTCGATATATTGCAACATTAACCTGATGTTCTACTCCCTTTGATTCTTCAATATTTTCTTACTCTATTTTAAATTATTCCTCATGATCTTTGCTCATATGCCTTTTGTTTGGTACATCATTTTTCTCTTCTAATAGAGATTCCTTGGACTTTATTACTACTTCTTCCTTGGACTTCGCTACTACCTTTGGTGTAGACTCAATTTTTGATTACTTTGATAGTTCCCTACCTTGTTCCCATGACATAACTACTTCTCACTTCTCCTTGGATATTTTCTCCTTAAACTAAGAAACATCTTGCAATGTTGTCTCCTTTTTCAGTACCATAATTGCATGAATTTTTTTTCACTTTAATGTTACTAGTACCCAAAGAATCCAACCAAGGATAACCAATAACAATGTTTGCATCATTTATCTCAATAGCATGAAAATCTAAATGTAAAACATATTTATCCATGTTGACCTTCAAATCTTAAAAAATCTGAACATTTTTACCCTTGATTTATATATCCTTAATTTTTGTTGATTAACCTCTAACATTTTAGCCAAATCAATATTAATGAAATTATACATGTTTTTTGGGTTAATGGAAATAACAATCTTTTCTTACTAAATACAATAACAAACCTTTAAATTCAAACAAATCCTTTTGACCACTATTTGGATTATCTAACACTAAAGGTGTGGTTCTCTTAGCCTACATAATGCCATCATTTTTTTCTTCTACTACTTCCTTGAATTTGCTCACTCTCTTTTTAATTCCTTTTGTTCTTCTTGAAACCTATTTATTTCTTCTACATAGCCTTTGATGGTATCATTCAAACTAGTTACCTTTGTGGGTCTTAATGAGTTAAGTGTACTCATGATTTTTTTAATTAATAAACAATTTTTAAACTTTCAATTCTATCCACTTCTAAAATAATGATAAGATGGAATTTCGAAAAATGATTACCAAAATATAGAGACCTAAACTTTGTCCACCATTCTCTAATATCAATATCATCCTCTCTAGAATCTTAACTCCACGAGTTTACATCCACAAAAATGTTAATGTAAACTAGAGTTTTATAAAATATGTATCTCCCCATTGATTTGAAGCTAAAATTCTATAAAAACAAGAAGTCCCAAAATAAATATCCTTCAAACACAATATCAATGGATGATACTCAGACTAAAATATCTCAAAAATATTTTTCTAGGAAAAATGCAAATTTGAAAAATGTCATTTATGGATAACTGACTTCATAGGCTTGTATATCCCTTAGTACTTATTATATTCCCTCACATGACTACTTGTTTTGAATCTCTTCAAATTTTGAATAAAATAAAGAAAGAATCATTTGAATCAAGCAACTTTGTGTAAAGATATGGCTCTCGAAAGATGAGACATTATATAAACAAAATCTACCCAAATTCTGCAATCCATAAAAAAAATCTTCATTTGCAATAATTGTTGCTTTGATACCACTTGTTATGAAAAATTATTTTCATTAATACAAATAATTCGCTAATATGCAAAGATATCAAATCATTCATACGCAAACTTTATTCCACAATGATAATCCACAAAAATGAGACACAAACATAGATAATGCCCTTAAGGTAGGGCAACACCAATAATACTCCTTAAGGAAGAAATAACTCCATAAGATCTCCCAATAAAAAAAACCACTATGTGGGCAAATATTACAAGAGAATACATGATATGAATGATGATAATTACAATGATATTATCCCTTCTTTATATACCCATGTTCTAATGCTACTTTGGGGAGCCAACTCCTTTACCCTTATCCAACTCTTGTTTTCTTAAAAGGTTATATGGGATTGAAATGGGCCCCACCTATATTATATTATGGCCATACAATAGTATAACAACAACTTGACTATTATGCATATATTGCTTGGCAAGATTCAAACCTAAGTCTCCTCCTTAAAAGTAAAGGAATCTAACCAATTGAGTTAATGTCAATTGATACCCTCACCCAACTTATTATTATAATATTATCAACGTTGGGTTATGTGTGGCTCGTGCCAACTATCCATAATATCCATATACAATATAATATCATATCGCCATATAGCCATCCCTAGGTAGCATAACACATTCACTTCCACCAAGGTGGCCAAGGTATTCATTGATTTTAGTTTCAAATTGGATAGCATGGCCAAGTCCATTGTTTACGATCATGATCCTATTTTCATTGGTATTTTTTGGAAGGATTTTTTCACCCTAAATGACATTCAATATAATATAAGATCTATTTATCACCCTCAATCAAATGTCCAAACATAAATTTTGAACGAGTGTCAGGAGGTACATATTTGAGATGCTTTGTCCAAGATAAGCAATATTAATGGGTTAAATGGCTTATATTAACCGATTGGGTGGCACATCTTTCTACTAAGATGTCCCCATTTGAAACATTGTATGAAAAAAAACCCCATACTTGATAGACTATCTTTCAGGTTCTTCTCATGTTGTTCAAGTGGATATCAAACTATCCTCCAAATCCTTAAAGACAATCTTTGTTGGGTCTAAAATTGTAATAAGTAGTAAATGGTTTTCACCACTCTATTTGATGCTTTGAGGTGGGTGATATGATGTTTTTGTAGCTTTAGCCATATAAGTAACTTTCTTTGAAGACAAAGTCCAACCTTTACAAAACACAAATAAAAAAATTGTACAATCCTTTTTGCCTAATGCAATATTAAATCATGAATTTTTTAAAATTTAAATAATGATCATAACAAAATATTTAAAAAACTACAATGTTCTTCTTAAAAATATTAAAAAACAATAACAAAGGAAGAAAAAGTTGTCCATAAGTTTTGGACATGCATGTAGGAGCAACTAATTTCACACTCTAAACCAAAGTCCACTCCTAAAGATAAATCTTAATATTTTATCTTTCAAGAAAAAAAATTTAAATTTTTACAAACCTAAAAACTATAAGCACATGATAAATGCTTAACATCAAATAAATTGTCTCAATCTTACTATAAACAAAATACATAATATCAAAAGATTTTTTTTTTATATCAAAAGACATTGGCTCAACTTGTTATATTCCTCAACCTCCACAATCTTGCTAAGTGATATAATGTAATACACAAAAAGTGCATGCCCCCAAGGACTAGGTGGATTGGTAAGTGCTAGTCTGAATTGACACTTACCAAAAAGAGACTTAGGTTCAAACCTCCAGAGGCTTGCTGCAAAGATAGTAATCTGATTTGAATCCTTTGAGTGCGCATTAGATTAACGACAACAATACAAATATTGAGTACTTGGTGGTCTATTTCACACTAAGCTATAAAAAAACGAGGTGAAATAGGTTTAGTGGATGTAACCCTAGGTTTGAACGATACAAATATTGAGTACGTTAAATTAATGACAACGATACAAATATTGAGTACTCGATGGTTTATTTCACACTGAACTATAAAACAACGAGGTGAAATAAGTTTAGTGGATGTAACCCTAGGTTTGAACGATACAAATATTGAGTACCCGGTGGTCTATTTTACAGCAAGCTATAAAACAATGAGGTAAAACATGTTTAGTAGATGTAACCCATAAGTTTGACTTGTACACTTGCCAACTACTAAAAATAGTGTGGTTGTAACCTACTCTCCTATAAAAAAAAATTACACAAAAAGTACATTTCAATCTCATGTAACCGAAGTAAAACTAAATAGAATACCCAATAACCCATACAATATTATAAAAGAAAAGATACCAAAGATGTAGGATTAGGCAATTTGTGACATAAAGTTTAAAAGTTTTTACCTGAAGTTTAAGGTTTTTAGGGGTAAAAGGTTAAAAAAACCAAAAAAAAAAAAACAATGAGTTTACACGTTTTTAATGAGCGACCATGTCCCTTGGGGTTTAAACCTAATTCTTAGGTTATATATTAATTCTTTATTTATTTTTTTTAATTTGGTTATTGTGTCTATGACGATATGCATGGTTAAGCAATCTTCTCCCAACCATGACCCCTCTAAAGTTAAAAGCTATACTTATCAATAGGGAATTTGACACAAAGCCACCACACACCCACCCCCTACACACTCGCCCACAAAGCCACCACACACCCACCCCTCACACAATCCCACAAAGCCACTACACACCCACTCCCTCACACACTAGCCCACGCTGCAGTTTGAACCTTGGACCTCCGAAAGAAAAGTCAAAGACCGAACCTTTAAACCCAAATTAAGCATGCCCTAAGATTTGAACCTATTCTCCTCTTAGTATATACATCTTACCAATGAATGAATGAAAGATTTTAATTACGTCCGCGAGACCCAAATATGGTCTATGGGACCTCAAATATGGAAGTACAATTACTCAAATCATATCATATGATCTTTAATATCTTTGAGAAGGTTGTTCCTTCTCCTGCTGATTTGTGTTAGCAATTCTCCAACTTTTTTTATTTTATTGTCTTCAAATAAATCTATCATAAACTCGTTCCCAAGTGTTTCTTTGTATTTGTCACAGATATCTGAAAAACTCGGGCATTTATAGATGAAGTGTTCCTCTGTCTCTACTACCCTTGTGCTGCATAGAGTACATATCATTTCTTCCCATTGTTCTTTGGGCGTTGTCCATCTCCCTGTTTCACATCTAAGCCTATGAGAGCTAGTCCTTATCTGAGCAATGAGTATTTTTTCCTTCCACTTGATTTCAGCGCCTATATATGCTTTTTCCTTGTGGTCATAGTTCTTTGGGCGTTGTCCATCTCCCTGTTTCACATCTAAGCCTATGAGAGCTAGTCCTTATCTAAGCAATGAGTATTTTTTCCTTCCACTTGATTTCAGCGCCTATATATGCTTTTTCCTTGTGGTCATACGTTGGGTTAAAATTTGCAATATAATATTGTCTTTTCCTGCTTGCATTTTTCCACATTCCACTTCTAAACTTTTCATTCACATAATTTTTTATGTCTTTGTTGACATTTGGGCATTCATTTATGTTGATTTCCCAATGTTTCATCCATTTTTTATTTTGTTTCATCCACGTATTCTTTCATCTATGCAACTCTTCGTCCCTAGCTGCCCTAGGCCATCTATCATTTGTCATGTTTTTTGTTTTTTTCAAGTAACATAACAACTTGGTCATAGCAATTGCTTCTAAAGGGAACATTCCAGTTTCAGCTAGAATAATTTCATAAGGGGTTGTGGCCTTAATTTTGAGAAAGTTTGTGATTAGATATTTTCGAATCCTTTCTATTTGCCTCCATTTTGCATTTGTTGTGCCACTAGCCCACACCTCGCAACCATATAACAGAACCGGTGTAACAAGTAGGCCAAATAAGACCTTGGTGGTCTTTCAGTCCCACAACTCAACATTCCTACACCTGTTTTGAAGTGCATATAGTGCTTTCCAACCACTTTGAGTTCTTTTAATCCTACATGTATTCCAATTAAGTTTGTCATGAAAGTCTATGCCTAGGTATTTGTATTCTACCACTACATCAAGCGGTTCTCCTACAAACTGAAATTTGAGTTGTTGCTTCTTCTTTTTTGCTGAAAAAATCATAATTTTTGTTTTGCTCGTGTTCACTCGCATCCCAACTTCTTTACAAAAGAGTTCTAGAGCTTGAAGGCGATCTTCTAGATCTTTGGTTGTTTTGGCCACAAGAATTACATCATCTGCATACATGAGGAGTTTTACCACATATTTGGCTAAATGCACACCCTCTCCCCCCAAATTTGTTTATCCATTCTTCTAACTTGTCAATGTACAACCCAAATAAGGTCGGAGATAGAGGGCAACCTTGTTTAACACCTATGTCACTACCAAAACATTTAGATAACCCTTCCTGTGTTATGATTCTAGCCTTTACATGCTCATATAGTCCGTGAACTGCTGCCTCTGTAGTGAATTGGAACCTCTAGCTCTTCCATTTTGCTCCATAATTTTTTCCTTAGCATCGTGTCAAATGCCTTTTTGAAGTCTACAAAACGACAAAAAGCCTCCTCTTTTTTTCCACTGTGTCTGAGCGTGATACAATGATCAATAGTTGAGTGCTTGGGCCTAAAACCCGCTTGCCCCTTTGCTCTCTTTCCCTTTTCTTCCGCCCATATGCTTATCCTACGCTCTATCATACTCCCAAACAACTTTGCAAAGAGAGGGTTGATCATGATAGTTCGATAGTTTGAGGGATTATTTACATCTCCACTTTTAAACAAAAGAATGGTCAAGCTAGTTGTCCACTCAGTAAGGAAGCCATTTTGTATGACCTCATTGAAAATTTCTTTGATTTGCGGTGCCAAGATATCTACCCCCCATTTTATATGCTCTGCTTGAAGATTGTCTATGTCACGGGCTTTACTAGTTGCTAACTTTTTTATCCCTTGAATAATGTCTTCAATTGTGAAAAGTTCTTTCTTGACAATGATAGTAGGGGGTGTCTCCTGTTGGTTACTACGCTGATACAGTTGTTTTGAATACTCCAACCACTGATTAACTGTTATGTTATTTTCAATTTGCATCCTTTTCACGCTTAGTTCCTTCCAAAATTTCTTTGGTTCATGCTTCCCTAAATAAATCAATTATTTCCTCCTTGTTCTAGTGTATTCTTCTTTTTTTGCCCTTACCAGTTTCTCATATGCTTTTTTGTTTGCTCTTATTTTACCCGTTGGT
Organism: Wollemia nobilis; assembly: GCA_028583015.1. Lineage (NCBI taxonomy): Eukaryota > Viridiplantae > Streptophyta > Pinopsida > Araucariales > Araucariaceae > Wollemia > Wollemia nobilis. Next base: position 2,817,423 of record JAQPPZ010000861.1, on the reverse strand, counting down.
TCCTTTAGTAATCTTCGCATTTTTTTGCAATCTTCATCGAACCATGGGTTGGTTGGGAAGCTATTCCTTTATTTCTTTTTAGGTTTAGCTCTCTTGCATTTGTTTAGAGCTTCTTGAATAACGTGCATTAACCATTCACTCTTACTGTAATCTCTACTACTATGATGTAGTTCTTCTCTTTCTTGTAACTTATTTAATACTACTCTAAAATTCTGCCGATTTTCATCTGTTAAGAGAATGTTTCCCTTGTGAGGATATTTATTTTGATTGCCTTGCAAGTGTTTTTCCCTTGGTTTGTCTCCATGCATTCGAAGTTTCATAACAATTGGGTTGTGATCTGACTTAAGTTCCACTGGAGAATCTTCTTCCACTTCTAGCTCCTCTATTTTTGGTATGTAATTCTGTAAGCATATTACATAGTCTATTACACTTTGTCCCTTATATGTTTTGCATGTATACTTTCCTGAATTTTTCCATTTGTTCATCCCATTACAAATAATCAAATTGTATATGCTGCAAAGACCTAACAACTCTTCTCCATATTGCATGATAGCCCCATGCTCATCTTCTGAAGTCCTGGCCCACTGTTGATTTTCCTCTTCTGACATCCAAAGTGTAAACTTAAATCTCGGCATAGTAAATATCCAACGTCTTACCCATCCAACATCTTACTTCACAAATATCCTAATTGCGGTCGTGATATGGCCAACTACAACACGCTTTCCATGGCTACTTTCAATCTCCGACTTAGTCGTACTTTTGGTTTTTTTCGCGTCTCATGCATCCGATCATCGTTGCTGCCAGCTAAGTGAAGAAACTCTGTAATGAGGTTGGAAAACAAAACAAAAAATCAGTGCACATATTTCCCTGCTTTCATGGCCCATCGTACTACAAATGCGAGTAAAATGTCGGCGTACATGTTTTCCGAATAATCCCAATCACTCAAAAAATCATTGGCCTTGGCTGAAAAACATAAATTCCCTAATGCTGGGTTTTCCGGACCCGTTGGATTTTGATGACGACGTGGATGATCTTCAAAACCTACCCCAGCAGATGCTGATGGATGTGGCTCGATTTCGATTCAAACCCTAGCTGAAATCTCGAATTTTTTTGATCTGAAAATGTAAAGGGAAGATAAAATCACAGATCTAGTTCTTGTCGTGGCGTACAATCTAACAGGAGCTTAACCCTGAAAGGGCAAATGCTGTTCGATTTGACGTGGATCCGGTGCAAATTATAGCCGGATTAGAGGAAAATCTCTCCCAGGATGTAAAATTACATGTAGACAATTTTTTGAGGAGTGTAACAAAAAATTGAGAGGGCCAAATGGCTTTTTATCTGGATCTGGATTGGTTCCGGTTTAAACCCTAGATGGATACAGGGATTCAAAATTACAGACTATAGCTGGATCTGGATCTGAAGAGTTATTTAACGAGGATGTAAAGTGCTGCAGACGAGAATTTTGATGTGGTTATCGCTGGGACGACTGTTTTGGCGTGAATTTATTTAGTTGAAGAGATTTCACGTGGGTCCTAGTGCGCTCGGCGGATTGAATAAAGAGAGGGAAATTTTGCGGATCAGTTATGGCCGTCTCTATCGATCCCGAAGCAAGTCCGGTTTTCGGGTAGGTGCAATTTATTGCTGCATATGGAATTTGTAGCAAACAGGTTAGCTAGTAATTGTATTGTTTAGTATTTATTCATACAGGGTTGAAGGCTATTGCTGAATGAGTTTTGCAATATAAACCTTAGTTGCTTCAAGAATTTATCATAATTTAGACATGTTTTTGTATATTAAATAAGCTGCTTACACCGCGGAATTTATCCAGCAGAAAGCAGGACACCTCAGTCGGGTGTCTTTATAGTTTTTGTGCTCGTGGTATTCACACATCTTTGAATGTTGTCCTTTCACAGATTAAAGCCATCTGTTTTAGACTTCACTGTCCGTTAAATCCTCCTTTCATCTGACAAATGGAAATCCGTAAATCGCAGAGTCAAACATTTTTATAAATGTTCTCTTACTGTTTATTTATATGGTACTTTAGAAATAAATACACACATCTAATGATTTTTTCCGTACAAGTTCTATTCCATTGGTGAAGGGCGCTTTAAGAGGTATTGTTCTATAGGTGGATTCGGGCTTGAAAGTTGATGCCCGTATTGCGGGTCAGTATAAAATTATATGATTTTCATCGAGTAAAAACAACTTTCCGCTAACGGTCGACTGTAAATGTTGCAGATCGGAAGTCTCCTAATATAAAAGAACTAATAAAATTTAAGTTATTGTAAAATTCTCACTTAGGACTTTTCAAATTTTCAGCACAAGAGGTAGGAAGAGATCGTTAGTCTTGAACTAAATGGTTATCAACCATTAAAGAAGAATGAATATATCTCCATGTGAAGAAATACAGAGCTCAGTGGATAATACGGCAGAATTGCAGATTAAATAACAAAGATTCAGATTGACTGGATAACCAACCTTTCAATTTGAATCAAAATAGATATTTGAATATATTTTAAACTGAGGTTTGATTTCAAAAGATATCCACAGCAGCTTTGATATGCAGGAGAAGTGAGAACTTTTCGTAGCTTCAGCATATTATACACAAATTCTTTAAGCCCGAAGAAAAGTTCGAGGACAAGAGGAACATAATATAGTGAAGTAAACCTACCAGTCAATCGTGCAAGAGGCACAACTGCACTCACTTCTGATGTATATTTAGTAACTTCTATAATATGAATGTTTCTGATGTATTTGTGTTCATAGATGGATGGAGTTTCGGATGTGTGTCTCTATATATATATATGCATGCCTATATAAAACAATGATGTGTGTTTTAATTGTTATTATTTTTTCATTGGCCCCAACCATATTATATCATGATAACATAGTGGAATTACAACAGCTTGGCAAGTATGCATGTTTAGCATGGCAATATTCAAACCTGGATCTCCTCCTTGAAAATTGAGGAATTTAACCAGTTGAGTAAATGCCATTTGATTGTGATTTTATTTTTTGTGAATCGGTCATATGGGATTGAAATGGGCCCCACCCGTATTACATCATGACCACATGGTGATATTACAACAAGCTTGGCAATTATTCATTTATCGCTTGCAAGATTCAAACTTTGGTCTCCTCTTTGAAGTTGAGGAATCTAATTAGTCGAGCTAATGCCATTTGATGATCGTGGTTTTATTAGTTATTATTTATTTATATTTTTTAAAATTGGTTATATGGTAAGAGACCAAGGTTTGAATCTTGGCAAACAATACATGCATAATTGCAAAGATGGTGTAATACCATTATGTGGTTGTGATGTAATATGGGCGGGGCCCGTTTCAATCCCATATATCCCATTGAAAAAAAATGGTTATATGGTATTTACCCATATTACATCATTACCACATTACCACGATATTTGAACAAACTACATAGTGGTATTTGACAGTTACACACACATCACATGACAAAATTTGAACCTAGGTCTTGCCTTGAAAGTCGATATTTTTAACCACTTGGACCCATGCCATTTGACTAAAATGTTAAGGTTCACCCAAGGGATCAAAACCTTAGTCTATTGCACGAAATTCATTGCTTCCCACCACTTGCTCCAAACCCCTTGGGCGTATGCTTTAAATTTTCGAATATAAGTTTGACTCGCTTTTAAGAAATGCTGCTGTCTTTCTTAGCAGTTAACAAAACAAATTGATCGTAATTTAATGGATGAATTGGTCAATGATAGCCATTTATTCATCAAATTTTGACCCTAGATGGATTGTTTCTCCATTGTATTGTCAATGATTGGAAATAACACTGGACCATTCATCATTCATCTTTTCAAAAAGGGTATAATTATTAGGCAAGATACGAGCAGTGGAAACTGTATCATTAGGACCCACTGTTTCACAGCCATTCTCTTCTAAGCCAGTTTCAACTTTGGCATGAACCTGAATTGTTGTATTGATTCCATGCCAACATTGGTTTTGCCAAAATATGCCTTTGTGCAATTGTTGATATAATTTTCACCAAATTGCACTAAATATTGGCATCTCTATTTGGGCAGCACCTCAACCCTTTCCATCAAGCTTTTTTGTGCCACATTTCAATTTGCAACACAATTAATCTAGTTGTCAATTTGTGGCACACATCCACATTCCCCTTTTTGGCCACAACAGTCCTTCTCAACCAAGCCTTGTTGCACCATATTCCTATTCTCGTTATAACCCCATGCTGGTACAACTCCGCATTTTTTTACAAATCCTATAATTGTAACCAATGGATGTTGGACCACTTAAACTTTTTATCCACTTTGGTTTGTTGAACCTTCCCATATATTCAACACACATGTGTAGGCATACGTGCTTCTATTAGTTGAGTTTCAACTCTTTAGTCGTCCATATTCTTCTTGATAAAACAAATCTTTATTCTTTTTACATGTTGGACCAACAAAGGGTGTTGGACATGTTTTTCATTAATCAAATGCATGTATTTATACAAATTAAATTGGTTTTTTAGTTGATAAACGTTATGGTACCTAGGAATAGGTATATGGGGATATGATATTATATTGTATAAAGGTTGGCATGGGCCACACATAACCCAAGGTTGATTATATTATATTATAATAATGAGTGGGATGAAGGTTTAGTAGTCGGCTCCCCAAAGTAGAATTAGAAGAAGGGTATATAAAGAAGAGATATTGTCATTGTAATCATCATGGAGATCAATCATATGAAGTATTGCTTGTAATCGTCTTTGCCCATGAAGTGGCTTATGAGACTTTGCCCTCTCTAAGTGGCGCTCTCATCTTGGGAGATCTTGTGGAGTTTTTCTTCCTTAGGGAGTATTATTTGTGTTGCCCTACCTTAAGGGTTTTATCTATCTCTGTCTCATTGTGTGGATTAATGATTTAATATTTCTACATATTGGTGAATGATTTCTCTTAATGAGAATAAAGTTTTGTAACAATAAATTCCTCTAACCAACTTAGGTATAGGAGTGTAACCTTTGACAATGTAACTAACATTAAAATATGTTATATTTTCTTAACACTCGACTCCCCCCCCCCCCGAAATTACATCAATGTTCAATATAGGGTAGGTATTCTAATAATCGGATTGGGCCAAACTCAATCTTACATCACAGTGTGCTTTACAACTTGAGTGGGCCCAACGTTAAGACTGGAACTCTAAATAGGAGGTTCAAGGTTCGAATCCAATGGGGGGTAGATATACACAATACTTTGATAATTTTAGTTTGGTTGGATAAATAGACATTCGGTAACATCCTCTATGAGGGTTGTCTCATATGACCTACGGTATTGCGGACGTTAAAAACTACTATACTTTTTTTCTTCTGAGCAATACTTCTTATACACATCCATCGTGGGGGTTGAACCTGGGTCTCATCACCGATAATGCAATTGATGTCCTTGCCGGTAGACCACACTCATGCGGATAACTACTTTACTTTTACTTTATTTTAGTGGGAATAGCCTCACTCTATTACAAATCATTCACCTGAGGAATGCTTGGAGCACTTCCTCAATCTAGATCACAATCATGGACATACAAGTATCTTCAATTATTATCAGACAAGTCGGATTAGTTGACAATCAATTGGATTACTTAACAAAGTGAATAGTGACACTTGCATCTATTCACATCCTAAAGTAAGGCATCGACTTCTCCTTGCATAGTACATTCGTCGAAAAAAGTCTTGAAGTATTGCATTGGGCCTCCACTTCAATAAGCATCATTTCTAGTAGACAATGCATTCATCAACTGGTATCAAATGTATTTGGTTCAAATGGATTCCCCCCCTCAATCATGCGATCTTTATATTATTGCGTCATCTAGCATTTTCATAGGAACAAAAATATATAGGATGCTTTTGGCTCAAGAAAAGCTTTTCAATGATTATCATAAGCCAATATTTTGCCAAAAAATATCTGTGCAAAATAATAAATATTTTGAAGATGTCTCAATCCATCATCAAAACCATAAAAATTGCCTCACTATCCCAAATGACAGAATAATAGATAAAGAAGTTTAAATTTATCCCTTCACTAAGCATGTGGTATAAAGAGTGGTGACTTTAGAAATGCTTAAGCAGGATACTTAATGATGCCTCAGGAAGTCCATTAAAAAAATTATATGGTATTCCATGCACCTCACATTACGTAACTTCAAACATGTGCCTCACAACATGTAAAGTCAAACATTTGGAGGACAAATATATATTATATTATATTAATACCAAAGAAGTGCATCTACAATGCAGGTGGGATAATGAGATTAGTGTCTTTTCATATAAAAACACTTTCCATCTGATGATGTGATAGAGAAAAAAATCACAAGATAATCTACATCATTGGATACCAAAATTGAATGGCTCACAATCTCTTTGACTTTTGCCATTGATATTTCTAATCCAAGGGTGCATATCTTCTTGGCATTAAGGTTCATTAAAAAAAAATAGGGGTTGCTTTGTCCTAGGTTTTTAACAACGCTCACCTCCACACGCTTCAACACAAATGCTCTACAATGGCCATACAGGGTTATTGACGGCAAAAACAACTCTCTGTGGGTGCCTAAGCTTTTATCTCCATGTGATCAAACTCCTTCACCGTTCCTTGTAGCCATATCTTGTAACTTCTCTGTAAATCTAAATTGTCCTAAAATGACTTGGGACATCACCATGCTTTAACACCAATGACGCTTGGCCTTACATTTCACGCCTTGTTGCCTCAAATGAACATCTTAGCTCGATGAACTCCGTGCCTATTGTGGCTTTGTCTTCATGCTTGGGAACATCTCCAATATGCACATTCTATGGGCAACACGCTTGTGCTTCTTCTGCATATTGCCTTTGTTTCCTCGTTTGTCTTAGGATGTCTTAGCTTTCTCTTACTTCGACTACGCACAACAATGTTGCAAGCATTTGGATGTTTCATACCTTCTAACACTACTATCTCCCAAGCAAATACTGTGCCTTACACTTGATCGTCACAACAACGGTATGGCCCTTTGATTGGATGGCAAGTGGCCTCTAGAGGACCTACATTAAATGATGCTTCTTGAATGTTTTGTACGGTGTTTGCTCTTGAGGATGACGTTCACTTGGCATATCGTTTCTCCTCACTTGACAATGGAAAACTTCTTACTAGATGGCCCATGCTAGACGATACTTGATTGGCGAGGGGTCTCAATTGCTAGACAACGCAAAATAATCAGCTCACTTGCCATGTTTTCTTCAACACACGTGACGACCCTCAAATTCTTCATGTTGACGACATTTCAACACTTAGACGACACAATCACACTTAAATGGCCTACAAACGACCCTTTCAAAGACACCTCCACATGCAAACGACATTGTCAATGGCACATCCTTCTTTGGTTGCACCTCCTTTCTAATGGCTTGAGACAACACGTTTTACACTTTGTAGATGACCATTGCTTGTTGGCCTATCTCTAATTGACGACGTTAGATATCAAACGGTGTTAGACAACCTCTCCTTTCCATCTAGATGACTCTTCAAACTAGATGTTTGTTGGCATTCTCTTGTCCATTGTTGGCACTTACTCGAATGATACTCATTTGTTAGATGATGCAACAATGTTGATACCTCATTACTAATTAGATGGCACATGATCCCTTGTCGAATGACATAAACTTTGATACACCAGAATGCACTCTGTTTGAATGCGTCAAATAAATATTGAAGTGGATTCATGCAATCGTCAACACAATTATTTACATGTTCTCTAAACACCTTCTAAATAAGACCTCTCACCAGATCTTTTATGTTAAAAAAAACTCAAACGTCTCTTCTCATGCTCAAACAACTCTACAACTGTGTGGCAATCTCCATGTTCAAGCCTACAGAACAAACAACTAAACAAGAGGGACTTTGTACTTCCTCTTCTTCTCTAAGCATTCCATTTGTAGCTCCATAGTCACGAACAAGCAGACAACAAATTGAACGCTTCCAAATCTTTTTACGTATTGCACTGGAATGAAATCCATATCTTCATCAAAATGGCATCCAAAAATTTGAGTATTGACATCCTCTACCATGATGGCGTGTTAGGCTTTGATATCCTACTTTGATACCATTGTTGGACCAGCAATGGGTGCTGGACAAATTTTCCATTAATCAAATGTTTTTATTTATACAAATGGAGTTGGTTGTTTAGTTGATAACTTCCTTTAACCAATTCATGTATACAGGTGTAACTCGTTACAACATAAGTAACATCACATGTTGTAATATTTTCCTAACATTTCTGGACTTGTTTATTGATCCAGGAGAATCTTTAAAGTGGAATAAGATACAAAAACAAAAGGACATAAAACAAAAATGGCCCAACAAAGTTCCTTAATGAAACTATCAAGTTATCGGAAATGAATAGGAAGAGGTGTTTGTACAGTTCCAATGCCCAACCATCAAAGTCAAGGCAAAATCATATTGGGTCACTAAATACATAGGAGGGTTAGGAGTTCTCCTAAATGGCCCAAACTCACATGGTCAAAATGTGCTAAAACTATTTGCAAAGAGGTCATGTGAGTGGAAATGGAGTGTATGCAAGCATTAGAGTAGGTGCAATAAGAAGTGCCACTAAAAAAATGGTCATTGGCTAAGTTATAGCCAGGTTTGTGTCCATGTTTGAGATCGACAAGGACTAGAATTGAAAAAAATCGTCATTGACAAATTTAGCTGTAAAATCCGTTATGGTTTTTGAAAAAGAAAGTAAATGGTTTTATTAATCTAAATATCTAAAATAAATATAAATATGCACAAAGAACTTCATACTTTATACAAAAATGACATTGACATGAAAATGACTTTAAGAATGAGTTGCCCTAAAATTCATTTTGCTCTATCTTGTAACTTTTCTTTAGTTGTTCTTTTCTGTTATGAACCTTGCAGTAAAATAAAAGCACATCCACACAATATTGCAATAATAATAGTAATTGGCTTGAATTTAACAATATTGCAAGATGAAATGGAAATGCAATAGATTATATTGCAGAAAAACAAGAACACATTACAGAATCACAGGTCAAAATATGAGAGATACTTTCATCTATGCCCTCTTGCCTTTTTAAAGAGTCCTTCTAAACCTAACTATAATGCTCAAGGGTTGACTTCAAGTGCAAGTGGCAACCCAAGCTAGAATCTTCTACCAAACAAGCAGTTACATTCTTAATAATGGTTACATTAAATGACCCCACTTGTTTAGGTGCCTCAAATGTCACATACATATTACAAAACATTACATAATATTATTAAGATGGGGTCCCCACGTTAGCAAGGGGGTAATTACATAATAAGGTTAGGAGGGGGTCCTAACAATTTCAACCTTTACTTTTTATAGGTGTAGATGGAATAAAGTAGATCTCATAATGAATGATGGAAATGGGAAAAGTTTTAGGTGTTATATATATGATTTTTGTTGTTCAAATATGTTTGTTAAATTTGTTTGCCTAAGGTAGGAAGATTCCGAAATTTGGATATTTTTGATAATAATCTCTAAATGTTGTAACATTGGTTGTTGGACAAGCTTCGAGCCGAACACGAGAAGTTGCAAGAAGAAAGGTCTTTCACCAATGTTAGTGCAACTTTCCTACTCCAATAAGAGACCTAGGAGCTTAAGAAGAAGATGGAAGACTTGGAAAGGGAGAATGAAAGTCGACAAATCAAATTGGCTAGCCATATGACTTTGTCATAGGTGTTATGGAAGATCTAAAGAATAGTAGAATTTAGTTTTCGTAAGAAGAATACATTCTCCTAAGTTAAGCCACATGGAGAAGAGCACTGCCCAAAACATGAAAGAGTTGCAGCTGCAGATAGGCAAATTGATATGTCTGCATTTAGTGAATAAGTTTTGGTATTCTGTGTTATTTTGTAGTTGTACACAAAGTGTTTGACAAAATGTGCATACATATATCTAATAATGTTATGAAGTTGTAATGTTGTACATAATAATGTGATGTTAAGTCATGTATGTCAGTAAAGTCATAAGTTAGTTTGTCCTATAGTGGGAAATGTCATGTAAATGCAAGTTAAATGCAAGTGAAATGTAATTTAGAAGAATGATGATGTGTCAGGTAGTTGGAGAGTGCAACTAATTTCTGGTTGTATAAATAAGACCCTCCCCTCATTCATTCATTCATGGTTAGAAGAGCATTGGTACATGTGAGAGAAGGCTGGTGCATATGTGTGTATGGTAGGATGCAGTCGGCTCTTGTATGTAGTCATGAAGAGTATTCTTCATAAGGCTTGCAGACTGTATATGAAATGCTATAACTAGATATACCATTGTTAATACAAATTTGCTCATGTTTATTTATCATCTGTTATTGCTGTTTTCTGCATATGGTTATTGCTAAATGGTTGTAGATTTGTAGATTTATTTAAGCAGAAATGGAATTGTGTGTAAGTATGTTAAGATTCATTTCTACATTTTGGCGCCGTTGCCCATACGAAGTTAGGTCCAATCTAGTGACATGGAGTTTTGAGAAGCAAAACCCTTGGGAAGATGCACAATGAGAGCAATGGAATGCAACCAAAGAAGTAGGTGAAGAGACAGTAGATTTGTTTGTTGATGCAGACGAAGGGCCGTCTAATGGGACGTGCACGACAAGTGCACAGACGGGATGCAAGGCAAAATGTTGTCTAAATGCAAATGAAGAATCTGCAGATAGAGGATTTGCAGAAGCAAACATTGCATTCACAAAAACTGTAGTCACAGCTGTTGCAATTAGGGAAACATTGCCGACATACATGTTGCAGACGGAAACATTGCCAACGCAAACGTCGCAGATAGAGGATTTGCAGACGCAGATGTTGCAAATGGAGACATTTCAGACAAAGGATTTGCAGACAGATTGTAGACGTTGACATTGTAGACGGAGGATTTGTAGACACAGAGATTGCAAACATCAACATTGTAGACATAGACATTGTCGATGGAGGGATTGTAGCCGCAAAAATTGCAAACGAAGAATCTGCAATCAGAAAAATTGAAGTCTACTGACAAGATGACAACAAAACTAGTTGCCGTCAAGGTGACGATAGAACAAGCAAAGGAGTAGTCCATTAGGATGACGACAAAAGAGCAGTCAACCATCAGGATGATGACATAACTAGTTGCCATCAGGATGACGGTAAAACAGGCAGAGGAGTTGTTCGTCCGGATGATGGTAGAGAAGCAGTCCATTAGGATGACAACAGGAGAGATGGTCGTCAGTCAATCGGCAGCACAAACAACCATCAGCAGGATGGCTTGCCAGTAGGGCATCGTCAACAAGGTCATCAAACGACAGACTACCCTACAAACCTAGTGCAACAATTGAGGAAAGGTGTCCATGCAAGGTTGTATGTCGACGAGGAATGTTTGGCACTGAAGCAATTGCAAGTGGAGAGGCTCGATGGTGAGTAGGACAAGAGTCCAACATTGGGGCAACTGCAGGTTGGAACGTTTCATAGCAAGAACGAGAGTACAACGGAAGAGCAATTGCAAGGTGATACACCTAAGGCTTTGTGTAAGGGAGAGATATGCAAATGACTGCGGCCAATAACAGGCCAACCTATCAAATTGAAGGCTAATTTGGGCATATCATGTAAGTGTCCATTATTTCATGGAGAATCAACAAAAGACCCAGTAAGGCAATGGAGAATCTGTCGCATGATGTGGAAAGCGACTGGACAAAATAATGAAGTAGATTGGAGGTGGTTGTTTCCTGCAACATTTTGTATATTTGCAAGACCGGTACATGAAATTCCTAGAGGACAAGTACCAGACATGGGAAGAGTTGCGTGATGCATTTGTGCAAGAATTTCGGTTGTTTGACAATGATGATGCAGTCATTGCTGAAATCTATAGACTGAAACAGGGTGAGAACGAGTCTGTTCGTTCCTACAATAGGAAGTTGAGTGGGTTGTTTGACCATTTGAAGGAAGACCAATTAGACATTGAAGAGGAGATGGTTCATTGACGGACTTCTTCCTACATACCGGAAGAAGATGACAATGATTCCTCCAAGATCATACCAAGAGGCTCTGGATTACACCTTGATCTAGGAAAGAGATGCAAAAACATCATTGAAGTATTGGCATCATGTTAATGCAGATGAGAGTGACTCTGAGGATGAAAGTGATTATGATATTGAGAATGATTTAGACATTGAGAGTGATGGTTTTGGGCAAAAGAGTAGTTCATTGTTTGTGGTCGAAAAATCAAGGAAGGAAGCGACTTTGAAGAGACAAATGATGATTCCAAGGATGAGTATGACTTAGAGAGTGCAAGATCATCACTACAGGTATATGCAACACCAAGGGAGATTGTACAATGGAGGGATACCTGTTGGAGATTGATGCGGACTAAGAAAGAGAAAACAAAAAGTTCTCCTACGAATTTGAAGAAGCCCAAAAGTTTCTACAGGCCTTGAAGAGTCACCATGACTTTTGGACTTCCTAGAATGTGAAATGAAGTGTTGTAACATCATTTTCTCTCTTGTAAATGTAAAATAGAGTATTATAGCTGTAGAAGATTGTGGAAAAAGCTTTGTAATACTTATGAGTTTGTTTGGAATGAAAAACAACATTCTATTCCATTCATTTTGTGAAAAACATGTTTGCTGTCTCCATTTTCTGAAACTTGCAGTCAACTTTCAGAGCTCATAACTTTTGTTTTATAGCTCCATTTTTCGCATGTGATACACTGTTGGAAAGGCCTTTTTGTGTAGAATTCACTCCCAAAATTTTATCAAATTCTAAGCATTTTTGGTCCCTCAAATTTAGACTGTGGTGCACTGCTGCAATTTTTGCTGCTGTGTTTTTGCTGCACTTTGGTGCTCTTCATTTTTGGGTCATTTACTTCAATACCATTGGTGAAATAGTCTATGACAACCGTCGAAGAACTCGTAGACGAAGAATTCAGTATGATAGTGAGGGTAGACCTATTGTGCAATGTTGGCAATGCCAATTGTGGGGGCACTTTGCACGGGACTGTCAAAGTACTGCAAAGCAAGATGAACCAGTGATTCATTGAGAGTTTGAAGAGTCAAAGAAGAGTTACAACCCTTGCCAGGAAGTAGAGGTGGTGAAGCCAATTGCATTTGAGGAAGTGAACCTGCTTGAGATGGTTAACTTGATGAGCTTGATTCAAATTGAGCAAGTGAATTTGATTTCAATTGAGGACAGACTTCTCGCAAGAAGTTGAAACGGTTCAGGAAGTTGATCCGACAACAGAGTACAATTAGCAAGGTGATAGGACGATAGAATGCGGTCAGTCATGTTAGCAGACGAAAGAATGCAATCAACAGGGAGAAGGCCAGACGACAAGGTGTCGTCAAGAAGAAGGTCAGATGGTAGGGTGTTGTCAGGAGGCTAGTTAGACGGATGAGGCTAGGACGACCAGAGACCGCAATCATATGACGAAGGAGCAACTGCCATCTAGGGAGTTGTCGTCTAAGGTGTCATCACAAACGTTGGCAAGGAAGGAGCCATCACAAGCATTGCCGTCACAGATGTGGGTAAGGAAGGAGCTGACACAAACACTGTTGTCATAGTCATTGCCGTCATAGACGTTAGCAAGGGAGGTGCCATCACAAGTATTGCCGTCGTTGAAGCTGTTGTCAGAGACGTTCCTATCATACCTGTTGCCGTCAGAGGTGTTGCCGTTAGACTTGCTGTCGTCAAAGGTGTTGTTGTGATACCTACTGCTGTTAGAGGTGTTGTTGTCAGACTTGTTGCCATCATACCTGCTACTGTAAGGTGTTGCCATCATACCTGCTGTCGTCAGAGGTGTTGCTTTCAGACCTAATGACATCATGGGTACTACCGTCAAGGATATTGCTGTTATACTTCCAGTCGTCAAGGGTATTGCCGTCATACCTGCTGCTGTCATGGGTACTGTCGTCAAGGGTACTACCGTTAGGGGTACTGCCATCGCATGTGCTGTCGTCAGAAGTCTTGCCGTTTGAGGAGACCCCGTTAGAAGTATTGTCCAATGAGGGAGATGTCTAGTAGAGATTGATAAGTAGTTAGTTGGATCAAGAGAATAGTGAATTGGAGTTGAGGGGAAGCTGTTTTAGTGGGTCGAGTGAAGGCTCCCAAAATGTTGACAAGGAGAAAAATTTAGTTCAAGCAGTGATGGGTTTAGTGGTTTCGTCGTTGAGGTTTTAGGCCGCTGCCCCTCGACCTCACCTTGTATCATGATAGGGTACGCGTGAAGGCCGCCGCCCCTCGACCTTGCAAGGGATTGCAAGGGATGCCGTCCCTTGACCCCCGACATAGGTGGCGACGGGCGTTGCCTGTCATGTTCATTATGTTGATGATGTTGGTCATGAAGGTCATCTTTATCATGTTGGCTATGTTCGTCATGTTGATCAAATTGACGATGTGGTTGATTGCAAAAAGGGAAGTGAACAATCAGAGAACAAGGTGTTGCAAGAAGCAATCTGAAGTGAAGTCTATTGCAAAAGGTGTATCGAATAGGAGAAAGTGAAAGGAGCTCGACAAGAGATTCCATTACGTTGTTTAGTACTTCTATTCCCAGTGTTCAGCTCATGTGTCGTCGAGGACGCCGACTAGTTTAGAGGAGGGGATAGATGTAGATAGGCAAATTGATATGTCTGCATTTAATGAATAAGTTTTGGTATTTTGTGTTATTTTGTAGTTGTATGCAAAGTGTTTGACAAAATGTGCGTACATATATTAAATAATGTTATAAAGTTGTTATGTAATATTGTACCTAATAATGTGGTGTTAAGTCATGTACATTAGTAAAGTCATAAGTCATAAGTTAGTTTGTCCTATAGTGGGAAATGTCATGTAAATGCAAGTGAAATGTAATTTAGAAGAATGATGATGTGTCAGGTAGTTGGAGGGTGCAACTAATTTCTGGTTGTATAAATAAGACCCTCCTCTCATTCATTCATTCATGGTTAGAAGAGCATTGGTACGTGTGAGAGAAGGCTGGTGCATATGTGCGTATGGTAGGATGCAGTTGGCTCTTGTATGCAGTCATGAAGAGTATTTTGCATAGGGTTTGCAAACTGTATATGAAATGTTGTAACTAGATATGCCATTGTTAATACAAATCTGCTCATGTTTATTTATCATCTGTTATTGCTGTTTTCTGCGTATGGTTATTGCTAAATGGTTGCAGATCTGTAGATTTATTTAAGTAGAAATGGAATTGTGTGTAAGTATGTTAAATTTCATTTCTACAGCAACAAGAATTGGTTGAGGTAGCCAAGCTTTAAGAAGAATGTTATGCCATGAATAAATTGGAAGAAGATTTCACTCAAAGAAGTTGTTCCCCATATAAGAAGCTTAGTCAATGAAGGACATAAGCATGTTGAGCACCTAATGATATGCTCAATCACTTGGTAGCTTTGAGAAACACATGAAAGAAATTGGTTGGAAGGTGTTGGGAAAGATGGGTCATAGTGGTCATGTGCTTGGCAAGGATGGCCAAGGCACTAAGAATCTTATTGTGGTAGAAGCTATCCATATACAAGAATGTCTAAGAAAATTCTAAGGCATCAAAGACATGGAGGAAGGGATAAGCTCAACCTAGGCTGGCATACCCTAGGAAAGAAAAGAGTCCAAGTTACGACTTTGCGGAAATAAGCCCTGAGGAGGTATATACACTACAAAAATAATATTTTTGAAGGTTCAAGAGAAATGCATGGCATCACTCAAAAAGGGTAGCATCCTCATGAAGCCTATGGTTATGAGCAAAGTTATAACAGTGGAAATTATGTATCTCCTAAGAGAGGGCAGATCCATCAATCATGTGCAAATATAAAATAGGGCAGCGCGAGAAGTTCAAGCATCTTCATATGCTCACCCCCTTGAAAGTCCAAGCAAAGGCGATGTGTAAGCCAAGGGAAGCCAAACAAAGGTGGAAGGAGATTTTTTTTTTCCATTGCTCATGTCGATTGCAATAGAAAAGGTTGTATGCAAAATCATTGTTGAGATCTCTAAACATGTCATTTTGTGAAAATTGTAATCCTTGTCTTGCATGTGTTGAAAAAAACAATCCTTTTTCGAAGGCTGTTGTGCTTTAAGAACTAAGCAAGTTACCAATGCCACTCTCCAAGTCAAAGAGAACAACTAAGCATAACAAGAAAGACATTGCTGTCCCCATAAGTAAAGAAACACTCTCCAGGAGTAAAGGAAGAATTATTATAGTCATTAACATGTTATTGGATATTGGGATACAAGTGTTTGGCATGACATCCACAACTGCACCAAGAATAAGGGAAAGCTCTCGGGATGCAAAAGGCAACAATGAAAAAAATCTGCAAACACTGCCTCAAGCAGAAATAAACAAGAAAATGTCGTATACATTCTCCACCAAAGAGTTGTCTCCATGAAGATGAGAAGTAGGATGAAGAGCCATAATGATTGAACAAGAGGCAAGAAGAGGAAGCACCCTAGGTTAATAGGACTAGAAAGCATCAAAAGCAAAAAGAAAGGACTCCAACTTGAAGGGACAAGGAAGCAATACCGCTTGTCAAGGACAAGCATGGGTGGCCTATCCACTTAGAAAAACAAGTGGGTATGCTAGATCCGCTTGAAAAGAAAGTAGGAGTAGCAATTAAAAGTTGGAAGCAATCATTCCGTGTGAGGTTTCAGCAAACCAAGGAAGGCCAAAAACAACCATGCATTGGAAATGTTGCAAGAATGGTCAAGGAACTTGAAAAAAGAGGTTGTAGCGTGCATGGAACACTAAGTAAAAGAAGCAAGAGATGCAAAGCATCATTGGTTTCGAATGAAGACAATGCATGACGCCATGTAGCTACACCACTTGTTAGAAGGATAAGAACAGCAAACATGGTGAAAGGAAACCATAAGCAACTGCATGAAAGTTGGGATCAAATGCATATGAAATGTGCAAAAGGAGAAGGAAGTCTATAAGAAAGAATGAGAGAGGTTGTTGGCAAGCAAGCACATCTCCCATAAATCAACTCTACAAGGAGCAATGTCAAAGTTCATATACTTGTCAGTTGTAGCATGCATAAGAAATCTGGCTGGATAAATCATACCAGTAGAAGAACAAATGGGGGGCTGGAAAAACTCATTATATACATGATAATCACGATTTTTAAAAGTTCTTTTCAACATTGTTTTTTTTTTCTATATTCTCAGGGTGATTTTAGATTTGTTTACAAACATTATATTTAAATGTTTATTTAAGATTTATATTCGTTATCAATATTACATTATGAAAATACATAGTAATTATAAGATACAATGTTGTATCTTATAATGATTACTATTTAGTTAAATACAATATTCTATTAGGCATTATGATTCTATCCATTTTTACACTTATATGTGGTCTTAAAAAGTTTTATAAATAATATTTTTAATTAAAATTTTATTATATTGATTAGTAGTAACATAAATTTATATAATAAATTTTAGTATGATAATTTTATAAATTTAAATCTTAATATTATTTTGAAATTTTAAATAAAAATTTATAATATTAATAACAAATATAATATTAAAATAAAATGGCATCAAGCTCAGTTGGTTAAATTCTTCGATTTTCAAGGAGACCCAGGTTTGAATCTTGCCAAGCAATACATGTATAATTGCCAAGCTGTTTTAATACCACTATATGGTCATGATGTAATACGGGTTGGCGTGTTTCAATCCCATTTAACCAATTAGAAAAAACAAATATAATATTAAATACAAATTCAATATAAATTGTAAATAATTCAGAATTGGATTGAATGAAAATAGGGATTGAGTTCAAATTATTCAATTGCTTTCTTTTCAATAGGAATTTTTCATCGTCTACTCTAGTTTAGAAGTCAAGGTTAAAATAATGGGTGATGGTTCATGGTTTATAGGAAGAGCTAGTTTGTATTTAAGACCATGGAGTGATACCTATTTGTTGTGCCAAAAATTATTGTGAAGATTCTAGTATGGGTTAGGCTTTTTGGACTTTCATATCAACTTATCAATAAAGAGGTTTTGGACAATGTTGGTAATTTTTTAGGGTAGTTCATCGAGGAGGCATTGATTTTTAGGGAGCAAAAGCAATATGTTTAAATGCGGATATACGTTGGCATGGATATATTTTTTTGATTGGTAAATAGGGGTTTTGAAAGGAACCCGTAACCTTTTACAAAAATATGAGGGTTGGGAGAAGAGTTCCCAATTGAAATATAGCCGAAGAAACAGGCCCTCTATGGGTTGTTGGAGATAAACAACTTAAACTGAAAAAGAGAAGCCCACGCAGGAGCAAGAGAGGAAGCCTCACGGGTTGAGAAGAGAAGCCCTCGCAGGGGCAGCAGAGAAAACCTCACAGTTACACATAAATTTGAAAAGGGTTTTCCCGCATAGGAGAAAACCTCACAGTTACACACAAATTTGAAAAGGGTTTTCCCACACAGGAGAAAACCTCACAGTTTTAGAAGGCTCGAAGAAAAAAATGAAGCAATACAGTGCAAGGCCATCCATAAACGAAACAGGACCATCCGCAAACGAATTAGGACCATCCGTAAAAGAAACGGGACCACCCGCAAACCAACATAGGGCCATTCGCAAAACAACCTAAGGCCATCCACAAAACAACCTAGGGCCATCCGCAAAACAACACTGGACCAACCGTAAAAGCCTCCTCAAGAAAATAAAATTATTATTTAAAAAAAAAAGGTTTTCTCGCCTATGGAAAAACACACTATTTCGGAAGGCTTGAAACGCAGAATACTCCATAGGACCTAATGCCAGAAACACCAGCACCGAGCAGATCCGTAAAAATAGTCCATGCAGGGTCATCTGTAGGCTTGAGAATGGAACAGTTGAAGGAGATCACTACAGGCCATGCGATCTCCCAGCGAAGAAAGGTGAAGCACAACCGAAAATAGAACCTGGTAAAGAAGATACCCCCGTATAAAGAAGAAGATCAGGCACAAGACAATGTCAATAAGCCCTCCACTGCAGCGAACAATCAACGCATGGTCCCCCATCAAGACCAGAAAGAGCTGCAGGCAGGACCACCCACAAAGTACCCGCAGATCTGCAAGAAAGCCCCAACCCTGCCACCAGAGGAAAACCCACGGAACCCTTCTACAACACAATGTAGCACATGGTCCCCTCCAAGACCAGAAAAGGAAGAGAAGGAATCCGTTAGAAACCCCTGGACACGAATTGCAACACCCTCGAACCGCCAGCCACGGGAAGCACCCAACTATGAACAATAAAATTGGGGTCTCCCCCAAAGCCCAAAAAATATAGTGAATGACCATCCTGACAAGCAGAGCGAACGAAACGAATCCGCCGGAAACCTCGAACCACCAGCCACGGGAATCACTCAACTGTGAGCAATAAAATCAGGGCCTCTCCTAAAGCCCAGAAAAACAGCGAATGAACTTCTCGGCAAGCAGAACGAATGAACCGAATCCCACCCCGAAGCAATGCCAAGTTCCAGAGAGGAACAAAGAGTTTCCCTTGCAGGCCGTAAAGTACATGGCCCCTTCCCACTAGCCCCACTCCCAAACCAAGCAAGAATGGAAACCCCCCAAACCGCGCCAAAAAACCAGGTTTGTCCGACCAAGCAACACCACCCAAGAAAACTTCCTGGAACACCTTAGGAAGACGCAGAAAAGGTCCTGGAGGCCCTCCAGGCACCAAGCAGAGACAGGAAAAGCCAGACAAACCAGGGAAAATAGGAGATCTGCTTGGAAATCCACAGGAAAGCAGGAGATCCGCCTGAAAATCCATAGGAAAGCAGGAGATCCGCTAGAAAAACAGGAGATCTGCCTGGAAATCCACAGGAAAGCAGGAGATCCGCTTGAAAATCCACAAGAAGAGCTAAGGAGGGAGCAAGAATTTGAAAAGGTGACCTCCCGCCCAGAGCGGGAGGTCTCTTGCTCCATTGGCATGGATATTTCAAAACCTTTGCCAAAATCTTTGTTGATTATCTGAATCCAGAGGATGGGTTCAACAAGTGGACTATGAAAACACTGCGTTTTGTTGCCACAAATGCCATGAGATTAAACACATGGCATGACTTTGCAAAGTGAAAAAGTTCGAAAAAGATGAAAAAGTTTTGGTCATGAGACAAACTCAAAGTTGAAGTGAGGGGATGAGATAGTGGAAGAAGATGACTTAGATTAAGGATTTTCCACTCCCAAATGAGTAGCAAAAAAAGCTTCTCTACCTCTTCATTTGGAAAAAGCCATAATAATTCATTTAAGACATAAGAATGATGCATGGGATGAGGAATTGCAATGACTAAGTTCAAATTTAGAAGGAATTAAAGCTGCAAGTGAAGATACTGATTCTTTGGATGTAGGAAACGGTATTTGCCAAGGGGTTTGACAACATGGAACTTCATGTTAGAAAGTTTGCTATTGATTAAGAAACATATTAGGTTTTTATTCCACGAGGGAGATTCTACAAATTTTGGTCTAATGCTTGGTTGAAGCATTATTCTCTATTTTCTGATCCAAAATGACAACCATTGGCTCAACAATGACCTCCAAAGGATGCTTCAAGAGTTCTATTTGCCCATTTTTTGCAGAAGAATGAGTTGGTTTGGAATCTATCAAAAGATGGTGGATACTGTAAATTTTCCTAACCCTAGATAACTGCTGTCCTATGTTATTTTAAAATAAATCAGATCTGAAAAGAATTTATTTAAACATGCAACAGTCACACAGATGGCTGGAAAAATAAACAGCATGAACAACGGAAATTAAATATATTTCTGAACCTGAAATATTACAAAATAAAGGAGGCTACAGCTACAACAGGACACCCTGCTCTCTTGCTGCCTTTTTGGCCAGCAATTTCACTGTTCTTCTCCTCCTAAGCTTGCAGTTTTCCTTCAACAATCTGTTCTCCTTCTCTTCTTTCTGTGTATAAAACACTCTTGACCTTCTCCTTTTATCCTTGAAAAAGGTAACCCTAATCTCTCTAACCCTAAGATTAGATCTCATCTCATCTTGAGATGTAAGGTTAAAAATAGAAAATCACTTAAGTGAATTTCAAAATAGAATCACTTAAGTGAATTACAAAATAGAATCACTTAAGTGAACTTAAAAATAGAAAATCACTTAAGTGAATTTCAAAATAGAATCACTTAAGTGAATTACAAAATAGAATCACTTAAGTGAACTTAAAAATAGAAAATCACTTAAGTGAATTTCAAAATAGAATTCGAAATGTCTCGAACCACTTCTAGCACGTTCATACTGAAGCCTGTGCAAGAAGTTCCTGTCCGAGCTACATTTCTCAACACTCCCTCTTAGCGAGGAAGGAATTCTGCACCAATCCAAGTTTGTCTCTGAATGCTTCAAACTTCCCTTTCACTAAGGGCTTGGTCAGAATATCAGCTACCTGCTGATCTGTGGGAATATATTGGAGCTTTACGGCTCCCTTCTGAATCTTGTCTCGTATGAAGTGATATTTGATGTCTATGTGTTTGGACTTGTCATGAAATACTAGATTCTCAGAGAGTTTGATACAACTCTGATTATCACAGTATATCACCGTGGGATCCAACTCCTGATCAATCAATACTGTAAGCAACTTGCGAAGCCAGATGGCCTCACAACTAGCAATATTGGCTGCCATGTATTCGGCCTCTATTGAGCTAAGTGCCACAGAAGTCTGCTTCCTGCTGAACCAAGATATCATGCCTGATCCCAAGCTAAAGCAACACCCTGAGGTGCTCTTCCTGTCTGCTACATTGCCTGCCCAATCTGAGTCTGTATACCCCTGCAACCTCACTTCACCATCTCCAAGATATCTCAGACCATACTCCACCGTGCCCCTCAAGTATCTGAGCACATGTTTTGCTGCTACCCAATGCTCTTGCCTTGGCTCCACCATGAACTGACTCAAGGTGTTCACTGCAAAACATATATCTGGTCTAGTGTTGACCAAATACATCAAGGATCCTATCAGCTGCTTGTACAACGTAGGGTCCACCAATTCTGAATCTGAAGTTGTCACCTTCTTCAGATTAGTGATCATGGGTGTGGCCATAGGTTTGCAGTCCTCCATCCGAAACCTCTTCAGGATCTCAACTGCATACTTACCCTGCCCAAGGAATATCTCCCCTGGTCTCTGCCAAACCTCCAAACCCAAGAAGTAATGCATCATGCCAATGTCCTTCATCTCAAACTCAGCTGCCATATCTGCTTTGCACCCTGCAATGAGCTTCTCTGCACCTGTAAGAAACAAGTCATCTACATATAGCACCAAAATGAGTAGATCAGTCCCAACAAATATGTAATATAGATTAGGATCTGCATCACTTTTGGCGAAGCCCACACTCTGCAAGTATCCATCTATCCTGGAATACCATGCTCTCGGTGCCTGTTTGAGTCCATATAAGGCTTTCTTCAGCCTACAAACATGGGACTCCTTCCCATTTACCTCAAAGCCCTGAGGCTGCTCTATGTACACTTCTTCCTCAATGATCCCATTAAGGAAAGTTGTCTTCACATCCATTTGATGAATCCGCCATCCCATAGATGAAGCTAAAGACATAACTGCTCTAATGGAAGTGTATCTGGCGACTGGAGCAAAAGTCTCCTCATAGTCCACTCCCTCTTTCTGGGAGAACCCTCTCGCCACAAACCTTGCCTTGAACTTCTCGATGCTGCCATCTGCAACATGCTTAATTTTGTAGAGCCACTTGGAACTCACAACTGACTTCCCCTCCGGTCTTGGCACTATGTCCCAAACATCATTCTTCATGATGGAGGTGTACTCCTCCACCATGGCATCCTGCCAAACTTGCTGGTCTGTTGCCTCCTGAAAACTGGAAGGCTCTGAATTTATGATGTTACTCATCAATGCCATGTAGTTTGAAAACTTCCTTGGAGGTCTGCTCTCCCTAATCATGTTGCTAGGAGCCTCAACATACTCCTGAGCATCCCTCAATGTCTGTGTAAGCCATCGAGGTCTCTTGATAGAACTGGAAGGGGCTAATGTCTCCACCTCCTCACCTGAAGGTTGTTGTCCTGAATTGGAAACCATTGGTGTCTTTGGTGACCCTGGCTCAACCTTCGGAGCTTCTTGCTCCTCATTCTCTATCACTGGAATAGGCTCATGGGACTTCCTGGATGCAACGTCCTCCTCAAACTTTACATCCTTGCTCACTACTGTCTTCCTCTTCTCTGGAATATAAACCCTGTAAGCTTTTGAAGTCTCACTGTATCCTACAAATAAACCCTTCCTACTGGAGGGCTCCAACTTGGTCCTCTTCTCTACTGGAACATGGATATAAACTGGACATCCAAAGATGCGGAAATGACTCACCTCTGGTTTCACACCAGTGAATGCCTCCTTTGGTGTCTTGTCCTCCAAGATCCTGTGAGGACACATGTTCTGGATGTAGACTGTTGTGTTGCATGCTTCTACCCAAAGAAACATCGACAAGCCCTGGTCATGAATCATGGCCCTAGCAGCCCCTATGATGGATCGATTCTTTCACTCTGCAACCCCATTCTATTGTGGGTTGTATGGAACAGTCAACTCCCTCTTGATTCCTACCTGCTTGCAGAAACCATCGAACTCCTTGGAGGTATATTCACCCCCATTGTCTGATCTCAAGACCTTGATCTTCTTCTCTGTCTGGTTCTCAACTAGAGCTTTGAACTCTTAAAACCTGCTAAAGACTTCATCCTTGGTCTTTAAGAAGTAGATCCATGTCTTACGAGAGAAATCATCAATAAAGGAAACATAGTACATGCTACCTAAAATTGATGCTACTGACATCGGTCCACAAACATCCGAATGTACTAGATCTAGTATCTCCTTAGACCTATGCTCGTTGTTTGGGAAAACAACCTTGGCATGCTTGCCAAGCGTGCACCCTCTGCATACTCCCTGTTGCTCAATGCTGAACTCTGGAAGACCTATCACTATCTCCCTCAGAATAGGCAACGCTCTATGATGCAGGTGCCCCATCCTCTTGTGCCACAACTCACACAAGTTGTTACTACTATGAACTAGGGCTCGAACAGGTTCACCTTGCAACCTGTATAGACTGCCTTCTCTAACCCCTATCACTTGTGTTGTTTTGGGCTAGATTCTTTTGGTCTAATAAGGACATGTTGGTTCTTGAACTCCATTGCATAACCCTTATCCTCCATAACCGAAATTGAAAGCAAGTTCTTCCTGAGACCTGGAACAAACAAAACATCATCAAAGTCTAAAGAGTTCCCTGACTGGAGTCGAAAAGGAATGGTACCAATTCCTTCAATTGGATATTTGGTATCATCACCAAGCTCAACTTGAACCCCTGAGTCCTGCTCTTGTAGACTGGTAAAACATTGTCGGGTTGATGTCATGTGCCGAGATGCCCCACTATCCACATACCAAGCATCTCTTGGAACCGTGTTGGTAGAAAGGCAAGAGACCAATGAGAAATCCTTCTCGAATTTGGTAGCAAACTCGCTCATCTGAGTTTCTGCAGAGGCTGCTACTTCTTTGTTGCTTCCCTTTGCCCTTCTTGTCTGGACACTGTGATGCATAATGGTCGTGCTTATGACAAATGAAGCACTTGATCTTGCTCAAGTCCTTCTTCCTTGACTGTGAGGTTGACTCCTCACTCTTTACCTTACCCTTGTTGGGTCCTTTACCTCTGCCCTTCTTGGTTTGCCCAAAGAGAGCTAGGTTATCGTCACCACCTTTCTTGTTGGCCTTTGACTCCATCCGAGTCTCCTCCTGGATGAAATCATCCCACAGTTTCTCAAAGGTGGGAAGGTGCTCACGAGCACAGATGCCTTTGACAAATGGTTCCCATGAAGCTGAGAAACCATTAAGTGCCACGTTCACCAACTCTGTGTCTTCAACCTTCTCCCCAACTGCTGCCAATTGATCACGAATCTGCGTGATCTTCATCAAGTAACTAGTAACGGTGTCAGATCTGGTCATCTCCATAGATCTGAGTTTGTTCCGCAATATCATCTTCCTGTTTATGTTCTCGCTCTGGTAGAGGCTAACTAGGGCATCGAACATCTCCTTTGCCTTAGTCTTCTCGGATATGTGAGGAATCAGGTGATCCTTCACTGCATCCAAGATCATCCGCTTGGCCTTCACTTCCTTTCTGTGAGCTGCCAATTGTTGCGGATCTGTAGGCAAAGTCACATCATCCTTGACAATATCCCAGAGATCATTCTCTTCCAATAAGAACATTACCCTAACTTTCCAGGGCAAGAAATTGGAGGCACCTTCCAATCTATCCTCAAATATGAGGCTAGTTGCTGCCATCTCTGAGATCTACTGTACAAACTTTCAGATCTGATATGAATGACTCAAAAAAACTGTCTTGCAAATAAGCTTAGTCCTTCAAGCAAAAAATATGAAACCCTCTAACTGCTGTTTTTTTTTTAATATCCAGCAGTGATCTACTGTTGTAAACCCTTGAGGATCTCAATCACAGAACCTAGCTCTGATACCATGTAAATTTTCCTAACCCTAGATAACTGTTGTCCTATGTTATTTTAAAATAAATCAGATCTGAAATTAATTTATTTAAACATGCAACAGTCACACAGATGGCTGGAAAAATAAACAGCGTGAACAACGGAAGTTAAATATATTTCTGAACCTGAAATATTACAAAATAAAGGAGGCTACAGCTACAACAGGACACCCTGCTCTCTTGCTGCCTTTTTGGCCAGCAATTTCACTGTTCTTCTCCTCCTAAGCTTGCAGTTTTCCTTCAGCAATCTGTTCTCCTTCTCTTCTTTCTGTGTGTAAAACACTCTTGACCTTCTCCTTTTATCCTTGAAAAGGTAACCCTAATCTCTCTAACCCTAAGATTAGATCTCATCTCATCTTGAGATGTATGGTTAAAAATAGAAAATCACTTAAGTGAATTTCAAAATAGAATCACTTAAGTGAATTACAAAATAGAATCACTTAAGTGAACTTAAAAATAGAAAATCACTTAAGTGAATTTCAAAATAGAATCACTTAAGTGAATTACAAAATAGAATCACTTAAGTGAACTTAAAAATAGAAAATCACTTAAGTGAATTTCAAAATAGAATTAGAAATGTCTCGAACCACTTCTAGCACGTTCATACTGAAGCCTGTGCAAGAAGTTCCTGTCCGAGCTACATTTCTCAATAGATACAACATCATGTTGGAATATAAGGATTTGGAGCAATTACAACTCTTTATTCCCAAGTATTTCACTTGGAAGAATGTTTGGTCGCTTGAGAACCTCCCTAAGGCCTCAACATTCCTTTGGTTAGTAGTCCAAAGCAAAATTCTTATTGGTACAGTCTCCAAAGAAGAGGGTATTATGAACCTTTTAAGTGTCTAGAAACATCAAATCATCTATTTGGGGCTACTCATTCAAAAATTCAAAATGAGAAACTATTGCTCCATCCAATTGGTGAATGTCGGATTGATTGTCGCAAAAATAAAACATAAAGAATTCTATGGAGGATTGATCATGCCATTATTTGTTGGAATTTGTGGGTTGAAAGGAATAATAGAATTTTTAAAAGTAAATCTTTAGGTTCATATCCAATTTTAGATTTATATTGCTTCCTCTTTTTTAAAACGTTTATATCATGGGAAGTCTCAAGTGTAGGAAAAAATATGCTAGCCTCTTGGTTGCATTATTTGAATATGCTTGCATGGGTCATATGCAACAGTGCATTTAACTCAAAATATATTCTATGGTAAAATATAAATGTTTGGAAGTTGGTTTCATAAAAAATTAATTTTGATGGTGCTTTCAAAAGAAACCTTGTGACAGATGGTGGAGATTGTGTTCTTCATAATAATGAAGGCTGAATTCTCCACATCATTAATAGAAGAATTTGGAAGCAATGCACATCGTTCAAGACATCAACGATAATTGGGTAATTGTTTGGAAGCAGTGCACACCGTTTCGTCTGAGTGAGCCCCATTCTTTAGTGTGGCCTGCTTCTCAGAGCATCCTGCTCAGAGCACCCCGCTCCTAAGAGCACCCTATTTAGAGTGCCTTGTTTGGAGTGACCTTTTCGAAGCTCCCTACTCCCTGTAGTGTCTAGCTTGAAGCACCCCGTGTGAAGTGTCTCACTCGGTGTGCCTCGTTTAGGGTGTCTCGCTTAGAGTGCCCCACTTTGTGACCTGTGCATCTCCCTTTGCGGAGCACCCCGCTTGGAGTGATCAATGTGCTCTACTTCTTAGAGTACCCTCACTTCCTGTAATGCCCTACTTGAAACAAAATTCCCTGCTTTTAGTCCTGTTCACTTCGCTTTGGTTTGTGCACCCATTTTTGGCGTTGTGGATAAAGATGGTGAGCCCTCATGAAATTTTGAACTAGAAGTCCAAAAATAGATCAGGGTTTTACTTTTCAAGTATAAATAAGAGAATGATTCTCATTGTAAGGGTCTTTTGGCTACCCAACATATTAGAGCTACTTTCTACAAACTATTATACTTTAAACATTTTTTTGAGATCAATCAAGTGAAGAATTGTGTATGACATTCTTTCTTTTGGTTGGATAATAAGGGGTTGTACTCGGGTCCCCCACCCTTAACAAATTACAACTCTCTTCTTTAGAGCTTGACAGTTTACAAATAGATACACTTTTCATCTCAATTTAAATGCTATAGTTAGAAACCTACATCATTTTACATAAATTGTCTGAATTCTTGATTTTTATTTTTTGGATCTTTTCAATTTTCTGTATGAATACAAATATTCTAGAATTCAGCATCCTTCTTGACATTTACCTATAGCAGCCTTCACAATACAAAACTTCACCTTTACTATCTATGCATTGCATCTTAGTAGAGTAATATTTCCAAAACATTGGACTATCATAGTCCACTTTACCAAATCTGGATTGGTAGTTTCCTTCCTGAAACATAAGTGCAAACGCAAAAATTATAATAAATAGTTTATATGAAAACACATTATTGTTACAAAATAAAACAAATATTACCAATGGAAAACAAATCAATATCTTCTTGTCAGCTTCAACTAAACTTACTACTTCCTCTAACCATGGAAAGGAGTGTGCATGACATTCTTGAATAATTATGTGTATGACTTTTTATTCATGGATGTGTGGAATTAGTAGCTCTGTTGTCTTTCTCTCAGTTAGTCATTTCTTCATAATATTGTTGATTACTTTAACGATTTAATTACTGTGAAGTTATTCGATACCTGCTAGAAAGGTTGATTGCACCAACCTTGAAACTCGGTATGACTTCAATCGCATTTCTTGTTTTCTTTTGAGCACTCTTTTCTCCAACAAAGTAGATAAGTTTTACTTTTCATGCACTTAGCTTAGATTACAATTTTTACACACCTAGATTAGTTTTTCTTTCATGTTTTTCAGCAAAGGAATTGACCCAAAATCCGAAGGTTGGGAAAGTAGAACCCTTCCCATCCATTTGTTGAACTACGGTCACAGGTGCAAATTGCACTTGACAATTTCTGTGTTCAACAATTTTGGCATGCTCGATGGGACTTACAAGTGTCGTTTTGGTTCGAAATCAATCTTACACCAGTCGTATATAATTTTGTAGATTTGCACAAGTATACTATATATCATTTCAGATTTGTGAAAAGCGTTGTGTTACACCAACATGCACAAAATCCACAAACCATTTTTGCATTGAAAACTACGAGGTGCTTTCTAATTCGGCTTTCATATTTTTCATAACTTTTATGCAAATGGCGACTCCGTTTGAATTGATATAGAATCTTCCCTAACTTGTGATTTGTGAACGAATGAAAGTGGTGACGAATGGGAGCGAGCGTAAATGAGATTGTATGAAAAAAATGCAAAGTGTTTGGCATGCCTTGCTTTGCTTGGTGTATCCCGCTCCACTAAGAGCACCCTGTTTGAAGTGCCATGCTCAAAGCACCCTATTCAGAGTGCCCTACATAGAGGGCTTAGCTCCGCCAGTGAGCCTCGCTCTATCGATGTTCCTTGTTTTGAGCAGTGCACCTTGCTTTTTGTTCCCATTCTTCGATGATTTTTGAGGTTTCTCCCCTTTTTGGTTCATGATTATTAGATAAGGCCTTTGACCGAAATGGGTTTTGGTCAACTATAGGGCAACTTTGTTGGGAGGAAATACACGATGATGTCAAGTATGTCCTAGGCACTATTAAACATGAAAATCGGCAAATGTGATTTGTGCCTGTGACTGCAATTCAACAAATGGATGGGAAGGGTTTCACTCGTCCCAACCTCTTGATATTGAGCCCGTTCCCTTCTGACTAAGATGAAAAATAGAGAGAGAAATTGATCTAATCCGGAAAAGCAAGGAAAGAACTGTAGAAATGAATTTAACGTACTTACACCCAATTCCATTTCTACTTAATAATTCTACAGATCTGCAGCCATTTAGCAATAACAATACACAAAAATTAACAATAACAATAATAGTAGATGAACAATGATATAAGCAGATTTGTATTAACAATGGCATATACGGTTACAACATTTCATATATACTCTGCAAATCCTATGCAAAATACTCTTCATGACTGCATACAAGATCCGACTGCATCCTACCATACACACATATGCACCAATCTTCTCTTTGACGTACCTATGCTCCTCCATAAATGAATGAATGAGGGGAGGGACTTATTTATACAACTAAAAATTAGTTGCACCCTCCAACTACTTGACACATCATCATTCTTCTAAATTACATTTCACTTGCATTTAACTTGCATTTACATGATATTTCCCACTACAGGACAAACTAACTTATGACTTATGACTTTACTGACATATATGACTTAACATCACATTATTACGTACAATATTACATTGCCACTTTATAACATTATTAAATTATCTACACACATTTTGTCAAACACTTTATGTACAACTATAAAATAACACAAAATACCACAACTTATTCACTAAATGCAGACATATCAAATTTCCTATGTACAAGAACTAAGTTGAGTATGCGGAAAACAAATCTGATCTACTTTGTTTAAGGGAAAAGGGTGCAAGAGAAAATAAATGTAAAACGATGTTCAGATTTGTTGTGATTTGTGTTTAATGGGTGACCAAATAACTTCAACGTGGAAGATCTTAAAATAACCTGCAACAATGATCAAAGAGAGGGACTAGTAGGGAAAAGGAGGGTAAATCCATTGATTTCACGCATTCATAAAACAAAAGGTCTGAGACACAATTGAATCCGAATGTCACCCACAACTCTTTGTTCAGTAAAATATCACTCTAAAAAGTAGCTCTAGTATGTGTGAAGGCCAAAAGGACCCTTTACAATGAGCATCAATCTCTTATTTATACTTGAAAACGCAACCAAAAATATACTACGTGCAATGTAGCATAATGCAGCCAAAAATAAACTACATGCAATGTAGCATAATGTAACCAAAAATAGACTACATGCAATGTAGCATATTGCAGCCGTGCAATGTACCATGGTGAGTGGGGCTTTGTGAGCGACATTCTCTTGAGTGGGGCTCTAACACTTTCAAACACTTAGCCAATTCTTGCTCATTTCTGTCTTGTTTTGTCTTCTGCCTCAGCTTGTGCAACGTATCTCGACTCAGAGTATGATGGTAGTGGCGAGCTACTACAAGTACTGAACCACTAAATCCTTCAACAACCAGCTTATTCACCTATAGGACCACATGTATACCAAATGTCACGTGAGCATGAATAGTATGGCCAACTCGTACAATATGGGCAAGTACCTCATACGTCTCAATTCATTCACCAACAAAACCTTGTAACGTCCACTCAACAAGTATATTCCCCCCATACAACCCAAATCCAATATCCTTTCCCATAGCAATTAATCCAAGCTCCACAGTGTCAACAAGTTCCCCAGAATCAACAAGACATTTGAACGCAACTTGATGAGCTCAAAAATATCGTTTAATTCTTCAGTTGTTGTATACACAATATTCAACGGAAATTTTTCAAATAGCTGATCAAGGGAACTAGTTGATAGGCAATTTTCAGATGACTGATTAGGCATTGATCTATAAGTGGAATCAACCCAATAAATGATCAGTTCACAGTAAACCAATCAATGATAAGTCAAGTGGTTGTACCTTAGGTTGATACAATTTAAGTCCATGCGATACCTAAAACGTCCTTGATGGGAGGAATTAATCATTTTGATGGGTTGATAACTCCTCTAGAAGATCCCTTGCCTAAGCATCAAGAGTCATGGCCCCCTCCACCACATATAGAATTCAAGATAGTAAATAAAGATTCTGGAGACAAAGGGTCAGAACCGATGGTGTGTGAAGTATTTGTCATCTTGGATAGAAGAGGAAAATTCATAGAGGTGATGGAGGCAAGTTTGTAACTAGAACACGAGATCATTATTGTAGGCCTTGCTGAATTGATACGGAAGGAAGGAAAACCAACGAGACTTGAAGAGTTATCAAACGAGCCCCCATTGGTAAAAGTGTTTCCCTTCCTTGAAGAAGAAATCCTAGAGGAAGGCCACCAAATTTGCAGAACATCTTGTGAACCAGAAAGAGAACTTGAGGTGCAAAGTGAAGATTTGGAGGATGAGGATTCAGAGGCTAAAGCAAGATACATGGCATGCATGTTTTCACTAGAAAAGGAAGAGCCTATAGAAGTGATGGAAGCAGATTTTGTTCCAAAGTATAAAACATTCAATTTTGTCCTAGAGGAAAAGGGGTCTATGAGTCTCAAAAGAGTTTACGACAGAAGGACATGTTGCAAAGAAATTCTAGAAACATATATTGATCAACCAATAGGTATGGATCCACTTACAAGTCTCAAAAGTGTCCAGAAGAATTCACATGAAGGAACTGTGGTAAGCAATAAAGAGATCATACTTCTAAGAATGATGCAGTTTCCCACGATTTTGGGGAGTAAAACTAAGGTAGGGCTCACATTCCAATATTTCGATTCTATGAAGGATAATATTAGGTTTGCCGAAGAATGACATCAAGAGGGGTTGCCACGACTGAGCAATGATTTGTCATTTTTTACACAAGAAAAAAGGTCCGGACAAGCTATCGACACCAAAGGGTGCTATTGGATGAGTTGAGAAGCAAGGAAGTGGTCATTATCACGAAAGTTCATGCATCCACCCTTGTTGCTAACTACTTTAGGGCTGTAAAGTTATATTCTTTTCTAAACGTTTGGTATCAAACCTTAGATTAGGGAGAGATCAAAAGAGCAAAAGAGCAAAAGCTGCCTTAGCTTCCCAAACTTTGGTTTTTGTTTTCAGATCTACACGATCCTTTGATGAGGGGATGTATTGTTCATTAGAAGGCATCCATGAAGTTCTGAGTCGGGGAAGACCTCTTGGCAGTATGCCATTAATGCCATCTGACCTACTTTGTTTGCATAGGTGTTGGAAGATCTTGAATTGGAATGTTAGCGTCAAGAAGAAAGGCAACGACTTTTCAGAGCTGGTCACTAGAAGCAACCTGCTCAATAATAAGAATAGCTACTAGCAAATCTATGAAAAGTGATTTGTGATGTCTAAGAACAGAGAGAGAGAGGGGGGGGGGAGAGAAAAATGTTCCATCCAAATGAGCAAAAATCCCCATGGGGCCGTTCGATTTTTTTGCTTCTTAAATCTCCTTCATTTCTACTGCGCACATCTCACCTCCAATAAATGCAACCTTAGTCTAAAGGTCACCAGTAGGCTCGCTTACTCTAGTCTTAGGCCCATCTCATCCGCCGCTACCAACTTACAACTTCCCATCTCAGTTTGTCATGCCTTCATTGATGCCACCATCCTCAACTAGACAATCACCACCCATGATGCCTTTGATATGGGAGCAAGTTTGTTTCCAAACTTAACTGATTGCTTATTCCAAACTTACAAACTTATATAGGCATACATGCCTATTAAAGTGGCATAATAAACTAATAGCCACTAACCTGCCACTATGAAAGTGGCATACATGCTCATAATAAATTATT
The DNA here is from genome assembly GCA_028583015.1 of Wollemia nobilis. Classification (NCBI taxonomy): domain Eukaryota; kingdom Viridiplantae; phylum Streptophyta; class Pinopsida; order Araucariales; family Araucariaceae; genus Wollemia; species Wollemia nobilis. The sequence continues at coordinate 2,784,487 of JAQPPZ010000861.1, read as the reverse complement.
AGCCACTAACTTGCCACTATGAAAGTGGCTGAAAGATGCTCATGAAATAAACTAATCCTAGACCAACTAAGATATGATATCATGTGATTTCATCATCATTCCTCCCCACTATAGAAGCATTGGACTCCAATGCTTTCAAGAGAGAAGGAAAATCACAAGACATTTGGTGGTGAGATAACAAGCAGGCCTGATGCGGAAGGTGACCTTGTTTGGCAACAAGGTAGGAAGGGGAAAAACCTTGGCAAGTCTTTGTGTTGAACACTCAATCAAAATCCAGCGGAAACTGAATATCAGGTACCACATTGGTAGGATGATTGATGACAAGTTTGGTCTCCAATGTTGATTCATGGTATGACTTCAGAAGTTCAACAATAATGTCATCGTGTATGCCAAGATGTGCTAGAAGGTCAAGGAGAAAACATTTGCTGATACTTGTTGAAGAATATTGTAAGGCCCATAGTGTAGTGGTTTGATTTTACTTTGTGTCTTCTGTGGAAAACAACGCTTGTCCAAGTACAACCAAACTCTGTCTCCAACTTGGAAATGATGAGGAAGTCGATGACGATCCATGGCCTGTTTTTGCTGCTGTTGAGTCTTTAGTAAAATCTGAATCACCTTGGATTGAAGACTTTGCAAGTGTTGAATGAATGAGTGTGCCTTATCTTGCTCTTTTTGGATGTGCATGGTAGTTGGAGAAGGTAAAGATAAGGGCAACTCATAAGGAGCCAAAGGTTGGAAGCCAAGACATACTTCAAAAAGAGTGTCCTGTAGAGGAGTGAACTGCCCTGTTGTATGCATGCTCTATGTGGGTTAGGCTCAAGTCCCACTTAGTTGGAGAAGTATGGTGGTAGATCCTCAAACTCTGCACAAGGGTGTTGTTCACCACTTTGGTTTGACCATCCAACCGAGGATGAAGGGTAGTGGAGAAATTAAGACAAACTCCTAAAATCTTCCACACGGAGAGCCAAAAGTGACTCACAAAGAATGAATCTCGGTCGAATACAATGCTGGTAGGTAGACAAAAGGAGCGCCATACAAAGTCAAAGAAGAGTTGGTCTAAGTCGGGCGTAGAACTTGTCTTTTGGCATGGAATGCACTAAGCCATATTGTTGAATTTGGCCATAGCCACAATTAGCCATCTTGTTGGATTTGGGGGTCATCTTGGAGGTGTGTCCCAAAAAAAATGTCCTGCTGTCCTAAAATACGTCCTTCGATCCCAAAAAGTCATCCCCCTGTCGTTGTCCTGGAATTTCATGGAACATAGGCAGGAGGTGATGCTTCCTTAAGAAGCCATATGGGAAGATGAGCATTTCATACAACACCTTAAACCACAGAACTTTTAGGTTGAAACCTTTTCGAAGGAGTATGTTACACCCTTAACCCTTTTTCAAAGTATTGTTTTTCGTTATGTTTGATTGCATAGTAGTTATATGTGTTGTTAGCTGGTTAAGGTTGGAGTTGATTGATGCTAGCAACTTAGACTTATTCTACTATGATCTTATTTAAGCGAAATTTATTTAACCCTTATTTATATTATTATCTTTGTTATGTTTAATTGTGATTGTGTGAAATCTGCTCTTTTTCATAACACAAAGAAATTTTACACAGCAATTTACACAGCCAGATTTTTTTCATTTTTATTTTGGACCACACACTTATGCTGTAGTCATTACAATCTTTTTGGTGAATATGCACAGCTACAGTTTTTACTTCCCTTCAGTTACAAATTCCACTACCTAACTGACATGACAGAGAATATGCACAGCTACAGTTTTTACTTCCCTTCAGTTACAAATTCCACTACCTAACTGACATGACAGAGAATATGTACAGCTACAGTTATTACTTAGCATCACAAATGCGACTACCTAACTGAGATGGAAGAGAATATGTACAACTACAGTTTTTACGTAGCATCACATTTCCAATATTCTCTTCCTTGATGCTGAGAGGTCTCACAAGACTGTATCTAAGTTTTAATAATTGAGCTTTGGCAACTCCTTTTGTGAACACATCAACAAGCTGCTCTTGAGTGCTACAGTACTTCAACTCTATTCTTTTCTTTTGTACCATATCCCTGATAAAATGATACTTCAAATCAAAGTGTTTAGACCTACTATAATGGATGGGATTCTTTGTCAATTGAATTGTACCCATATTATCACAAAAAATGACTGTAGGATGACATTGCTTCTCACCAATCTCCTCCAATACCTTCCTAAGCCACAAGGCTTGTGCACTAGCTGAAGCCACCGCAATATACTCAGCTTTTGTGGAGGAAAGAACAACTGATCCTTGCTTCTTTGAGCTCCATGTGATAAGTCTAGAACCAAGAGAGGAACAATTGCTAGAAGTAGACTTCTGGTCAACCAAGCTGCCGCCCCAATCGTAATCACTGAAAACCAACAAGCTCCATCTCCTTAGTTGCATAATAATGAATGCCAAAATCAAGAGTACCTTTCACATACCTCAAGATTCTCTTGGAAGCCTTTAAATGAATTTGAGATGGTTCATTCATGTACCTTGAAACAAGAGAAACAACATAAGCAATGTTTGGTCTAGTATTAGTGAGAAACATCAAACTTCCCACAATGTTCTTATAACCTATCACATTTACTTTCTCAGCTCCATCATCCTTGCACAACACTACTCCATGAGCAATTGGAGTGGGAATTGGTTTACATTTGTTCATACAAAACTTCTTTAACATATCTTTAGCATACTTTGTTTGGCAAATAAAAGTTTCATCTTCACGTTGATGAATGGAGTAATACATCAACCCCAAATATTTCATTTCAAACCCATTCATCATAGCATTTTTGAATTCATCTTTCATTTTTGAGCTGTTGCCCATATAAATCAGATCATCTGCATACAAACATACAAGAAGAATATCATTACCTTCATCATTTCATTCCAAGGAAGTAATGCATCAACCCCAAATCTCTCATTTCAAACTCATTCATCATAGCATTTTTGAATTCATCTTTCATATTTGAGCTGTTGCCCATATAAATCAGATCATCTACATACAAACATACAAGAAGAATATCATTATCTTCATTCTTGGAGTAGAGGGTAGGCTCACTCTTGCTCTTTTTGAAGCCACTTTGTTGAAAGTATCCATCTATTTGGGCATACCAAGCCTTTGGTGCTTGCTTGAGGCCATGCAAGGCCTTATTCAACTTGTATACAAAGTCTTCTTTACCTTTAACCTCAAAACCTTGCAGTTGTTGTACATACACTTCTTCTAAGTACCCATTCAAGAAGGCACTTTTCACATCCAAGTGATGCACACTCCATCTCTTTTGGGCTGCCATAGCAATGACCATTCTGATTGTTTCTTGCCTTGCTATAGGTGCAAACGTTTCTTCATAATCAATTCCATACCTTTGTGTGAATCCTTTAGCAACAAATCTAGCCTTATGTCTTTCAATACTGCCATCACTATTATACTTGGTCTTGTAGACCCACTTGGAACCCACACATTTCTTACCATTGGGAAGTCTCATAAGCTCCCAAGTATCATTCTTTTGAATGGAATTGATCTCTTCTTGCATTGCTTGCACCTACACATCATTAGTACAAGCATCTTCAAAACAAGAAGGTTCAAACTTGGCTTGAGACATCAAAGCATAATTAACCGACTCACCTTTAGGATCTTCTTCATCATCTACATATATGTGCAGCCTTTCCAATCTTGAAACAACTTGATCAACTTCTTGAGCTTGGCCTCTTGTAAGCCTCCTTTCAAAATTGCTATCAAGCATTTGACTTGGTGGGTGAGCTCAAAGAGTTCTCTTCCCCTTCTTAGTCTTCATAAGATTAATAATGGGTGATGAATTACTTGAAGAACTTGATGACCTCTCCTTAGGACTGCTTGTCGGACTTAATGGAGGAGTAGGCACACTAGTGGGTTGTTCACCACCAACACTACCATTACTAACATTGATGGTCTTACCAGCTTGGCCTCTTTGATGACCATATACTCCCCCTTCATTAAAAATCACATCTCTAGAAACCACCACTTTGTTAGTCTTTGGATTGTAGAGCCTATAAGCTTTGCTATTTTCACAATATCCAACAAAAATGCAAGGCTCACTTTTTGGATCAAGCTTCTTCCTTTTCTCATCAGCAACATGAACATAGGCTAAATAACCAAAAACTTTAAAATGATTAATATTGGGTTTCTTCTCATACCATGCTTCATAAGGAGTCATCTTATCAAGAGCACTTGTGGGACTCCTATTAAGAATGTATACTGCTGTAGCAACCACATCAGCCCAAAAAGAATTTCTCAACCCCTTGGTTTGAAGCATGCTTCTTGCCATTTCAACTACAGTCCGATTCTTTCTTTCAACCACCCCATTTTGTTGAGGAGTGTAGGCAGTTGTGAGCTGCCTCTTGATTCCATTCTTATCACAAAACTGTGTAAACAGCCTTGAACAATACTCACCACCATGATCAATCCCTAAACACTTAATTCTATATCTGCTTTCATTTTCTACAAAGGCTTTAAAGCTCTTGAAAACATCTAAAGCTTCATCTTTATTCTTCAAAAATATACCCAACACTTTTTGGAAAAATCATCAATAAAAGTAATAAAATAAGATGACTTACCCAAGCTTTTGGTTTGCATTGGGCCACAAATATCAGAATGAACTAATTGGAGTGGATGCTAGGCCCTCCGCGCTTTTCCTCTTGGAAACCTTTCTCTAGCATGTTTGCCTTTGGCACATGATCTTCAACTTTGGGAAAACCAAAAACCAACTCTTGAGAAGTCAACAACTTCAAACTTTGAAAGTTTAAGTGGCCATACCTCAAATGCCACAACCAACTCTTATCTTCAATAGCAACGTTTGACAAGCTGCTGCCATTACCTCCAAACTTCAAAGGAAACATTCGATTTCTTGACATGGGAACAATAGTGACAACTTTGTTCCCACGGTTCTTGTCATATATGATACATTGCTTATCATCAAAAACAACTCTGTAATTCTTTTCACAAAGCTGCCCAACACTTAACAAATTATGCTTAATATTAGGAGTGTAATAAATATCATGAATTTGCTTTTGACCTTCTTTAGTATTTATGTCCATTATGAATTTGCTTTTGACCTTCTTTAGTATTTATGTCCATTATGAATTTTGCTGTAACCTCCAAAAACTTGTTATTACCAAGCCTGATCTTGGTCTTAAATCTCTCATCCATAGTAGCAAACAACTCCTTGTTGCCTGTCATGTGGTTGGAACAGCCAGAATTAAGATACCAAGTCTCTTGAATAGTCTTTTCAGCCTTGTCATAGGATAAGAACAAGTTTCTTGAAACTTCCTCATTCTCATTTGCATAATTTACTCTTTTTCCTTCATTTGTAGCTTTTACTCTACATTCTTTTTTAAAATGTCCATACCTTTTGCAGTGGTAGCATTGGACATTTCTCTTGTCAAGTCTTCCTCTTCCTCTAGCAGCAGGTCCGCCTCTTCTTCCTCCTCTTCCTCTTGAAAAATTCTGATTTTGCCCTTTGCCTTGTCCTTGCCCGGTTGCTTGTACTACCACCATCACTCTTTGAGACTCTTAACTTTGAGGCAAAAGCCTTCTCTTCACCTTCATCAAAGGCGTCTCTTAGTTTTTCTTCATGTGACATAAGAGAACCAACAAGGTGATCAAACTCCAATGTTGTCAAATCTTTACTCTCTTCAATAATGATGGCAACATGGTTCCATCGTAGTGTTACAGTTCTCAGCACTTTCTTCACAACTTCATTCTCCATTGTTTATCCAAAAGTGGCCATTTTATTAACCACATCTTTTACTCTAACACAATATTCACTTACACTTTCAGATTCTTGCATCCTCAAGTTCTCAAACTCTCTCTTTAAGGTCTACAACTTGACCACTTTCACTTGGTCACTACCTTGGTAAGCCTCTTGTAGAGCCTTCCAATCATCCTTGGCTGATTTTGCATCTGCAATCCTTGGAAAGAAGCTCTTGTCTAGAGCTGATCGAATGTGGTAGAATGCCAAAGAATTGTTCTTGTTGGCCTCCTTCTTTACTTGTCTATTATGTGGGATAATAGACCAATCTGCTGGCTCATCATAACCAGCCTCATCTTAATCCTCCAGTAGTCCTAATATTGCCCACTAAACTCAGGAATAGGGAGTTATTGTTGGCCATGATCAATGGTACTCAACCTAAGTCTAACCCAAGACCAGCAATATGTGAAATCTGCTCTTTTACACAGCACAAAGAGATTTTACACAGCAATTTACACAGCCAGATTTGTTTTTGGGCCAAACACTCATGTTGCAGTCATTACAATCTTTTTTGTGAATATGCACTGCTATAGTTTTTACTTCCCTTCAGTTACAAATTCCACTACCTAATTGACATGACAAAGAATATGCACAACTACAGTTTTTACTTCCCTTTAGTTACAAATTCCACTACCTAACTGACATGACAGAGAATATGCACAGCTATAGTTTTTACTTCCCTTCAGTTACAAATTCCACTACCTAACTGACATGTTAGAGAATATGCACAACTACAGTTTTTACTTAGCATCATATTTCCAACAAATTGTGGGGCAGCCGGTGTGTATTAGTCATAACCCTAAAATAGTTTGGGTCAATTAGGGATTACCTATAACGTTAATTTATATTATGATCTTTGGTATGTTTAATTATGATTGTGGGGCATTCAGTGTCTACTGGTCATAACCCTAAAATAGTTTGGGCCAATTCCTGATTACCTATGTGGTTAGCTAGATGAGGTTTGGAGTCATGTTGACATTGCTAGGCTATGGGTGTAGCTTATCTTAGCATGCTAAGTGAAGGCTATTTATATGGGTCTCATGTCATATTGTTATTTTCTTATGTTCTAACTTGCTCACTAAAATAAGGAGGTTGTTATTGTTAGGTCAATCTACAATATAGGAAAATGATTTTCCTTGTAGAGGGGTGGTAGCTGCATGATGGAGTGCCCAATGTGTTGTTGGATGACTTCGGTTCAAGTATGAACTAGTCCATGCTTTTCAACATGGTATCAAACTAGGTAGCTAGGTGTTCAAGCTGGTGTGTTTTGGGGGGGTTGGCGTTAGAAGGTCAATCCATACTTAGCGAAAATGCTGAAACTTGCAGAGGACCTATAGCTTTGTGGTAGCCCACCCATAGTGTTTGTAGGAGGTCTTGGATTTGATTCCTAGCCAGTCCATGCATTTCTACACAGTTTGTGAGCCAAGCAACTAGATGCTCAAGCTACCTATGGATTTGTGGTAGACCACCCATATTGTTTGGAGGAGGTCTTGGATTTGAGTCCTAGCTAGTCCATGCTTTTCAACCCTGTTTGTGAGCCAAGCAACTAGGTGCTCAAGCTAGTGTGTTGGGGGCAGAGAGGAGGGTGGTTGTTAAAAGTTAAATCTATAATTTGGAAAAATTCTTAAAACTATCGAAGTGCTGGGAGCATTGTTGGAAGGTCCTTGGTTTGAATTCTAGCTGGTCCATGCTTTTCAATAGTTGCCCCCTTGAAATGGTCTATTGTTGTTATCTATTTGGGAGGTGGCCCCTTGAAGTGGCATAATAGTGATAATTCTTCCATTCATTACTTGATATCATGCGCCATCTATTTTTGCTATTTACTATTCTTCTGCAAATATTTCTTACAACTGTCATATTTGAGAGCTTTTATAAAATATCTTACCTAAATTCTGACCTTAAAGGATTATCTCGTCTTATGTTCTATGACCCATTTTTGTCTATTCTTGTGATTTTTCCTTCTAGCATATGTTCGGAAAGTTTGGTTCGAACAAAGGGCAAAAATTTTGGTTTGGTTTGGGAAATTACAAATAAATAAAATAATATATTTAATAAAAAGCATATAATATTTGAGAGCTTTTATAAAATATCTTGTCTAACTTCTAACCTTAAAAGTATAGTCTTAAAGTTATCTTATGTTATAAAATATCTTATCTAACTTCACACCTCATCCTTCTATACCATCCCTAATCAGCCTCATATTACTGTTCCCTCCCCCCTTCCTCATGCCACCTCTTTTCTACTGGTCTTGTCGGGGAGGCTATTAGGAAACTTTGTACGAGTAAAGCAACATTTTTAGATGGGCTACAAGCGAAATTTTTGAAGCATGGCATTGACCCTCTTGTTGGGCCCCTCACCGATCTCTTTAATCTCTCTGTCTGCTTTGGTTTTCCTGACTCCTGGACTCAGCATATCATTCACCCCATCCATAAGGTAGGTGATCCCTATGAACCCAATAATTACAGGACTATCATGATTGGGCATGTCTTTGCCAAGCTCTATGCCACAACATTGGATGTGCTTCTCTCTCGAAGGTTGGAGGAGGGTCATAGGGTTATTGGACTAGTTGGTTTTTGACAAGATCACCAGACCATAGATCACATTCTAGTCCCCAGAGCTATTATTGAGGAGGCGCGTTCCAGGTCCTCGAAGGTTTATTGTTGCTTTGTAGACTTTAGGAAAGCTTTCGACACGGTGCCTTAGCATTTACTTCTTGAGAGACTTCGGTCAGTTGGCATCTCTGTGCAGCTTTTGACATCGGTTTCACGATTATATGAGATTGTGAAGGGTCAGTTTCGCTCCCCTCAGGGGCTTTCGACTAGTATTCTTTAGCACTATAGGAGTGAAATAGGGGTGCCTCTTTTCCCCAACACTCTTTGGGATCTTCATCGACAAGCTTGAGACATTTATCATGGAAAACGCTCACGCAAAGGATGGTTGCCTTCTCCACTATGCGCTGATTTCTATTCTCCTCTTTGCTAATGACGTTCTTTTGGCCTCATCCCCTAAGGGGCTTCAACGTCATATGGACGCACTTGTCGTTTTTTGTGACTCAAGACAGTTGACGTTGAATCTTTCTATGACCAAGGTTATGGTGTTCAATACTACCAAGGAGTCTCTATCACATATCCACTTATTTTTCCAAGGTCGGGAGGTCGAGATCGCCACCTCCTATGTGTACTTGGGGGTTCTCTTCACTGGTCCCACTTTTGGTATGCAACTCTGTCTTTGCTAGAGAGGAATTGCTTCAAGGCACATTTTCAGGATATACTTGTGAAGATGAGGATCTTTAACGCCTTGGTCAAGCCAACTATTATTTATGGGTCAGTGGTTTGGGGTCCTAGTCTTGGCCCAATTGAGTGGTCACAGGTTGAACGAGTACAAGCACTCTTTCTTCGATGATTCATTCGTTGCAAGGGCATAGTCCCCCGCTCTATTATTCTAGCAGAGTTTGGGACCTCTCCTCTCCAGCTTGAGATTATCTTCTTGATTATCGGTTATCTTCACAGGATCCGTACTTTAGGAGATACCCTTGCACGTTGCAGGCAATACCCTTACCTCGCCCTTTACTCCTCAATGGAATTCTCTCCGAGTTCTCGGGGAGGCCGAAGTAGCTGTTATTTTCAGGTTTCTGCCCTCTTGGCCGGCATTTAGATATGGATAGATAGGCTCCCCCCTTATTCCTTGGGTGTTCTCCCCCCCTCTCGGCATAGTAAGGAGAAATGCTCCACGAGATTTGGAAGGATGTTAATCTCCAGTACACTAGATGCACATGGATCTCTCCTATTGCCTTTCTTTCCCTCAAGCTGTCTTTCTACCATGAGCACTTCTTACAAATTCAAGAGGGCATAATAGTTCCTCCACAATACCTTCAGCAACACACAATGCATAGTCTTCGGATCCCGATTGGGCAACTCAAGGTGTGTTCTCACCAACTCCGGATTGAGTCAGATCACCATATTTCGATGGAGGAGCGGATTTGCTTTTTTTTGCTGTCCCATTTATTACAAGATTCGAGGCAAATTCCATTGTCTTTTTAGGGACAACTCTTGATCTGTTTCTACCTTCTTCAAATACCCGGACCAGCGGTGTCTCGCACTCTTTCTTAGGGAGATAACTCAGTTTCGTCAACATAAAAGCTCTCCTCTAGATGGATCTCACCCCCCTCAACATCGGCTCATCACAACATACTTCACCAGCTCCGACGGACCAGGTGACATTGGGATGGAAACGCCCCACATCATCTAGTTCAGTTGGAAGTAGGGTCACTCGACAATGCACCCACAATTTGCTAGGGTCTTGAAGTAGAGATGGACAGAGACATATCATGGACTTCTTCAGCTTTGATACTTTGGCCTCGACTGTTAGGAGAGATTAGTTTTTGGGGGGTTCTTGGAGATTGCCCCTCCTGTTAGAAAAATAGCAAAATTTGTGCAAGCAGAAAAACACAATAACACAGGAAAAAACAGTAACACAGATTTTACGTGGAAAATCTGCAATGTGCAGGAAAAACCACGAGGCAACGACAGCTTGATATTTTATTTATTTTGGCAGAATTACATACAATCATCGTTTACATACAAGGGGTCATTCCCCTTTTATAGAAAAAACAAAAACTATTCATTTCCTCTTCCAAAGGAAGAGTCCAAAAACTGTTTGTTTCCTCTTCTGAAGGAAGAGTCCAAAAAACTGTTTGTTTCCTCTTCCAAAGGAAGAGTCCAAAAAACTGTTCGTTTCCTCTTCCAAAGGAAGAGTCCAAAAAACTGTTTGTTTCCTCTCCCCTCCTTCTCTCTCTCCGTTCTTCTTGGCATGCCCCTCCTGGTCTGCTCCCTTCCCCCTCCTCTCTCTCTGTTCTTCTTGGCATGCACTTATCTCTGTTGGACTGCAGCCCTCCCCCCCTCTGCTCTCCCTTTTCTTTTCTTTTCCCTTTCTCTTTGGCCCTTTTTTCGGGTTTGATCTTGTATTTTTCTTAGTTCTTTTCTTTGTTGGGCTTTTTAGCCTGCTAGCTGGCAGTCATTATTGTACTTCTTATAGTCCCTTGGGTCTTATATTGGCCCACCGCGGACATTAATAATATTTCATTTCATTTCTCCTAAAGGAAGACTACAGAATACTGTTTGTTTCCTCTTTATAAGCTGCACCACCATGCACCTCTCTGCTGAAGAACATTGGAGATCTGAATATTGACTTCACCTCCTAACATTCTCCCACTTGAAGTCGATACACAAGAATTCTTTGCCTATGTTTTTCCATCCAAGTGCCAATTGCCCAATGCTGCCTTTATCACATTTTCAGTAAGCCCAGAGAAGTTCTGCACCACTCAAACTTCTCTTTCTTGACCGGCTTAGTAAGCATATCTGCAGGATTCACTTCAGCGTCGATTTTCTGCAACAGGATCTTACCTTCTTCCACCACATTTCTTATAAAGTGGTACTTGACATCAATGTGTTTCGTGCGATCATGGAATGTTGGGTTCTTCACTAGCTGAATAGCACTTTGGCTATCACAATGCAACGTAATTTTCCCCCGCATTACCTTGAAGTCACCCAACGATCGCTCTAGCCAAATTGCCTCTTTGCTGGCATGAGTCGCTGCAATATATTCTGCTTCAGTGGTTGATAAAGCTACCACAGACTGCAACTTAGAAGCCCAACTCACAGCTCCACCAGCAAGAGTAAAAGTATATCCTGTAGTGGAATTTCTCCCATCTCTATCTCCACCATAACCAGAATCCACAAAACCTTTAACTTGCAAACTATCCGATCCGTAGTAAATAGCAGCATCTGAAGTGCCTCTTAAATATCTAAATATCCACTTCACCACATTCCAATGCTCCTTACCAGGATTTTCCATGTACCGGCTAACTACTCCCATTGCTTGGGCAATATCCGGTCTGGTGCTCACCATGGCATACATGAGGCTTCCTACTGTTGATGAATACGGTACACGAGACATGCTTGTCTTCTCTGCTTCTGTTCTAGGACACTGGTTGGAAGACAATTTTAAGTGTGAAAGAAGTGGGGTACTAACTGGTTTTGCATTCTGCATATTGAAGCGCTGCAAAATCTTTTCTATATATGAATTTTGACTTAACCAGATCTTTCTTCCTTTTCTGTCCCTGTGTATCTTCATCCCTAAAATTTGGTTTGCTACTCCTAAATCCTTCATTTCAAATGTCCTAGCCAACTGAGCCTTAAGATCAATGATTTTCTTCATGCTGGGACCTGCAACCAGCATATCATCAACATACAACAGAAAAATAATAAAACTGCCATCATCAAACCTCTTATAGTATCCACAATGGTCAGCTTCACTCCTGCTAAAACCTTGGCTCTTCATGAAGGTGTCAAATTTCCTGTACCACATCCTTGGCACTTGTTTCAACCCGTACATAGATTTCTTCAGTCTGCAAACCAGATGCTCTTTGCCTCTTTCCTCATAGCCCTCAGGCTGATCCATATAAATCTCCTCCTCAAGATCACCATGCAAGAAAACAGTCTTTACATCAAGCTGCTCCAGTTCTAAATCCTGTGCAGCTACAAGTGCAAGTAGAACTCTAATAGTTGTCATCTTCACAACTGGAGAGAAAATTTCATTAAAGCCAATACTTGACTTCTGCACATAGCCTTTTGCCACCAAGCAAGCTTTATAACGTTCCAACAGCCCATCGCTGTTCTTCTTCACTTTGTACACCCACTTGTTTCCAACAGTCTTTCTTCCAGGTGGGAGATCCACAAGTTCCCACGTTTTATTCTTGCGAAGTGCCTCGATTTCCTCCTCCATGGATTTCCTCCACTTTTCTGCATTCTCAGACTCTCTAGCTTCCTGAAATGAACTAGGCTCACCATCATCAGTTAACAAAGCAAAAGAGGACTGATAAACATGAGAGTACCTTTCCGGACACTTTTGTGGACGTGTAGATCTTCTAACCCAATGATCTGTTGATTGTGGCTCTTGGTGTTGTGATTGTTGTTGCTGCTCTACTTGCTGTTCTACTTGTTGTTTTGCATGCTGGTCAAAAATTTCAGCATGCTGATTTTCATTTTCATCTTCGTTCATGTCTACTTCAACTGGTACAACATTAGGTGTTTGCTGTACCTCCTTCCTTTGCATGGATTTTTCATCAAAAATAACATCTTGATTAATAATTACCTTGTGGGTAGTAGGATCCCACAGTCTATACCCCTTTACTGCATCTCCATAGCCGAGAAGAACACATTTGCTTGACTTCGGGTCAAGTTTGGACCTTTTTCTTTAGGCACATGGGCAAATGCATCACAGCCAAAGGTACACAAATGAGAGTAATCAAATGGCTTACCACACCAAACCTCCTCCGGAATCTGTCCATCCAATGCAGTTGTAGGTGACCTGTTAATGAGGTAAACGGCTGTATTAACAGCCTCTGCCCAGAACCTTTTATCCAACATGGATGCGCTGAGCATGCTTCTTGCATGTTCCATGATTGTGCGATTCATCCGCTCAGCCACACCATTTTGTTGTGGAGTATATGGTACAGTCTTATGGTGCTTAATTCCTTCCTGCGTACAAAATTTATCAAATTCCTTGGAGCAATATTCACCCCCATTATCTGACCTAAGACATAAAACAGGCTTGCCCAAACTTTTCTCTACTCGAGTTTTGAACTCTTTAAATTTCTGCAAAGCTTCCGACGACTTCTTCAGAAAATAAACCCACTCTCTCCTAGAATAATCATCTATAAATGTCAGAAAATGGATGGCACCTTTTAAGGACTGAGTGGGGACTGGTCCAAATATATCCGAATGTATAAGTTGTAGAAAATCAGAACTCTTACCAGGGCTTGCAGTAAACCGAACCCTCTTTTGTTTACCAAAAATACAGTGCTCACGCAAGTCTAAATTGCAAGACTTAATCCCAGAAAGCATACCTCTGTCATGCAGAATTTTCAGACCTTTTTCACTCATATGGCCTAGGCGTTGATGCCATAGCATTATTGCATCCTAAACTGAAGTTGTTGCTGCTGCATGGTTTGTCACCGTATCACCGCATAAACGATATAGGGTCCCATAAGATTCTCCCTTTGCTACTACAATAGCACCTCTGGTAATTTTGCAATAGTTGTTACCAAAAGTGACAGAATACCCTAGCTTATCCATCATCTTGATTGAGAGCAAATTCTTCCGCAAATCTGGCACATGTCGCACATCACATAACATCCTTTCTCTACCATCGTCCAGTCTGATCCTTATGTCCCCTCTTCCCACAATTTCTAAAGGGTGATCATCACCCAAGTAGACCTTCCCACCACTATATGGCTGATATTTGTCAAACCAGTCTCTATGAGGAGACATGTGGAAAGATGCACCCGAGTCCAAAACCCAGGTATATAAAACAGATCTGCTGTTGCTGATACAGAAAGCCTCACATGTTGTCGTCTCTCCAAATTTTACTGTATTGGCCTCAGCTGAAGGCTGAAATTGCTTTTCACCATTTTTTTCCTTTTTTAACTGCCAACAGTCCTTCTTTGAGTGCCCTGGCTTCCCGCAATGCCAACACTTCCCTTTCAGCTTGCGTCCTTTAGACTTAGATCTGGACTGTGATCTACTTTGTTGACTCTTCTCAAAAGATCGACCTCTCACAGCTAGGGCTTCATTGGTTGAGGGTTCCAAAGACGTTTTCCACCTCAACTCTTTTGCCAACAAAGCGGCTACCACATCATCAAAAGTTAGAGCTCCTGATGATGAATTGCTGATGGTCATCACCAAATGATCCCAAGTCTCCAGGAGGGAACAAAGTAGGGTGATAGCTCTGTCCTCATCCTCCATCTTCACATTAATTGAAACCAGTTTACTGATAAGGGTATTAAACTCATTCAAGTGATCTGCCACAGATGAACCCTCCTTCATCCTTAGGTTGTAAAGCTGTTTTTTCAGAAAAACCTTATTTGTTGCAGATTTCGTCTCATACAACTTTTCAAGCTTCTTCCAAAGGGCTTCCGCAGTCTTTTCTTCAACAACATTGAACAAGACGAAGTCCGCTAGGCATAGACGGATTGTAGAAACCGCCTTCCTATCCAGGCGTTGCCCACTCCTCATCTTTCATGTTGCTTGGTTTACTCGCGACCCCTTTCAAGGCTAGGGCTTGGTCATTTTGAACCAACAAATCCTCCACCTTCATCTTCCATAGGGCGAAGTTCCTGCCATCAAACTTTTCAATCTCAAACTTGGTTACACTTCCAATCATTGTTGCAGCTCCCACTCACACAAAACCCTAGGCTCTGATACCAGATGTTAGAAAAATAGCAAAATTCTGTGCAAGCAGAAAAACACAATAACACAGGAAAAAACAGTAACACAGATTTTACGTGGAAAACCTGCAATGTGCGGGGAAAAACCACGGGGCAATGGCAGCTTGATCTTTTATTGATTTTGGCAGAATTACATACAATCATCGTTTACATACAAGGGGTCATTCCCCTTTTATAGAAAAAACAAAAACTGTTCGTTTCCTCTTCCAAAGGAAGAGTCCAAAAACTGTTCGTTTCCTCTTCCGAAGGAAGAGTCCAAAAAACTGTTCGTTTCCTCTTCCAAAGGAAGAGTCCAAAAAACTGTTCGTTTCCTCTCCCAAAGGAAGACTACAAAATACTGTTTGTTTCCTCTTTATAAGCTGCACCACCATGCACCTCTCTGCTAAAGAACATTGGAGATCTGGATATTGACTTCACCTCCTAACACCTCCTGGGCTGCTCCCTCCTCCCTCCCTCTCTCTCTCCGTTCTTATTGGTGTGCACTCCATTCTTTTGGACTACAATCCTCCCTCCCTCTTCTCTCCCTTCTCCTTTCCTTTTCTCTTTGGCCTGATTGTTGGATTTCGTCTTGTATTTATATTAGTTCTTTTCTTGGTTGGGCTTTTTCATCCTGCTAGCTAGTAGTCATTATTGTCCTTCTTATAATTCCTTGGGCCTTTTTTGGCCTACTGCGGACATTAATAATATTTCATTTCAGTTCATTTCATTTCTATGCCCCATATCTGTGTATGCTTGTCACTTTTACTTCTAGCATAGTTACCATGTTCGAAAGTTTGGTTTGAACGGAGGGTGGAAAAAGTCTGAAAGTATGCAATTTTGAAAAGAATATGGTTTGTATTAGGAAACTACACTTAAATAAATAGCATATATAATAATAATAAATAATAATAAATATGAATATATGCCCATGAGATTTAGAGCAATTGGTAAAGAATAAAGAGTTTCACACCCTTAACCAAGGTTCAAATCTCATGGGTGAACCTTAACATTTTATCAAATGGCATTAGCTCAATTGGTTAAATTCCTTGACTTTCAAGGAGGAGACCTAGGTTCTAATCTTGCCAAACAATACATGCATAATGACCAACCTATTGTAATACCACTATTTGGAAATAATGTAATACAAGTGGGGCCGACTTGAATCCCATATAACCAATTAAAAAAATTATATATATAAATGTATCAAATGGCATGAGCTTAATTGGTTAAATACCTTGACTTTCAAGGAAGAGACTTAGGTTCGAATCTTGCCAAGCAACACATGCATAGTTGCCAAGTTGTAATACTAGTATGTGGTCATGTTGTAATACGGGTGGCGCTTGTTTCAATCCCATTTAATCAATTAAAATAAAAGTGCCACAAAATATTCAAAATTTGTATGTTTCCCAAAATATAAATGTCCAACATCATGGCAATACATGTGGTCAAAATTTGCAAATTTTTGCATAAATTTTAAAAATTGCAAATTTTTTTGTAATATAAAAAAATAAAAAATAGCCTGACTGAACCAGACCAGTTTGATTGTCTTGTAAAGTCCAAACTGGACCAAACCTGGCCCCGGTTGGGATGAACATATTGACTATGACTTCTAGTGTACACTTTGTGTCTTCAAGGCACCATGTATGCCACAAATTTGGAACATCACAAGGCTACAAGCATGCTTAGTGAATTGTGCCTGATCTACAAAACCATCTGTTTCAGTTGCCAGAAAATTTAGTCACTACATGGTTGAATATCATGCTTTCTATTTGTTATGTCCTGTTTGTCTGCTGTGAATGTGCATAAAAGAGAAATATTTCCTGTTTTCTTTTGATGAAATAAAATGCACATGGTGACTCTATTTGGTTGTTATATTCAGTATTTTAAAATGGTCAAATTTTGCAGTTTGGTAGCAGCTGTGTCTTATGGACTTGCTTCAATGGCTATGGTATTCATTAATAAGGCAGTTCTCATGCAGTATTCATACTCAATGACGCTTCTTACATTGCAGGTGACACCTGACTCAGATTATATTCCCCACCCTTCAAAAAATATAGTTACCATTAATATAACCTTAAAAAGAAAAAGGAAGAAAAACAAACTAGATCAATTCTTAAGTATGATATTTAGTTTTTATATTTTTGTGGTGGCATTGCAGCAATTGGTGACGAGTTTACTTATATACTTTGGTCGAGTTTTTGGCTTAAGTAAAGCTCGGGCCATGAACTTAGTTATGGCAAAGAAGCTACTCCCTCTCTCGCTTTTCTACAATGCAAATGTGGCATTTGCTTTGGCGAGTTTGAAAGGGGTTAATATACCCATGTATATTGCTTTGAAGAGGCTTACACCCCTAGCTGTTCTGATTGCAGGATGTTTCTATGGAAAAGGAAGGCCAACTATTCAGGTAATTGGACTAAGCTATTTGCTTTCTTTTTTGTAAACTGCAACTGTTTTCCTGTTATTGACATTGTCTCTAGATTTTAATGGTGAGCTAAATTCTCTCAAGTTTATGTTTTTTTTTTCAACATTCCCTTTAGCAAAGCAGACAATATAATGGGCATTATGTTTCCAGTGAGTGAGCATGATGCTGCTGAGTTGTGTGCTGTGATATTTTTTAATCATTAGTGTTGTGGAACTTGACTGGCAAAGTACAGAGGATAACTAACTGAAAGGACAAAGTCTGTGAATGCTAGAGTGTGTCAAAACATACTACATAGTTTTTTTTTACTATCATTAATATGTGTATGAATTTCAACTTTGATGCAAACTAATGCACACATTTCTTGAGTTGTGTTAGAAAAAATAGCAAAATTCTGTGCAAGCAGAAAACACAATAACGCAGAAAAAATCAGAACACAGATTTTACGTGGAAAACCTGCAACGTGCAGGAAAAACCACGGGGCAATGGCAGCTTGATCTTTTATTGATTTCGGCAAAATTACATTCAATCAACATTTACATGCAAGGGGTCATTCCCTTTTATAGAAAAACAAAAGCTGTTCGTTTCCTTTCCGAAAAAGGAAAACTCCAAAAAACTGTTCGCTTCCTCTTCCGAAAACTGTTCGCTTCCAGAAAACTGTTCGCTGCCTCTCACAACGTACGGACACCCAGAATTATGGTTGTACGGATGCCAAAAAATTCGACTGGTGATGAGACTGTAACTGCACCACCATACACCTTGCTGCTGAAGAACATTGGAGATCTGGATATTGACTTCACCTCCTAACAAGTTGCATAGAGTTAAAAATCATCAACAATTTGCTGGTCAGTATTCATCAAGATAAAATAAAATGGAAATATTAGGACCTAAAAGTTTATCTGGATTAAGCTAGCCAAAGTACTGAACAAATGCTTTTGCTTGCAAAATCATTCAACCCTCATAGAAATTGGATCATGAATCTATATAGCTTAGAGAGTAATGGTGCAGTGTGAGATGGCTAAGACAGAAAACATCTTATTTGTAAGGCAATCATAGGTCAGGAAAGGATTAGTTGTGCAGAGATTAAATAAAGACAGAAATGAAATGAAATATTATTAATGTCCACGGTGGGCCAAAAAAGACCCAAGGGACTATAAGAAGTACAATAATGACTGCCAGCTAGCAGGCTAAAAGCCCAACAAAGAAAATAACTAAGATAAAAACAAGACGAAACCTGACAATCGGGCTAAAGAGAAAGGGAAAAAAAAAGAAGGGAGAGAAGGAGGGGGGGGGGGGAGGGCTGCAGTCCAGAAGAGTGAAGTGCACGCCAAGAAGAACAGGGAGAGAGAGGGAGGGGGGTGAAGGAGCAGCCTAGGAGGGGCAAGCTCCAAGAACCCCCCAGAAACTAAGAGGCCGAAGTATCAAAGCTGAAGAAGTCCATGATATGTCTCCGCCCATCGCTAGAGCAGGACCCTAACAGACTGTGGGTGCGCTGTCTAGTGACCCTGCTCCCGTCCAAACTGGATGATGTGGGGCGTTTCCATCCGGTGTCCCCTAGTCCGTCAGAGCTGGTGAAGATTTTATTTGTAACTTGCAGTAGTGTCTATATTATTTGTTAAAGATTACATGTTCAAGGATTACTAGGTCCAATGATTGCTACACATTAGAAGAGTTTTCTAGATGGTCTTGTATTATGCTCCTTTGTTGTGTCAAACTTATTAACAAAAATGGATGTGGGGGTTGAAATAATCCACAACTTGGCCCATAGATTGATCCAAGTGCACTATTGAGTATAACTAGGAGTAGTTGGTTGATGCTTAAAAGTAATTCCCAATGTCAAAATGGCCAATTGAAGAAAAAGGAGGTCAGAAGTGTTTCCTCTATGTTGAGGCCCTTTTTTGGGACATTGAGATGCGTTCTTAAGCTCCAAACATCCCCATTGGTGGGGAACCAAGTTGCCTAGGTTGGGATATAAGTGGAGCACTGATTGCTTTGTAACTAAGAGGTGGAAAGCTGGTGCAAGAGCAATGCCAATGTAAAAAATGGATCCCTTTGAACAGACATTCACAAAAGTAGAATCCCATTTAGAGGATCTTGTATTATCTCAAGCAAATATAGTAGCTACGTAAGAGCCAACTCATGGCAGTCATAGTGGCTCTGTGATTGGGCTTGAGAAATATGAATTCACTTCTATGAAAACACTGAAAAGTGATGAAGAAGAAGAGGAGCAAGAGTAGTAAAAATGAATAGACCAAGAGGATGAGGAAGAGGCTTCTTGCTAAATACACCGCCCTTCAAGATGGAGACAAAGTTGGAGTTCAGCCATATGGAGGCCAAAGGAAAGTAGAGGAGCTGGCAAATATGTAGAGCATAGTTGGATATTCACTTTGAAATCCATGGCTATTCTAACAAGCAAAAGATTAAGCTAGAAGGAACTAATTTAAGAGTCATTATTTGAGGCTTAGCACAGGAGATCAAGCTAGAGACCATAAGTTGCAAGGCACATCATCCTAGGTTAGAGTCTAAGTTTTTATATTTAAGAAACAAGGTTATTTGTATAAATGCAATATAATTATGTCTTTCACATTGTGAAGCTGGCCAACTTAATTCTTTTGAGAAATAAGTTGGGTATTCTAGGTACGCGGGAAATTTCTTTTCTTCTCCTTGGGTAATAAAAAATGCAACACAACCCCTAAAGATGGGCCTCGTATGAGGGCTTAGAATATTGGGATTTTTACAACATTGCATGGTGACACTGGACCTCTCCACTAATGTTTTGCACCATTTTAAACCTAAATAATTTTAAGCAAAATATTTATTTTGCATGTTTGAGGATGTTAGGTCATGCTCTTGTACGGTGGAGGTGCCATGTGGGGATATTAAAAAAGAATAATGAGCCCATGGTTTTGAAATGAAGTTCATCAAGGAGTTTATGCAAATCCATTTTTATCCCATTGAATACAAGGACAAGAAACATAAATTGCAGTACCTTTGGCAAAAGGAAGGAAAAATCGTGGAGGATTTTACATTCGAGGTCCAAACACAAACCATTTTGTCAGGCTACTCACTCAAGGATATCTAAATGGTGACAAAATAGCTCGGAGAACCTCATAGCCACTTGAGGAGGGTAGTTTTGCTTGTCAAACTATAGAGCATTGATAAGGTAAGGACACAAGCAGATTTCATAGACAAGAACACCAAGAAACTTTCTCATCTAGGTGCAATTGAAAAAAAAGAGCATCCCAAGAAAGGGGTGTCAAACCAAGGAGGAGGAAAAGAGTGCCACCACAAATTCCCAAAACAAAGAATCTAAGGGGCATTGTTCACCTTGAGATAAAGATAGGTATATTGATGCAACTTGTTAGGAATGGAATCTCAATCCTAATCCTTGGAGAGTTGGTTTAATATGAATTAGAAATTGATAAAGCATTTGTATGTACATGAACATCCATGAAAAAGGAGAAAACAATTCAAAGGCCTCTAAAGAAGAAGCCAAGTTGCAAAAGGTAAGGAATAAAATCTGTTCTTGAGGTGCATGTTAAAAAAGAGAAAGTTGATTCCATGATTTATCTTGGCTCACATAGGAACCCGATTTCAGAAAAGATATAGAGCCCTTGGGTTGAAGAATATGAAGCGTCCAAAAGCACAGCTTTTGGGTTGGATGTATAAGAACATAGTCTATAGGGGTGCACATGACTTAGACGCTCTGAGGTTTAAGTTTTCATCTTGCTATATTAATTAGGTAGAATAATATGTTGTGGCTCTTGATGTGTGTGAAGTGATTCTAGGGAAACCATTGGTCAGAAATAGAAATACAATTTGGTCAAGGTAAACTGCTCCTCATTAATGCATGCAGGGTAATTAATCTAAGAGACTAGTCAATGCAAGCTAGCAACTTGCTATGTTCTTTTGGAGGGGCAAACAAACAAGCAAGAGAAAGGCTTCTTGCCTTTTCATTCTTCAATAGGCTGTTGTGGGTGTGATCTGGATAAACCATTGAGTAGAGTAGGGAGCAACTGGTTGACACTAAAGGTGACAAACAGAACCTAAAAGAGGTCCAAAAATTTAAGTCCACCTTGATGTCATTTTTGGGCTCTTTAGGGGGCATACCAAGTTGGTCAAGTAGGGGTGCTAGTGGAGCATGGATTGGAACCCTTTGTGATCTCGAAAATGAGGTTTTTTGCTATTAAGGTAGTCTAGTCAGTTTCAAGGGCAGGATTGACCTGTAACCAACAGGATTCCTTTGAGCAACCAATGGGGAACTCTTGAGAACTAGCAGAGTCAGCCTTTGCTACAGGACAATTGGCAATTTGGGAAGGACAAGTGTTATGTTAAAATTGCTTCTAAACTTTCACACCTGAAGAAAAATTGAGAGTCCAAAACTCATTAAAAACGACCAAGGAAATCTGCCAGATCTCCCAATTGTCATGAAATCCTTAGAAGCTCAAAAGGTCAAGCAAGGAACCCAAAGGACGCCTTGAGTCCACAAACATAAAAGGTCAATTCAAAAGGGAAGGAGGACGTAAGAATGGGGGAGGTCAGCCATGTTTGCGTTTTTCTATAAATATTAAATCTCATTGTTCTTAAAGCAGTTAAGCCATTTCTTCAAGGAGCTTAATTTCCAACTTGCGTTTCTCATTGAATTTGGTATGTCAATATTATGTTTGATTTAAAGAGTTTATCTTTCAGGTTCAAGCATTAAATAGCTTGCTTTTCTTGATTTTGCCTAGATTATACAAGTATATAACAACTAGTGCATATTGGGATTTGAAATCTGGATGTCGTACTCATAAAGGGTCTGTTTGGTGAATCAACTGTGCGTGATTTCAAATCATATGCAGAGACACACAACAGTAGGTAGACAACTACTCATATTAAATTAGCTATTTCTATGTGCTTACATGATTAAATAGTTTATGCAAACATACGTATCGAAGACTGCAAACCACAAACCATAGTCTAAGCTTTCCTACAGACCTACTGAGGATTGCAGTGTGAGGAATATTCTTTTCCAGACAATTGCTGAATTTGTTGTTAATGATGATAAATAGAACAACTGATCCTTGCATTATTCTCATATCTCTACCTTGCTGCTGATAGTTACACTGCATTGTATCATGTAGCTTCCCTATATCATTTTCAGTTGTTTGGGTTTATTTTTCATGGTAGGATTGCTGGAGTTTTGTTGGTTTTCTGGCTTATGAAGACACTCTGCATTTTGGGACGATGTGTATATCTACTTTGTTTTTTGGTGCGGTAGCTGAACATTCTTCTCCCATTGTGTCTAGAATGCTTACAGTCAGCAGTACCACTGAACATTTTATGGTGATTTCTGACGATGATACCATTTTGTACTTTTAGCTTACCTGAGCAACCCTAAATTTCAATTGGAGAACTGTCTGATGTGGATGATGGCCAAGAAACTTGCCTTCATACGATTGATTGGATGTTCTTGAGAGGCATTAAGAAAAGCTTGAACATGAAGGGTATTGCCAATTCTGTCTGAGGCCTACATTGTGAGAGATCTGCTTGGATTCCACTATCAGAATGGATTAACTGCTTTAACCAATTATCTGTAAAATGTTGAAACCTAGATGGATCTGTTAGAGAGAATAAAAGCAAGATTTTTTCATTTTTTTAATAATTAATGTCCATGGGTGACCAAAGTAGGTCAATGAGACTGGGGAGATTCAGAAATAGTGCTGCAAAGAACTCAAAAATTGAATAATATGAAGTATGAGAAGAGTAAAAATTACAAACTCAAACCCAAAAGTGGTCGAAACATGTCTCTGTGTAGATGGCATTGTGTGATGATGTCAGAGCTCTGTGAGTTGAGCCAAGAAATTCTTTTGTCCTATGTGATGGACTTTATTTTTTGCCCTGTTGATTATGACTTGATACGGCCTCTTTTGTGTGTGACTGTTGTCACTGTTAAACTAGAGCATGTATAGAGTGCTCATTGACATCATGTTTTCTGCTCTGTTTTTGTTAGCTTGTCCTGTCTATACTTTGTCCTTTTGGTTGGAAATTGGAATGTAATACTGTGTGAGATATGTCTTTTCTATGAAAGCTCGAGTGCTTAATATTCATTTCAAAAATTACTAAAGGGTAACTTTCTTTTATAGTTTTGATGAACTCTGTTCAAGCTGCAGAAAGTGAACTTCTCAAGCCCACTCTGTAGATAAATAGTTTTCCATATGCATCATAAATGCTGCTCTTGAGTCCTAATTTCTATTGAGAAGAAGCAAGGAAATAGATGGATTAACAGGAAAATTGCATTGCAGTGCTTGAATTTCCCGTAGGAAGACACATGGCATTAGAATCTCGTAAAGCATCTCATATATTTTTTATATACGAAAGATAGCTATTTCATCAGGAGTAATGCTTTAACATATGATTTCTTGCAGGTCTCATTATCAGTTATCTTGACAGCTATTGGTGTGATCATTGCAGCTGTGGGGGATTTTTCATTTGACCTCCTTGGATATTCATTGGCACTTGCATCTGTTTTTTTTCAGGTATATCTCCTTCCTGTTTTTCTAAGCTGTCTAATGACAGAAAATGTCCATGCACATCTGTTTGACAATTCTGTCTGCAACTGTGGAATGACATACATTGGCATGCATGGACATTGGCAATATGTATTTGTGCATCAGTAATATGTATTTGTGCACATGCATTGAAATCAATTGTCTTTTATCTGTGCATGACCATTTCTTGATTTCTAAGGGATAGCCCACTACTTATCACAGTTATTGGATTGTAGACAGCATATTTGGTTTTGGTTGAAAAGTCAGCTGCAGAGGATGGGCTGTCTTCAGTTGAGATTATGTATTATAATGCCTTTCTTTCACTTCCATTTTTGGCATGCCTGATCACAATAACAGGAGAAGCTTCTCTTGCTGCATCTTTACTACTAGAAAAGGTAAGTTAGTTCATCCAGGTTTGGTAATTTTCTTCTCAGAGTTAGGTTGATGGTCTTTATATTTTGAGCTTGAAAGTTATTTTGCAAGCCTTGACAATTATGCCCTTTTTGTAAGCTTCTGGATAATATGTCATATATACAGGACTTGTGGTTTTTACTATGCTTTCATTGTCTTTGAATGTGTTACACAAAATTGTTAAGATGCCAAAACTAATGGATTTGTTTATATTATGTCTGTAACTTCATACATTTGGGAACTGATAACTATATGCCACTATTAGGCTGCTTGTTCGTTGTGGTGTGGGCATTAGCAAAAACAAATAATACCGTTTAGTACTTAGGAAGATTTCATATTATAATTATGTTGCCATTTGTATGCATCCAAGGTAGCAGCTGCAAATTATCATAAATGTTTATTGATAACATGTGATATATGTATCCTGTTAGTGGAGATACCAGCTCTCTGGCATCAGTATATACAAGTATGCATAGGATGTTTATGGTGGTTCTCTATGATTTAAAATAGCATTGTTTGTGTGGTGTTCAAGGGGGTTGCATGAGCTTGCTAATAAGATGAGTTTGACGTTAAGTTTATACTAACAGCACTCAAGCTGGGTTTAAACAGAAAATGTGTTACTTTTATGTAACCAATATTGCAGCACATGGAGTATGGCGTAGCGTGTAGAGGTTATTTGCTTTTAGCAAAAGTTTAGTGTCATGTTATGATGCTTTTTTGAATTAATATTACTTCCTCCATCTTTGACTAGTAAATACCAAAAAGGTTAGAGTTTAGCAAAAAATCTCAGTCAGATTATGAAAGCCTTTACTAATATAATGTTTGTTTATGGTGTATACATCTCAGATAGTGCTCAAGTATGTTAAGTCGTTTTTAGTAGCAAGAGAACTACTGGAACAGATTGGTGTTTGCTTTGTTGACAAATTCAACAAAACAATAACCAGATCTTCATTTCTATCCCTTTCAAAGTAAAAAGATATCATAAGCTGCAAGGTATATCTGTTTATTTCAATGAACAGAGACCTTGTTTATCTGTCCTAAAATGTGCAATATGTTGTCCAATTTTGCTCTTTAAAAAGCCTGTTGCTTCTTTGGTTTTTAAAGTTTTTTTTTTTTGTTTTCTTAAATTTGTTAATCTGGTTGGGTATGGTCAATAAACTGTTCTGATTTGACTTTGACAAAAACAAGAAGCAGAACATCATTTCATGTAATGTGTAATGCATTGACCGACTTGCTACATTCTGATCTTGATCAATATGGAGGTGTGGTTAGACTGAGAAACTTACACCAACTTGAGTCTGTCAAAAGGCAGCTGTTTGAATTTTTTTTTTTTTGGGGGGGAGGAATTTAGCCTGGAGCTTAATCAGTTGAGGGCATTTATGAAGTTGACCATAGGGAGGGGGAGAGCGTTAATCTTTTCTTAATAGGTTGGGAATGTGAGCTGTGACCTTCCTATCGCCTAATCCCCATTTGCTGTCTGCTAAAATAAACAAAAATCATGTGTAGGGATCAAAGAGATCTATGAAAGGATTCATATTTACCAAAAGATATGCCATTGAAATGAGGTAGAATTCTTGATGTATGAGTGAGATGGGTACACTGCCGCCTAGCCTTGGGTTGGATATGTTTCTCTTGTGGGTTCAGGTCTTTGATCTATAATGTTTTATATAATTCTAGAAGCTATGATAAATAAGATGTGAACTAGAAGGCTTTTATTTTCTTAAGCAGAAATGGATTGGTCTGAGGAGTGCATTTCTTGAGTTCAATTTTTCTTGCCTTCATTGGAGATTCATCTTTGTATGGAAAACTTATTTTTGGACATAATTTACTGTGGTTCTGGAGATAGCAGATAAGCTTTGGAAGCATTGTAAGACCATATAATGTTCTTGCTTTATTATGATTTATTGTGTCATTCCCCATGTTACAAAGTTGTTCACTTGTTCTCCTACATCTTTATTTTTTCAGGACAAACTGATTTCATCTGAAATTTATAGCTGGAAGTTAACGAGCTTTTGTATATTTCATTGCTAAAGCATGAGTTTCTTTGTAATCATTGATCTTTACAAAACTGTCAATGAGATGCTTTATTCTTTTAGACATGGGGTGTTCATGTGCTCACTGGGGTTCATAATAGTAGATGCCACCACTTAATAACAGAAGCATTGGCATAGTGTTTGATTGTTCATGGAAGGGATATGGTTATTTTCAAAGGCAGATCCTGAAAGCTTGCTCAGGCAGTGTGTATGCTGATTGAGGAGATGCTCCTTAATTGATGAGAAATGCTTTTTGGGTCTGCATAGTTCAAAGTTCAAACACATAAACATCTCTCAGTAATAACACATGTAAAAACAGTCATTAACTAAGTTAATGCTCTTCTGAACAACATTGTAAGCTGGATAACCAGTCTACACTGAGGCCAAATTTTTGACCTCAGACAGAATGCTTTTGCAGTTTTCCTTGGTCTGAGGACATATCTTTTAGAGGTCCAAGATAGGTTTGTGGCTATTTATAGTGGAAGGGTTTACCTTTTCATCACCATCTTCTAGCTACCAATGCTTAGTAAAAAAGGAGCTACCACTCAGACTGGAGTTGAGTTTTGGTGCCTCAATTTGGGTAAAAAACAAACAGCAACAGTATTCCATGCTCAACTTAATTGTCAAGCTAGTGGGTGCTACTTAAAAGCTGAAGTTACTTGTTAGTATTTTATCAACTCATTAATATTTAGTAGACAATAGCTCCATGTAGGAGAATATTGTAGCACGGTGGTGGTATTCCACCCTTGGAGGAGCAATTTCGATTGATAGATTCAATATTCTAGTGTGTAATGATGAGGCTGTACAGCCTGCATCATATCCTTGTTATGACTGCTTTAATTTCAGCTTTAAATGACCCAGTCTGCAAAAAAGATGGCTTGCCCTTTTCCAGACTGCTTGAGTCTTGATGGCCTAGGCTCTCCACTGTATGGCCCAGGAACTCCCTGTACGGATTGACAACTTCACTGTATGGCCTGACAACTTCACTGTATGACCTGACAACTAACTGTACAGCTTGGCAACTTCATTTTATGGCCTGGAAACTTCACTGTATGACCTGGTAATTGCCTTGGACGGCTTGATATTAGGCTGAACGGCCCTGTATGACAGACTTGGAAAGAATACAACTAATAGATTGAATCTAACTACTGCAGTAATCATCAGTATCAATGAATGCAAATATGGTGAAATACGTACGACATTATCTTACATATCTAGTATCTGATCCTATGCAGGATATCTCCTTGAGGCATACATAATACAATGCCTGTGCGAATGTATCTACTTGTATGTGTGTTGATGTGTCTACAGTACCCAATACCTCTCACATCTACCATCCCTCGTGTGTATGTATGTATCCCTCTAGTATGTATAGAGTCTACCCTCAATGTACCCAATGTCAACCTTGATACTCAACGTAACATGCCAACAACACACTTCGGCCTACCACACAAATGAATGAGGGAAGGGTCTTACTTATACAACTAAGGAGGTAGTTGCATCCTCCAACTTACTAACTACCTGACACCTCATAATTTTCTTAAATTACATTTGATATGCATGTGACTTACATTTACATTTCATTTCATGACTCACTTTATGACTAATGACTTATTCGTACATAACTAATACTTCAATTAACATTATACATTGTCACATGCAGTATTACATCACGACTTTATAACATCAAATATATCAAAACTCTTAATGTGCGTGTACTTGACTTCCAACGCACTTATTCATTGATTATGTAGGCATGTCAATTTGCTTGCCTACAAATATTTTGTATAGAGACTGATCAAAGTGAGAGAGAGAGCAGGTTGGACTTTACCTGAGTTGGGGAAAGGACAACTGGTTATCTCGAACTCGAATGAAGTGAGGCTAGGCATGAGGTAACCTCAAATGAACGGAGTGAAGTACCAACTGAATGAAGTGAATGAGATAACCGAGCAAAGAGAGTGAGGTAGTCCTTTCCTCGACTAGGGGAATGGACTACTGAATGTATTCTTCTTACTAACTGAATGTAGTGAGGTACCAACTGAACGTAGTGAGGTAGTTATTGGAATTGAATCAAATCAAACAAAAAGCCTTTTATTATCTTAAAGCTTTTAATACATAACTTTTGCACTCCAATGCATTTATTACATCGCATTCTTGTATATCTCGTTAGAATAACGAGATAACGGTAAAACTTTAACAATTAACTTCCTAATTTTTTTAAATTCAAATAATGTAATATAACTAACCATGGTTGAGAAAATCTGCAAAAAATCTGCAGAATCCCGATTTTTTGCCCATTTTTTAAAATGCCGATGCAAAGATTTTTTGCCGATTTTTTCAAAAAATCTGCAATGCCGATTTAGGGTTTTTTTATGCAAGCCCATTTTTCAGCTGTTAATGTTTGAACTTCGAAGTTTTAAGTTTAAACCCTAAACCCGAAACCCTAGACTAGGGTTTCGGGTTTTGTTTTTTTCCTCCTCTTTTTAAGTAAATATTGCTGCCTATGTATGTAAGCCCATTTTTCAGCTGTTAATGTTTGAAACTTTGAACTTTGAAGTTTAACTAGCCTAGGGTTTTGGATTTGGGTTTTTTTTTTCTTTCCTCTATTTAAGTAAATATTGCTGCCTGGTAACTATGTGTGCAAGCCCATTTTTCAGCTTTTAATGTTTGAATTGGAGACTTTGAACTTTGAACTTGAAGTTTAAACCCTAAACCCTAGTCTAGGCCCTAGGGTTTTGGGTTTAGGGTTTTTTTTTTCCTCATCTTTTTAAGTAAATTTTGTTGAGTGATAACATGTATGCAAGCCCATTTTTCAGCTGTCAATGTTTCAATTTTAAACCCTAAACCCTAGCCTTTTGGTTTAAGGTTTAGGTTTTTTTTCCTTGTTTTCAAGTGATCGTAACTTTGTTGTTACTTGTATCCATGTGCAGGCATATAAAAAAATGAAACCTTTTTTTCCTTCTTGTTACCTGTAACTTTGTACCTTTTCATATTATAAGCAATACAAGATGTGTCTTGTCACTTTCATGTGTACTTAAAGCTTGAGCCTTGTATGATTTCTTGACATGAATTATTGCTTTTATTGCAATATTTGATTTGCATAATGTTAATTCATTGTAATATGCATGGAAAAAACTTTTTTCAATGAAAAATTTTGTTTTCTTCAGTTTTTTTTTTTTTTGCCGATTCTTTCCCCGATTTTTTGCCGATTCCCAATTTTTGCCAATTTTTAAAAATGTCAATTCTTTGCCGATTCCTATATTCTTAACTATGTAACTAACATCCCCTCTGTATTACATTATTTGGTATGCGCAACATCTATTGAAATTCTTTAAATTTTACTCGTCCAAGAGCTTTTGTAAAAATGTCTACCACCTGTTGTGCAGTAGAAATATATTGAATACTTATATAATGATCTTGACCATGATCTCAGATAAAGTGACATTGTGCTTCAATATGTTTCATTCGTTCATGAAAAATAGGAATTTTAATCTTGAGAACTCCTTGATTGTCACAATTTAGTCTTGGTAGTTGCTTGAAGGACTGACCCATATCTGATAGAATATATTGTAGCTATAGTATTTCACATGTGGCATCCCGTGCAACTCTGTATTTTGCTTCTGTAGATGAAAGTGCTACTGTATGTTGTTTTTTACTATGCCAGGAAATAGGACCAAAACGAAGATTAAAAACATACCTTGAAGTTGATTTTCTATCATCAATGGACCAACATAATCTGAATCTGTATACCCCTGTAGAAAGAAGTTGTCAGTCTATCTATACTCTATCCCATAATTTAATGTTCCTTGAAGATATTGAAGAACTCTTTTAGCAGCTTTCCAATGAGTTTGCTTAGGCTTTTGCATAAATATTAGGTCTTGTATTAGTGAGATAAAGTAGACTTCCAATCAATTGAGGATATAATGGAATGTAGTACAGATGGCGATTTATCATATCTTGATAGTAGCAATCCTTGTTCCATAGGTGTAGATTTGCTTTTACATTCTGTCATTTTGTATTTTTGTAACAAAGTTTTGGCATACTTAGTTTGTGTAATTATAATATGATTTTCTTTTTGCCAAACCTGTAACCCAAGACAATAATGAAGTAGTCCTAGATTAGTCATATCAAAAGCTGCATTTAGGTCAGTCTTCACTATTGTTATTAGGTCATCAGAGCTACCTGTAATAACCAGATCATCCATATATATCACAAGTATCATTGTGTGAGTACCCACTTTATAGGTATAAAGATTTGTATTTGAAAAACTTCTATGAAATCCATGTTGTTGAAGAAGATGATGGATTTTAATGTACCAAGCTCGCAGAGCTTGTTTTAATCCATACAATGATAAATCTAATTTGCAGACTTTTTGTGTTTGCAACTTTGCCCGGATATCTCAAAACCTTTTGGTTGTATCATATATACTTCCTCTTCAAGATATCCATTGAGAAAAACACTTTTAACATCCATTTGATGAATTTTTCAATTATATTGTGCTACTAGTGCACAAATTGTACAAATTGTAGTCATCTTTGCCATTGGTGCAAATGTTTCATCATAATCAATTCCTTCTCTTTGAGCAAAACCTTTTGCAACAAGACGTGCTTTATATTTGTCAATTGAACCATTTGCTTTATATTTGATTTTATAGACCCATTTGCATCCAATAGGTTTTTTATCTTTAGGTAAATCGACTAGATTCCAAGTTTCATTTTTCATTAGAGTTGAATATTCAACTTCCATTGCTTTCTTCCACTTAGGAGAATTAAGTGCTTTTACTGTTTGTAATTTATGATTTTCCATTACTGAACTCATAAGACCTGAAGTTATTTTTCTTTGTGTTTGACTGTGAGTACGACGTCTTATATTTGGAGGTGTATCAAGTTTAGCATCTGTTAGAGCAGTTGCAGCCCAATTCGGTGTTTTCTTTTGTGGAGTTTGTGAAGATACTTCTATGATAGGCTTTTCTACTGATTCATTTATAACTTCTGAATCATTGTCAGATCTTTCTCCATAATCATCTTTTGATTCAATATTGTGAGTACCATCTTCATCAAAAACATCTTAGTGATGGGATCAATTAGACGGTAAGCTTTGGATGACATAACATATTCTAAGAATTTACAAGGTAGATTTTTGTCATCTAATTATGTCCTTTGTTTGGAATATGCATATAAGCTTTACAACCAAATTGTTTTAGATGTGCCACTGAAGGTTTTCTTCCAGGTCACGCCTCTTCTGGTGTGATACTTTTTAGAGTGTAGGGAACTATTTTTAATATATACTGCAGTATTAACTCCTTTTGCCCAATACTGTTGTTCAAGATTAGCTTCTTCTAGCATACAACGAACCATTTCCATAATAGTTCAATTTCTTCTTTCAACAACTCTGTTTTGTTGTGGAGTGTAGGCTGTAGTTAATTGACGTTTGATACCATGTTGTGTAAGATATTCAGAAAAAAATTTAGAAGTAGACTCTCCACCTTGATTTGAATGAAGTACTTTGATTGAACACCCTGATTCTGTCTCAACAAGTTGCTTGAATTTTTTAAAACAAGTGAATGCTTTTGATTTTAGAGATAGAAAATAGACCCACATTTGTTCATGAATAATCATGAACAAATAATTGAAAATATTTGTGACCCCCAAAACTGATTGGCATAGGACCACATAGATCTGTATAGTATCATATCCAAAAGACCTGTAGCTTTGTGTGAATTGAATTCAAAAGGAATTCTATGTTGTTTGCCAGCTAAACAACTAGAGCATGTTGGTAGTTTTGAAGACAGTTAAGGCAGACCAATAACTAGTTGATATTTTTGAAGTTCTAAAAGTGATGCTGATCCAATATGACCAAATATTTTGTGCCATAAGAAAGTTGTATCTGTTCTGACTGCATATAAAGCAATTGAAGGCGTTGATTTTACATTAAGAGTAAATATTCCATTCTTGAAAGAACCAGTTGCAACAAGTTTTTGATTTCTTGCGATTATACCTTTTTTCTTTTCATTCATAGTCTTGAATTCATCTGTTAATCCCTTGTCTAACATTTGGGACACTGAGAGAAGATTGTTGGCTAATCTTGGCACATAGAGTACATTTTCTAAAGTACATTTTCAATCTGGAAGGTTGATATGTACATTACCAAGCCCTTATGTTTGATAAGCTTTATCATTTGCTATAGTGATAGGTTTTCCAATTGTTTTACGAAGATGAAAGAACCAATGACTATCTCCTCTCATATGCTTACTGGATCCAGAGTCTATGTACCAACTAATGTCTTTGATTTTTGTGTGACATGATTTTTTTTTTAAATTTCTGCCTGTTGGTCACGAATCTGCCACAGGAAAGGATTTTTATAGAAAATGCACCCTAGACCCGGCCAACATTGAAAGGCTGGGAGAAAGAAATGTCTCCCAGACCAATCTCCAGAGTGGGCTGGTTCCCTTACTATTCTAAATTTGTTTTTAGATCAAAGTTATAGGAAAGAAATTGAAAATGATGCAGAAAGAAACGGGAAATATGGCCGTAGGCCGAATTTATCTGATCGAGAAAGAACAACAGCAGATAACTCTAAGTACAACAACAACAAATAACAGAAGACAATGACGTGATCCACTCGCAACCTTGCGCAGATGACCTCCAAAATAACATTCCAGAACTCACTCCCTTACTAGCAAATGTTAAAACTCAATACAGAATTAAAACTAAGCAGCAAATAAGAAATGCGAGCACAAATTAGGAATGCAGAATGCAGAAGGGACAATACACAGAAAATCGCTTGCAAAACCAGAGAGCCGAATGTCTTATATTCATGCAAAGTACTTGAAAAGCTTTCAGCAAAAGTATCTCTCACTCCCGATACTTGCTAATGAGATTTACATTGATTTATATAGAGGTCTTGCCTCTTTGCAGCATTAAAAACTTACAACGGACCTCCTCGAGATCTACAAATTATGCAACGAAAACAAGGAGATGATATCCTTAAACAGCCTCGGAGAAACCAGAAATTAAATGCCATAAGGAAGAGTCGGTCGTCTTCATTAAATGATGTTCTTGGAAATGTGCATGAAACCGTTAGAAAAATCGTGAACAGCAGCTTCGAATCCTGGAAATCTTCAATTCTGGTAGCTTGGGCGCGTTCTTCTACCTTGACTGCATCAGAAAGTAGCAACACATTTAATTTTGGAGTGCTTTGAATCATCGAAAATCACAAAATTGCATCGGGCCGTTTGAACCGCTTTCTGGCGCGAAACTGTAATAGGTCGCGAAAACGCGACAGGTCGCGAAATCGCGACGTCTTTCTGCTTCGTACGCTTCTGCCGCTTCGAACCGCGAAAACCAACCATGTCGCGAAATCGCTACACATTCGGCTTCTTTATCTCCTTCGCTACCTTAAACCACAAACACAATATTTTTTGTCTTTGGCTCTATCTTCCTTCGCACATGAAAATCTGACATGTCGCGATTTTGCTACAACTTTTGTCATGTTGTACGGTCCTCTTAAGCCGGAAAATGTGACACTTTTGCCTTAGTGTTTCTTCAACTTCACCATGTCGCGATTTCGCTACGTTTCTCCGCACTTAGTCTCTTTTCAATAATGTGTCACGAAATCGCTACCATTTCTTGCCTTCTGTACGGTTCTCACTTTCTGTCACGATTTCGCGACGTCTTTGCCTTGCTTGACTATTTTCTCAAAAGTGTCGCGATATCGCTACGCCTTTGTGCCTTAGACTCTTTTCATTCAATGGACCGTGATAACGGAACACGTAGCGATTTCGCTACATCTTTGCTTTGCTTAGCCATATTTGTCGCGATTTCGCTACATTTATGCAACTTAACCTTTTGCCCATCCACGCCGCGAAAATGAGACGCGTCGCGATTTCGCGACGTCTTTTGCTTTATGCGCCTTGTGCCATATTGTGTCGCGATTTCGCGACAACTTTGAGTCTCATCGCCCTTGGCTTGGTTTTGTCACGATTTCGTGACAACTACTTCAATTTCGCGACAACTTTGTCGCTCCCTCCGTTGACCATTTTGACCACGAAAATCTAACACGTCGCGATATCACGACGGTTTTGCCCCTGTTGCCGTTGACTGCGTTGACCACGATTTTGCGACACGTCACGAAATCGCGACAATTCTGCGTTGATTTTCTCTCTCCTCGTCCGACCCGTGATTTTGCGACATGTCGCGATATCGCGACGGTTTTCCGACTTGGCTCTCCATGCTGTTTTTTGTCACGATTTCGTGACAACTTTCGGACTTAGTCTTTTTTGCATCAAAACCTGTAGAGAAGTTAGAATTTCAACAACTTATGCATGAATAATCAATAATCAAAATAAATGTGGCAAAAATGCCAACATTCTTGGCGGCTCACGGGGTATACAGTTCTGCTGTATGCAAGAATCCCAGGCCTGAATCCATTGGGCAACAGAGTCATGAAAACTTAGAACAGAAAGCTAGCTGCTGGGGTTCATCTCGATGGACTGCTGCAACATCTTTTGCTGAATAACTGAAACTTAAAGAATCTGCATTTGGCTCAACTGAGTATGGAATGGAAATGAATGGAATGAGATCCTACGGATGCGCAGGCGGTGAAATGCAAATGGAATAGTGATATGATGGAATGGTGGTGGTGATGCGGTAGATATGAGTAATAGAATGCTTCTGTGCTACCAGCTGCGATGGAAGTGGAATGGAAGTAAATGAAATAATGGAATGGAAGTGAAATGAGAATGAACTGGGGAAATGAACTGTAAATAAATGCGTAAAACAACAGAGAACTTAGAAGAAAGGGGATAAGAAGAAGCGGGAATAATAGGAAAGGGGAAAAGAAACAACAGCAGTGGCTTTTTTTTTTACTCCAGAAGAAAAAGAAGTAGAAGGAGGAAAATGAAGAAGGGAAGGGAAGAAAAAGGGAAAGGGAAAGGGAAGGAAGAAATTGCTAGAAAGCCACCAACTACTGGGAAAGGAGAAGAAAAAGAAAAAACAGGCACCTACGGCTCGCATGCAAAAAGAGCCGAAGTGGACAAATAAAAACAATACTTTTTTTTTTTCTTTTTTCTGTTTTTTTTTTGTTTTTTTTATACTATATACAAGGTGATACTGGACTGCCAGTTCATGAAGTGTAGGCTTTCAGATGAAAGCCGTTCACTGAAATAGGAAGTGGGCTGCCATCCAAGTCTTCCAGATAGAACGAATTTGCTGCACCAGCACTGATAATGCGGAAGGGACCCTCCCACAGAGCATCAAACTTCTTGTGATTCCCAGGCTTGGCTTTGTTTTCATTCCATTTCAGGACCAAATCTCCCACCTTAAGTGGACGATCTGCAGAATGTTTATGGAACCACTTTGAAATACCCTGTGTGTGTTTAGCAAACTCTTCATATGCCTCAGAACGCTGCTCTTCCAACTGCAACAACTGAGCCAACCGCATATCCAAGGAATTTATATCTGTTTCATCATCCTGAAAATCCTGCAACTGCTGCAATACTGGCAACTCTAGATGAACAGGCAACCTTGCCTCTTTTCCATAAACCAGGGCATAGGGTGAAGTCTTGATAGACTTCTTGATTGAAATCCTATCTGCCCATAAAGCTTGATTCAGTAGAAGGTGCCATGATCTCTTGTTATCCCCCAAAGACCTCTTTAAAATTCGGAGCAAATTTTTATTTGTGGACTCTGCCAAGCCATTTCCCTGAGGATAATAGTTAGAGGATGTTTTCAGGAAAACACCATACTTGTTTGCAAACTCAGCTAGTTCAGCTCCAATAAATGGAGTCCCATTATCTATAATAATAGCATCAGGGATGCCAAAGCGTGTAATCAGGCCTTCAATGAAAGAAATCACCACACTCTGATTCGCGACCTTGGTTGGAATAGCTTCAGACCACCTCGTAAAATAATCTGTAGCTGTCAAAATATACCTGTGTCCAGCTGAGGAATTCGGATCAATAATCCCAATAAAGTCCAACCCCCACTGCTGAAAAGGTGCTTCAACCTGAATTGGATGCAAAGGCAATGATGCATTCCTAACTCTTCCTGTATACCTCTGACATTTGTCACATGCTTGGGCAATCCTGAAAGCATCTGTGAACAAGGTTGGCCAATAGTAACCAGCTCGAATTATTTTTAAAGCCATCGGTCTACCTACATAGTGTCCTCCCGATATGCCAGAATGAAACTCCTCCAGGAGTCTAGCCTTCTCTGATTCCTTGACACACCTTAAAAGAACGCCATCAATATTCTTAAAAAACAATCCTTCTGGCAATAAAACATACCTAAGAGCTTGCAGACGAAATCTTCTCCGTTGTGAGGCATCCAACTGTGAAGGGCATTTACCAGTCGTGAAGTAATCAATGAGGTCATCTGCCCAATCTTGTTCTTGAACTAAGAGATTCATCAGATTGTCATCACTAGCAAGGTCATCTGCTTGATATTCAACTATACCAGATGCTGCCATCTTTGCTAAGTGTTGGCATAAAGCCTTACCACGCACTAGCTTAGTTGGATGAATTTCAACATCAAATTCTTGGATCTTGGTGACCCAACCAGCGCGTTTATCACCCATCTCTCCTTGAATGATGAAATTTCTTACATCAGGATGTATAACATAGACAATTGTTCTACTCTGAGATATGAAATGCTTGAATTTCTTAAGAGATTTCATGACAGCATACACCTATTTTTCAATGAAATTATACTTTGCCTCATGAGGTAAAATAACTTGACTAAGGAAAGCAATGGGCCTTTCATTCCCATCGTCCCCTTTCTGTGTGAGTATCTGCGGCATAGCTTTCATCTTCCCCAACTGCATACAGAATGAAATCTTTTGAATAATCAGGATTAATCAGTACAGGAGCCTGCGCTATTCTATCTTTAATTTCTTGGAATGCCTCTTTCCTTTGAGTTGTCCATTTAAAGTCTGCATCCTTCTTCAACAACTCAGTCATAGGTTTCACAACCTGGGCAAAATCAGAAATGAACTTCCTGATAAAATTAATCTGTCCAAAGAAAGACTGCAGTTCCTTTTTATTTGCAGGGAGTGAAAGTTTCTTCAATGCTTCAACTCGAGCTGGATCTATTGCCAAACCATCTTCTGAAATAACATGCCCCAAGAGTTTACCTTCCTTCACTGCAAACACTGACTTCTTTGGATTAATGGAAATACCAAACTCTCTGCACTTTCCAAAAATTTGCCTCAGATGCGAACCATGATCTTCCCGTCTATGTGAAAAGACAGTCATGTCATCAAGATATATAACAATAATCTTGTTCAAGAGTTCCTTGAATGCAATGTCCATGGCTCTCTGAAAGGTAGCCCCAGCATTTGATAGTCCAAAAGGCATTCACTGATAAGCAAAAGTGCCCCACTTTGTTGTGAATGTTGTCTTGTACTGGTCCTCATCTCTAACCCAAATCTGGTTATATCCAGAGAATCCATCCAACAGTGAAAAACGTTGAGCTCCAGCCACAACATGCAGTATTTGATCTATACGAGGCAAGGGATAATGATCTTTCAGAGATGCACGGTTCAGATTCCAAAAATCTACACACAGTCGTATGTCTCCATTCTTCTTTCGAACTGGAACCAGATTGGCAACCCAAGTTGAGTGCTTAACTGGATATATAATTTTGGCTTGCAGCATTTTCACAAGCTCGGCCCTCATTAGAGTCTCAATCTTTGGATTTACTAGTCGCTGCTTTTGCCTGAAGGGTCTGACTCCTTCTTCCAGCTCAATAGTATGCTGCACAATCTGTTTATCGTATCCTTTCAGATCTTCATAACTCCAAGCCACAATATCAGAAAATTCTTGACACAGTTGCCTAATTTCTTGCAGTTCATCAGGAGTAGAATCAGTTCCAACCTTAATGACCTTATTGGGTTCCAACTGCAACTCCATGTACTCTTTTTTGTCAATCTCAATCCGATGTTTCTTGGACCGATCATGCTGATCAAACAAACTTTCTAGAGTTATAAGACCCTTCGAAATGTGATTATTCTGTAACTGAATTAGACCTTCAGCTTCTTCGTGCTCCAAGGTTCTCCCTTTGATAGTGGCAACTTCATGAATCAAAAAGTTGACAATCTGCTCATCATCCTCAAAGACTTGCCGGAAAGTATCCTTGTCTGGGACACTTGGCCTGTACACCATCCTTACTGTCTTTGGTTTCTTCACTACCTGCTCAATAGGAGAAAAATTGGCTCCAAGGGATGCTAAGAGATCTGCATGCTTATTTAGCTCTCGGGAAATGGCTTGAATATTCAGAGCTGTGAAAAACTCAAACAGGTCCCAAACTTGGTTGCGGTATGCTTTAAGGTAATGCTGCTTAGAAATACACCTGTTTGTTACCTGGTTTACAATAAGCTCAGAATCACCAAAAATCTGGAGCTGTTCGATTCCCAACTTTCTTGCCTTTTTCAAGCCTAAGCATAATGCTTCGTACTCGACAACATTGTTAGTACAATTCCAAGTAAGACGGTATGAATATGTTCTTTGTAAACCAGAAGGAGAAATCAAAACAATACCTGCTCCTGCACCGTTTTTGCATCTAGCCCCATCGAAATATAACTTCCATAGTTGATCTGTAACAGAACTCTGATCATCTTGGTTAGGAAATACCTGCCTTGTGCCACCCTCGGGTCTTGTGATGGAATAACAGCCGATTTCAGTCTCCAGCATAGCATTGAAATCAAGCATAGAAAACTGATCGTCCAACTGAAGCTCATCTAAAACCTCATGCATCAAATCAGAACTCTCTGACTCCTCAGTTAGCATGTTAACAGACTGCATGTTTTTTTCTGCTTCTTCCAGCTTCTCGATATGAAAAGAGGAAGGTTTTTCATTCTGGATCCTGAGCCTTTTACCTTTGAAAGGGATTTCTAAGTGGGAATAATCCAGTGCCAGGTAACCTCCCAACTTTGTAGTAAACTCTCTGGATAAGCACATACTAAAATAGGGTTCTAAATCTACCACAACAATCTCTTGAATGACTGTAATCTGAGGCATAGTATGCAAAACAATTGGGACATCCTTGATTACACCCACCATTTTTATAGGAGTACCATCTAACTGCAAAACTCTAGGGCTACTTCATGTGTATTCCATGCCCATAACCTCGCAAACTACCTTTGGCATGACAGTTGTAGCAGCTCCAGAGTCGATCATGCAGTTATGCACGATCCAACCCTCTATTTGCAGTGATAGATAAAACGGGGGTGGTCTATTTTTACCAGTGACAAAAGTGGTTAAGGCTTGAGCATAAATTGTCTGGGTAGGACCCTTTTCATTATCCTTAACAGATTTTAAAGATTCTTGCAATAAATCTACCTGCCCAAGCAACTGCAATGCATCGTAAAGACTAACCTTAGTTGGGGTCTTCTTCAGTTCTTCAACAATGTTGTATGCAACCGTAGTAGAGTCCTTCTTTTCAATAGGATGTTCATATCTGCTTCGATACTGCTGAGTGGCTTCCACTCTTAGCCTCTTCGTCAATGAAGGATACTTCAACTTTTCTCGAGCTTGCTCTTCTGCTTCTGATCTTGCTGGTGCAGTTGCAGCCTTTTCTTGAACTCTGTGGGAAACAGGATCCTTCGGCAAAATAGGCGCATCAGGCTTTGAAACTGGCATAGGAGCTTTCACTGGCTTCTTCAAATCAGCTGGCACTTTTAATGGCTCTAACTCATCAGGATCTACTATCACAGACTTCTTTCCAGTCCTTGTGAGAACTGAAACTTGCTCTTCCAGTGGAGTCATTAAGCTATGGCCTGCCTCAGAGATCATATTGACTTGCCCTCCTGAAGAACTAGCAGCCAATGTCTGCACATAATTCAGATGGACCATGCAGGTGTCTTCTCCATGAGGATCATTACAAGTCGAACACCAATACGTTCTTTCAGCAAGGACTGCATCTTCATTTACCAAAGCAGTCAGGCTTTTCTCAGGTGCTTTGCTTGTTGAAGCAGCTTGGTCTCTAGTAATTGGAGGAGGTTGAAATCTCCTTGGCTGGAAATCTCGCTCAGCTTGCTTCCTCTCAATAAGCGTGATCTTGTTACCCATTGCTCTTATTGCCGAATTGGCAGATTTTACCTCTTGCAAGAGTGTTGTATAAGGATCAGGGTTTACAGGTGCAGGAGGTGCTGGTAAGGGCAAAGGTGCTGGTGGTGCCGGTAATGCTGGAAATGAGGTGGAAGCAGGGAATGGCAAAATGCTGGGTGCAGGCAGCTGCAGATTTGCTGAAGTAGACAGCTGAGGAGCTGGGATAGGTGCAATTTGTGGTGCACTAGAATTCCATGATGGGATAGGATACATAGTGGACATAGATTGCGAAAAAGAACTAGGATATAAATGTTGTGGAATATCAGGAAGAATGGGCATTGCTACCTTTGGGGGAAGCCTGCCGATTGCAATCAAGTCTGCCTCCGCCTTCTGTGCTTGCTCGAACAATTCTGGGAAAGTCATTACATTGGACTGCCTGATCGCCAAGCCAATATCTGTATTGAACGCTCGGAGGTAGTAAAACGTAGCTTGCTCAGGGGTAGGGCGAAGTCCTTCAGGCACTCGCTGCCAGCTCCTGGTGAAGCGAACATTAAAATCTGCTATTGCCTCCTGCGGATGCCTCTGGATTGCATTAAACTGGTGCAACAATGAAAATGGGTCAGCCTGTTCATGAAAATTCTTAA
This sequence comes from Wollemia nobilis, assembly GCA_028583015.1. Taxonomy (NCBI): domain Eukaryota; kingdom Viridiplantae; phylum Streptophyta; class Pinopsida; order Araucariales; family Araucariaceae; genus Wollemia; species Wollemia nobilis. The sequence goes on along the minus strand of JAQPPZ010000861.1, from coordinate 2,743,328 downwards.
CTAACAGTTCTCCTAGCTGATCCCAGGATGCAATAGTGCCTGGTTGCAGAGATCTATACCAGTACAACAATTTTCCTCTTAAAGATAACACTAGTAACTTCACCATTACATCTTCATCTGTTATGTCGTGAATGGCTGCCAGAGAAGCTACATCATGAATATGTTCGTATGCAGTCTTTCCTGTACCATCATAAGTTGGCAATGCCTTCAAGGCAGCCTGGGGAACTGGGTTTTGAGCCTACAGATTCAAGGCCCCTGAGCTGTTCCAAGCTGAAAACTGCCTAGGTGGAGGATACTGGGCCATTGGAACTAGTGTATGTAACTGAGAAGATGGAAAACTAGTAACAATACCGGGGATTTGCGTGGATATGGCGGATGATGATGGGGGAACCAACCTAGAATGCTCACCACTTCTTGTACTGTCAAGTTCAAAAAACTCGACAAGATCTCCAACTTTTTTAGACTGTGATCTCGTGATCATGAAGTACAACTTTCACTGCATCCACGTTCAGAGATTTTTGAGTACAGCAGAGTCACCAAATGCTCTAACTTTACGGTATGAAGGCGAACATTAAACCTTCAATACTATAGGATCTTTCTGAGACAGAAGAAGTCTGTCCCACTGGGCGTGCCAAAAACTGTTGGTCACGAATCTGCCACAGGAAAGGATTTTTATAGAAAATGCACCCTAGACCCGGCCAACATTGAAAGGCTGGGAGAAAGAAATGTCTCCCAGACCAATCTCCAGAGTGGGCTGGTTCCCTTACTATTCTAATTTTGTTTTTAGATCAAAGTTACAGGAAAGAAATTGTAAAGATGCAGAAAGAAACGGGAAATATGGCCGTAGGCCGAATTTATCTGATCGAGAAAGAACAACAACAGATAACTCTAAGTACGCAACAACAAATAACAGAAGACAATGACGTGATCCACTCGCAACCTTGCGCAGATGACCTCCAAAATAACATTCCAGAACTCACTCCCTTACTAGCAATTGTTAAAACTCAATACAGAATTAAAACTAAGCAGCAAATAAGAAATGCGAGCACAAATTAGGAATGCAGAATGCAGAAGGGACAATACACAGAAAATCGCTTGCGAAACCAGAGAGCCGAATGTCTTATATTCATGCAAAGTACTTGAAAAGCTTTCAGCAAAAGTATCTCTCACTCCCGATACTTGCTAATGAGATTTACATTGATTTATATAGAGGTCTTGCCTCTTTGCAGCATTAAAAACTTACAACGGACCTCCTCGAGATCTACAAATTATGCAACGAAAACAAGGAGATGATATCCTTAAACAACCTCGGAGAAACCAGAAATTAAATGCCATATGGAAGAGTCGGTCGTCTTCATTAAATGATGTTCTTGGAAATGTGCATGAAACCGTTAGAAAAATCGCGAACAACAGCTTCGAATCCTGGAAATCTTCAATTCTGGTAGCTTGGGCGCGTTCTTCTACCTTGACCGCATCGAAAAGTAGCAACACATTTAATTCTGGAGTGCTTTGAATCATCGAAACTCACAAAACTGCATCGGACCGTTTGAACCGCTTTCTGGCGCGAAACTGCAACAGGTCACGAAAATGCGACAGGTCACGAAATCGCGACGTCTTTCTGCTCCGTACGCTTCTGTCGCTTCGAACCGCGAAAACCAACCATGTCGCGAAATCGCTACACATTCGGCTTCTTTATCTCCTTCGCTACCTTGAACCGCGAAAACACGACGCTGCGCGATTTCGCTACAATTTTTTTCTTTGGCTCTATCTTCCCTTTTGCACCGCGAAAATCTGACATGTCGCGATTTCGCTACCACTTTTCTGCATGCTGTACGGTCCTGCTCTTAAGCCGCGAAAACGCGACACTTTTGCCTTAGTGTTTCTTCAACTTCACCATGTCGCGATTTCGCTACGTTTCTCCGCACTTAGTCTCTTTTCAACAATGTGTCGCGAAATCGCTACCATTTCTTGCCTTCTGTACGGTTCTCACTTTCTGTCATGATTTCGCGACGTCTTTGCCTTGCTTGAACGTTTTCTCAAAAGTGTCGCGATATCGCTACGGTTTTGTGCCTTAGACTCTTTTCATTCAATGGACCGCGATAACGGAACACGTAGCGATTTCGCTACATCTTTCGCCTTGGGCTTCCATATTTTGTCGCGAAATCGCGACCATTCATGCAACTTAAGCTTTTCGCCCACCCACGCCGCGAAACGCGACGCGTCGCGATTTCGCGACGTCTTTTGCCTTATGTGCCTTGTGCCATTTTTTGTCGCGATTTCGCGACACTTTGAGTCTCATCGCCCTTGGCTTGGTTTTGTCACGATTTCATGACAACTTCGTGACAACTTTGTCGCTCTGCCCTCCGTTGACCATTTTGACCGCGAAAATCTAACACGTCGCGATATCGCGACGGTTTTGCCCACCTGCTGCCGTTGACTGCGTTGACCGCGATTTTGCGACACGTCGCGAAATCGCGCCAATTCTGCGTTGATTTTCTCTCTCCTCGTCCGACCCGCGATTTTGCGACATGTCGCGATATCGCGACGGTTTTCCGACTTGGCTCTCCATGCTGTTTTTTGTCGCGATTTCGCGACAACTTTCGGACTTAGTCTTTTTTGCATCAAAACCTGTAGAGAAGTTAGAATTTCAACAGCTTATGCATGAATAATCAATAATCAAAATAAATGTGGCAAAAATGCCAACACTGCCCTTGAAGATCACAACTTTTTTTAACTAAAAATATATATCCTTATACTCCTTAAATGTTTTTTTTTTAAATAAAAATTTCTTTAAAATCTTTCTTTCTATAGTATGGCTAACTATAGAAGTAAATTTTTATCTATAATTGTATTTCCCGATATCAATTTTATTTACTTTCAACTTCCTTTTAACTCCGAAATCGGATATATACTCAACATACAAAGAAATTATTCTATAGTTTGAACTTTAGAAGAAAAACTATAGAATATATTTTGTTTCTCATGAAATATCATAGTTGAGAAAATCGGAATCGGGAGTGAATCGACAGTTTTTAAAATCGACAAAAAATCGGAATCGGTAAAAAATCGGGGAAAATAATCGGAAAAAAAAAAACTGAAGAAAACAAATTTTTTTTTTCATGCATATTACAATGAATTAACATTGTGCAAATCAAATATTGCAATAAAAGCAACAATTCAAGTCAAGACATCACACTAGGCTCAAGCTTTAAGTACACATGAAAGTGACAAAACAGTAAACACATCTTGTATTGCTTATAATATGAAAAGGTACAAATTACAAAGTGTGTCAAAATGCCTCAATAGGATCACACACTAATGTCTTGCAATTCCTTTGCCCCTTGTCCTAACATAAGCCCTAGTCTCTCTTGGTTGATGTGTGCTTGTAGTTGCTTGTGCCGCTTCTTGTGCTAAGGCCTCTTGTTGGTCCCTTGCTACCATCTCCTCCGCTAGGTTCTCATAGTTTTGTAAATCTTCTATGGTGAATAGAGGCTCTTGTTGTTCCTACTGCTCCCGTGTTGTTCCATCGGTGATCCATTCAAATGATGGATCAATGTCACTTAGGTCAATGGGCTCAATATTTTTTTTTCAAAACTTTTTTGGTGGAGACGAAGGTTGTAATGCACAAACACAAGATCATTTAACTTTTCTTGTGTAAGTCTATTGCGCTTCTTGGAGTGTATGTGCTCAAATATACTCCAATTGCACTCACAACCTGAAGAGCCACATGGTTGAGATAAGATTCTAACCACCATGTGTTGCAAATTGGGCGTATAATCACCAAAGTCCTCCCACCTTCATTCTAGAAACAACAACAACAACAAAAAATTAATATATCACATGTAACAACTTAAAATTTTAAATTTTAAAACAAAATCAAAAGACAATAAATAATAATTCAATGAGGTTTACCTGTCCTCAATATCTCAATAGCATTTTTGCATTGCTTAGATAGGAATTGGCGACCAAATCCCTTTGGAGATTCTTCTCCATCAACAAGACGAAGAGTCTTCACCAATGGCTCTGAGACCTGAAAAAAGAAAAAATAATTTAAAGAAAAATATTTTACAACATAAATAAAATAAAACAAATTAATAAGCTTAGTCTTGTACCTTGATGGCCTCACCATGGCCATCCAAAAGTCCTCCTCAAACAATAAATATAAACATTTTGCCCCTCAGGTATTCCACGTCATCACTCACAAACATTTGCTTTAGTGACCCTCTTGCATCATAAATGCTCTGCAATGTCACAAAGTTTGTGGCAAAGCGTGTAATGCCAGGCCGCACTAGATCTCTCCCATTGGTAAATCACCTCATGAGGCTAAGGACCCATGAATGGTTGTAAATAAATTTTGTGATGGCCTAAGCCCTCCTTACAACCTCTTCCACCCAAGGTAATTTCCCAATGTCCTCGAGGAGCAAATGGAGATAATGGGCTGCACATAGGATCCAAAAAATGGTGGGCAATCTCTCCTCCAAAATCCTCCCGTATTATATGTTGTTGCGTTGTCCGTGATGATTTGGACAACATTCTCCTCCCCAATCTCCTTCAACAACCTTGCAAGCATTTTGACACTCTTAACATGTGCCGATGCATCTACTGACCTAAGGAATGCAGTTCCTTCTGCAGATGCAACCAAAAAATTAAGCAGGGTTCTTCCCTTCTCATTTGTCCAACCATCAAACATTATAGTGCAACCCTTGGTCCTCCACACCCTACGCTGGTTTTCAAGCACAACCTATAGTATAAAAAAAAAAATTTAGTCATGCACATTGCATATTGATTTATCATATTAATATATATAAAAAAATTTAGTCATGCCATATATATATATATATATAAATTTAGTCAAGCACAATGACACAACCTGAATGTTGTCCACAAATTGTCGAAAGAGAGGGACCTTAAGGTCATTATAAGTGGGTGCCATAAATCCTGTTCCCAACTTGTAACGACATCTATCATGCGCCGCCAGTATGGAGACCTTGCCACATTGAAGGGAATGTCAGAATAGTACCAAAAAGTGGCAATGGCTGTCCTCGTTGCATTGTGCTTCTCTGGTTCCACACGACCATACCCTCAAGCGTGGATTGTGTCCCTGGCATAGAACGGTCTACAAAATAGGACTGTCCTGTCCCACTAACTGGTTGTGCACTTGAAGGACTCGAACTACTCTGTTGAAAGTACCGGTTAAGGTTGCCGCTAGTACGAGCAACTTGGGAGGGGGGATGAAATGGCATCGCTACGACTTCTTTTGTGGCTAGCGTTTTCATCTGCTGCAATGATCATGGTGTTTACTTTGCTTTTAATATCTTCTAGCACCTTATCACATATCTTGACATTATTTTTAGATATTTGTGCCAAATGGAATTTGAGGCGATAAATGCCTCCAGTATAACTTTTGCCACAAAAATTGCATTTAAAATCCCCTCTTCTTGGCCCTAGCGTTGCATACGCCCATGCTGAATCCAATGGTATCATTTTTTATATGCCTGCACACTGAAACAAGTTAGTAACAACAAAGTTACAATCACTTGGAAAAAAGAGAAAAAAAACTAAACCCTAAACCAAAGGCTAGGGTTTAGGCCCTTTAGGGTTTAAAATTGAAACGTTGAGTCATTGACAGCTGAAAAATAGGCTTGCATACATAGTTATTAGGCAACAATATTTACTTAAAAAGAGAAGAAAAAAGTCCTAAACCCTAAAAAAAATTATAAAACGCCCTCTTAGGGCAACCTTAAGAGGGCGGTTTTAAACCACCCTCTTAGTTATTCACTAAAAGTCTTAGCATTTTAGCCTTAGAATGGTATTTTCAAACACCTCGCCACTCCATCACAAAGTTCAAAAAACTTATGGAAGCCTTCGTTAAATAATTTTTTATCTACATAGATGATAAGGTCACCATAGATGACTTTTATCAACTTAAACAATCTAAGACTGAGAAATTCTTGGATTTCTTAGCCAAATGGAGAGGCATATATATATATATATATATATATATATATATAATCTTTTATCTTAATATTTTTAAATAAAGTGCATACGTATATGGTGCATTCTCTAAAGTTTTGAATGTAACCTCCACCTAGCGGATGGTTTGAGCTAGACATATGCATGTAGCTCCATTTGTTAAGTTAATCTTCATTTTGATTTCTATAAATTAGATAGAGCTACTTTACACCTATCTTCAGTTTCTCTCAAATGTCAAAGTGTGATGACCCCGCTAAAGTGAGATTTGGGTTTGCGTTTCTACTGGGATTTGCCTTCTCCTAGTTGGCACTTAGCTTCTGTAAATAGCCTTTTACACGCTATGCATTTTCCCTTGCATTCTCTCTTATCTCACCCTCCCTTGTATTGTTGTCTTTGTTGCCGATTTTGCGATTCACCTAAATGTTAATGTTTAACATAAACAAAATTACAAATATCGATAGGCAGGATGCAACAATATTTACTTAAAAAAGGAGAAAAAAATCCTAAAACCCCAAAAAAAAACCCTAAACCCTAGACTAGGGTTTAGGGTTTAATGTTTAACAAATATTGATAGGCATCAATATTTACTAAGTACTTAAAAAGAGGAAAAAAAATCCTAAACCCTTACAAAAAAAACCCTAAAAAAACCCCTAAAAAAATCCTAAACCCTAGATTAGGGTTTAGGGTTAAATGTTAATGTTTAAGTTTAACATAAACAAAATTACAAATATTGATAGGCAGCAATATTTACTTAAAAAGAGAAGAAAAAAAAATCCTAAACCCTAATGTTTAACAAATATTGATAGGCAACAATATTTACTAAGTACTTAAAAAGAGGAAAAAAAAACCTAAACCCTTACAAAAGAAACCCTAAAAAAAAACCCTAAACCCGTTTAATGTTTAACAAATATTGATAGGATAGCTAATAATTTGGCTTGCATATATCAATTTAGTATCTACTTCAAAGGAGGAGAAAATAAAAATCCTAAACCCTTTAGGGTTTTGGGTTTTAAATTTGAGAACAACCCTAACCTAATTTCAAACAGCCCTAATCTAATTTCAAACAGCCTTAATCTATTTAAAAAAAAAAAAGAGTTTTCAAAAAGCCCTAATCTAATTTCAAACAACCCTAATCTATTTAAAAAAAAAAAAAAGTTTTCAAAAAATTTCTGACCTTGAATGAATCTTCTAGGCGGATGTTGTTGGCTGCCGGATTCCTTCACACCGCAATCGCTTGCGCTCCTAGGATGCCTTGGTGTAGTTGGTCGGGGTGGTAGCAAGGTGGGAGGGTTTGTTTTTCTATTTGCAAGAGGGAGGTCAGGAGAAATAATGAAAAAAATAATTTGCTTTTTCCTTTTTATCGGCCACAGCCTCTACTCACTTGCGTGGCTGTGGCCAATTTTTTCAAAAAATCGGCAGTGAATCACCGGACTCGTGATACCTTGCCGATTGAATCAGCGAGCGAAAAAATCGGCAAAAAATCAGGAGTCCGCAGATTTTCTCAACTATGTGAAATATTCAATCTTTGAATTATAGCAAATTGAACGTGGATACGGTGCTTGGTTTTGACGAGTGCTAACGTTGATAAACAGGTGCTTAAACTGTTTTTCCAGCCGCCTCTGCAATGCTCGTGTGCCTAAAATGATACTCAAACTGCTTTCAGGCCATTGTTCTTTGCTTGAATTTACAAGTTCTTGCAAATCACATTTTGTTACGAACATCTAATGCTGCTTATAATGTTCTGTTGTGAACATTTCCTTGCAAAAACTCATGCAAATGTAATTGCAGGATCTCAAATCATTCAACATTTTACCAAATATATTACTCACCGGGATGGTCTGCAATTTTGATTTTACCTTTTCCCTCACGCGAGACAATCTGCAGATGTTAAATCTGCCTTTTCTAGACGGGATATGATCAGCAAATGTTAAATCCGCCTTTTTCCAGATTGGATATTATTCTATAGTTTGAACTTTATAAGAAAATCTATAGTATATATTTTGTTTCTCATGAAATATTCAATCTTTGAATTATCAAGAATTGAACCTGGATACAGTGCTTGGTTTTGACAAGTGCTAACGTTGATATATACTCAAAGGGTTACCTTAAGTAGATGATTCACAATTTTAAATATCTTCAAACTCAAATGGTGTCTTGTACTTCGTGCTCATAAATTAATTAAAGATAAAAACATGTTGAAGTACCTTTTGGATGACAACAATTTATATCGAACTTCTTTCTTGGGCACAATCTCTAAAGCCCTTCTTCAATCTTGGGCACAATATTTAACATCTTTATTTCAAACGTTTGGTTTGCAAATAGTATTCAGACTGCAATGCCACTTGTATTTCAAATTTCAAAACACACTCATACATACCATCTCCGCTCTAATACCACATATTGGAATTGAATCAAATCAAACAAAAAGCCTTTTATTATCTTCAAGCTTTTGATACATAACTTTCACACTCCATTGCATTTATTACATTGTGTTCTTATAACGATAAAACTTTAACAAGTAACTCCCTAAAGTAATTACATTCAAATAATGTAATATAACTAACAATAGTCATTCTTTAATTTGCAGTTTTATTGTTATGTTTCCTATCGACAACCTACAAGAATGGGTGGAGAAGACTTGGCAGGCTAGAGGGAATGTTGAGGCAACATTTTAGTGCAATCTTTAGCCGGTTCGGATGATTGCAAACATGTTTTTAGAGGATTGTGGATTTTAAACCATGCTATCTTAGTCATTAATTACTGGTATCTAAGGTTTTCATCCTTCAACAAAGATTCCAAGTTCAACCAATGCTCCTTGTGGCTAAGGCTATTTGCTTTACTTGTGGAGTTTTGGAGGAATCTTCACCAAAAGAAATTGATGATTTCCTTGGGAAAACCATTATATAATATTGTCATTGGTCGAATCTTTATGTGATTGCTCGACAATATTATACAATAGTTTTCCTTTGTCTAAGACACGATTACTTTATTACTTGTCCTAATTGATGATGTATAATAATTGCTTGACATAATTAGGACAAGTAATAATGCCATTATCAATCCTCATGAAATGTTTAGCGTAGAAGGCCAACTTAGGACCAAGAGGTTGAGGTGGAACGACCAAAGTGATCTGAATATATTGTCGTTAAACATCATTTCTGATTGCTTGATTAATTATCCTCTTATCAGGAAGAAGGCAGGGAGGAGCATTTAAGAAGTATATGAAAGGAGGTAATTTTTTTGTGGAGATGCCAACCGATTGAAGAAGAGAAATAAATTTTTAGTACCATCCATGATTACAATCAAAAGAGACCTTAGAGGTAATGCATTTTTAGGAGCAAAGCATCAAGTAAGTGTATCTCTCAGCTTGAGGTGTAGTCACCATGGATCTAAAGCGATGAAGTTGACAAATAATTTTGAAGATGCTCTCAAGGCAAAGCGGATGAACATCAAACTCAGCTTGAACGATACATTAGTTCTTTTGCATCAGCTAAATCACTGAAGCAAAATAGTTTGGACCCTCTTAATGCGAGCCTAATCAATACATCCTAAACTTGGATCCCAAATTAGAGATCCATAAAGGACTATGGGTTTGATGATGCAATCAAAGAGGTGCATCTTTCTAGGTATGTCTTGGAAGTGTTGCTAGAAACATTGGTGTTCCAAGACCGAGAGAGATGCGTATCCCTTGCAAAGACATGATTGTGAAGCTAGTCGAAGATTAAGGGAAGGACTTATAAATTGAACCCCTAAGTAGGTGTAAGCAGTGGTGATCTCAATTGACTCGCCCTTATAGAAGAACTGAAACTTAGATAGGGCACTCTTTGATGTGTTGAAGATCATCACCTTAGTCTTGCTAAGATTGACTACTAGTTGTTCTAAGTCACAAAAGTGAGCAAGAGCATCCAACTATCTTTGCAAGCCCTTAGGAGTATGAGCAAGAAGAACAACATCATCTGCAAAAAGCAATATAGCTATTAAGACATGATGTAGAAGGTAACCATTGTCAACATATGTGTTTTGACAAATAAATTTTTCAAGCTCATCAATGTAGATCCCAAAGAGTGAAGGAGAAAGATGGCAGCCTTGTTTGATGCTAATGGTGCTCTGGGTATCCTCTGAGAAACCAAAAGTTGTCCGAAAATGGCCAACAACTACCTCATATAGTCTCTTGATAGTAGTGATAAAGACCTTGAGATGCCGATGTCATCTAGTCTTTGAAATAAAGATGCTTGGGAACACTATCAAAGGCCTTTCTAAAGTCCACAAAACAACAAGATACTTTAGAAGATCGTTGGCAAGACTCCTCAATAATAGCCTTGTGACTTAAAACAAGATCAATAGTTTGATGATCCCTTCTACAACTAGTCTACCCCCTTGCTCCAAGCTTGCCTTGATCCAATAGTTTTGAGAGTTTCGTATTCGAAATTGTTGCATAAAGCTTAGCAAATGTGTGCCCAATCATGATAGTTATGTAGTTATTTGGATCTAAATAGTCCCTAGATTTGTGGATGGGGTGGATAATATGCTGTGATTAGGAGGTAGGGAACCCAAAACAAACAACTTCATTGAACAATTCTGCAATGAGATAGCCAAGAGCTTCAGCACCATACTTAAAGGACTCAGGCCGAAATCCCTCAAAATCAACAACCTTGCTAGTGCTTAATATATGTATAGCTCTTTTGATGTCCTTTGAAGAAAAGACGTGACATGATGTTGGAGGGGAAGAGATATGAATGGTGGAGTGCCCTAGGCTATCATATAAGGAATAAGCATGAGAGGGCCAAGACTTGTCATTGATGCACATGGGATGGGAATTCCTAGGAAATAAAGTGCCCCAAAAGGATTTGGGAGAGTGATGAAGAGCATCTAGAAGTTCACAACGCATAACAATGAGAAATTCTTGCTTCTTACGTCGAATGAGGCATTTATATTCCCTTCAAGTGGAAGATATAGTTGTAGGCTTATGGATCAGAGCAAAACGGAGTTTCCGATGCATGGACTTACATTCCTCTTCATACCACGATTCATGGGGCAAACACTTCTTGAAAACAGGGCCTGCAAAACAAAGCACCACAAAATAGAACAACAGAACAATGTACCCTAAAACAGAGCACCAAACCCTAAAACAGAGCACCAAACAAAATAGAAACAATTTATAGGGAAAAAGTATACCCCAATTGCACGCTGTTAACAAAAGTGAAGAGGAAGGAATATTTTCATGGAATTGCACTCAAGGAAAGAATACTCATACATTGCCTAATGCTTATTTAATAAAAACATAAATTCGTTATAAACAGTTTCTATAACTAACACCTAACCTAACTCATCCGTCATTTAACTTATTCAAATCAACCTGCCACTTGCCCATCCTTAAGCATTACAAATAAAACAATTTACTTAACATTCTCCCTCTTAATGCTTAAGGGAATAACACCCAATTTTGTTCTAAGCCTCTCAAAAATGTCTTTTGGCAACATCTTGGTGAACACATTTGCAAGTTGCTCCTTGGATGGGCAAAACTTCATTGCTACATGTCCTTCTTCAACAAGCTCCCGGATGAAATGATATCTTATATCAATATGCTTCTTATGACTATGAAAAACTGGATTCTTGGACAAAGCAATTGCAGAAGTATTATCACAAAAAATTGTGACAGGACAATTTTGCTCATGCTTCAACTCTTTCAATATTCTTTTCAACCAAATAGCTTGACATGCTGTTGATGTTGCTGCAATATATTCAGATTCTGCTGTAGACAAAGAAACAGTTGCTTGCTTTTTGGATGACCAAGAAATAGCACCAATTCCCATGCTGAAAACATTTCTAGAAGTACTCTTGCGATCATCAAGACAACCTGCCCAATCACTATTTGTGTATCCAACCAGACGAAAATCATCAGAATTGCTATACCAAATGTTAAAATCACCCGTTCGTTGTACATACCTCAATATTCTCTTTGCTGCCCTGAAGTGTACCTCAGTTGGATCTTGCATAAACCTAGAAACCACACTTACAACATACATTAAATTTGGCCTAGTAGTTGTAAGATACATTAAACTGCCTACTAGCTTTCTATAAATTGTGGGATTCACCTTGCAACTTCCATCATCCTTAATAAGCTTTTCACCAAGACTTAAAGGAGTACTTCCAGACTTGCATTTTGACATCCTGAAATTTTCAAGTAATTCAGAAGCATATTTACCTTGTGAGATAAAAATACCATCATCTAATTGTCTCACTTCAATCCCAAGAAAATAGTGCATCAAACCCAAATTTGTCATCTCAAATTCATTTTTCATTGCATTTTTAAATTCATTCATCAACTTCATGCTATTTCCCGTATATATCAAGTCATCAACATATAAGCAAACAATCAATATCTCACCATCATCACCATATTTGAAATATAGAGTGGGTTCACTTACACATCTTGTAAACCCCTGGCTATGGAAATATCCATCTATCCTACTATACCATGCTCTTGGCGCTTGTTTGAGTCCATAGAGTGCTTTCTTTAATTTGTAAACCTTGTGCTCTTGCCCTTTCACCTCATAACTTGGGGGTTGTTCAACATAGACTTCTTCATCCAAAACACCATTTAAAAAAGTAGATTTGACATCCATTTGAAAAATCTTCCATTTGTATTGTGCTGCTAGTGCTAAAATAGTTCTTATAGTGTCTAATCTAGCAACAAGAGCAAAGGTCTCAAAATAATCAATACCTGGTTGTTGAGAATAACCTTTTACAACCAATCTTGCTTTATGCTTTTTAACTGTTTTGTCTGCTTTGTACTTAGTTTTATAGACCCATTTCACTCCAATAGCTTCCTTTCCTTTTGGAAGATGTACCAACTCCCATGTGTCATTTTTCTTAATCATCTTCAATTCCTCCTCCATGGCATCAATCCAAACCTTTTCTTTCACTACATCTTCATAAGTCATTGGTTCAACTTTAATATCTGAAAACAATGCAAAATTGAGATTTGAAATTACCTCTTCAGTCTTCTCATATATCTCTTGAAGACTCTTATATCTTCTTGGAGGGCTTGGAGTAGAAGTTGCACTTGAATTGCTGCCTGTATATCTTCTTGGAGGACTTGGAGTAGAAGCTGCACTCGAATTGCTGCCTGAACTATTGTTGGGGTGAGTAAACTCTTCTTCTATGACTACTAGTTTTTCTTGCTGCTCATTTACTTTCCAAACTCCCCCTTCATCAAATATCACATCACGAGAAAAGATCAATTTTTGCAATGTAGGATTCCACAACCTGTATGCTTTGGTTTCTTCTGAATATCCCACAAAAATACATTTTTCACTTTTAGCATCCAACTTTTTTCTATGTTTATTTGGAACATGCACATATGCAATGGACCCAAAAATCCTCAAATGGCCTACACTAGGCTTCCATCCTGACCAAGCTTCTTCAGGTGTGTGATTCAATACTGCACGAGTTGGGCTTTGGTTCAAAATATATATAGTTGTGGCAATTGCTTCTCCCCAAAATTCATTTTCCATATGCTTGGCTTGCAACATAGACCTTGCCATTTCTACTATAGTACAATTTTTCCGTTCAACCACACCATTTTGTTGTGGTGTGAAAGCAGTTGTTAATTGTCTTTTAATTCTTTTTCTTCACAATATGCCATAAATTCTTTTGAGGTAAATTCACCTCCTTTGTTAGTGTTGGTTACAGATCTACCACAGGAAAGGATTTTGTATGTTTACGCGCCCTAGACCTGGACCAACCTTGAAAGGCCGGGGGGAAGAGATGCCCTCCGGGCCAATCTTCGGAGAAGGCCGGCTCCTCTACTAACTACTTGGGGTTTTAAGATAAGAGTGCAGGAAAGAGATTGAAAAAGTACAGAAAGAAATATAAATGGCTTGACGGTAACAGTGGGAAAGAACACGCAGCACAATAACTTGTTTGTATCTAAACCAGCAACAATCAATATAGAAAACATAACAGAAACTAAAACTGCATATGCTTCTCTATGTATCCTCTAAAAGAATTCCAAATACGCTTATCTTCTAACGCTGAAATCCAAATAACAGAATTACCGCAATCAGAAAATTAAATGTAACAGCAGAAATACTTGCCAGAGGCAGCATACAAAGAAGACGCAGAATCGGAGCCAAAGATCCTCAATATTGATGCAAAACGTTTAGCTACAACAGTTTTCTAGCAATATGTTCCCCCCCTTTTTTCATTACAATGCATGGGTTTTTATAGAGGACCCTCCCTCTGAAACATTAATGGCCGAGACGCACAAGGATGCTAGAGCGGCTCAAAATTGACGCTCGCCACTCTTTGCAAATGAAACTTCCCATCCCATTGCTACAATTGGTTATGATTTTATTTTAGGCGGAAGATCTGCATTTATGAGCCGCGAAAATATCTTGGATTCATACCCCGCCTACTTGCCTATGAATGCGTGCCCCCTCGGGAGTAGCATTGGTGTCAGGAAAGACTTTGGGGAGCTTCGCTGAAAATTTGGCCTGAATCGCAATCGGAGGGAGGTTCGCCTAGTTTGCCCCCGAAGTGTAGCTTCGCAAGGGAATCGAGTCGAAGTGAAGATCTGGGGGAGAGACAAGATCGCCCGTGTCAAAAATGGATGGTTCGCTGGAATCGGGCTCGAGGAGTAGCTTCGCAAGGAGGATTAGGCGAAGTGGCCACTTAATTAGAATCTGGCCGAAGCAGCAAACTCCTCGCTCTATCACTTCGCAAAGAACGGATGCTTCTCCGTAGAGGAGACCCGAAGTGGTAGTTCGGCAGGAAGCTTGGCCGAAGTGGTTAGCAGTTGTCGATGAAGCGCAGTAAAACCTCTATCTTTCAAACCTGTACTTCGCTCTGGAATGGTACTTCGCAACGATTGAGTCCCGAAGTGTTGGTTCGGCCGAACTCTGGGCGAAGTGTCCGTTCTGCCTTGAATGTTGTGCCACCATTCGAGTTGAACTTCGCTAATGTCGCGGCCGAAGTGAAGGTTCGGCGAAGTCGACCCCCGAAGTGACTGCCTCGCTGGGTTTAGGCCCGAACTGGCACCTATTTTGAAGGTGGTTCGCTGGAGGAGTGGGCCGAAGTGGCACTTTGACATTCTTTTTGGCGAAGCAGCCGGGTCGCCTTAGGACGAAGCTCAAAATTGGGAGGTTCGCAGCTGCATTGCCCGAAGTGGCAGCTTCGGCAGTATTGTGGGCGAAGTGCCCCTCATGCCTTAGAACATTTTCTGCTCAAAATGGGCTTTTCCCTGTCTCTTCAGCGAAGCTGCCGATTTGCTCCTTTCCTAAGCGAAGCTGCTCCTATGACAAAAATGTACATGGGGCTGCCAAAATGCGGGAACTAGCTGTGCCGAGGCACCATGAAAATGACAGAACAGAAAAACAAGACGTGGAGGAGAAGGAGAATCTAAACATGGAAATCAAACAATATTTCAAAATTTTACCCCTTGAACAAAATGTGACAAAAATGGTCAACAGTTAGTCCTTAAAATTTTGATACAATGTTCACTTTCTTTTTCAACCATTGCTTTAAACTTCACAAAACATCTAAATGCCTCACTCTTATGCTTCAAAAAGAATACCCAAATCTTTCTGCTATAATATCTATGAATGTGAGGAAATAAAAATGATTACCAAGGCTTGGTGTTTGCATGGGACCACATATATCTGCATGAACCAACTGCAATTGTTTTGAGGCTCTCCATTGCCTTTCCATTGGAAATTTGTTCCTATGTTGTTTTCCAAGTGCACATGCTGAGCATATTTCATCTTTTACTAAAATTTTTGGTAATCCACGTACCATATTTTTCACCTGCAAAAGCTTCAATCCTTTGAAATTCAAATGACCATAATGATTATGCCATAGCCAATTACTATCATCAATTGAAACCTTCAACATATTGGTACTTGCATGCTGCAATTTTAATGGAAACATTCTATTGCTGGTCATGGGTATTTCACACACCAATATTCCATTTTTGTCAAATATTTTGCAAGCCTTGTCTTTAAATAAAACTTCATAATTTTTCTCTAATAGTTGCCCTACACTTAGCAAATTATGTTTGAGACCAGGTACATAGAATGTATCATGAATATTTTTTACCTCTCCTTGATTAGTTTGAACAACCAGAGTTCCTTTACCAACAACTTCAATAGTTTTATCATTCCCCAATGTCACATTGCTTTTTCCCATTTCATTCATTTCAACAAATAACTCTTTATTACTTGTCATATGATTAGAACACCCAGAATCAAGAAACCACAAATCATTACCTGATTTTTCAGCTGCATGAGTTGAGAGAAAAATATTTGTTTTAGAATCTTCTCCATCGTTGTATTTGGATTGTCATCTTATCTAGGTTACCTCATCCACGACCTCTTCCACCTCTTTCACTTGAGGACTCCTTTTCCTCTTGGAGTAAATTGGGACTATTGCTACCCTTTTCAACCCTTGCTTTTACTGACAAAGCAGCCTGCTCTGAATCTTCAACAGATTTTTCCAATTTACTCTCATGGGACATTAGTGAACCCATTAAATCATCCAATCTCAAAATTGATAAATCTCTACTTTCTTCAATTGCAATAACTATAAAATTCCACTTCATAGGTAAAGATCTTAATACCTTCTCACAAATTGCTTGGTCTTTAATATCTTCTCCATGGATGCGAAGCTGGTTCACATTATTCTGCACTCAAACATGAAAATCAGCAATCTTCTCATTGTCTTTCAACTGCAAAGTTTTTCTCCTTAAATTTTGCAATTGGACCAACTTCACCTTGCTTGTGCCTTGGTATGATATTTGCAATGTGTCCCATGTCTCCTTGGCACTTGTAGCTGAAGCAATTTTGGGAAAAATACTCTCATCCATAGCACTCTGGTTCAAATATCCCTTGCAGATTTGTTCTTGTGTTGTCAATGCATTCCAATCTTGTGGCTTCAAATAGCCATCCTGCACAATATCCCAAACTTTTATATAAACCATTAAAGCTTGCATTTTTATTGCCAAGTAATCATGTCGTTCCCCATTGAACGAAGGAACTGCCATAAGATTATTGCTTGCTGCCATCTCTTCCCCTAGGCTCTGATACCTATTGTTGAAAACAGGGCCTGCAAAACAAAACACCACAAAACAGAACCCCAAACAAAACAGGAACAATTTATAGAGAAAAGTATACCCCAATCGCAAGCTGTTAACAAAAGTGAAGAGGAAGGAATATTTTCATGGAATTGCATTCAAGGAAAGAATACTCATACATTGCCTAATGCTTATTTAATAGAAACATAAAATAGTTATAAACAGTTTCTATAACTAGCACCTAAATTAACTCATCCGGCATTTAACTTATTCAAATCAACCTGCCACCTGCCCATCCTTAAGTATTACAAATAAAACAATTTACTTAACATAACCAATGTGAAAAACAGGCTCTAGCTGAGGAAAAGTGCGGGGAAAGGAGTCAAGGGCTGCATCCTATAATTTATGAGACAAGTTCATATTTGGTTGTTGCTGTGGTTTTTAAGGAGGAAACCACGAGGGAAAAAAACCATCCGTGAATTAATTAGGAAGGCAACAAAACAATACAACAATCCTTTTAGATTTCAAAGAAGGCTCTACTCAGGACTTGCAGATAAACTTTCATCCTAGAGACCTCTTACATCCTATACCTATTTAACATGAACATGAGGAATACAGGAGTTACAAATTTTACATCATGGTTTCTTACCTTCCCATTTGTGTGTGCCTGAGTGTCCTACAATTCCCCACACATGGGAATCTTGAGTGACGTGTAACTTGGGAGTTACGTGAGATGTTGTCACTCTAAGCCAAACTCACATAACACCTGTCTTATGTTGTGTCATTTTAAAATGCTTTCTATGACACCTATCATAGGGATACATAAGAGGTGTCAAGACAACTTATGTATGAATGAATCAGTGACATTTCACTTGAAGGGTGTAGGAGATATATTCCTCTTTCAAATATTATTTTCATAAATGAAAATAATAAATATAAAGAAAAAACTTAGACAAACTATGGACAAATAAAGATTAACATCCCTAACAGTTCTAATATCAGCACTTTGCATGTGAAGGCATTTGAGGATCCACCCCCATGTTTACTACATCATTTAACTTGTCATAGAAGCAATCCACCCAATATTTGACCACATAGATAGCTCTTATCATCACAAAGTTCAATTCAAAGAATGATTAGAAATTATATATAGGATAAGAGAGCAAAAGTCCTTTCTCAGCACCAATGATTGTGGTTAAGAGAAAAGATGTAGCTCTCATGACTTCGCAATGACTATAGGGAGGAATGTCACCATAAAAAATGATTTCCATGGGTAGAAGTGGGAATTCTTTCCTTAAACCTGAAGGGTCTTGGATCTTCATGGGGGTTGGTTCAAACCCAGATAAGTTGGATTATGTCTATAATATATATTTGGCTTCACTCTGGATGGTATCAATCTTCAGATATTTGCTAAAAATAGTTTTGTTTTATTGTGACAATGTTTGCTGTTTTAATTAGTTACTTTTGAATGGTGCTTCAAGTGAGTTTTGTGAAAATCTCAGAATGGTCTATATAGATAACTCATTAGAGTTATTTTAAAAGAATACTTTTGAAGATAATCCAAAGATGTCAGAATGGACGCATGATTTAGCTTGGACCATGAAAATGCCTGTCGGGATATATGGTCCAAGAAATTGTGCTTATGGAGTGCTTAATCTTCAAGTTAGATTCTAAATTCAGTCTTCTGTGATATATATCTAGCAACTATGATTTAATTATCCTTTATCTCAAACCAGCAGGTTTTTAAAGTAGAAACTGTAAGCAATTGAATAGTAACTGAAATACAAGTTTTTTCTGGCAAAGTCAAGGCCAAACAATGTATGTGTGTTTTTTTCCCTCAAGAAACTAGCAATAATCAACCTTAGGCAATAATGTGTGTTTGATTTATCTATGCTTTCTTTTGTCTAATCTTTTTCAACATAAATCACATGTTCTTTCAATATGTTGAAGGCTAGGCTCTCCTAAACATTTATTCTGGAGTGTAAGTTATAGATTATTATGGTCCTTCAGGTTATGAGTTTCTACTCATGACAGGTCACAGTTCAAGCTAATACCATGCTATGCTGCAAAAGATCAGCCACACCTAAAAATGCGTTCTGTACATTGTGAACTTGCTCCACCCTTAATAATCTTAGATGGAACTTTGCTTAATTTCATAATACCATTGCTTTTCAGAATTGGCCTAGGAGAATCAAAATGATGTGCTTTCATCTCTAATAGTTTGAATTATAGGAATAGTAAGGCGTATCGTTGTTTGGTTTAATTTCCTTTATATATGTGTGATAGACCTTGTCAGTCTTAAGGGACAAGAAGATCATCATCATCAATTTCTAGCAATACATGTGTGCATGTATGTATTCTGTATGTTTGATATATATAGACGCATACAGATGCATACACCAACACCCATCATATACTCTATTGTGGAAATTGTGGGCTGATTACTTCTTTTCTTTGCAGGCAGGATCATTAACATTCTTGGTGGTACTTATTCTTTCATTAATAATGGGCATTGTCCTCAACTTCACCATGTTTTTGTGTACGGCAGTGAACTCTGCTCTAACTACAACGATTGTTGGAGTGCTAAAAGGAGTTGGGTCAACAGTAAGTGACAATCAGAAGAAACTTATGATTCTACTCCTTAAGATTGAAATTTTTTTTCCCTTCTCGATTTATAGTTCTTACACATAGAATGAACTTGTATATAAAATTTTCTTGAATAGAAGATTCAAGCACTTGAACAACGACAACTATAATGATATTAATAAGTTGATATTTACAATGTGCAGACACTAGGTTTTGTTTTATTGGGGGGTGTCGAAGTGCATGCTTTGAATGTAACTGGACTCGTGATTAATACAATTGGTGGCATCTGGTATTCATTGGCAAAATTTTGGCAAAAGCAAAACAAGCCTTGGCAGGCAAGTCCAGTTCAACCGTTGTTGGCAAGGTGGAAAACTCCACCAAAAGGGATGAATGCTAAAAACTGAGCTGGAATTTGGCTGGATAAGGCAGCAAAAGTAAAACTGGAATTTGGCTGGATAAGGGATCAAAAGTAAAGCTCAGAAATGTCCGTCCTGAACAAGGAGATGTCTGATGTTCAATGCTAATTTATGAGTCTTTCTAATGACATTCCTTCAGTATTTTGTTTACTGGTGAAACCAGCATCTATACTTGTATTTTTTCATTTATTGTCTTCTTTACCTTTTCATAATATGCATCTTAGATTCTTATATCCTTCTTTATATTTTCTATGTTGTTTTCGATCAGCAGGTTCTGCAAAAGTATCTTTATTTGAAGTTCTCTTGATCTAATATCAATTTTAGAAGTGACTATTAGCACCTGAGATTTAAAATTGGGAAACTAATGCAATGTTTGTGAGCAGAAATAACATAGTCCTTTGTGTGCATGCATTTGCAGGGTCTGTGTTGAAGTTGCAAAAGTACATTTTTTGAAAATAAATGTTTAACCCTTAACTTGGATATTCGTGTGAGTTTATTGCTAGATCAATCCTCAACAACATGAAATAATTTTTTTGTTTCACAAAGAAAAGGCTTTTCACTTTGGATCAGGATGACAAAAAGACAACTTATATATAAACAAATTATTTGTAATTGGCCTGATGTGCAAAAAATTCCATGCATGACTATGGAAGCAGTCTTATTGTCATGTCTATAAGCCATCATGTATAACAAAGATGACTTTTTTTTTTAGAGCTTTTGTATCATGTATGCAATGGTCTCTGCTTTGCTCTACTCTTCTTTTTACACATACAATCACGACACCAAAAAACATCCTCCAAGACCTATCTGTTGGCTTTACAAAGGTGATGTTTTGAATGCTTGGTTGAGATATGACAAATAAGCTGTTTTGAATGCTTGGTTGAGATATGACAAATAAGCTGTCTTAGATGATTACAAAGATGCATTCAAGAGTTTTTTATTCTTTTTTGTCCATATTGTAATACACCTTCAATTATGCTAAAAATGCCTATAATCATTTAGATTTTAGAAGATGATAATATCACAAATAGTTGATTGTATGGCAATTGCTCGGCAAATCCTTGACAAACGACAATAATCTTGTTTAGTTCCATATCTCTCTTACAATTCATTCCACCTTGTAGTTGGTTAATTTAGCTCGATTTAATTACTAAGGTTAAAGGCCAAGGAGAGTAAGCCATCAAAGAACATCATATAACTCTTAGTTTTTCTATTTTCTTTCATGTATCCTCTTTGGATTGCTTGACAACAAAGAAGTAATTACGGCCTTGCATCTCATCTTATTTTTAAGAATTCTTTAAACAGAGGTTTTGATTTATTTTAATCTCATTATTTAGGTCAGAAAAACAAGTTTTTTTTATTGTTATTTTTGAATAATACTTCTTATACACATCCACCATGGGGATTGAACCTGAGTCACATCACCGATAATGCAAGTGGCGTCCTTGCCGGTAGCAAAACATGTTTAATCACATCTTGTGTAAATACTTGCATAATAGCTGTACCTAAATATCATTATAAATAACAACAATTTTAAAAATAAAAAAATGATATTTACACATTTTATTGTGACAATGTTCACATTAAATCCATATAAATAAGCCAAAGTTTAGAGGATTATAATTCATAATAGTAAGATGTATAACAAGATTTTTAAACGAAAAAAAGAAGATTTAATAAAATGTAAGTTTAGGAGAATTTACTTGATGCATATTTTCACAATTAATATAAATAAATATTATATTGTATGTATTATATCCTTCTACTGGATAAGGTTGAACTTAATTGTATGTCAAGCCCCTACCAAAGTATAAAGGTTTTGTTCACGTTATCGATAAAAATAGATACTAAACAACAATCTTCACTCTAAACGTGTTTGTCTTAAAAATGCAATCAGAAACTATTCACAAAAGTTAAAGTTTGTGCATAACAATTATTCTTAATTGAAGTCATATCTATCTCTAAATGCTGTTATGGATATTTTGCACAAGCAAAATGTGTAGAGAACAATTATAACCGGATTAACCTATTTTTATCTTTGAATGTTAAAAAAGATAATTCATATAATAAAAATAAGTATTAAACAATTATTTTTTATTAAACCCATGTCTACCTAGCTACTCAAGTAAGCAAAAATATTATCAAACAATTGTGCCTAATTAGAGCAAGCATGACAATACAAGACAATATGTTGAAATGTGATAGCAACAATAAATGTTTTCAAAATGCAACAAAATCAGAGATCATCTTACACAATACTTCTTAACTTGTTTAACATTCATTTATTTAATAGTATTTTTAATATAATATTATTTCATTTGCTAAACATCATTATTGCATGCTTCCAAAAAAATGCATAATGTGGATTTTTTTTTTCTTCTATGTAGGTGCATAAATTTTCTCTTTGGTGGGTCGCTTTTGACATAGCTACCATGAATGTTAGAGTGTCTCTTCAACCAAATTTGCCTAGGACTTGCACTTGGTCATATTTGTTAACAATAAATGTATTTATGTTTAGATGTAGTAATTTATTTAATTTTTAAAACATTTTGACAATTACACATGTATTGTTTAACAAGATTTCATCTTGGGTTTTTTTAACCACTTGAACTAATGATAAGATGAAACTAGCCACTTGACTATAAACAAGTTTTTTGTACATACATATAAATAAATTTAAAGGATTTTTATTTGAGAAAAATATTTGTATCACATCATTATAAGATATGTATTGCTTTATGATTGAAGATACCTAGATAGTATCATGCCACAATTTAAGCTTATTCTATAAGATGCTTTATTCAACAATTTTAGGGTTTCAAATACAATAACAACAAATTAGCCTATAGAACCCACGTGCTCTAGGTGAGTTGGAGAGGGTAAGGCAATCCTCCAAGGGAGGTCCCTGGTTCAAATATCCACCCTACCAAACACACATTGGGCACCCAAAATCCAGTTGATTATGCTGGTGCGGTTAGGGCTGGGCGCGACTTCCGGGTGATTTTGATGGTGTAAAACCCAACGACTCCGCAAAGGTTTTTCGTTAAATTAAAAAAAAACAAATTAACCTAGATCCTCTTATTTGTTATCGACCTCCAACTTCTTCAATTATATCAATTATACCAATTTAATGTCATGTGCATCATTCAAGTGCATATTTTTTATACCATGATAATTAATACCAATTTTATAGATGCTTTCATACTCGCTAAAACTTGTATTAAAAAAGATATCATTTACACGTTAAGAGAGAGTACTTTGACTAGTTGGATGCAAAGTGTTATGTGAGATTTCTTTGCTAACATTTTTTTTTTGCTATTATTTTACAATTCCAATATTTTTTAAGTGGCTATAGGTTAATATGAGATATTATATGGATAGGAATGAGCCATACTTGTATTACATCATTATATAGTGGTATAATGACAGCTTGCATATTATCTATATATCACATGGAAAGGTTCTGTCTCCTTGGATGTTAGAGACTACAACAACTTAGTTATATGTTGAATATCTAAGGAGTTAAGCTAATACCATCTGATACATGAAATAATTATTATGAATATGTTTATTTAATATGTATTTTTCTAACAATTGAAGAATGGTGTACAACCCTATTCCTTTTAATTTTAATCCTTGAACCTCTCTCCTTAGAATTCTAGTCTTCATAATTAAGCTTCTTTAAAGAAACTTAAAAAAAAATCCATTTCTTTTACAACTTTTTAAAAAACCTTTTCTTTTGTTGTTAAAATTGAGTTTATTGTTCAATTCGAAGTGGTAACAAACCTTAAAATGTGAATTCTTATTTCAAATTGACTGAGAAATTAATTGAGGCCTTATGAAGGTGGTGTAAAGTTTCTTAAATTTAAAAAAAAAAATTATAGTTTAAATAATTAAACTTAATTAATGTTTAATTAAATTAATTTGAAGTTCATCTAAAATTATTTGATATTATTTGATGGTTACTGTAGAAACAAAAGTTTTATAGCTAAAGTAGATGTAAGTTAACTTCTGCCCTAACTCAAACTTTGAATTGATCTCTAAAAACATTTTATGGGTTAGCTCCTTCAAATTGGTAGAGTTTTTAATGATTGCAAGTTCATTGAAAACTAGACTCACATTTTCCAATGCTATATTTCGTGACATGTTTCTCTAAAATCAAGCAGGATATTTTAATTGTTGTAAATTAGGTATCAATCTAAAATTACAATCTATAACATTGTTTTTCATCCTCTTTGTAATTAAAAACTTTAAATCATTTACCTTGTCCATTTATTGATCATTTGTTTTTGTACAACCACTCATTTTATAGGTTTACCTTCTACCTTAGACACATCTATGGGATTTGAACTTATAATATAAGATTTTTTTTAATGTTATTTCATATAGACTATATTTGGTCCTATACTTTAACATTAACATAAATAAACTTTAGAAAGGATGGTAAACTTCAATAGAGATATTTATCTTCCAGGTGAGAGATTACTCTTCATTTTACCTTGTGTAGTGAATACAATCACTTAGATAACATATATGAGAAAATGATACAAGCTTTGAAGGGATGAAACCTACTTATTGTCCTATTCGATTGTCTAGGTCGTCGGATGGGGAGACCAGACAGTCAGGACTATCGTGTCTTGTCTAGAGCGACACAATTGGGCTAGTCCCGAGAGTGCGGGGTTCAGCTCTATTGGGGCCTCAGGTTTTTTTACAAGGTCGAATCCTTTTATGATGTGACCTGGAGCGCACTACTCTAACAACTCCAAAGGGGAAAGGGTTAGAGAAATGCAAAAAAAAAACATAAAAGAAAATCCTAAGCTAATCGAGGCAATGCGCCAAGATCAAGATAAAATCCCCTTGCACAATAGTCCTTAGTGTAATGTGCTAACATAGTGAACACTTCCTCTGCTTGACATATATAAGCATAAACAAACACATACATAAAAGAAATGGGATAAAGGAGAATCAAACACTTGGACCCAAATAGTCACAGGCCTCGAGTATGCATATATGAATATAAAACCATTACAAGATTATGCCAAAAGCGGTGGCTTGAGGGTGTGCTTGCAAGACCACTTAGGAATATGAGTAATGCTATATAGATGGAAGTGAAGGAAAAGCTATATGAAATGTATAACATGTCAATGCTTAACAATGTTAAAACTACTACTACTACTTATAAATACAAACAAGGTGATTTTTCCTCCAAAACTTGTAATTTTTTATAATCTCAACTACTTCTAGGGATTCTAAAAATTAAATGGAAGCACCTTTTGTCGTTACTCTTGTTATTTTTGGGGTTGTCATTGTGGCAAGCCACATGCCCTTTGCCTTTAATAGGCCACCTACTTTACTTTCAACTTCTAGCCTGAAATGACACAAGTAGGTGATTCATATCTCCTTTACTCAATGTTGCATTAATCCATCTCCTCTTCCTGGGAGTTTGTGCGTCATTATTGCCTCCTTGCAACCTAATATGATATTTCTTCCAAGATGGCTTGAACTTCTTATCCTTTGAAAGTTGGAAATTTTGTTTATCTCTTTGCATCAAACCCTTTTGGTTTCAAAAGTTCTCCTTTGTTGTGGCCTCAAAACTTTTCATCTTTCTTTCATTTGGGACTTTTGAAAGTTTTGATCTTTGGTCATTTCATCTTTTATCACTCTTCAAAAATTCTTGTCACCTCAAGGTTCTAAGATTGTACGAATTGTTAGAACTTTTGTCTCCTTTCATTTTTTGGACCTTTTCAAAAGTCTCGATCCTCAGATTCTTCCATTTTAGCACTTTTTAATTTTTTTGTTGTTTTATACCTTTAGGCTCTCAAATTGTACGAGTCACCAGAGCTTTTCTCTTTTGCTTTCTAGAAGGTATTTTTACAAATTAGCACCAGTCTTAGGGCCTTTGATTTGTGTTCCAACTAAAGCTTCGATCTTTGCTCCTCTACATTTTTCCTTTTTTCCACAACTACTAGGTTCTATTCCTTAATGTTTATTATTGTTGCAGTTCTTGCAAATGCATCAAGGAATAACAACTAATTGGGTAGTCATTGCAAACCCAATGAGATGTGGAATATAGTCAATCGCACAAGCTCTTTTCAATGGGGATAAGAAGAGTCCACAACCATTGTTTGGGTGAAAACTAGGCCAGAGGTAGTCTTTTTAGCTATCATTGAGTAGGTTTAAAGGACTCCTACCAATGGTGAGGGCTAGAACCACAAAACAGGTTGTAATTCATTTCTTGCCAAGTACGGTTGGTCAGTATGCCCTCATGGCACGGGGAGATGGATATTGGCTATCAACCTAAGACAAGGACTTCTTCTGAATGACCTTTTATCATCAACTACTAGATATAATTTAGGGGCTTATGATCCTCTCATATTGCTTTCAACTTTTAGCTTTCGTCTTTCTCTTTTTGCTAGAATTTTCCTAGGGTAATGAATTTTCACTAGAGCTTTGGCGACTCATAGGGATCCTCCACTTGTAGGGGATGGGAACCCAAAAGTGATGATCTTATTTATTGGGTGCGAAGTCACTTAAGGTATTTCCAACAATTACAAAAGTAACAACATTAACTACTTGCATTGAAATATGTATGGTTGTCTCTTTATAATCATTTCCCTGAGGTAGAGGCACCAACTCTCATTAGATTGCAATGTCTGAATTGATACCCCTTTTTTACTTGCTATATTTCATCAGTCTTGAAGTTATCTTGCTTATGTTAGGGTGACGCAAGGGGATTTATTTTTGGCATTGGATGATGTGTAATTACTTTCCCTTTGTGCTTTAGCCAACCTTCATCTTCTTATAATCTCTTTCTATGTGGCCTTAGCACTCTGATTGATCTAACGATTCTCATTGTTTAACAATAATCCCAAGAGACATCTACTTAATGCACCTAGGGATTCTGCCCTTTCTGGAAAGTTAGTTTGTTAGGATATCATCCATCCATGCTTTTCCATAACTTACATCACCCTAAACCAGTACCTTCCATTCTATGTGTTTATATGCTTTGAAAATCCTACAAAATAAAACTTGGTTAGAGCAATTTTTTTGTATGTAAATAACCCTGAAAGGGTTGGCTTGGCTTCCACTTAGATCTCATCCCATTCCTATCTATACATATGCCCTACGAGGATCTGAATCATGGACTTCAATTGCCTTTTGGTTCATTCGATCATTTGGGGTAAATTGGTTTAGCTCATCAAATGATAGAGCTGATTTAGTCCATTCTTCTTTTGTCATCATAATTTGATCAATTTTAGGTTGAGATGTGGGCAATTGCTCAACATGGTGTAAGTAGAATGGTTCAAATGAGATCTTAATCTTTATCCTGTATCAAGTTCTCAATACCATTAGATACCAATCTAAATACAAATATTCTCCTACTTTAGCAGTGAAATCCCTTGACAAGCATATGCTAAAATATGGGGGGAGATCAACCATTGCTATGTCATGCACAATCATCAGGATGGAATGGGCATATAAGGAGAACATGAGCTCTTCCATGATGCCTATGATTTGGATTGTGTTGTCATCTAACTACACCACTCTCTTGTTCACAAGCTGATATCTCAGGCCTAGCACATTTGTTACCCCTTTCAGCATAACAAATTTGCTTGCCTTTTAATCTATGATATAGTTATGGATCAACTTATCTTTATAGATGACAAAAATATAGAAAGGGGGTGGTTTGGACCTGCTTATTTTTGGGGTTGAGATCTGCATAACTGTAGGTTCCTTTTGCTGCTCTTGCTCTCTTTCTTCCTTCTCTAGGGCCTTCCTCAGATGCTCCTTTTACCCTAGAATAGCCAAGACATCCTAGCACCACTACTATAGATCTCTTCATATGATCAACAACATTGAAATTTTTGAGAGAGGTAGCCTTCTACGCTACATATGCTGACATTGGAAATCTTGGTTGGTCCCTAGTTGGTTGGGAAATTTTGGTTGATTTTGTCCATGGTATTTGTTGCTTTGAGATTTTTGATATATTTTGATTGACAACCATTAGGTGCTTTTGTACTCTTTGAGGTATAGAAATTGAAGGCTTTTGATTAGTTTTGGTTGCTCTAGTCTAACCACCCAGGGCCATATGATAATTTCTCTTGATGCGGATAGTCGGTGTTAGTGCACTTAGATTTGGTGGTATCGTGGTAGGAGATTGTTGACTTGGTCTAGCTAATCCAATTTGGTTTCTTAAGGCCATATTATAACTCTTATCTTTCTCTTTAATGACCCTCTTCTTAGACCTCATGATATAGTCTGATCAAACATGTAACTTGTTAGACACCAAATTGCCTACTCCATTAGATACTATATAGACCTCCTCCTCATCCTAGGTCACCAAGATTTGCTCTTGGGGAGTGCAATTTGACTCTAGGAGGGATGGGGTTAGGTATATTGACTCACCATCCAAACTTTAGCTCCCAAATATGAAATAGATTTCTAGGGAGACATTACCTCACTTGCCACATTTATGAGGAGCTGGGAGATCTATCTAGGGTTGACATGGATGGAGTATGTATCTAGAGTTGGGCAATACTAGAAGCAAGACTCTTCTAATAATTTTTGTATACTAGAGCCATATCCCTGGTATGGTTAGGGAGATCTTGCTATAGAGGGATCAACATCGATACTATTTATTGGTTATGGCTCTGGGCTTGACCATTTTTCCAATTGACCTAGAATTAGAGCCTAGGATAGCCATTGAATGGGGCTCTATTACCCTGATTCCCTTGTGGGAAATGAGGTCTTTGGTTGTTTTGATATGGACATATTTGGGTATAGTGCTCCCTTCTCATGGTTAGCATCTCATTGGTGATCAACATGAGCAAATTTTGCATTGCTTTAATCTCTAGGTTTTTTAATGTACTGAGCACTCAAGCAAGAAAGATCATAGTAAATGTAGGTGAGACTAAGGTTGACAAGAAGGTTGTTGATTAGATGACTGGGGGAAGCTGGTATGGAGATTGCACACTAGATACAAAAGAATTGGAGGCCTAGGCGCTAGCCTTCCAATCTAAATTAGATCATGTTAATCTTGGATGGTTATGCCATAGGCATTTGGTAGGGAGTTTCCACCTTTGGCCTTAATCATTAATGAGATTTCAGAATCTAAGGCCTTCAAATAATTATAAATTCCATACCTAGGGGAGGACAAAGCTCTTCAAGTATTTTGTGATGTCTTGTGAAATTTGAGGTTGAAATTATCTACCATCTCCATGGGAGATCTCCTTATAGTTGAAATTTGTTCCAGGAGAGATACCCTATCCACCTTCTCTTTGAATCTTTCTATGAATAATATGGCTAGCTAGTCCTAGTTTTCTATAGAGTTTGAAAGAAGCACAACATACCATTCTAGAGCCCTACCTCTAAATGATATCCTTAGCAATATTAGATCCATGTTTTGCTTTGATATATTATGAAGTGTGCATAGGCTCACCATGTGGTTAAGATGCTCGATTGGTGTAGTTAGGTCTTCCCTAGTGAAATATGAGAGGGATTTTAGAGCAAATTTGCAGTATCTCCTCTCACACTTCATGCGAAGCAAGAGGTCTCGAGGGACATCTATCATTCCAAGAAAGGAATATTTTGGGTAGTTGTGGAGCAACCACATTCTGGCTTCTAGCTATTCTTCATGGAATGGTGTCAAGTGGAGAAAATAACTCTTGCAAATTTTCAACAAGGACCTGGTAGTAGGTCTCTCATTCATACACTTATGGGTCCTTTGGTTGGAGTGGAGTCACCAAGTGAATACAACTTGTGCTCTGAGAGTAGATAGACTGAGCTCTTCATGTGAACCTCAATCTTCGTATGGATCTTTATCCTCAAGTAGATTCACCAAGTGAGTTTTGAAGTGCTTCAACAAGCAAAATAAGCATAGACCCTCGCGAGTGTTAGAGCCTAATTTGTTCTTTGATTACATGATCAATGATGCCTCAATGAAATCCCATTGGGCATGCCATTAAAATATTTTCCTCTTTGATTATTTAGGTCATCAAACAAGTGGGGCAAATGGTCAAGACTATTGCACCTCATGTGGAGCGACACAATAGGGCCAATCTTGAGAGCATAGGGTTTGACTCTATTGGGTATTGTTGGGATTTTTTACAAGGTTGAATCCTTTAATGATGCGATATTTAGCGCACTTGTCCTACTCTAGCCTACTCTAATAGTTTTAAGGGGGAAAAATGTTAGAGAAAAAAAAAGATAAAAAGGAAAATTCTAAGGTGACAAAGGCGATGCACCATTTTTGGACATTTTGAGTCCCTAAGTCAAAGTTGTCATTGATGTCACCATTGATGCCACCAGAAGGAGTCATCATTAATTCCAAATAATTCAACAGGAAGTAAAGGCGACAAATATGGTCATTTGATATTCAGCAAGAAGGTGGAAGTTTGAGTGAAACAGTGCAAAAGACAGAAGTTAAAAAGGAGTGATAATATTTATTTTTTAAATTTTTTAAATTCGGGATGAATTTAAATTTTATAAATAAATATTAAAAGGAAATTTATCAAAGGTAAAATATTATAATGGTTAGAAGTGCCATGGTGAAAACCCAAATAAAATATTTGTAATTTTCATTACAATATTTTATATTGCAAAAGTGGGTTTACAAAGTCTAAAAATATTTTAATAAACCCAAAGGTTGGGTTAAAGGTTGAATACCAAAGCATATTTTAAATAAATCCAAAGGTTGGATTTAAACAAGGCAAAGCTTATTTCTGCCAACATCGTAGAAGACAAGGGAAGCATCGACGTTTTTAATATAATGGGAATGCATATTAATACCATGCCAAAGTTAAGTTTAGAATTACCCTTGCTCGATTTGAAAGAGAAGCACATTGAATTTAATGTAGAACTCATGATAGTGTTGTGCGAATTTTGTGGTTTGACTTGACGATGAAAGGGACAAAAGTAAGTGCATTGATTGTTTGGAATCCAACAAGGCACTTTGGCCTAGTGGCAAGTGGGTTGCAAGCGTACGTTTTGGTGTGCATGGTGGTTAGTGTTCGAATCCCGCGAAAGCTTTTGGTGGACGTGTTGAAGGTGTCAATCATAGGCACATATGTTTTTGCAAGGCTAGGAAGGAGTCTTGAAGCACGTGGTGCTTCTTCCTTCCCAACGAGCTTGTAAGCTGATGTGGTGTTTGCGTTGTGGGCAAGATATTGTGAGGGTTGTGTTGAGAGTTTGAAACTCTCTAAAGGTAAAGCTACATTTTTAATGTTTTATTTTATTAATGTCTAAGTTGGAGGTATAATGTATTTGGTGGTTGAAGTCCTGGCATTATGATAAATGTTGGTAGTTGAGAAATCTTATTAGGAGGTATAAGGAGAATTTTGTTTTTATGTTCAAGTCTTAAGTTTTGCTATTGTGGAATATTGAAAGGTTAAGACTTTGTGAGTTGTGTGTTATTTCCAATAAAGGGTTTTGTGATTATTGTGAGGATATTGCTTATTGTTTAAGTTGGAGTGATAAGGTGTAATTGTGATATAAAAATTATCCTCTAACCCTTATTGAGTTTGTCAAAGAAGTAATTATGAGTGTGGCAAATTTGTAAGGACAAATTTTCTTCAAGAAAATGTATGGGTAAAATTCTTCTTTGTTGAGTTAGATGGTTGGCTTGATTGAAAATTAAGTTTGGAGTGAAAAGGATTTGATTAGGGTTTCCTTTTCAAAAGTGGTTGAGTTAATGCTTCAAGGTTTTCTAGATTGTGAGTTGTGATTAAACCTTGTTTGATAAGCATTGTTGTTTAGACCATTGGTTGAGTGAAGTACTTTGAGTTTATGCTTCAATATTTTCTGAATTGAGAGTTGTGATTAAAACCTTGTCTTATTAGCATTGTTGTTGAAGCCTATGGGTGATGCAAAGAACCTGAACTTGAGTTATAAAAGAACATGAGTATCATTGTTATGTGATTTTTGTTGTTGAGCATTGTTGGAAACATTTTGAGTTGGTTGATACATGCTTGGATTAGGGTTTATGAGAAAGGGTTCTTCCTTAAGGTGATTGGTTGAGTAGAGTTGATTAAGCCTAGTCAAGTGAATGCATGAAGTGGTTGTTCAAGTTCCATGAAACAAAATATTCTATATTTTGATTGAGTTGAGATTGAGCCTTGATAATAGAACATATTGAGTCTCTAACAATTCTCTTTATGCTTCTATGAGATTAAGTTAAAATTGAGCATTGAGTATAGAACATATTGAGTCTCTAACAATTCTCTTTATGCTTATATGAGATTGATTTGAGTTGATATTGAGCTTTGAGAATAGAACATATTGAGTCTCTAACAATTCTCTTTATGCTTCTATGATATTGAGTTGAAAAAGTGATTGAGCATTGAGTATAAGACATATTGAGTCTCTAACAATTCTCTTTATGATTCTATGAGATTGGACAAGTTCTGTGTGGACTTGTTAAGCTGATTTGAGGTAAGTCTTTGAGAAGGCTTGTGGACTATTTTTGTGTGAGCTTTTGTGGAAGCTTGCAATGCAAATTTGAGCAAGTCCTAGAGAGGACTTATTGAGCAGATTCAGACAAATTATGTGTGAGTTTTTTGAGCAGATTTGGACAAGTTTTGAGTGAGCTTGTTGAGAAGATTTGGACAAGTTCTGAGTGAGCTTGTTGAGAAGATTTGGACAAGTTATGAGTGAGCTTGTTGAGCAAATTTGAGCAGGTTCTAAGTGGACCTATTGAGTAGATTTGAGCAGGTTCTGAGTGGACCTATTGAGCAGATTTGAGCAGGTTTTGAGTGGACTTGTTGAGCATATTTAAGCAGGTTCTGAGTGGACCTATTGATCATATTTGAGCAGAATCTGAGTGGACCTGTTGAGCATATTTGAGTAGGTTCTGAGTGGACCTGTTGAGCAGATTTGAGCAGGTTCTGAGTGGACCTGTTGAGCAGATTTGAGCAAATTCTAAGTGGATCTATTGAGCAGGTTTTGAATGGACATGTTGAGGAGATTTGAGCAGGTTTTGAGTGGATCTATTGAGCAGATTTAAGCAGGTTCTGAGTGGACATGTTAAGCAGATTTGAGAAGGTTCTGAGTGAACCTATTGAGCAGAGGTGTGCTAGACCGACTGGACTGTGTTTAGTATAGTATTGATACAGAGCTTTGGAGGTGATAGAGTAGAGAGGACAAAGTATCTAGTGGATAGAGATCCATCAACCAGGACATTGAGGACAAGTCTTCTAAGAAAGGACAAGAGTCTTCAAGTGGAGAGAGATCCATAGTCAGTGCGTTGGAGGTACAGTCTTCTAGAGGATCACCAGCCAGAGCAAAGGAGGAGTTCTTTTGTGGATAGAGATCCACAAACCAAATTTAGGGGATCAACATCTCCTTTGGACAAAGTTCCATAAACATTGTAATTCGAAAGCATTCCCATGAGATTATTTGAGAAATATTTAGAAGAAATATTTTATCCAAGGAGGTAGCCATATTTAGGTGAACCACATTAAATTTGTGTCTCTATTGTGTGTGATGATTTGTGCATTGCTTTGGTTATTGCTATTGATATTGTCATTGATTATATTGATTAATATTTATTGGAAAAGAAAAGTAAAAAGTGGTCTTATACTGTTCACCCCCCTCTCAATATAAGCTTGTGTTCTTCAACCAAGATCTAGATAAGATTCCCTACACAACCCTAAGTGTAATGTGCTGACACCGTGAACACTTTCTCTTCTCAATATATATAAGCACAAATAAACACATACATGAAGGAAACGAGAAAAGAAGAACCAAACACTTAGAACCAAATAGTCATAGGCCTTTAGTATGCATATATGAATATAAAACCATTATAAGATTATGCCAAAAATGAAGGTCTCGAGGGTGTTCCTGCAAGACCACTCAAGAATACAAGTACTGCTATATAGTGGAAAATGAAAGGAAAACTATATGAAATGTATAACCTATCAATGCTTTACAACGTTAAAACTACTAATACTTATAGATACAATTAGGGTGAATTTTCCTCCAAAACTTGTTGCAAGAATTTTTGACAATCTCAACTACTTCTTTTGGGGATTATAAAAATTGAATGACAATTGTTATGTGAGAAATTGTATACAGCGTGGATTTTTATAATCAAAGAGGTATTCGATTGTAAGAGGAAGAAGAGTAATAAAGATTGTATACAAATTTTTGAGGAACTAATATTGTAAGTTTTCTTCATGCATAGTTCATGAATGATTCGAGCTATTTACATTCATATTTTAATATATAAATGAATGTTTATTTAATTATTATATAATCCTTGATATACATATTAATTTGCTCATATATTATTCTACTAATTATAAGATTATTTTGACCTTTAATATTGTGGTTATTTTATATTGGGACATGTGTGATATTGTGAAATAACCTGTGATATTTTGTGGTAGTAAGGCTTAAAAAGCCAACAGTGGTATCAGAGCTACCATCAGACTTTGTCTAGTTTGATAGGATTATTTATTAGCCACCACTATTAATTAGCTTTATCCATTTTGATAGATTTAGTTTAGAGTTTGTCCACTTTAAAGATAACAAAGACTTAACCTCTATGTTTAAAGGTCTTATTGAGTAGAGCAGGTTAGGGTCTTTCCATTAGGTTGAAATAAAATCAATGAAGGCTAGGAGTCAACTATATTGATAGGTTGAACCAAATCAGAAGAAAAGTTGGTCATTCAAGAATAGAGCCATATTGACATTGATTTATGAATTTGAAGTTTTTGAGATTTGCAGATTAAAGATTGAGGTAAAATCAACTCTGAAGATAGTTGATCATTCAAGGATATATAGTGCCACCTTGACATTGATATTGGGTTCTCTAGTAAGGATGAGAATCAGTTCTTAGGTGTGACCTAAGATATTGAAAATTTTAGATTGATTGCAGAAAATAACAGAGAAAAAAAGAAAGAGATAGAGTTGCAAAACAAAAGTTTAAGAAGCTGCCTACATAAGATAGAGAAGAATTTCAACTTCTAAGTGTAGAGATAAGAAAACAGAGAAGAATCAAAATATAGTCACAGAGGATAGGTTCAAGAAACCTACATTAAAGAAAAAGGCCAAAGAAACATATATTGGATATTTGAGAGATCTCCATTAAAGGTGAAGAGATTAGTATAGAAAGAAGTAGAAAAGCAAAAAGAAGTAATGAAAGAAAAGAGGAATCAAGTCAATTTGAACTTGACATATTTGAAGAAGAATTAGAATATTACAGAGTAGAAAAGAGGGAAGAATCTTCCCAAGGTACATTGAAGAACTAGGAAGACTGAATATATCTATATATCATTTTAGTCTTGGTCACAGATCATTTTTTGAAGCAGTTTCTTCAAGCTAGACATGCTTGTAATAGAGAAGATAAAGGCCCAAGAGGCCAATATAGAAAATGAAGAGGCCTAAGAGGCCAATCTAAATTTGGCTCAAAAATCCAAGATAAAGAGAACAGTACATGCCCATTCAACCAACTTAGGAAGATAGAAGAGATCATAACAGACCCATTTGGCCAACTCAAGTAAATAAGTAGAAGAGGTCATTCAACCAAATAGCAATAGAAGAGGCCACTCGACCAAAGAGAAAAGAAAGGTCACTTAACCAATATTAAAAAGGTTGCAGTCATTTGATTGATTATAAAGAAAGTGAACAGTGAAGTCTCTAGACCTTGCAAACTCAACTAGAATCCAGAGTGCACACTCAACTTGAATCCAGTGTCAGGTAGTTCTCTTGCGAAATAATAAAATAAGAAAAAATAGTGAGTATAGATAAAGGTAAACCAAGGAAAACATCAAACCAGGAAGCAACGAACTAAGAACCGATGAGCCAACTAACATCATTCAACTAGGATAAAAACCCTTTAACGTTTTGAAGGTGAACGAAAATGAAGGTGGACATCAAAGAGAAGGTGAACGAACCAGAGAAAATGCTAACATTAGAGAAAAAGATATCAAGCATCTGGTTAAAAGAACCAAAGGAAAGGTAAAACATATCTGGTTAAAGAACCAAATCCAATGTGTACGAGGCATAAGCAAGTAAGTCGACCAGATTTTTGAGAGTAATTCAAATGAGATAACATAGTTGCCCATGCAAGAAAGGAATGCATAACATTGAGGTGTTACACCTGAATCAACGAAGAGCACAGAAGGCGTTACTCCTACCAACTCACGATATTACCGCTAGGTAATATCATAACAGGGTGTGCTATATAATTAGAAGGAATTTGAATATTGCGCTTTGAATTAATTATTAGGAGATATAAGGTTTTGTTTTAAGGTTTTAATTTTTTAATAATTTGTAAGGTATGGAGATATAATTAGATAATGGTTTTTGATTTGGTAGAAATATTTTAAAAGTTGAAAATTAGAAAGTAT
Organism: Wollemia nobilis; assembly: GCA_028583015.1. NCBI lineage: Eukaryota > Viridiplantae > Streptophyta > Pinopsida > Araucariales > Araucariaceae > Wollemia > Wollemia nobilis. The sequence continues at coordinate 2,706,930 of JAQPPZ010000861.1, read as the reverse complement.
TGGAGATTTTAGGTGTTAGAAAGTATCCCTAGGGTTTATGAACGATAGATTCTCTAAACAATAGAAACTTTCCCCCATTAGGGCAAAATGGTGAAATTAGGGATCCGAGATGGGAGAGCTAGGGATCTAAGGGATGTTGGTCGATGTGTAGAAAAGGGAATGATAGATGCAAAAAATGTTCTACAAGAAGGATTAGGAAAGGATTCTTGGGCATCGATTCTCAAAGGAAGAAAGGAAGCGATTAAAGAAGAAGTTGGCACAGAGATATCTCATGAAAATGGAAAGGTATGTATTGTTGACTCCCTAATAAAAAAAATATTGAGGGATAATGAGTTTAGCATGGTAGGAAAATTTCTAGGGCCCAGACCAGATTTAGATGTGCTTAGGAGATGGCTTCATTCTAAACTTCAAACAAAGGGTTCAATGAATGTTATTGGTCTATCAAAGGGATACTTCTTAATCCAGTTCAATATTGAGGAGGATCTGGTGGCAACCTTATCACGAGGTCCATTTTTCTTTGGGAAAATACTAATTTTCCTGAAATGTTGGCATCAAGGCTTCAACCCTCAAAAGGAAGAATTTTTTTTAGTTCCCATTTGGATTAGGTTCCCAAATCTACTTGTAGAATATTGGGATGATCAAATTATTAGGGCCTCGCAACACAAATTGGATAGTTTATAACCATGGATCCACCCACATGCAACAAAACAAGAATGTTGTGTGCAAGAGTCTGTGTTAACGTGGAGCTAGAACAAGACAAAGTGGAAAAAGTGGGTATCAAATTGATGCTTGGGGAATGGGAACAAAAATTCGAATATGAAAATTTTTCGATATACTGTAAGCAATGCAAAGTGTTTGGACATGTGGAGGGGAAATGTCATCCGCAAAGACAACCCAAATTTACTAAGAAGTGGCAACAAAAGGAGAATCAAATAAACCAAAGGACTACAAACACAAAAAAGGAAACTTCTAGCCCACAAGAAAGGGCACAAGAAAAGGAACAATACCAAGAAATTCACCAGGAGGTAAATGAAGAGGCAGAAAGTGAATTTAGCAATGGATGTTCTATACAACACAAGGAAGAACAACAAAATCCTAATAAGACAATGGAGTATGCAAGTAAATGCAAAGAGCTAAACCAACAAGCAAATGAAGAACATAATGAGAAACAAAACTTGAGTGGCTTTGGAAATAACATTAATCAACAAGAGGATAGTCTCAATCAAGGAAAATAAAATGATTATGAAGAAGGTAACCATAAGAAGAAAATAAATATGATTGAAAATCATATAAATCTAGATACCAATACACAACAACAATGTGATTGCAATCAGCATAGAGAATGCAAACAAAAATTTGGAAGTCGAAGAAGAAATATTAGTAGATGATGCTAAAATGGTAGAGGATACCCCATCCACTCAAATGGACTCAGAACAGGAGAAGGATCAGATTGAAGGAGTTTGGGGGTTTAAAGTCAAAGAAATAGAGGGATGGTAGGGATTAGATCAAGTTTTAAATTCACAGAATGAAACTAAACAATCTGAGGAATAGAAGGATCTAAGCATAATAGAAAACTCAAAGCAATTTAAGGAGGGTATGCAAACAAGATTCAACAAAAGACTAGAGTTGGGTAAAACAACTCAATCAACAGTGGAAGAATCTCCCTCAAGATGTAACCAAATGGGAGAGAATGATCCTCCTAGAAGACATACAAAAAATACAAAGAATACAGACAATTATGGGAAAAGAAAGCAAGGAAGACCCCCCAAACAAGAAGAACAAAAAGTACCAGAGAACAGGGGACAAGAATTAGATCCAAATGAAGAATGGATGGTTAAGGGTAAAAGCCCATCAAACAAAACCAAAAAATGAAAATCCTTTCTTGGAATGTGCGAGGGCTAAATTCCCTTGGGAAAAGAAGAATTGTTAGAAATCTACTCATGGAAGTAAAACCTGATATTGTTTGTCTTCAAGAATCTAAAATTGATACCAAAAAACTTGACATTATTCAAAAAGAGGTCTGGTCGAATGTTGAATGGATCATAAGCCCAACACAAGGTACTTCTGGAGGTATTTGCATCTTTTGGGACATAATGAATTTTGAAGGCACTTTAATTGATCAAGAAGAGAGATTTTGTATAGTCAAATTGAAGAACAAAAAAACTAACTTTTGTTGGATAATGATAGGGGTTTATGCTCAAAATGATGATCGTGAGAGATTCCAACTATGGAATAAGCTATCTTTTTAGAGGAGTCTTTTCATTAATTTGCATTGGATGGTATTGGGTGACTTCAATATAGTCTTAAGAACAAAGGATAAAAGTGGAGGGAGGATTAACATTACTCAAGGTATGCAAGATTTCAATGATTTTATTCATAACAATAAGTTGATTGACCTGGATATGTGTAAAGGTAAGTTTACGTGGACAAACAGAAGGATGGGGGATAATCACATTCAAAGGCGCCTGGATAGAGTTCTTATTTTTGACAGTTGGCTAAGTATAATCAGTATTCATAGACTTACGTGTATGCCCATAATAGGATCAAATCACAATCCCCTTTTGCTGGATATGGAAAAGGAGGAGAAGCAGGGAGGAGCACCCTTTAGGTATGAGCTCATGTGGAATATGCACCCAAACATTACAAACAAAATTAAAGCTTGGTGGTAGGAGGAGGTTCAAGGATCAACTATGTACAAAGTTACCCAAAAATTAAAAAATATCAAGTATCAAATCAAAATTTGGAATAAAGAGGTTTTTGGTAACATTAGTTTAAGAAAACAACTTAAAAAGGATATCCAAGATATAGAGGAAAAAATGGAGAGGGAAGGTAGAAAACCAGAGTGGCATGAAAGGGAAAAACAACTCCTCATGGAATATCATAATACCATTTCCCAAGAGGAAATTCATTGGAAACAGAAATCCAAAATATTGTGGCTCAAGGAAGGTGATAGAAACACTAAATTCTTCCATGTTTCGACTATGAAACATAGGAACAACAATAAAATCCTCTACCTTATGGGGGAAGATGGAAGAAAGTATGAGGATTTAAATGATATTAAAAATATGGCCATTACTTTCTTTCAAAACCTTCTTAGCAAAGAAAAACATAGTACAACATGGAAATAGAAAGCATCATTAACAATGTTCCCAAAGGAGTTAATGATAGCATGAATGAACATCTATGCAAGGTAATATCTAAGGAGGAAATTAAAAGAGTTGTGTTCTCTATGGAAGCATCCAAGGCTCGAGGTTGAATGGTTTCCCGTCGGGTTTTTTTCAACATCATTGGGATATTGTTGGAGAAGATGTAGTCAATGCAATCCAAGAAGCCCAGGAATCTAGTAAGTTGTTGAAAGAATGGAATAATACATTCCTTGCTCTGATTCCAAAGAAATATGGCATGGATAAATTGTAGGACTTTAGACCAATTAGCCTATGTAATACAATTTACAAATTTTTACTAAATTGTTGGTCAATCAATTGAAAAAAATCATCCCCTCAATCATTAATGAAGATCAAGGAGGTTATGTGGTAGGCAGGAAAATTACTAAAAGCATCATTGCCATTTATGAAACAACACACTCTCTTCAAAGGAGGAAAGGGTCAGGCATGTTCCTTAAGTTGGACATGAACAAAGTCTATGATAGGGTTTTTGGTCTTTCTTAGATAAAATCATGGAGTGAATGGGTTTCAGTGAAAAATAGAGGGCATGGGTTGGTATGTGTATTTCTAACCCTCATTTTTTTATCCTGATCAATGGACAATCAGTTGGGTTCTTTCCTTCTACCAGAGGAATCAGGCAGGGAGATCCATTGTCTCCATATCTCTTTATCATTATGGAAAATGCCCTGGGAAGAACTTTGGAAATAAAGTGAAAGGATGGTAATATCAAAGGTCTAAAACATTCATCCATTGGTGAAGCTTTGTCCCATCAATAGTTTGTGGACGATACTTTCTTGCTTGGGAAAGCTATAGAGGAAGAAGCTTTGGAGTTTAAAAAATTCCTTGATTCTTATGAAAAAGCTTCGGGCCAAAAAACAAATAATGAAAAAAGTAGGATTATCTTTTTAAACATGAAGGAAAGTAAAAGAGATCAAATAATTAAAGTGTTGGGTTGTAAGGAGGAAAATTTCCCTATCACCTATCTTGGTTTGCCTTTGTTTATAGGCAAAATGAAATATGAACTTTGGAATCCGATTATTGATAAATTTAATAGGAAAGGGGAGGGGTGTTGGAAAAGTACAACTTATTAAACACACGCTTCAAAGCCTTCCTATTTACTTCATGTCTTTCCTAAGGATGTCATGGAAAGTGGAAGAGACTTTAGAAAAAAAAAAAAAAAATTCTTATGGGATGGCATTGAATGCAAAAAACATATACATTTAGTAGCTTGGGATACTTGTTGCTAGCCTTTATAGTATGGGGGTCTTGGATTGAGGAAGTTGAGAGATCTAAATAGAGCCCTTCTAGCTAAACATGGTTGGATGCTTTGCACTGGAGCATTAGGGAAATGGGTTAGCATTGTCCAAAAAAAATACTTGGAGGGCAGAAACCACTTTATCAGTTGTTATAATCCTCCACATGGGTCTATTTTTTGGTAAAATATAATCAACAATAGGAAAGTTCTATGGCAAGCTAAAATGGAGAGTAGGCAGGGAGGACAAAATAGACTTTTGGAAAGACCCTTGGATTCAAGAGGAGCCTTTAGCGAACTACAAAAAAATCAAAGATATAAGAGAACACCTAACCAAAACCTATGGTAAGAAAATTAATGGTTACATTCATAGGGTGGGTGATTTTCAGGAGTGGAAAATCCTGCAAGAAGATATGCAAGGCCCAAGGGGTAAAGATCTACAAAACCTTTTAAGGAGTTATTATTTAGGTAGAGGTTTAGAGGAGGATTAGATAATTTGGGGAAGAAACCAACAAGGCTAGTACTTGGTGAAGGATGGATATAGAGTCTTGGGCAAAGTAACCTCAGAGAAACTTGAGCTTAAAATAATTTGGGAGTTAAATATCATCTCTAAGGTTGCTATGTTTTTCTAGATTGTCATTCTCAATAATATCCTCATGAAAGACAATATGTTCAAAAGAGGGATTGTGGTTCCAACTATTTGTGTGTTGTGTAACAAAGAGGATGAGTGTGTGGACCACATGTTTGGAACTTGTGATTTTTTTGAGATATCCTAAATATGTTATTGAGAGAAGTTAATGTTGCTTGGGTCATTCCATATTCTCTAATTAGGATTTGGAAACAGTGGCACTTAGAAAGCAATATTTTTTGGCAAAAATGCATTCCACATTTTCTCTAATCAGGATTTCTCTCATCAGGAATGATAGAGGTCACGTAGTGGTTGCATATGTTGAGGATCTAGAAATTACCACAAATCACCAAGCTGAAGCAAAGGGCGATGCTTACAGGCCTTCGAATCGTGATGAATTTGGGTTTTAGAAGAATTGTTCTCGAGGGGGGTTCCAAGAATATTATAACTTCCCTTCAAAAATGAGAGCTAAATAATTCTAGCATTTTCCAAATAATTACAGATGCGAGGACTATTTTGGAAACCTAGAAGAAAATCAGATTAAACATAGTTATAGAGAGGGAAACAAAGTTGTTGATAAAATAGCGAATATGGTGGTTAGATTTGAGAATTTCAAGGTCTGGTCATATGTCTCCATGGAATTGAAAGAGATTATAAGAATTGATAATGAAGCTAGTAGATAAATAGGGTAGAGCAAAGCAAAATACTTATTGGGATCATGCGATGAAGGATTTGAGCACACTAAATTACATTGTTGTCAACGGTTTCTTTATCAATTATGTGAAGCATTGAGCACTGCATAAGCCTTGTCAAATAGGAGGATAGCGGGATGGATATTATTTTAGCTTCTCCATCACCAAGTTTAGTCCAAGATTGTTTGTTTTACTAAGATAGGGCTATCTTGCATTTGTCTGATCTCTTGTTTTTTTCTTGTACATCTTTCGAGCTCTTTGTAAAGGGTCGGGACCCTTCAACCCATTTTTTTATCAATACAAAAAAAAAATATTTGGAAAATTTGAGAACTTTAAAGACTTCAAGTTTTTTGAAAATTTGAAGTTTTTAAATTTATTAAGTTTTTGAAATTTTGCAAATCAACTTAGGGAGTTAAAAGGTTTTCAACATCAAATGATTATTAAAGTTTGCAAAATTTATTTTGAGTTATTTTTAATTTGGGAGTTATAAGGTTTTCTACTTTCATCGAATTGGTTCTTATTCAAAAGAAATTATTAGAAAAGCTTTCACTGAAGATAGTGAAGAAATGATAAGCAAGCTAAAGTTTTATTCTCAAAACTTAATAGATGATTTTGATGGAAAGAAGCAAATGACAAATGGTTTAAAAGAAAAATTGTCATTATTTCTCAAAGATGCAAAAGATGAAAAATTTACAACGCTTATAAGTTATCTTCATAAAATTTTTTTAGAACATAGTGGAATTCACAAAACACCATTATACTTTCTTCAAAAGAATGCTTAATGATGTATTTGTCATTACTTATCTTTGAGATCTTTCAAGAAAAAAGACAAGAAAAGAAAGATGGCACATACAACTTGAATGAAGCTTATGTTAGTTTCAATGAGGAATCATTGAAATCAAAGATGTATTATTGTGATGATTTGCTAACTCATTGTTTAGAGGGCATATCATCAAGTATATCACGGATGAAGATGCATAAGAGAAGAAGAAGAAAGAAGAATAGAGGCAAGCACAAAAGGAAGGACAACAAAAGACATGAATCTAAAGTCAAAGAAGAACCATATACTATAGATTCAAATATTGATTTGAAAGAGGTAGACTAAAGACAAGTCTCAAGCAAAGGTTCGTGAAGAGTACAAGGTCACTTGAAGATTGAAGACAAAGATGAAACCAATATAACCAAACAATGTAATACAAGGGCATGTTGAGGAATATTACATTATTTGGTACATGCTAATGTACCCCATGATACCTTCATAGTACATTTGTAAATATGAAATAGATTAGGGTTGAATCAATAGTTTAAAGTGTGATTTATATTTTCCCTTTCATGTAAGTGTTAATGTGTAAAAAATGCACAAAGTGTGAAGGAAGTTAGAGTGCAAGTGTGGGTTGAGTGAATGTGCACAAATGTCTTGTATGTAAGAGTGCAAATATGTAATGTGAGGATGTGAACGTGTCCTAGATTAGGAGTGCATGTAGAAGTGTAAGAGTCATGTAAATATGTGCAAGTGTTGTAAGGTCAAGCGTCCATCTAGTATGCAAGTGACAATTTGATAAGCCAAGAGTCATGAGAGTTGGCATATGAAGAGCAATAGTCAAGAATGTGAAGAGTATTATGGAGGCAATGCTCCATATAAGAAAAAAATGATCAAATCCAGTTCATATAATATTACCTGATTGTAAGAGGGAGGGAGAAAGAATAAAGCTTGTATACATGATTTTGAGCAATTAATATTGTAAGTTTTCTTAATGCATAGTTCATGAATGATTCAGGCTATTTACATTCATATTTTAATATATAAATGAATGTTATTTGATTTATTTAATAAGCCTTGATATACATAATAATTTGCTTATATATTATTCTACTCATTATAAGATTATAAGATTATTTTGCCCGTGGCTATTTTATATTGGGACTTGTGATATTCTGAAATAACCTATGATATTTTAACAATATTATTCAAAAAAATATAGAACAAAAGTGTGTAACATTTTGTGGTAATAACGCTTAAAGAGCCGACAGTATTATTCAAGAAAATATAGAACAGAAGAGCTAACAAGAAACGAGTTACAATAACCAAGGATTCATGAATCAGAGAAATTTGAAAATATGCTAAGATGATAAATGGATGAATTTCGAACTTCAATAACATTATAATATACAATATGTCCATCAAAGATTCAAGGCTAAGCTTGAATCAAAAAGAAGTTCTGAGTAGTAAAACATCTACAACATCAAAAACTGCCATAACATCAGAATCCTTTTCTTATTTTTAGATTTAATTTATTTTTGGATGGGTAGAGGCCAGACCAGACCATACAAGATCAAACTGAGTTTTGTCCAATTACAGTTTGGATTTGGTGACTATAAATGGAAGTTGGGGTGTAGTATGGGTATGCATCAGGCACAGTGATTTTTTTTTTCCACTTTGTTATATGGGATTGAAACAGGTCACCTAGCAGGACCTGGACCTCCTTGAAAGTTAAGATATTTAACCGGTTGAATTCATGCCATTTGATAAACTGTTACAGTTCAGCCACGGGTTTTAAATGTGGTTTACGTGTGTAAGTCCTTGCTCCTCACCATTGGCTGCATTCCCTTGGGCAATGCATCAGGCACTGTTACATATAAAAGTACATACATTTTCAGGCCAGGTAGACATTCACGTGACTATGAGTAAACCATCACCTGAATCAATATGCAACCAGATGGATTCATGGTCGAGCAGGTTGGAATACCCCACCCCCCTCCCAACATAGAGAGAGATTCTCAAGACACGTCCTACAAATTCAGCCTCATCAACCCAGAAGTGAAGGGGTAGATAAGGAAGCATAGTCAAATAGGTCCCGAGCAAATAAATGCAGAGAAAGCATCATCATTTTGGGCACATGGGTTTCATAAAAAGCCCTGCGTTATCCCAAAACTATAGGCCACCTTTTGTCATTTTTCCCAGGACTTTCAAATCCACTCTTTGAAAAAGATCGAAACAGTCAAACGCTGTCGAACGTATAAATATAACCCTATTATGATATTTAACAAACTCTGTCTAATAACGTAAAGATGGAGACATGGGAAGGAAATCTATCTATGAAGTGAGAGCAGCCTATCTTCACATTATCCTGGAAATAAACAATTCCCTGATTTGACAGAAATATTGGCATAAATGAAGATTTAAAGAGAAGTTACGGAGGGCACGTACAGTTTAAGACATTTTTCAATGTATTATTTGCATAAAAGTATCCAACGATCTTAGAGTAATCTTACCCTTAACAAGGGTAGCCAAAAGCACAAACATGGACACCAAAGCCAAGGGCTTTCCTGTTGGCAAGGAGCAGTGAGCCAAAAGCCCAACCTTACGAGGCCACCATGCACAAGGGTGGTTCAAGTCCAAATGCTTCCAAGCACGGGTATCACAAAACTTAAATACCCATAATTATAGCAGGCAAATTGTACATAACCACTTTTACCAGCTAGAGTAAAAAACATTTTACAATGAAAGCATTGGATGCCTAAAGAAGGAACCCTACAAGAAAGTTTGGATAAATGACATTGAGGATTATGTAATGATATCATAAGACAATAATAGTCTGAATGAATGTTGTCCAAGGCATTGTGGAGCAACGGTAAATGGGTTGCTATTATTTGTGTGGTCTGATTTCAACTCCACGCATTGTAATGGATACTTCCAGATTAAGGTGGCCTGTGATAATACACTTTATTGTAATGTCACGATAATGTGGTTCATTGAAAAAAGATGTAATACAGGTGGGGCCTATTTCAACCCCATATAACCAATTTTGAAGGAAAAAGAAGAAAAAAAGAGAAAAGAGTCTCGAGTGAATGGAAGCTCCATTGAAAATCAACATTAATATGGTTGTTTGATATCAGAAGGTAAAAATCAGTTGAATGAATGCAGACTCCACTAGAAAAATTAACAGTTACTCCTTAAGTAGTTCTTACCCAGTTATGGAAACAAAAGAGGGCACAACCAACAGCAACATGACTGGAGAGTTCAGTCAAGTTGCAATGGTAGTAGTTATACAAAGGCAGAATAGCATGCTTGCCCAAAGCCAATCATAATGTATGTGTACATACTTAAGATACACCTAAGACATAATATATGCACTATTACCAATCTTATGGAGTGCTTGACAGTTAAAAAGGTGCTCTTTAGAAAGAAAAAAAAGGCATTTATATGAAGCTTTAACGCTATTCAAAATAAGAGCACCAATTGTTCAGTATTGCGTCCAATAAGTAGTAGCATGTTGAAAAATTACAGACCAATGGAACTTGCTATTCATATTATCAGACAAAATAGCTGATCAATGGAGACCAATTTAAAATCCTGCCCACTAATTTTGAGGAATCAAAGATGGATGCTCAGCATTTATAATCCCTGAATAATCTACTACAGTGCCAGCTGATCCTATTTTGCTTTTTAAATCTGATATACTGTAGGCTTGGAATATCTTGTAGTTTACCCTGTACATGAGGAGTTAAGTGCAGCACCTTGCAAAAATCTGTTCCTTCTCTTGGAACTAATACGAATGTGAGCAATACACTGTCTTCTTTACTTGAACAAGAACTAATTATGATATGTGCAGCAATTGCCTTCCACTAGTAGGACTTACTTTAGCCTCTTTCTGCTGATTCCAGTTTCTTCGTATTTGTCCCTTTAAAGCCACTTTCAATTGTGGCAGCTTCTGAACTGAGTGTTTCGGCTGCTGAAGAATATTCATCAGATCTAGGTTCAATCTCTGCCTCTTGCTCCTGATCTGGGAAAAGTTCTGCCTGCAAGGAGGGTGAAATCCCTTTCACATGAAGCCAGGTAAGCTCCCAAAGGCTGTCACCTCCAAGAGTGCTTCTTTGCATGAGGATTCCTCGAGCCTTCATTATGTGTAACATATTCTTCAGCAACTCAGGAATGAGTTCTTGCAGCTTTTCACTTCCTTTGCCTCTCAATTTTGACTTCATGTACTTTTCCATGCGGCTGAGCACTCCAAGCCACAGTTTCCGGAAGTTTGGCAAAGTAAGTAGTTGATCTAAAAATTGCAAAAATATTTTTGAAAGAAACTTCATTGCATTTTGAAGGGTACCCTCCATGTTGCGATATTCCTTTGGAGAGTGTCCTTGAGCAATCTCCAGCAAATCATCCAACATATTAAAGATAACTTGTTCAAAACATTGTGACCAGACTGTAGGTACCAAAGAAATGGCCTCTGCTGCTAAGAGGCACCGCTGCAGTGACAGAAGAGCATGATTTCTGACATCTTCCCTCTGTTCTAGACAAACTTTTCGAAGCCCATGTGCCAGCCGCAACCACATTTCTCCAATTTCTTGCGACAACTTTGAGGTATCCTCACGAGAATCACTGACAGTTTTCCAATCCCCAGATGTCTTTGACCATCGAATTAAACATTTCACAGATTCAGCCATCAGATCCAATGCATGCAAGGACCTGTCAGCCAAACCAACCCGAGACTCTGCAAAAGCACGAGTAGCGTCAAGGCATAGAACATAATTTGCCTGTGTTAAATGTGCACCATCAGACATAACAAAGGACAGTGCCTCAAACCCAGATTCAGATGCTTCTGGATGACGGGCAGTGATAGAAAGCAAAGATGAAACAGTACGCCAGCCCATTGGAGATTTGATGTGCCCAGCATTTGCTTTCACAAGCCGCATGACTTCTTGGGTGATGTGTTCACAGTATGCATCTGCTACCCTGGCATCCAATTTTAGAATCAGCTGCAATGATCTCAAAAGCTCATCTGCCAAACTCTCCTTGTATGGAAGCAGACGCTGACAAATCCGTAGAAGTCCAAAGACAGCCTTCTCAACAAGAGCACATGGCATAACTGTAGATTGTACAATACCTGCAATGTGCTCATAAACACCCTGCCAAAGTAGCATAATTCTATCACGATTGTTTAAAGTAATCGCAATTAATAACTCAAGGCAGAAAACAGCAGTGTCTTCATCTTCAGGTGAACTGCTACCCTTCTGGGGTCTACCTGCTGCCCAGATGAGAGCCCTTGCTAGCTGTAGTAAAGAGTCTGCTTGTAAAAATTTACTTTCAGTAAAAATATTGTCAATATGACATTTTTGGATGGTTTGCACAGTGCGCTGATGTGCAGCAAGCTGCTGTTCAGTTGGCTGAGACCTTGGTTCATCAGAGTCAAGTGACAAAAGTTGGCTAAATCTGCCCATCAACCCTGATGACCGTCGTGGGGTACCTACCACAGGTATAGGAGATATAGATGGAGTTCCCGAGAGCTGTCTACCATGCATGGAATCATTTGCCAGGTCTGGATCATCTGCAGCATCACTTGCAACACGGGCAGGTAAAAGACCAAGCTTATGCAACCTTAAGATACAGTCCAGAATGTTCCTCCATCCAGTTCGAATAAAGTCCCCATATCTGTTTGCTATTGTGAAAACTGTGACAGTTGCCATTCTTGCTTTTGTATCATCTCCAAAGGCAAGAACAGGCTCTTCAACAGAAGCAGATGGGTTAAGAAGGGTTGTAAATTTACAGAGAGACACCACCAAATCATCTAGCACATCCTCTAGATGGTGACAAGCAGACATTTTAGCCACTGCAAGAAAGCCTTCAACACACTTGTGGAAAACATCTTCATCCTCTGCATGGTCAAAGACCACTGATATGGCAGCAATGGTTGGACCCGATATGATAGCAAACATATCATGGTCAAGGAATGGTCTGGAATCACAAACTATGTAAGGAGGGGTTTTTTCTGATTTCCGCATGAGATCAATCCAGCGGCTAGGAGTCATCTCAGGATATCCTGCACTTTGTTCATAAATTGTCCGAATTTCATTCTTGACAATCGAGTGATAAAGCTCGGACAGAAAATCCCGAGGAAGGTCTTTCCCAGCATTAATCTGCCGATTATTTCTGATGAAGTCCTCTTCGGTCATCTTTTTTTTAACTTGAACATTGTGCTGATCCGTGTTAAGCATGATAAGAGAATATGACAGGCAAAAAGCTGCATCCTTATCTGCAAGAATTTTGGATGACTGTTCATAATATCTTTCTGAAAATGCCTCCAGTACTCTATGTATTTTCTGAGATTCTCCAGGTAAACGGAAGGTCTCAAGAAATAGCCGCAATGCTGTATCTAAATTCATATCTTGAAAATCAAATGTCTTCGCAAATTCATGCAACACCTGCACACAAAACTCATCATGATTACCCAAAAAATCACCAACTAGGTTTTTATCCAGTCCTGCAGTGTATCTGAAAAAGCAAGCAACACTTTGGGGATCAAGCTTTTCAGGAAGTAAATGAGTTCCTTGTAGGAATTCAAGGCCTTTCTTTGGGTCCCTATTAAAATGATCTGCTCCAATCATCAATCTCCTCTTAATGTATTTTTTGCGGCGAACAAATTCTACCCAATGGCTAGGATCTTCATAACTCTCACACTTTATCTGCCAAAAGGGTAGATACTCCTCTATCTCTCCTAGAGGTACAGGCTCAGGAAGTGGTGATGCAGCAGTGACTCTGTCTGCCATGCTGTGAATGACTGCAATGAGCCCATCTAATGCCAGGATGTGCATGGCAGACAAGGGGCAGTTTACAGGAAATGCACTCTTTGAGAGTAGGTTTCCCAGCTCCTCAAATATGTTACCACAAGTGATGTCACAATCCAAATTTGCATACATCTCAGACATAAACGTTGGCTGTCTGCAGAAGTCCACCAAAGATTCCATTGCAACTTCTTGCTGTTGGTAAGAAGCACCATACTTGCTTTGTGAAAGCCTGATAATGACACAGGAGAAGAATGCTTCCAGTTGCAGTTTGAGTTTTGTTCGCAGGTTATGATACAAATTAAGAATAATATTACATACCATGGAGAGGATCAATGGACTTGGTGATAAACCAAACTGCATCAAGTTACGAAAAAGCTCATCCTGTATTAGGGCTAGTAATTTTGGATGCTGCCCTATAGATTCCCCTCCTAATTCAATGGCAGAGTTTATCAACCCCAAAGCAAAAAGAGGGACATCTTCATCAAAGGCAATGGGATTTGACCTAGCACCTATACCCATAGTCTCAACTATGTTCAAGAGGGAGCATAAGAAATGAAAAATTTCCACCATGCAGGGAACACCATAGGGCTCTACCATAATCTGCACATCATTAGCCAGCTCTTTTTTGCTAGAATCCATCGAATAACTGCTCATAGATGGAGCATGTGATGCCAATGCACCAGATGCTGACATAGCAGCAGAATCATAGTCCACACTTCCATTGTCAAACTGCCTGCTATCGGATCTGGATTCTTTGACAAGCCCATCCACCTGCAGAAGGAAATTCAGTTGATGAATGCTTATGTGTCATTTTACATTGAATTTTATGCACCACAGAACAAACAACGATGCAAATATGGCCTTTCAAGAGAAATGAAGGAAGACAGAATATCAAGTTGATTTCACCAATGCCCTCGAATCATTCAAAGGGCCAGATTACTTACATTTGCTTTAGACTTGACAAAAGGCCTCTCACCACCATTGGTTGCTATAGTAGAGTCTACATGGTCAAGCTCTGGTAAATGAGCAAAAATAACTCTCACAAGCTCATGCATTGTGTGCCGAGCTACTCGCTGTAGTAATTCACCTTTTGTTCCAGCTTGATGAACCACTCGAAAGCATGTATTTACTATCGTACAAACATCCTGGTTGTTAAGAACTACAGAAGCCTTGCTTTTCATACAAGCTAAAAGAACCTGCAGTATCTTCATTAATACAACCTCCTCTGAGGCTGGATCTGTTACTTCAAACCGGCAACTTGTCACAGCATCAACTATGGAATGCATTGTCTCATCTGCATTGACTGTATTCAAATCAAAAATTTCCAGAGTTAAGAACTTGTAAACAGCAGACAATGAAACTCCTGTAATCGGTGCTCCAGTCTCATCTGAATGAATCACATCCAAGAATGGTTTCAAATAAACAGAAGGGTCAATCATGTTCCAGGGTTGCTGCCAACTAAATATTTGCCGGCGTAAGCTTTTCAAAGCTTGTACAAGCGAATGCTCTAACTGGTCATCGCCTGCCATATAACGGCCTGCCCATCTTGCATTTCGTCGCATAACAGCTAATACAGCACCCACTTCTGAGTTAACCATACAAGCTAAAGCCCCTCTTCTGCCTATGCCACAACATTCTTGGGGCTCTTCTTCTATTGCCTTAATTTCTGTTTGTAACTTTGGACGCCCCATTGATTGTGTAGCCACTATAAAGTTTTAAATGTTCTGAACTATATATGTTCTCTTACCATCTTCAAATAGAAATGGAGCCTTATTTCATGTCAACAAACCATAAATTGGTTTTTTTCCTGAAAAATGAAACCCATTCTCAAAAGCTGCTTCTTATGTCACTGCAATAGTAGAAAAATAGCCTTGCATTGTCAGCCTGCCATTGCAACCAGAAACATGGCAAATGAAGATTTGGATTATTTACAGTCATATTTGGATCAAGAGTGAAATCCATGTAAAAAACAACATCAATTAGCTACAGCTTGCAAGCCTTCAGACAGGCTTAGAGAACTTAAATTTGCCTTTCATAAAGCTATATATTGAACCAGAAAATAAAAGATATAATAGAGTAAATCTAATCTACTTTGGGTTAATGATTGAAGAACATCCATGTAGAAGACTCATATATTCTGCAATATCCAAAAGAATCGCACTAATAACAGGTACAATCATTGGTTAAGTGACATCCAATACAATCAAAGTGTAAAGCCCACTAGTCAGATTTCACATGAATGGAACAGCGTGATATAATAGACTGTATTAACAAGAATATGGATGTGACCTTAACATAGGGTCATGAATCAAAAACTTATATTAGAATGAGGTGCACTACCTCCATAAAAAATTCCTGACCAAAACATTTACATGTCAAAACAATAAAATCAAATAGAGATTAAATCAAAAACTTATATTAGAATGAGGTGCACTACCTCCATAAAAAACTCCTGACCAAAACATTTACATGTCAAAACAATAAAATCAAATAGACATTAATTACTTCCTCACATTCAAATGGCATTAGCTTAATTGGTTAAATTCCTAGACTTTCAAGAAGGAGACCCAGGTTCGATCTTGCCAAGCAATACATGCATAATTGCAAAGCTGTTCTAATACCATTATGTGGTCATGATATAATATGGGTGGGGGCCCTTTCAATCCCATATAACCTATTAAAAAAAAATTACTTCCTCACTAAAAAATACAATCATGGTAAGATTGATGTTGCCAGTACAGGAAGTGATCAAAGGAGTGTTTTCCCCTTGGAAACCCATGGAAACAAAGAATATGTTTGTTGCATTTTGTTTGTCACTCATGCAAACAAAGAGCACTTTCAGAATCTGCTGACTTCACTTTCAAAATCTGTTGACTTCTGCGTAGCAGCCAGATGGGATCAAGTGCAATTCCAGGATAAAATTTGACAGAAGAAATAACCTTCAAACATGGCTTCTTAGACAAAAGCTTTCCTATGTTCAACAGTGTGCAAGCTGTGCTACGTGTAATTATTTATATCCTTCACATGACAAACACAATGAAACATGTGCTACTATATGAAATCATATTTTTCAAAACAAGGCATATGAAGATTAATGACCTGTGCCAGTCAAAAATTATTCCAAATAGTTCACCATATATAATTAAGGAGGCTGCGTTTTTGGCAGAATGGATACCCCTGCCTCCTTGGGTCTTACCCGAAAGTGGCATCCCTTTTGGGATGTTTTCCACAAATAAAAAATATATATATATATATAGTTATAGAGGCTTAATGTATTAATCAACATTTCCACATAATAAAAATATTTTCAGAACTGGAAGTGACCATTTGTTAGTGATGCTGGCCTTGAAGATACAGCCAGCAATTTCAACATTTCTGTCTGGGGTTTTAGGCATGAAGCTATAATAAATTTAACTGCATACACAATATTATTATCCACAACAGCAAAGACGTCCAAAAAATATAATTCCACGGTGGAAAAAAACAGCAAGCAATGCAGATACATCGAGTGTCAACAGTAACAGTAATGCACAGGATGGAACTAAGAGAAGTTTGCTCAAAGAACAACCATACCAAAATACTCAACACTTGATATTAAACATATCATGGGTTTACTATAAAGAAAGCATAAGATTGATTTGCTAACATGAATACCCTAAAAATCAGGGTTCACTAATTATGCACATACTAGAACTAGAGAAGTCTTATAAAATATCAAAACTTAACCATACAAAATAGGGCTTAGCTATTTCCAATGCCATAGATGAACCTTAACATTTAATCCAATGACATGAGCTCAGCCAATTAAATACCTCAATTTTCAAGGAGGGGACCCAGGTTTGAATCTTGTCAGGTGATACATGCATAATTGCCAAAAAAAGCTGTCATAATACCACGATGTGGTCATGACACAATACAGGCAGGGCCTGTTTCAATCCCATATAACCAATTTAAAAAAAGAGAGGCTTAATTATCAATCAGAAACCTACACACTTAGGTGGTTTCAGAACTCATGCATAGCTTACTTTGTTTCATTGGAAGTTTTGCTCCTCCATCTGCAACATTATGCTAAGAAAATACAAAACCAAACAGGACATTCTCAGGTACTTGGTTGACTCATTCATCGGCCTTAGGCATTATTATCCATGCTACTCGCTAAGAGCTGAAACTTGGTTCGTCAATATAAAAACAGTCAAAGGCATTCTCATTATTGTTAACAAATACGGCATCGCGGTTGAAAATCAGGTTATGTTAATCTAGGCTATAAAAAATCAAGACCAAGTTCTTAAAATACTGCCATCGTGTGACAGATATCTCATCTAAAGATACTTCCACATACATCGACATCTTTCTGAACGCAGTGATCTTGTGGAATGGAGCTTAAGATGGTTGAGACTTAGTGAGAAATTGCATGGAATGTTAAGAAAACGAAACACTATATTAGCAGGAAAATTATGAGGTCCAGGCAAGAGCCCTTCCCAAGATAACAAATTGAATTCTAACCCTTCTGGGCTTGCTTTCCAGCCGGATGACTAAGAATGACATCATCAGCCACAATCAAGTGCAATTTCAGGGTGAATTCTGACAGAAAAAAATATCCCTCGATCATGTCTTCTTAGCGAAAAGCTTTTCCATGTTCGATAATGTGCCAGCTGTGAAGTGTTTAACTTTCCGAGATTGCCTTTCCTCCCCACAACAATATAGGAGACAGAAAGGAAAATCATATGATGAAACATTCAGTCAGTGCGCTATACCTCTCCTACAGGCTGCTGGGTTGATGATACATTTACTAACTGGAACCTTACGAATTGATCAAATTCAACTTGTGCTGGACATCACCACTACAACAACTGGAAAATTCATGTGATACAAGGGGAAGCAATCATATCTGCTCAATCCACCATAAGTCTTCAAATAGTCAAAGCTCAATTCACCTAAAACTTTACTCAAACTTCGTACTCATTTGGGTTTGGCCAAGACATGGTCATCAGTTCAATTCCCATGGATACACCACCACAACTCTGTCCCAGGTTAAAATACACGCACAAACCCCTCTCCCACCAAATGGGTATGCCACCAATCGACTTGGGAACTTGGCTAACCACGGCTCTCATTCAACCATGGTCATTTTAATCCATCATGCACATTTGGTTCCAAACCTGTTTTCCCTTACTGGTTGGCCCAATTAGGGCCTTCATTTTCTTCTGGGTGCCCCAATTAGGGCCTACATTTTTGGGTTCCCCAATTAAGGCCTGCATTTCCTTTGGTTTCCCCAATAAGGGCCTATATTTTTCTATGGTGAATCAGTCTGACTAAATAGAAAGAATTTCATCATGGATCTGGACTGGATCAGGGATAAACGAAACACTAATTTCACAAATAAATACAATAATGTAAAGGGATTTGGAAGAAATTCTACAGTAATAATACCTGTCGAGTGCAAGGGTAAAGTCCGATCCGATCCTTCCTGGTTGTTGCAGACCTCACTCCACCTTAATTGTCCATGGTTGTTTCTGTCCTCGACTTTCGGGATTTAATTCTCTGCATTCTTTGTAAGTGGTCAAAGGGATTGTTGCATCCATCCAATTTAAGTGTTCAAGCTGGTCAAAATTAAACAGGCAGGAACACAAAAAGCTGACGATGTGGGTCATTGTCCTCCCCACTGGAATAAATTATTATATATGTATATATATATTTATATAAGAGACTGCATTGCAATAGAGAAAAAACTAATGCCAGGTCCAGTATTTTATTACATCCTAGACGACTTCACCATAAAATTCATGTATAATAATTACATTTATATGTTTCATGTTTGAAAGTGACTTTTAAGCTTGATTTAGACCGTCTTCACCATCGATGTGCTGAGTTCCGATAAAGTTATACTGCTTAGATTCATGGTGCCAAGCTTTTCTTCTGTGTCCCCTTAATTAAACCTTGATTAAAAGTTTTCTTAACTTCATGGCAGCCAGGTTGCCTGGGCAGAATCTCGGTAGGCCTTACATCAATGTTCCACCTGGGTTCTTCTCGGGAGAGAGAATATATTAATTAATTAATTTTTTTCCACAAATTTACTTATATAAGCTTACACCCTGTTCAAACGAGTTATTTTAATTAATTAATTCTTGATGGTTTTTTTAATTTGGTTAATGTGAGAAATTTCTACGAGATCAATACAGGGTTGAGTAGTTTCCTCCGGACCATGGCTTTTGTAAAGTTAAGAGCTATGTTTATCAATATGAAATTTAACACATAGACACCACACATCCACCTCCTAACACACTTGCCTACGTCGTGATTTGAACCTTAGACCTTTCGAAGAAGAGCCAAAGTCTGAACCGTTATACTATCACCCGGGACATAATTGATGAATTTTCATTCCACTACCTGTTGGAAAGGATTTATTTTAATTAACTAAATAATAATTGATGATTTTTTCGTTTCACTTGATCATATGGCTTGTATTGCATGCAAACTAGTTTAGATATCTTTATTACAGTTTTATTTTTTATTTTTATTTTTTATGTTTTTGATATATATAGGGGAATCAGTTACATTTCAATCTTTTTCTACTACCAAGTAAGATTTAAATCTTGGGACTGCCCCTATAACCTCTATTTCAACTCGTTGTTGTTTAACTTAATGTGAGGGGAGCGTCATCTTATTACAGTTTTTTTTTTTATACATAAAGGAGTTGGTTACATCCACACTATTTTTAGTTACTGCCAAGTGCAAGGTTCAAACCACAAGGATTGCCCTCAACAAGTTTATACCACCTCATTATTTTATAATTCGACGTGAAGAGGACCATCGATCGCTCGGGATTCGTACCATCTTCATTGGTCTAAAGTGCACTCAAAGGATTCGAAACAGACTACTACCTTTGCAAACAGACATGCCCCCAAGGTTTGAACCTAAGTCTCTTTTGGATAAGTGCTTGGCCAAACAAACAATTACCAATCCACCTAGCCCTTTGGGGCTAAAGGTATTGAGAGTAATTAATCAAACCATAAGCATTAGCAAATTATATTGATAATGCAATTATTTATACAATAACCTTAGGCTTGAAATAGCCTACGGATGATTTGTCGCTAACTACTAACAATGCTAACAAATCACGCTAACAATAATAACGCATAAAAAATATATGGTTTGCAAGTTTCATCTGGTCAGGTGGGAAAAGGTGTGTCAACCTAAGGCTCTCGAGGGCCTTGGATTGAGAAGGTCGGTTGATATGAATCTTGCCTTGGTGGCTAAACAAACTTGGAAGGTGCTCACCAACTTCAATGTGGAGTGGGTCTCCATGATTCATGACAAATACTTGAAGCACAGCTCATTGCTAAACAACATCCCTTCCAATGATTCGACCTTCTGGAAAGCAGTTCTCCACACCAGACCCCTCGTCTCCAAAGGAATCAGATGGCTGTTAGGGGATGGTTCATCTATTAGCTTCTGGGACGACACTTGGATTAAGGAAAAACCCCTCAATGGCTATCCCTGTTTTTCTGTGTTATGTCAAGACTCTGAGAGAGCTTGGGGCCGAAGAGTGAAAGATTACATTGATGACCAAAATCAATGGAGGAGCTTCCCAGGCAGGGTTGGAACCCGGTTAACCGAATTGTTAAGAACCGTCATCATCCCCACTGTTGCTTCGCGTGACCGTCTGATCTGGGCCAAGACTGACAGTGGTGAGTTTTTCTTCAAGTCTGCATTCTCCCTCATTGGGGCTGCTCCCAAAACGTCCTTTCCCCCTGCTACAGTTTGGATCAAGCATCTCATCCCAAAGATCAGGTTTTTCGCATGGATTGCTATCCAGAATAAGGCGCTCACCACTGACAATTTGATGAAAAGGGGGATCCCTGTCCCCAATAGATGTCACATGTGTTTATCTGCTTGGGAATTGGTTAACCATCTGTTTGTGGATTGCTCGTTCACTAGAGAGGAGCTCGACTTCTTGAACTCCTCCTTTCAAATACAGTGGGTCCGTCCCAATTCCCTGTTGCAACTCTTCGCCCAGTGGCCCACCCCCTTCCGTCACCCCAAGCTTGCCTTCCTATGGAAGATTTGCCTCCATCACTTTGTTTGGCAAGTTTGGCTCGAACGAAATCGTCGAGTCTTTTCGGAGACCTCCATCGACACTATCTCGACGGACATCAAATCCCTGACCTTTGCCATCGAGAATTTCCAGCTCATCCCCTGGGTCTGTGCTCCCCTTAGCCCCGTGGAAGTCTCCATCCTTACCTCCCTCGGCATCCCCATACCCAAGTGGGACCCCCCTGCCCCCCATCCCTGTTCCAAGGCCGTTTGGCATCCCCCCATGGCAGGTTGGATCAAACTCAATTTCGATGGTGCTTCCAAGGGAAATCCTGGGTTGGCTACTGCGGGGGGTGTTGTGAGGGATCACAATGGCTCCATTATTCTTGCCTTTGCGGAGAACCTTCACCACAAGACCAACAATGTGGCCGAAGCCTGGGCTCTTTGGCATGGCCTCCAGCTCACCAAGGATCATCGTTCTGGGATCCACATCGAAGGTGATTCTGCCATCGTCATTGGCTACTTGGCTTCTAACAAGGACCCCCCATGGAACATTAGGACTCTGATCAACGAGTGTCGAGCCCTCCTATGTAGTCACAACCAAGTGGAAACCAATCACGTGTTTAGGGAGGCGAATAGGATTACTGACAGGTTGGAAAATATCGGCTTGGGTAAACGTTCTTTGGAAGTGTGGCACCACTCCTTCCTGTCAGATGTCCTTTGATTGGCACTCTCGGAAGCTCGCGACAGACATACCATAATTGCCTCTGTGTCATGACGATTCTCAAAGCTCCGATTACCACGAGTCTTCTGCGCAGCTGCAACACAAGGTCTATCTATGCTGTGTCCCAAGGGGTTTTGCGCCCTTTCAATGCTGGTTTTGTTTAGTTCATGTAGTTGGGGGCTAACCCTTTCCACTTCGTGTCCAGTGGGATCCATCCCCGCGCGCTGGTTTTGTTCAGTTCATGTCTGGTGGTTTACGTCCTGAATTATGGTTCTTCCTGTTTTGTTGTTTATGTGCAATGGGTTGTCACAATTTTGTCCCCCGTGTTGGTTTATCACTATCCTTCTCTTTGGGAGTTATGTATGCATTTTTTATGTAAATCTAGGATAGGGACCCAGTTAAAACCCTTTTAATGATATTCTCTAACTTACCAAAAAAAAAAAAATAATAACGCGTAAAAATATTAACCATAAGATATTCGAACAATGAATATCTTCAAGGTTAAATAAATAATGTAATAACTAACAACTAACTAAGGTAAAAATGAAATTACCCTAACATCTACCCTAACATCCCCCCTTTATTACATTATTTTGAAATACAAAGAGTGTTGCGAAACAACTCAAATTTGACACGTGCACTTGCCTTAGTGAATATATTTGCAACCTGTTCGTCGGTGGTAATGTAGTAACATTTTTTCTACTTTAACAGAAAATGGTTATTACCCAAGATAGGAATCTAGATATTATCCAAGATAGAAATCTAGATATTATCCATGTAATGGGATAATTACTCTAACACCCTCCCTTATTCTATTTCTATTATATACACTATTTGGGTAATGTATATAATTCCTCTATACAATGAAGGAGAGAAATGAAAGATGTTGGCTCTTGCTCTGGCACATGGCTCTAAGTGTACCTTTGGATGAGTACCTCTAGGTCTATCTCTGGATCTTTGTCACTAGATCTGCCACTAGGTCTACCATAGGTTTTACCTTTCTTGTAGAAGCCATACAACATTTCTTTCATCTTGGTCCATTGTGTGAGATCTATCCATCCACAATCGAATATGAACCTTGTTGGTCATTTTCACTTTGTACCAACAATTTGAAGAGGAGTGATTTGTACATCCACATGTGTCACAAGGATATAGTTTCCAACACCTAGTTGCTACATGTCATGTTCTTCCACAATGACTACAACAATGCTTTGTAGGAGTTGTAGAAGATTTAGGTTTTACAAACATGGTTTTACTAGTACTTGTTTGTTCATCATAGCTAAGGCCTTATTTCTTTGGCCTGACATTTGGTATTATAGGAGTTTTAATGCCTTTCCCATGTTTACCTAATAATTTACCATTGAATCCCATTTTTTTCATGAGTTTGGATCCAATGCCTTTGGTGTGTTTTTCAAAACACCCAAGTTCTTCATCTTCATCAATGCTTTTAACAATATGGCATTTGTCACAATTGATGAGATTATGGAGCTCTTTTTGAGGAGGTTCAGTAATTAAATCACTAGTGTCACAAGCAAAATCTGCTTTTGTGTCGAGATCACCTGTGCTACAACTGATATCTACCATGATAGACATGAGGTCGCTTGTATCACAACAAGCATTGGCCACAATGGGCTTAAGCTCACTTGTGTCACAACAAGCATTCGCCATCATGGGCTGAAGATCACTTGTGTCACTACAAGCATTCACCATCATGGGCTGAAGATCACTTGTGTCACAATAAACATCTTCCATTAGGAGCATGACCTCTCACCATCATGGGCTGAAGATCACTTGTGTCACAACAAACATCTTCCATTAGGAGCATGACCTCTGATTCCTCATTGATTTCCCTTTTCTTTTTACGTTGAGCAATGTCAAGTGAAACAAATGACATGTATATTGCCCTTACAACGCCAATAGGGATTAGAGCATTGTTCTGAAGGTCTTCACAAGCTTCAAAATATTTGAGAATAGATCTTACACCATTGCATAGTGTGAGAAATTGTCCATCCTCATAAAAATCCATTCCTTCCATCTCTGGTGGAAAGTAAGGACCTTTAACTGATTTAGCATCAATTGGTTTTGGAGCATTATTTTTCTTTGATCTGTCCATTTTTAAGGTGTCGATCTCTATCAAAAATGCACATTTTACAATAGAATTCTACAAGAAGTTTGACTAAGGTGTTGGTCGCTGCCAAAAATGCACCCTTACAAGTCTTCCCCCCTTTTTGCAAAATATTCTTTAATGGAATTTTGCAAGAAGTTTGACTAAGGTTTCGGTCGCTGCCAAAAATGCACCCTTACAAGTCTTATTCCCTTGTTGCAAAATATTATTTGAAAGAAGAAAAGAATTATTCCCCCCTTATTGCAAGTACTTCAAGCAAAAATTTGCTATTATGAAGCCTAAAAAGAGGTTTTACAAATCTTGTTTTCTAGGCAAATTTCAAAAATTTCACCAAAAAATCCCCCCTTTATTACAAGTACTTCAAGCAAAAGATTTGCTATTATGAAGCCTAAAAAGAGGTTTATAATGGTGCTTCCTAGGTTTACAAATCTATTCACCTTAGGTAATTTCTAAATTTTTCTTTTTAGTGCAAAAGATACTTCTACAAAACTTTTCCTCCTAGGAGAGAGACGTTTTTGCAGGACTGCCAAAACTATCGAACTTGTTTTGGCCATATTTCACTCATCCGAACTCATATTGAGCTAAAATTTTGAGGGTAGATGCCTAAAAAACCCTAGAACGTCTCCACCAATTTTTAGATCATTTAGAGCAACACAAATCATAGTGAATCCCTATATGTGAACAATATTTTGGGTAAGCGATTGTGCGTGGGTTTCATTTGGTTGAGTGCAAGCAACTCCAAAGGTTGGTTCTCGGGACCTTTGGGCCCTAGCAACCAATATTTTTTTGGTTTTTGCTCAAGATTCTAGCAGGATATGTTGCAGGGGATCCAAGATGGGTGAGAAATCTATTTTTCAACAGATCATGTTGTGAACTTGAGTGACAATGGCTTCCAATTTGCTGCACAAAAAAAAAGTGAAAACCATACCTTTCCACAACGTCTAGGGCATGGATTAAAGAGATCACAAAACAAGTTTCAATCAATTGATCAAAAAATGGTTCCTATCTCAAGTGAATCTGGTTCTAAGGTGCACCCACAAAATAAATCTATTGTGAAAACCCCTGTCAAGGGTAAGAATTTTGAAGACTCAACCCCAAAAATGAATTTTAGAGATGTCCTCCGTGGTGGACAGCCTCAACCCAATGCTAATATTAATCGTAGGGCTTCCCATAAACCTCTAAGAATGCCTAAGATTGATCCTAGGAAAATGGAGTCAGGATGGCTTAAATCAGCTGATGGAACTCCTATTGTTAAGCTTGATATGGGCAACATTCAAACTGGGATTAAAGATCTGGAAAAAAGAGGACTAATTTATCGGTTTGTGGGTTTTTGTCTAAGCTTATCTGCCTTCAAAGTCTGGGCTACAAAAAGCTGGAAAACTAAAGGTGAGTTACAAATCTCTATTTATCCAAATGGTTATTTTATTGTTTTATTTGCTAATAATGAAGATAGAGAGAATAATTTTCAAGGGGGTCCCTGTTCTTTGGAAGGGCAAGGCTTTTCATGAAGCCCTGCCATACTAAATTTAAAGTCGAAGAAGAAATACCTTCAAAAGCTCCTATGTGGGTTAGACTCTTTGGCCTCCCTATTGAATTTTGGAATCTGACTATTTTTTCTTCAATTGGAAACTCTTTAGGAACTTTTATTATGACTACTGATTGTTCTCAAAATTTTGAACATATTATTTATGCTCGAATTTATGTTTTAATAGATTTTGACAAACCCCTACCTAAAAAGATCACATTACAATTTGGGGAGGACACTTGGGAGAAAGTAGTGGACTATGAGAACATTCCTTTTTGTTGTAGAATTTGCCATGAATATGGTCATTTGGCTAGTGTTTGTCCAAATAAAATTCCATATCAAAATAAAGAAGATATAAACTCAGTAGGTTTCCAAATGCCTAAGAAGAAGAACACTAAAAAAAAACCAGTTATGAAGGATCAATCAAAGTCATCTGCTAATATGTTCGAAATTATTTCCGCAAACGATGTACCAAGTGAGGAAGAGGAAATAATGGAAACAAAAATTTTAGAAACACAATTTAAAAATGAAGGGAAGAACTCAAAGAAAAACCAACAAATCAAAAGTTCTCAACAGAAAAAAAAAGGTGAAAATATACACAAGAAAAACAATCTTTTAAATGTTAAAACTTCAAATAATACAGGTCCTAATATAGACTCTGTTGAACCTTCTAGTAATAGTTTGGCTATGTACAAGCATTCTTCAAGGTTAGAAGCCATCTCAAATTCAATTGGAGTAAGTCAAGAAATAGGGAAAAAAAATTGAAGATGGATTCTAATCAAAAGGTAGGTCGTAAGACTAATCAATATCATATGGTAAAAGAAGGTGAAAAGCTTGTAGAGGAAGGTAAGATTAATGCCCTTCCCAACTTTTTTAGCCCTGGTATTAATGAATATCATAACTTGGAATATTAGAGGACTCAAAGGGAGTCTTTCAAAACAAAATGAAATTAGAAGAATGATTCAAATAAATCATCCACATCTTGTTTTCCTTCAAGAAATGAAGATGTCAATAGAGGATATGGAATCAATTGCTAGTAAAATTTGGCCAGCTGGAAAAGTGGTTTCCCTCAGTTCCCAAGGGACTTTTGGTGGCATTGTTTGCCTTTGGGACCCAAAAGAGGTAGTTATTCACCATATGGTTGGCAATTGGGGTCTTTTGGCTATAGCTATTCAAAGTAGACATTCCAACCAAATTATGCTCTCCATTAATGTTTATGCTCCGACTGCTCTGGAGGAAAAAGTAAGATAGTGGAAGGATACAACTTATATTATCTCTCATTTTCCTGAAGCTTGGATCTTGATCGGAGGGGATTTCAACTCCATCCTCTCTCTAGATGAGAAAATAGGAAGAAATAGAAATTTGGATAGAAGCATTGACCTCATGAGCGAATATATTGCAAATCTCTATCTTGTGGAAATCCATCCTGATAATGGCCTTATGACTTGGTATAACAGAAGGCTTATATTCTATCATGGTGAGATTGGATAGGTTCATGCTCTCTGATAATTTATTAATCCATGGTAACATTCCTAAAGCAAAGACTTAAAAATGTTGGTTCAGATCACTGGCCATTCATGGTAGAAATGTGGAAAACTAGTGTGAGTTTCTCTCCTTTTCGATATCAGTTAATGTGTTTGAGAGACAGTTCCTTTAGACCTCGTGTTCAATAATGGTGGAAGGAAGGTAAGCCTAGGTATGGGACTAAGATGTTCTATTTTGCCAAAATACTGCAATACATTAAATCCAAATTCAAGACTTGGAACTGGAAGGAGTTTGGGGATGTTCATAAAATAAACATGAAGTTATTACTTAGCTTGAAAATTTGAATAAGAAAATCCATTTAGATGGCCTCACAAAGAGTATAAGTGTAGATGAAATTAAACTCACTACTCAATTAGAGGAATAGGAAAAAAGAGAACTCCTATGGAAGAAAAAATCTAGAACTCAATGGCTTAAAGAAGATTGAAACACAAACTTCTTCCACAAATCTCTTCTAGCTCGAAGATCTCACAACTTTATTTCTTCCTTGAAATCTAATTCTGGAGATGTTGTCTACACTTGGGATGGCATGAAATCTATTGTTGTTGATTGATTTTCCAATCTTTTTGCTGCTACTCCTCTTGACTCAGCTTCTTAACAAGATGTTCTTCAATCAATCCCTTATCTTATCACTTATGAGGAGAACTCTATTTTGACTGCTCCTGTTACTATCAATGAGCTTCATCAGGTAGTTTTTAAAATGCAAAAAGAGGAAACCCCAGGTCCTGATCGTTTTTCCATTGAGTTCCCAAGAGTTTTGGGATATCCTTCATGCTGATTTATTAGAGGTGGTGGAAGAAGCCAAGAAAGCCAAAGAAATTTTGAAGGTTATCAATAAAAATTATATTACTCTTGTTCCAAAATCTCAAGAGGTTGATCATATCTCAACTTTTAGACCTATTGCTTTATGTAATGTTCTTCTCAAAATCATTACTAAGATCATGGCAGAAAGGTTGAAGCCTCTTTTGCATAAGATTATTTTCCCTGAGAAAGGGAGTTATGTGGAAGGACACCAAATAGTGGATGAGATAGTTCTTGCTCAGGAAGCCATCCATTCCATGGATATGCAAACAATCTCCTTCCATGTTCATTTAGTTAGACTTATCCAAAGCTTATGATAGAGTGGATTGGCACTTCCTCATCAAAATTTTGGTGCAATTTGATTTCTCTCAGGATTGGTTGGATTGGATTATGGGTTGTATCTCTTCAGTTTCCTACTTAGTTCTTATCAATGGCATGCCTTCTCAGTTGTTACCAGTCTCCAAAGGTATTAAGCAAGGTGACCCCCTATCCCCTTATTTATTTATCATTCTTGTCGAATGCTTGGGTAGTACTATAACCAAAAATAGAGAAAAAAACCCTTGAAGGAGTTACCATTGCTCATGGAGCCTGACCTATATCTCATCTTGAATTTTTTGATGACTCTACTATTCTTGGTAAAGCTACAATTAAGTAAGCTTCTAAAATTAAGAAAATCATTAGCTATTTTTCTAGGGCTATCGGGAAATTGATCAATGAATATAAATCTAAAGTCATTTTCTTTCACTGCTCTGCCAGACAAGAATCCATGGTCTTGGATAAATTAAGGTATAATAAGACTTCCCTTCCAATCACTTATTTGGGTATTCCCATCAATATTCAAAGAAAAAAAAATATTGGAATTGGTTATTGGACATGCAGACACCTAAAACGCATTATGTCAAGGCGACTACTCATATGGGACATGCTAAAAGACCATATGGAAGACCTTGGACATATACCAAGGTATAGTAGTGGTTTTTACCACTCATTTGGGCACCTTTGCCTAGTCAGTGCTAGCCACTGTTGACACTCGCGGTTAGTAGAGCTGACCGCGCCTGTCAGTCGCGATCAAGACTCAAAGTTAGTTGGCCTTCATCTGATCCAAAATTAGTTGCAATGGCCAATTGGTTACGGATTGGAGTAGTTTGAGTGAGGAAGGTTCTATATCCTTCCATCCAACAAGCTCAACCACCCAATATTGATCTAGGCTTCCTCATGAAGCCACCCCTAGCCCTTGGCAATTGCTATATAATCCCCATATGAATTGGGTAAGAAAGAGAGAGAAGCATAATCAATTGATCAGCGAAGCCCTGTCAAATTGCATAAGCATTCACATGCATTAATAGGAATACTTTTGCTACCCAATTGCATATCACATTGCCATGGAGATCCTAGGAGGATAAGAGAGCCAAGAAATGCTAATCCGTGCAATTTGTGCACTCACTGAGCAATTCAACCGCAAAATATGTCAGAGGACACATAGGTGACCTTGACCATCAATTTGGCAAGGAGAATCAGAGAATTGACCCTTATTTAGAGGGTAAACTTACTTCAGGCTCAGTCGTGATGAACAATGCCCACCGCTTGAAGGACCCGCGGTCAGCGGGTAATCCCTGATTTCCTTGTTCTTTGTTTTGCAGTCTATTTAACTAGGTTAGATTAATCATGTTGTAGGTTTAATTCAATATTCTAGAGACATTTGACCAACATATTAAGAGTTAATTACAATTTCCCTTCATTATTGTAGTGTAGGTATAACGAATCTTTTTCATGCTTTCATGTCTTCAATTGGCTAATTAGGAGCTTAGATAGATTTATCTTAGTTTCTTTCATGTTTCTAATGGTAGATCATCATGATTTAGATCAATTTACATGCTTTGAATCACTTTCTTGATTATCATGTTATCTTTTGTACAAACACCCTTTAAAAGCCTCATCAAGAGAGACCTCCTTTACTATTAATGTTTCTTATTGTTTATTGCATGCAGGACTACCAAGATTTTGGGATGCAAGATAACAAATGCCTCTAATCGTGGAGAAGAGGGTCATCGACACCCTAGAGCAGCTTGTGTCATCTTAAAAAGGCACTTAGAAATCACACCTACCCTTGAGAGGGAAACATTACATCCTATTGTAATAATTGTATCAAAGTGATTATCCCTGAGAGGGATGCACTTGTAATTTGACTTTGGCTTCAAATATAATGGAATAAAGCATATTTCTTATTGTCAATTCATTGTCAATTTCTCGTTCTTGTATGCATTTTGTGTATCTTTCAATTCTTGCAATAGGAACCGATAGGTGTGAGATCTTTTTGGATCAGATAGATTGCGATCACGACGGAACTCTACATTTCATGCCTCAGATTTTTGATTTCTATCATTTTTTATGATAGGTGCTCACTGTGGTTGATAGCTATGATCAAAATTTGTCTCCATGGTTGACATCTGCGGGCAACAGTAGTCACCGCACCATAGAGCCACGATCAAAATATGACAAATCAAAAATCAAGGAGAAAAAGCTTAATCAAATGAGGATCTAAGGTAGGTCCCATTGTCATTCTATTTTTTTTGTTCTCTGTATGTGTTTTTCCAGAAAGTGCAAAATATTAGCATAATTAGGGAAGGCAATGGAAAGATGTTAAATGCATTGAGTCCTTAGGTCTTTTTATTAGGATATACTAGTCACTACTAGGAATAGCGAACCTCTGAGTGTAGTTCGCCCTAGTATCCAACGGTCTAGGCCCCTCTTGTATGTTAGTTTTGCTTACTTGAGGCCCGATCAGTGGCCATACCATCGTTAGTATGCATTGTCAAGATATCATGTAAAACTAATCATGCATGCTTTCTTAATTTGAAACGTTCCTTTTTTTGCATTGCATATAGAAAGGACTCATTTTAATATTGTATTATGCATATTTCTTTCGTGCAAATTAAAAGGAACCACACACACCACGTTTCACAATAAACGCTAGTGAGTTGGGAGTCACATCCAACCACTAGTAGGGTTTCAACGATGGTGGAGGTGATTTCCATCCGTTGGCCCAAATCCCTCATACCTTTTTGTTAGTAGACCAATACCAGATCCAAGAACCATCTGTAGCCCAAAACATTTGCATGTACTTCTCTTCGGAGGGTATAACGCTGATTGGGTGAGATTGGGTGAGGATATGGGAGGACCTATGCTCCCTGCCCGGGTGTGGACCTCATCACCATATTTCAAGGGGATTACATGGCTTGGAGTTCATCGTCAGGTTGTCGAGCTATGAGAATAAATGTGAAAGCCATTAAACAATTGAGAAAATCATTAACACATTGAAAAACACGACAAGAGTTACTTTATTAGTACAACAAATTGAAAACACATCAAACAATTTAGGGCTCATTTTAAAATTGTAAAAGGAGATAATCATCATTGTATTCTTTGTGTGTTAATAAAAGTTAAATCTAGACATATGATACATAATGGTGTAGACACAGATGGATCAATCCGATAATAGACCTGATATCGAGGCCCAATATCCACCTAATGCACAACATGATGTGGAACGCCCTCAATCACAGAATCCTCCTAGACGTCGTTCAGTGAGTATTAGAGGGGATAATTACACACGAGGGGATTCCATCGAGAATACCTCAATTAGAGGAAGTACTAGACATCCCTCTAGACATAGATTAGAACATGGGACTTCATATCATGAAGGTTCCGCACATGGTAGCATGTATCATGACCACATTTCGTGGGCATCCACGAGTTTAACTGAAGAATATGTCATTGAGGGATCCATATTGGTACCCCTTTGACCTGTATCTAAGGGATGCTCATGACCTCCACCGTCAGAGTGTAGAAAAGTCCAAGATCCGCCCATTCAAGGATGAATGAAGAGGACTGATTTCGAGTACAGACCCGCACAAACTCCCTATAGGGGTGAACCTTCTAAGTTCACCATAGATATATCCAAAGTGGGAGTAAATGGTACGCCGTCTCATGATCCATGGCATAGAAAATAGTTGGATTGTCTAGACAGAGTCCTAGGGCATCTAGGATATAAGCCTACGCCTACACCCTCTCGACCTGCAAGTGAGTGTAGTGCAAGCACCATTAGGACCACCCAAGAACATGGAGAGTGCTCCAAGTGTTCTCGAGACATGCGTGCTCCTATGTCGCATGTAGGCACTAAGTATAGGAGATAGCCTAACACGAATGTCGTCTTTACAGACCAAGGCAAGAGTGTGGTAAATAAGTCCATTAGAGGACATACCCATAAAGTTGCTCAAACAGAGCGCACTCACCAGAGGCCTTAGACAGTCGATCATGTTGATAGAGCTCATAGATTGATGTGAGAACAAAGATGGCATATTCTCCAAGATCAATTGGAGGATGTTTGCATAGAGAAAGAGCACCTCAAAAATAAGAATTCTCAGAGGTAGAGGTTCATAAGACAAAAATTATATGAACAACGCATGCGGGAACAACACATCCTCGATCAGAAGGAGCATGTAGAGAGAGAGGATAAATTAGCTAGCACTGATTTACCTTCTCACAGTGAGATCAGGAAGCATGTCGATAGACGAGTGGCTTCACAACCCGAGTTACACCTTGAGAACATAGACACACATACTCATCGTACAACTTAGCACAAAGATCGACATCCAACGTCTGAACAACATGAGTATGGTTCTCGAATAATTGTAAAGCTCCAAAAAGTTCATTAATCAATAAAGCCTAAATTACAACCTTAAATAACTTAGGAATAAGCTAGAAATAGCTTAGGAGAAAATTAGGGAGAGAAAATAGGATATAAAATAAATAGGGAGGAAAGAAGAATTTAGGAGTGAATTCTCTTGTCTAGTGTCCTTCCTCTTGCCGTCCACATTGGAGTCTGCCAACCACCTCATCTGCCATCCAGGTAAAGGTAAATAAAGGTAAAGTAAAAAATAAAATTTTACTTTAATTCCCAATATTCTCCCCCTTAAAGTTGAGAGGTCTGACTATACAGTCTCTCAGATTTATATATTGAGCTTTAGCTATACCTTTGGTGAAGATATCTGCAATATTATCTAAAGTGTTATAATACTAAAGCTCAACTATTTTTTGTTCCACAATATCTCGAATGAAGTGATACTTCATATCAAAATGCTTTGATCTGCTATGATGGACTGGATTGTATGCCAACTGAATGGCACTTATGTTATCACAATACAGTCGAGTTGGACCACTTTGACTTTCTCCAATATCTTCAAGAACTTTTCTCAACCATAGGGCTTGAGTACTAGCATGTGTGATGGTTATATACTCAGCCTCAGTCGATGACAATGCTACAACATTTTATTTCTTGGAACTCCATGTAATTAGTCCTGATCCTAGACAAACAATTTCCTGATGTAGATTTTTTGTCATCTATATTGCTGCCCCAATCACTATCACTGAAGCCAACTAATTTCATAGACTTACATTTTTGGTAATGGATTCCAAAATCCAATGTACCTTGTACATATCTCAATATTCTTTTAGTTGCTTGTAGATGCTCAGAAGGACTAGCCATAAACCTTGAAACTAGAGAAATATCATATTGAATATCGGGCCTTGTGTTGGTGAGAAACATCAAACCCCCAACCATGCTTCTGTAAGTGGTCATATCAACCTTTGATGTTCCATCGTCCTTGCTTAATTGGATCCCATGTCCAGTTGGAGTTGCAACTGATTTGCACTGCTCCATGGCAAATTTCTTAATCATGTCTCGAGCATACTTGTGTTGACATATGAAGATCCCTTTATTTGATTGATGCACTTCCATGCCTAGGAAGTATCGTATTAAACCAAGATCTTTCATCTCGAACTACTTCATCATGGAGTTTTTGAACTCCATATTCATTTTATTGTTACTACCCATAAATATTAGATCATCCACATACAAATAAACTATGAGAATTTCTACTCCATGCTTTAGGTAGTACAAAGTTGGTTCACTTTTGCTTCTTGTGAATCCATACTCGCTAAAATAGCCATCAATGCATGAGTACCAAGCTCTTGGTGCTTGCTTGAGGCCATAAAGTGCTTTATTCAATTTGTAAACAAGGTTTTCTTTTACCTGTTCTTAGAAACCTTGAGGTTGTTGAACATAAACCTCTTTTGTCAAGTATCCATTCAGAAAAGCACTCTTTACATCTATGTGTTGAACATTACATCCTTTATGGGCTGCTAAGAAAAAGACTGATCTGATTGTCTCTTGTATTGCAATAGGATCAAAAGCTTCCTCATAGTCAATGCCATATTTTTGAGTAAAACCTTTTGCTACTAGTCTCTCCTTATGCATTTGAATGCTTCCATCAGCATTGTACTTGGTCTTGTAGACCCATTTACATCCAACATATTTTTTACCTTTGGGTAGCTTTAATAGATCTCATGTATCATTATTTTTTATAGAGGTTATTTCCTCTTTCATGGCTTCTTGCCATACATTTTGAGTACATGATTTCTCATAGCTAGCTGGTTCTAGATGTGTACTAGTCAATAAAGCATAATTGACTTCATATCCTCTAGGTTATTGGGAGTTATCATCCCCATACAATTGCAAATTCTCAAGTTGCTGCAGAACTAAATTTATTTCACTGGCTTGGCTTCTAGTGAATCTTCTTTGAAAATTTTGATCCAAAGATCTGAAAGGAAGGATGATGTTGTAAATTTCTTCTGCCTCTTGATGGAGAGTCAATGTCCATCAGTGAAGAACTTACTGATCTCTGTGGAGAAGGACTTGGACTAGCGGTTGATGTACTTGAACTTCTCAGTCTTGGAGGGGGTGGTGTGCCTTTTATTTTCTTTGGAGACACCTGCTGTATTTGTTGTACCTATGAAGAATTTACATCTTGAGACTCATACTCAACAAAAATTCTTTGATGACCCCATTCTCCCCCTTCATCAAAAATTACATCCCTAGAGAGTATAATTTTATGAGTCTTGGGATTGTAGAGTCTATATGCTTTTGTAGACTCACAATACCCTAGAAATATACAAGCTTGACTTTTGGGATCAAGCTTCTTCCTTTTCTCATCAGGAATGTGGGCATATGCTAAAGAACCAAATTTTTTGAAGTGCTTTACATTTGGTTTCTTTCTATACCACCCCTCATAAGGAGTGATGCCATCTAAACTAGAAGTTGGACTTCTATTTAGAATATATACACTTGTTTTTACAACATCAACCCAGTACATATTAGTTAGATGCTTTGTTTGAAGCATTGATCTCGCCATCTCAACTATGGTGTTGTTCTTTCTTTTGACCACACCATTTTGTTGTGGGGTATAGGCAGTGGTTAGTTGCATTTTTATCCCACTTGCTTTACAATAGTTCAAGAATTATTTTGAGGAGTATTCACCTCCTCGATCTGTTTGAAGACATTTTACATAATTCCCACTTTGATTCTCTACATTATTTATGAAATCTATGAAGCAATCAAATGCTTCATCTTTGTGCTTTATGAAATAAATCCAGCACATCCTAGAGAAGTCATCTATGAAAGTGAGAAAATAAGAATTGTTTCTGAGACTCTGTGTTTGCATCGGACCACATATGTCCGAATGTACTAACTGAAGTGGATAGCTGGCTCTCCACGCTTGTCCTTTCAAAAACTTCGACCTGGAGTGCTTTCCCAAAGAACATCCTTCACAGACTTCCTTTTGTTCGTTGATTTTGGGAAGTCCTGTCACCATAGCTTGAGAAGTTAGCAATTTCAAGCTAGTAGAATTAAGGTGACCATATCGCAAGTGCCACAACACACTTGGATTTTTTATGGCTACATTTGCAAGTTGATCTCCCCCTGGCTCGCCAAATTTGAGAGGGAATAACCTGTTCTTGGTTATGGGGACAGGTGTGATGACACGATTACAATTATTTTTATCAAAAATAATACATTGTCCTTCATCAAATACAAGCTTGTAATTCTTCTCCATCATTTGTCCAACGCTAAACATATTGTGTTGGAGCTTTGGAGTGTAATAGATGTCACTCACTTTCTTTAGTCCTTATTTGGTTGGAACCGCCATGGCTCTGATTCCATCTACTTGCAATGCTTTGTCATCCCCTAATTTGATTTGGGATTTATAAGTAGAATCTAGAGTAGAAAATAGATTTTATTTGCCACTCATATGGTTTGAGCAACTAGTATCTAGAATCCATGTGTCATTTAGATTCTGATATGATTGTCCATATGATAGAAAAATATTAGAAGCATCATCTTCTTCTCCATAATTTCCATATTGGCTGCTGCTAGCTTGTGAATATTTTGACCAGCAGTCACGAGCGAAGTGACCTGGCTTGCCACAGTTGAAATAGGTTGATTTGGACTTGTCACTTCCTCGCCCTTGATTGCCACTTTGTCCTTGATTTCCACCTCGATTTTGATTTCCACCTCTTTGTCGGTTGCCTCCTCTATATGAGTTGCCTCCTCTATTGGAATTGCCTCCTCTATTTTGGTTGCCTCCTCTGTAGTTGCCTCTGCCTCTACCTCTTTGCTTGCCTCTACCTTGACCTCTTCCCCGTACTCTTCCATTATTTTCATTGGAAGTGAAGGCCTTATCATCGCCTCCATAGCTGGTTGAAGGAGTTTTAGGAAACCTCTCTTCATGTGACATTAACGATCCGATCAATGCATTGAATGTTAAAAGGGAAAGATATTTGGATTCTTCTATTATTATGGAAATATGGTTCAATTTCTATGTAAGTGTTCTCAACACTTTTGTTACAATTGTCTCAAGCTTGATTTCTTCACCTTGTGTAGCCATTTTATCTATAATTGCTTTTACTCTAACACAATAATCACCGACTTTTTCATCATATTTCATTCGAAGATTTTCAAAATCTCGCTTCAATGTTTGAAGCCTTACCTGCTTCACTTGATTACTACCCTGGAATCCATCACTCAATGCTTTCCATGCAGCTTGTGCAGTCATACAAGCAGCAATTCTGGGAAATATACTTTTCTCCAATGCAGCTTGGAGATGAGAAAGAGCATATGAGTTGCTCTTTTTCTCTTCTTTTCGTGTTTTCTTGTCTGCAACACTAAGTGTTGACTAGTCTGAGGGTTCTGTGTAGCCCTCTTCTATGATGTCCCACAAACCTCTACCTATGAGCAAGGTCTTCATATTTATAGACCAATACTCATAGTCATAACCGTTAAATTCTGGTATAGGTAAGCTATTGTGTGAGGCCATAGTTACCAAAAAACTCTCTTTATTTCACAGTTACAATAAAGTACTTTTGCTGAAAGAAGGAAAGAAGAAGAAGAAATAAGGAAGAGATTAAAAATTTAAGTCAAATCTGACTTGTTCTACTCTATCATTGACTGCTTGTTCCTCTTGATGTGGGGATGCTATCTCTTGATTTACAAAGTTATCTGCCACTTCTTCTTCGTCATCACTTATCTGTATGATTTTCGATGATTATGGTTCTATGATTTCCATTGAATTATTGTAGTGTGTATACTTTGATTCTTGTGGTGTAGCTTGTACTGATTCCAATTGTTCAAATTGACTCCTGAATGAGTTATCTTCAAAATCTGCCTCGTACCCTGAGTCAGGATGCCTTTGATGTGCGATCACTACATTTTGAAGTTGACTAAACACAATGTTGAGTCCATCACCTTTGACTTTATTATCAAATCTCTTTGCACCTTCTCGTGCTAAAATTGCACATAAGGCATGATAACAACCATTTGGTCTTATCATCAATGTCTTGTTACAATTTTACAATTTGACTTGTTGTGTCCTTTACAAAACTAAGCCTCTTAGGCTTATTTACACCAGATTTATGATTCCCTGAATCAAAAAATTTTCTTTTACAATGAATTGCCTCCTAGGCAATGTCTTCTTTTTATAATAAAAAAAATTATATTTCTATTTAATAAAAAAAATAATTGCTTAAATGTTTTTTTTTTAAAACCAATTATGTTTTAATTTATTAAATATGATATAAATAGTTTTTTAATATAATAATTAAAAAAAAAAAAGTCAAATTTAGAAGTGAGGTCAGAGGGTTTCGAACCCTTGACCTATGATGGCCCTTGGGCCTTACTACGTGCTCTCTTGCCACGACAGTAGCTCACCTGTCGTGAGCTAAGGAAGTCACACTTCCTTATAAAGCTACTCCCTTTGTAGCTTTTAAAAAACTTTTTGAAATAAAAAATTACACCCGCAGGAGTTGAACCCTTGACTCCTTCCTTACAAGCTAGCCCTCTTACCAAGTCGGCTAGCACCTCAAATGAGATCCCTTAAGCACATGATGTGCTTACTTCTTCAGCCGTCGCAGATAATATTTTAAAACCCTATATTCTATGTTGTACCCTCCAAAACCTTTGTTGAGAAATAATTTATTTTTGCCATTTATAGATCTATGGCGTATCAGGAGGATAATATACAATTTTTTCCAGGGTTTCTTTCAATACAAAAACAATTTTACGGGATTCTTTTATCAATTCTATCAGATTTCTTCAATAACAGAACCACGAACTCTTTCTAAGAGATTCAATACAAAGAAGAAAGGAAAAAATAAATTTAAACACAGTCTTCCATTGCACAACTTTGATTCACTGCATGATCCAATAAAACCAGACATCCATTGCACGTTCTTTGCTACAACGATGAGTGGGGCTACAAATGCACACGATCTACTGGTCGAACTTTGTCAGAATTGCATCGATTTCTCTTGCAACAGTGCTAGGTGAGGATTATTTACTATGAAATCCACATCTGGTTTGTCCTTTGTTGGCTATGATTCGCTTTGCTTTGACAAAGTCATTTTTCGACTGCTGTAATTTCTTAGACAAAAAAAAATGTTTTGGGATAATATCCCACATGCACAAAAGTAGGGATTATTTTGTGGTTTAAAAGAATTAAAAAATAATAGTTCTTTCGATTGCCTACGGGAAATCAGAAGCCTCCATTTTGAAGCCTCCACCCACTCATGCTCTGCCATGTAAGCGCGTTTGTTGCCACTCACCCTTGCCACTTATGTCCAATCGATCCTCGCCATGTGTCCCGCATCTATCGATCGCCACGTGTCCACCTGGTTCTGTCCGCTCCTCGGGTCTCGTGCCTGGCACGGGTTCCCTTGTCTGTCTCGGATCTCATGCCTGTTGCGGGCTCCCACCTCAGACCCTATCCAACTTTGATACCAAATATGGTTCTCGAATAATTGTAAAGCTCCAAAAAGTTCATTAATCAATAAATCCTAGATTACAACCTTAAATAACTTAGGAATAAGCCAAAAATAGCTTAGGATAAAATTAGGGAGAGAAAATATGATAGAAAAGAAATAGGGAGGAAAGAAGAATTTAGGAGTGAATTCTCTTGTCTGCCATCCTTCCTCTTGCCGTCCACATTGGAGTCTACCGACAACCTCATCTATCGTCCAGGTAAAGGTAAATAAAGGTAAAGTAAAAAATAAATTTTTACTTTAACTTCCAACAATGA
This sequence comes from Wollemia nobilis, assembly GCA_028583015.1. NCBI lineage: Eukaryota > Viridiplantae > Streptophyta > Pinopsida > Araucariales > Araucariaceae > Wollemia > Wollemia nobilis. Next base: position 2,667,415 of record JAQPPZ010000861.1, on the reverse strand, counting down.
GCATAGGCAATATGAGAATGAAGTGGGAGAGGAATTAGAACAAAAATATCCAAAAATCTCCCAATTCGAGGAGGGCAAGCCTAGCCCCCCACCTCGGTCAAGAAAGAATCTACCTTCGAGGGTGCCTCTAAGACAATATTGAGAAGAGGAGTTTCTTTCCTCGCAAGCCTATAAAACCTTAATAGAGAAGGTCCAAGCCATAGAGAAGCAAGGAACGGCTTATCAAAATCCTACCTTGAACAAAATTTATAATGAACCTCTATGCATGTCAGTGCCTATTCCAACATATCCTAAGCATTTCAATATGACTAGACTAGAAAAGTTTTAAGGAGAGGAAGATGCACAGGAGCACATGACTAGTTTTATAGATATGTGCTTTCAAATTACGACCAATGATGCTTTAATCCTATGCACCTTCATTATGACCCTCTTAGGCCCATCTTGAGAGTGGTTCAACCAATTAAAGAGGCACAACATTACTAGTTTCAAATAATTAGCTAATGCATTTCTTGAACGCTTCTCCTTCGGTGTCAAGAAGAAGGTAAACTTATCCGACTTGGCCGCTCTAACACAACATGACGATGAGCTAGTGATGGATTATGGAAAATTATGGAGGAAAATGATGGTAAAGTTGCCATTCTCCATCCCATCCTTTGAATTAACATGAATGTTCACAAAGAGTTGTGCCAAGCACATTTCGTTGTTGCTATAGTTGCAGCAATACCAGACATTCGAAGAGGCTTTGGCGCAAGCCAAGGTGATAAAGGAAATCAAGTTACATGAGGGTAACTTGAAGCTTAGGAATAAGAAGGATTGGAACAAGAGAAGCACTGAGAGACAGTAGGCCAAGCCGACCCATGTTAATCAGGTGGTGTTGAACCTTCAAAAAGGAAAAAAAAAGTAGCAAAAGCAAAACTATCAAGCCCAACCTCCACCTATGCAGTATGATCAATGCAACAAAAATCAGAGAAGTAAAGATAAGGAACAGTGTCCACCTCACATTTTAACTCAGTTATCGAAGTTGTTGGCTTCGATTTTTCATTAGTTATACGAGGCTAAGGCCATAAACTTACCCAAAGTCAAGATGTTGGATCCTAACCAACCTAAGCCTAAAGGCTATAAAGACAATCAATATTGCATATTTCACTGATTGAAAGGCCATGATATCGAGGCATGTTGGCCTTTCAAACATCTTGTGCAAAATATGATCGAAATAGGTACACTTCTTTTCTATAACCCACAAGTGCCTAGTAATCAAAATATGGGGATTGACAAAAATACTCTACCGAATCATGAGGTTCCAAAGAATAATGTTGGCCAAGTCAACCAAGTACGCATCGAACCACCCACCTAGGGGTTCATCGGAATGGTCAACGTTGTCACAAGAAATGCGAGGTATGAAAAATAGAATCAACCTCTAGTGCCTGTTAGAGTCCAAGTTGTGCCTCCTCCAAGGCCAGCCCAGCATGTGCTTGGCCCACCAACTAGACCGGTGGTGACCATCAGTAGTAGGTTAGTCCAAAAACTATAGACAACTCCAATAAAGTTGTCAATTTATGAGCTGTTTTAGTAGTCTCCTAAGTACAGGGAGACGCTCATGGACATATTAATATCCATAGAAGTGCAACCTTAGGATCCCTAATAATTTACACACTTCGTGGGGCACATGCAATAGTGTCAGGAATCGGTCATTCAATTTCATGACCACAAAGTCAAGACAATTTCCATTGTTATAGCAGACCTGCCATTGCATATTATTGCATGTGTGAACCACAAACTATTAAAGCGGGTTTTGATTGACACGGGGTCATCAGTCAATATCATAACTACCAAGGCGTTAACTTACTTGAATTTACCCAAGATGCATATCATCCCTTCTACCTTCATGTTGAGAGCTTTCAATGATGCATTATGCTCGATGATCGATACTATAGTTTTAGCTTTCCAGGTAGGACTGAATACCATCCCAGTGATGTGTCACGTACTTGAAGGTGCTATGTAGTATAACATACTTCTAGGGAGACCTTGGATCAGAGAAATGCATTGCGTCCCTTCTATTCTACACCAGTGTATCAAATACATTCATGAGGGACAGGTTCACGTGGTGCCTTCGTATGAAGAACCCTTTAAATACGTGAATCTAGTAGATTTGTTGAGGGAATTTATGCTTCCCTCAATGCACCTAGATGTACGGCCAGCGTCGCCAATCAAATATCCAGGAGGTAAAATCAAAGAAGTGTGTGCTAGACCTACAACTTCAGTATCTCAAGAATCGAAGCACATGACAACTACTTCTATTAGATCGACTGCATCCATGATACAATAGGATGATAGGAAGTTGAAAGAAAAGGTGGGCAAAAATAAGATAAAGCAAATGCCCAAGCTAGTTATCATTGAAGCCCCTACTCCCATGGAAGTAGAGGAAATTAAAGGAGAAGTCGAAGAGGCACTTCAACCTGCTTCTCCTACGTCTTCAGCAGGGTCATCTGCATCGCAGGTGACCATTCATTTGGTTAATCCTAGATTAGGGGAATATATTGTGTAGAATGTGACATTCACATTGATTATCGAGACTACACAGGACATGGGATGACTGAGAGCCCATCACCTTTTCATAGGGATGGTGGAACCATTGGGGATACCACCTAACCAAACCAACTTCATCTATGGAGGGCTAGATCAGATTGCATCTCCCATGCCCATGGATGAGGATGATAATGAACCATTCATTGTAAACATTCATTATCTTTCTAACCTAAACTATGCCATGCGATACTTCGAGCGTTACCATTGGCATGGTTATGGTCTCGAACTATTCGAGCAGGGGCATAAGAGGCCTATAGAACCATAGTATCAGTTACCTACTGATAGGTTTGGGTTAGGATTCTATAGTGGAGGACAAAATAAAACTCCTCATGACATCTTTAGACCACCTGTACCTCAGTATGAGGGGTGAAGTTGACTTCAATCCTTATCACCCTAATCCTTCTGTGTTTCATAGGGATAACTAGATAGTGAATTATATCACTATAGAGCCACCCAAGAGATATCATGCAAACATCTTGGTGGAGACCAGTCTAGAACCCATTCTAAGAGCCAACTTGGACAATCAAAGCCATTGAGCTATCGATGATATTGGTATGTATTTTAAAAATCTAGATACAACCATGGACATCGAATCAAAAGTTGCTTCTAAAGACATGCATGCAGTATCCATCATCAAAAGTGATGGATCAGACTACGATTCTAGAATAGATGATGCTGAGTTATCCTCAAACAACGAGCAATCCAAGGATGAAACCGAGTTGGCCTTCTTGGGCCCTACACTCTTGCATCATATTTTACCTTTGGAATCAATGAATATGAGCGAAGAGCCCTTCGACAACAAGGATGGCTATCAAGACATAGCCTACATGGGGCCTCATGTGGAGCATCGCCCAATTCCATTAGGTAGAGGTGAGTGTATTTATTACGATAGTGATAATGAAGATAAAACAGATAGAGCCTATTTAGGACCTCCCTACTTACACTATTGTAATGCTCCATATACTTCTAAGGAGATGTACAGAGAGATCAATCTCCATCCTTAGCTTAGAGGGAGACTGCCAAATCTTAATGTGATTTATCATATGGTGTTTCTCGATCTGCCAACATACACAGAGCTCCTTAAGCCCAATGATCCCATATGTTAGTCTATTCATGGACCGGATCTAGAGATCACCATACCCCCAAAAACACATCTCGAGGATGGAAGTTTTGCTAATGTTGAGTCACTTGCATGTGGTCCTGGAGACATGATCCATTCCATCAACATGATCTCCATTAATTTGACCACTCCACTGCACAATCCAACCGATCCATCCAAACTATTGCATCTAAATATAGATGCTATTGATTGGGATCGCATTGATTCACCTCTAGAGCCTAAAGATTTCTTCCCTAATGAAGAAATGTTGCAACCTATCCATTTTGCACTAGGCTGTGCACATGATGTCTATCATGCTGAGGATACTTCCAATGAGGAACCTATAAATCCAACAGATGACATCCACTTGATCCCTACGCCTCATCACCTTGAGGAGGGATCCCATATGTTAGTAGAGGAAACTTTTTAAGTGGATATCAGTAATGATCCCACCAATCCAAGGAAGGTTAAATTTAGGGAGACTTTGACTCTTGATGAGCGTGCCAACCTCATCCCTCTACTGAGATATGAGAGGCCTGATCTCTTTGCTTGGACTTACAAAGACATGCCGGGTTTAGATCCAAAATTGGTTACTCATAACCTTTTGCTAGATCTATCAGAGAATCCAGTCAAGCAGAAACTCAGGAAGATGCATCCAACAGTAGCCTTAATGGTTAAGGACAAGTTGCAAAAGCTATAGGATGTAGAGTTTTTCATCTCCATTGACTATCCAGAATGGGTATCCAATATGGTGCCTGTAAAACCTGATGGGAGGATCCGTATCTATACGGATTTCAGAGACCTAAATAAGGTAACACTAAAGGATTCATTTTTGTTGTCAAATATCGATGCTCTTGTAGATGCCACTACAAGTCATGAAATGCTCTCCTTAATGGATGGTTTTTCTGGTTACAATCAAATTTGGATTAAGCCTAAAGACCAACATAAAATCACGTTTATAATGCCATGGCAGACATTTTTCTATAAAGTAATGCCATTTGATCTTAAGAATGTTGGTGCCACATATCAACAGGCTATGACATATTTTTCATGACTATATGCATAAGATCCTAGAGGATTACATCGATGACTTGTTGGCGAAGTCATTATTGCGTTCTGAGAATGTGGAGGTCTTGAGGAAGGTCTTCGATCGCCTGATAGAGCATAATGTTAGGTTGAATCCTAAGAAGTGCGTATTTAGCGTAACTTTAGGAAATCTCTTAGGATTCATTGTTTCAAAATGATGCATCGAAGTTGACCCATCAAAGGTCAAGGTTATTTTAGAAATGAGTCCCCCCACAAACATCAAAGAATTAAGGAGCCTACATGGCAAAGTAGCATCCATAAAGCAATTTATCGCATAGTTATTGGATAAATTTCGACCCATGAATTGAATTCTACACAAGGGGGTCCCATTAAATTGGGACGAGGACTGTTGAGTAGCCTTTACTGAGATTAAGCAATACCTGGTGATGCCGCCAGTGCTAGCTCCACCAAGGTCAGATGTACCATTTTTGCTATATATATCGGTAATCGACTTTGCACTGGGAACTATGTTAGCCCAAAAGAATGTGTAAAACAAAGAATAGGCCATATATTATGTAGACACCAAAACAACACCAATTCAATTATGTGACTACAAGCACTGACCGAATTGACATACATACCCCCTAGGGCAGCCTCCAGAGGTTAAAAAGTGGTCCTAACCACTCCCAAATTAGTTTTGGAAGGTCAAAGTTCAATTTGGCACTTTTTAAAGCACTTTTCTCCCTATTCATCCCACCTCGAGATGATTATAATCCTATTCCTCCCACCTAGGGATGATTAGCAGCAATCGTCCCAAGGTGGGATGAATAGCAGGTTTGACTAGAAAAAAGTCAAACCTTGACAAATGGCAACCCAGATCTGCCACTCAACTGTGCCTTCAGAGCATGCAATTGCGAGGAACGATTTCAAATCAGAGAGAGGCACTTCATTCAAGCATGCCCTGATCATGGAGGCCTCATGCAAGGAGGCCCTAAATCAGGGAGGAATCTTCTCTCCCCCCAAAAAAGGCATGACAAGCCAAGTGGTGCCCTCGCATGCACATTCAAAGGAGACCCTCAAGTCTATAAAATGGTGAGCCTCCTCACCCCAAAAAAAGAATAGATCTGGAGCATTTGGATCAACGGAGTGCTGCCAAATTATACCCATATTCCATTTTGTGCTTCTTACATCCCTAATTTCTCTTTTGGAAGAGAGGTTATCGGGTGAACACTAAGAATGCAATCCCGACCCAAAACCCAAGCAATCGGCCACAATACCACACCAAAATTGCTGACACAACCCCCTAGGAGGTTTTGAACCCATACCACCTGGATTGGTGTCAAAACCAGGTCCCAAACGACGGGTTTCCTGCCCCCGGGTGCCCCCCAAATTGCTACAGTCCTAATCGTCCCACCTCGGAGCGATTAGAAATTCATGAATGCTTTCTTCATTTTTCTTTTTGCATTATGTTCTATTTGGTTTGCTTATGTTGCTGTTCAAGTTTCATGTTATTCTGACTTGATTTGACTGTGTTTTTATCATTTTATGCATTTACTAACATACGGGAGCGCCTTCAGATACAGGACAATCTGGGCAGAATATGCCAAATCTGACCTTCTGGGTCATCCCAAAATGCCTCTTTTTGTCTAACCCCAAGTTTGAAGGAATTTTGGAGGCCTATGGACATGACATTTGCAAGGTTGCTTTTGCATGTTTTGTGACAGTCCTAATCGTCCAACTAGGAGTCAGTGATATGGTAAACCAGAGCCTCCAGCGTCTCCTATTTGTATCCTGAATGCACCTCGATAGAGACAAGTGCAAAACAATCCTCCTAGTACACCAGCGTGACTTGTGGTAACTATCTGGAGTAGACTGAAGCAAAATATACAAATGACTTCGACCAAGTTATCAATTTATGAGCTCATACAACAATATCCTAGGCACAATGAGACTTTGATTGAGATATTCAGATCAATAGAGCTCCATCCCCAGAACCTAGATCATTCACACACTTTGTGGAGCAAGTGCAGCAATACCAAGAGCCTGTGATCCATTTCTATGATCATAAAATTAAGGTAGTTGCTACTACCTTAGCAGACCCACTTTTGCATATCATCATGTCAATCAATGACATACCCTTCAAGTGTGTTCTAATCGACATGGGCTCATAGATTAAAATTATAACAAAAAAGGCTATAGGGCACCTAAAAATCCCTAGGTCCAACATTGTTCCAACCTCCTATACATTGAGATATTTCAATGATGTGTTGTGCTCCATAGTGGGTATAGTTGTTCTGCATATACAGGTAGGGCATAAGACCATCCCCGTGATGTATCATGTATTGGAGGGGGTGATGCAGTACAAAATCCTCCTAGGGCATCCTTGGATAAGGGACATGTAGTGCACTCCTTCAATATTGTAATAATACATCAAGTATGTGCACGAGGAACAAGTGCATGTGGTTCCATCAGATGAAGAGCCATTTAAATACATGCATCAGTTTGACTTACCATATAACTTCAGCCTTCCATCGAAACACCTGTACATAAGGTATTTATCCCCCACCGCATAGCCAGAGAGCAAGTCTAAATTAGTGTGAGGTGATCCATCCACATCGACACCACATACTGCATCTAAAGCTACTGGTTATTATGAGAAACCCACAACGTCCAAGGCTAAGGACTCTCAGAAGCTAAAAGTACCCCTAGTGGAGGAAGGACCTAAAGAAATTCCAACTATAGTAGCTATAAAAATTACAAATCCAATGGAGGGAGATTCCCAGGACATAGTCGAGGAGGTACCTCAACTTGACTCGCTTGCTTCATAAATAGCATCATCTGCACCACAGGTGACAGTTGACCTAGCCAACACAAGGCTGGGTGAATATCTTCTGCAGAACATAACTTTCATGCCTATTATCAAATTTGTGCAAGACATGGGATGACTAAGAGTCCCAAATGTACCAATAGGGATAGTGGTTTCATTAAGGATTACCCCTAACCAAACCAACTTCATATATGCTGGTTTAGACTGTGCCCATAATGCTTTTGATATTGAAGAGCATGAGCATGAACCATTCGCCATCGATGTTCATTACTTATCAAATATTGATTTTTCTCTAAGGTACTTTGATCAATGCCATTGGCATGGCTATGGCTTAGGTCTATATGAGCAAGAGCATCAACTTCCATTCTAGCCACAATACCAGCTGCCTACTGATAGGTGGGATCTAGGGTATCAAATACAAAGCCATGATGATTTATTGGTAGCATCCCTAAATAGGTTGAGCTTGGGGTTTAGGGAAGACATTGATTGGAATCCCTATCAACCCCTAGCAAAAACTACTTGGGTGATGGATGGGTGTCTATGGTTAATATCGAACCACCTGATGAGTATCACCCTGATTCCTCTTTCGAAGCACAGCCATAAGGAATCATCCTATAGGAGGATGAGCCAATCCATGGTTATGAATGAGATAAAAACGAGTATGTCACTAGTGAATCCAAAGATGAAGCCGAACTGGCCTACCATGGGCCTTGGTATATTCAACACCTTACTTGGGCAGGTAACACAGAGCGGATATATCTCAGATGAGAGTGACTATGAGTCAGAGGACTTGACTGAGATGGTCTATCTTGGGCCTAGACATGCACACCACATTATAGGGCCAGAAGTAAATTCCAATGGATTATTCATAAGTGACAATAATTATAAATATGTGACTAATATGGCCTATCTTATGCATCAACAGACAAGTCACCGCCCAATTACAGTGGGTTGGAATGAGGGTTTCTTCATAGATGACAATGACTATGAGGATGAGACTGAGATGGCTTATCTTGGACCTCATAATTTACATCAAGTCAATATACTTGTTGAAAGAGAAGCGATACTCCACACCATAGATCCCGACCTTCGCTTCCTGGGAAGACCAGTAAATCTAGATGTCATCTATCACATGGTTTTCTTGGATCCATCCACATTTAGAGAGTTACTTTAGCCTAATGATTCCATCATCTCATCTATCCATAGACTGGATACTGAGATCCCTATACCCCTAGATCCTCATTGTGAGTATGGAGGGCAAACCATTGATGCATAGTTTCACCCATGTGGTCCTAAATATTTCATCCCATCCATCAATATGATCTCCATTGATTTGAGCACTCCACTTTACAACTCAGTAGATCCTACAAAACTATTATGTCTTAACTTAGATTCTATTAATTGGGATCATGTTGAATCACCTCTAGAGCCTAAATATTTCTTTCCTAATGAAGATATGCTACAACCATTCTATTTTGCACCAAGTTGCACACACGATGTCTATCATGCTGGTCTCGACCCTAAGTCAATAGGACCTGTAAACCCAACAGATGACATCCACTTAATCACCACTCCTCACAATCTTGAGGAGGGGTAACATATGGCAATAGAGGAAACTTTCAAGGTGGACATAGGCGATGATCCTTCTCATCCAAATAAAGTCAATTTTGGATCAAGCTTATCTCCAGAAGAATATGCTATCATTATTCCTCTATTGAGTGAGAGACCAAGTCTCTTTGCTTGGACCTGCAAATATATGCTGAGACTAGATCCAAAGTTGGTTTTCCACAACCTTTCAATAGACCCCGTGAAGAAATCGATCAAGACAAATCTCAAAAAGATGCATCCAATTATCACTTTTATGGTAAAGAATGAGTTGCAAAAATTGTTGGATGTAGTCTTTATTATTCCCATCGACTATCAAGAATGGGTATCAAACATGGAATCCATAGAAATACTTGATGGAAGAATTTGCATTTGCATGGATTTCAAGGATCTCAATAAGTCAACACCAAAGGATTCATTTTTGTTGCCCAACATAGATGCTCTTGTAGACGCAATTGTAGGCCATAAGATGCTCTCCCTAATGGATGGTTTTTTTGGTTACAACTAGATTCAGATTAAACCTAAAGACCAACATAAAACTACATTCACTACTCCATGGGGACATTTTGCTACAAAGCAATGCCATTTGGTCTTAAAAATGCTGGTGCCACGTATCGACGAGCTATGACATACATTTTCCATGACTACATGCACAAGATCTTAGAAGACTATATCGATGACTTATTGGCCAAGTCATTGTTGCATGAAGAGCATGCTGAGATCATCAAAAAGGTGTTCGATCACTTGATTGAGCATAATATTAGGTTGAATCCCAAGAAATACGTCTTTGGTGTAATTTTTAAAAAACTCTTGGGATTCATCATTTCTAAACAAGGCATCAAAGTGGACCTAGTAAAGGTAAAGGCTATCCTGGAAATGGTCCCACCCATCAAAAAGCTAAGAAGCTTACAGGGAAAAGTAGCATCCATAAAGTGATTCATTGTACAACTATCAAACAAATGTAAACCCATGAATCAACTACTACATAAAGGAGGTCCCATTCCAATGGGATGAGGAATGTTAGCAAGCCTTTGCTAAAATCAAGAAGTACCTGGCAATGCTACCAGTACTAGCTCTACCAAGGCTAGATATGCCATTCCTACTATATATATCCACTATTGATTTTACTTTGGGTACCATATTGGCTCAAAAGAACGTGCAAGATAAAGAACATGTGATATATTAAATCAACCACACCTTGGTGAGCTATGAGATAGGATACACATACGTAGAAAAGTTGTGCCTAGTAGTGGTCTTTGCAACCAAGAAATTGTGCCACTACATGCTGAGCCATACGACGTATGTAATATCCAAGCAAAATCCTTTGTAGTATATGATAAGCAAGACATATCATAATACACATACTACAAAGTAGATCATGCTATTGATAGAATTTGACTTGGAATTCATAAGCCAAAAGTCCATCAAGGGAAAAGTAATAGCTAATAAACTAGCTGCAGTGCCTCTTCAGAACAGTAGGCACCTCACCATAGAAATTCCTAATGATGCAGTATTTGCATTATCAGAAGCACCCAAATCTGAAGAACCTAAAAATGAAACTAACATGACTTTGTTCCTTGATGTTTCAAAGTTTGAGCAAGGAGGTGGTGCGAGTATTGTGTTTTTCACACCATAAGGTGCTCCAATACCCTTGTCATTCAAAATAGACTTCCATTTCATAAATAACACCAAATATGAGGCCCTAATATTAGATCTCCAAACAACCATCGCTATGAAGATCAAGAGGCTAAATATCTTCGATGATTCCCTCCTCATAGTCAACCAAGTCAAAGGACTATTTCAATGTAGGGATATAATCCTAAAAGATTACAAGGAGCTTGTTGACACCTATCTAGCCCAACTAGAATGGTATGACATCAAGGCAATCCCTCACACATCAAACAAATTCACAGATATTATGGCATCTTTGGGATCCTTGATCCCTCAGAATCCATTTGTGGATTTCACTACCATTCACATGAAAAAAATTTCACACTAAATGATACAATGTGATGCCTTTGATAACAAAGAATTAGTCAACATGATTCATATAAAACCAAACCATGATTATTTCTGTAAAGCCAAAGACATTTTAAAGAAGGCACATTAGGGGTCCTTGATCTCGTAGGGTCCTATGAAGAATGGTACCATCATTCACCACTAGGTTATTTATCAATATGCATTTGTGCACATCGAATCATAGGAGGAACAAGTCATCTTATCTGTCAAGGCTGTAGCTTTTCAGGATTGGCTATCCCAATTACAAGATTTTTTGAAACTTAGAATTGTCCTACAGGGACTATCGCATGCCAAAAGATAAGCATTTAAACAAAAAATGATAAGATATATCTTGCTAGGAGGCATATTATATCATCAAAGCTATGATGGAGTCCTCCTTCATTTCTTAGAGCCCCAAGAATTAGCTTGGGTGATTTTGTAAGCTCACAACGGTACATGTAGTGGCCACTTTAACGACATGGCCATTGTCAAGCGCATCCTTTGAATGGGTTATTACTAGACCACCATGGAGAAGGAATACTATGAGTATGTCAGGAATTGTGTTAAATGCCAATATCATGCAAATCTAATGCACCTACCATATTAGGCCTTACAACCCATTCAGGCATTTTGGCCATTTTCTCAATGGGGTTTTGATTTAATCGAAAATATTTCTCCTCGTCATCGGGCCGACACATGTTTATCTTAATGGCCACTGAGTACATCACCAAATGGATGGAAGTGGTTCCCCTAACATCAAAAATTAGATGAATTACGAAGTTCATACTCCACAACATCATCTGTCATTTTGGGGTCCACTTCAAGATAATCTTGGATAATGGTTCATCATTCAAAAAATAAATATATGGGCTTTAATGTCCAAATACAAAATTCAGTATAGTTTTGTGACACCATACTATCCATAGGAAAATGGGCAAGCAAAGGCCTCGAACAAGATAATAGTAGCCATCTTAAAGAAGATGGTGAAAGAAAATCATAAGGATTGGCATCTATAATTGCTTCTTGCATTATGGGCTTACAGGACTAGCATGCAGACGCCCACTAGGGCAACACCATTTTTGCTTGTATATGGTGTTGAGGCCATCATGCTCTTAGAGTTGGAAATTCTAAAATTGAACGTCACATTTAAATAGTTCATCAATGGCGACACTATGCGACAATCTCTCTTGGATCAGTTGACCCTTCTGGATGAACGGTGCATCAATGCTCTTGAGCATATTTGCGTTTACCAGGATCATCTAATACAAGATTATAATAATAAAGTCCACCTAAGAGAATTTAAGGTTGGGGATATTGTGCTTAAAGAAAACCCAAAAAACTTAAATCTGCCGCCACATCTGCCAAAAAAATTTACGGCCAACTGGATAGGTCCTTATATCATCTCTGAGAAGATTGGAATTGGGACGTATCACCTGACCTCACTAGAAGGTGTCAAGCAGCTAGAGCCTCTCAAAACTATTCATCTAAGGGTGTTTCACACATAACACAACAAAATAGCAAAAACATTCAAAAAAACCAACAAAATGTCAAAAACATTCAAAAAAACCAACAAAATGTCAAAAACATTCATATAAATATCAAAAATATTCAAAAATTTCAAAATAATAAAAACAATAGAAAATTGCAAAAACAAAAGGATCCAAAGGCATCTTAAATCCCTTTGGTCAAATCATAAAAGGCCACAAAGGTAACATTGCACCTTTGGTCAAAAGCACAAAAAGCTCCAAACGCATCATAAGCCCTTTGGTCACACACAAAAAGCTCCAAAGACATCATAATCCCTTTAGTCACATACAAAAGGCCCCAAAGGCATCTTAAAGCCCTTTGGTCACATCACAAAAAGGCTCCAAAGGTAACATTGCACTTTTGGTCAACTCACAAAAGGCTCCAAAGGCATCAAAAGCCCTTTGTTCAAATCATAAAAGACTCCAAAGACATATTAAATCCCTTTGGTCACATCACAAAAAGCCCCAAAGGCATCTTAAAACCCTTTGGTCAAAAGCAAAACACAAAAGCACAAAAATAGTTAAAAGTCAAAAATATCAAAAACATGTAGAATAATCAAAACTCAAAAACAATTAAAAGCATAAAAAATACAAAAATATTTGCATTTGGTATTTGCATCCATTAGTTGCATTGCATTAGACATTTCCATCTATTGCATTTGCATTTAGTAAATTGTGTTTGCAATCTTACAAACAACACCACGTTTGTACCTCAATCATGCATCTTCAAAATCCATCATCATCCATAACCCATGTGAGTAACTATGTTTTTCAACACAATCCCTCCTATTGCTATAAGGAATATACTAGGTTTTTTCGGTCACTCAGCCATACCTAGTGATTTTATCAAACTTTGTAGAAAGCTATATTTACTTTTAAAAGATAATTTTTGGTTTTGATAGCACCTGGTATATTTCAGAATCCTATCACTAATAAAAACACTAAAATCCTAGTTGGAACAAGGAAAATATGAACGCTACAAAGTGGTAGTAGGCATCCGAAGTGAAAGGTTTCTACTTGATCACCTTGTGATGCACATGGCCTAGGATTTTGATCCTTGGCAAAAGGAAAAGCTCCCCTCTACCCAAATAAATCCCTTGCTTTCATCAAAATAAATAAAAATCCTAAAATAAAGTAAATTCAAAATCAAAATAAATAGTGATTGTCATCACTACAAAAATCCCTTGCTCAAAAGAAAAAAAAATCAAAACAAATAGTGATTTTTATCACTAAAGCATGAGAAAGTATCCAAAATAAACATGAAGGAAAGAGGGGGGTGAAGAGATTGAATACCTGGAATGGTCGATCTCCACAAACCATTGAGTGATCCCTAATTCAAAAATGGGATGCATGAATCCCGCCTGGCATTAGGATAAGCTCTAAGAAAATTGCAAAAAAAATCTAGCTTTAGGTGTCTTGTATCGCCTAATGGTCTAATCCAATTGAGTCCAACCTAGGATCAGGATGAATATTTGAGGATCCCCAATATAGCAATGGGCTGCATGAATCCTACCTGGCACTAGGGTATGCTTATGTTTTATCTAATATATTCATTTGCACACATAGGGATAATGAGTAACTAGGTCTTCATAACAAGAATTTTATATTTCAAGAATCTTGTATGGTCAGTATACAAATTTTAATGGAGTAACTAGGGTGTTTGAGTCTCATGGAAAACCTCAAAAATACCTTAATAGCAACAAATCATGTCATCAATCAAATCATCAACTTTATTTAGGAGGTTTTGTTCATTAAACAGTAAGCATGAAGTAGAATAGATACTGAATGAATGTTAGCAATGACATTTAGATGAACACTGAATATTTTGGGCATATCTTTTAATTTATAGAAGCTTATAAATAAAGTACATACATATCACATCATCTCATCTCACATTTGAATACTTAAATGATTAATTCTTATGATAAGAGTTATCATTTACATGTATAATTGTGTTACATTCTATGGTGTCGCCCATTAGATTGTTGAACTCATATCACGTTCATACCTTATGTTTTAAGTGATTAAAGCATACATGTTCATTTACATTAGATCATCATCATAGTGCATTACACACATTGCATTCATCATATCATAACAACATAAATTAAATGCATACAATTGAATCAAATTAAACATGCATTTAAAACTAGGCAGTGCATCCATACATATAGATCATAGCATCTAAATCATACATCCATCATCTAGTTAATGCATGTCAATACATCACATCATATAGCATAAAATCATAATATTGCATCACATAAAAATAAAAGCAAAAACATATAAATACACATAATGAGTCTCAAAATGTTGATATCCTATATATGTGTCAAATAAGTACATAAGGGTACAAAATTACTCATAGGCTACAACTAGTTAATGCATCTAAATCATACATCCATCATCTAGTTAATGCATGTCAATACATCACATCATATAGCATAAAATCATAATACTGCATCATATAAACACAAAAGCAAAAACATATAAATACACACAATGAGTCTCAAAACACTGATATCCTATATATGTGTGTCAAATAAGTATATAAGGGTACAAAATTACCCTCAAGCTACAACTGTGTAGGTTATATGACCTTACACTAAAAAATAAATCTAGAATAATCAAAGTCTATCAACCTTGGCCTGTGCCCCTAGCCTCACCTCTATTTTTAGCTCCATCCCTATGAGTATGGTAGGATCTAGTCCCTGTAGTCTGCTTTGTATAGGTCTTGGTCCTCTGGCTAGGTCAGACCGATGATTAACCTGATGTGCTCTGTGTGCTCCATTGTGACCCCCCTACTATAGTTCTATCATGAGTATTGGTACCTAGAATCTAGATATGCATTTGTAGAAATGCAATATACATAGCATCTCTTGTATTCTGAGCATCACACTCGTCCAAGATACCCCATAGATGCTTGACCTCTGCACCTAGATCTAAACCTGTCGGTCCCTATAAAGGTGTAGCAGTAGGTGTACCCTATCTGCGTGCAAAATACCTCTTCGAAGTGAGTTGATCTATCCTGATATATGTTGAGTCTATCTATGTATAAAGGATAGCCCTCTCCCCCTCAAATATCCTGACCTATGTTTGAATCCCAATAATAGTAAAGTCTCACTACAAGATCTAAATTTGAGTTGCCTAAAGCTCAGCCTCTATGTGATGCAACTAAACCTAGAGAGGAGACTCCTACTAATCTAGAGCTAACTCCTCCTCCTCAGGAGCAACTTGCTCCTCCACCTGCTACTCTATGGCCTACCCCTAGTCCTCTATCCAGGCTCACACTCAATGCGCATTAGATCCTCCTCTGTAGCTGCCTCATCTTGATTCCTACCTAAGCTACCATCGCCCTGCCATAGCCGCATAACCCACCACTGGGTATATGCCTTAGTCACCCTAAAATCTACTATACTAGCATCCACTACTGGAGGGTCATCATCCTCTATCACTGCTGTAACTCGAGGTAGTGGAAGATCCCTCTCTACGGTAACTCACCTGTACAAATCTAGCTGGAGAGGTATATCTTGTTGTAGACCAAACTATCAAAGCACTTGAGAATAGTGAAAGAAATATCTGATGCCATCCTTTAAATTGATAACCCATCAATTATTCCTAGTACAATTCATGAATCTGTCTACCTCTACCCAGGTGGGGCACTCATGATAGAGCCTCCATATAATATCCTTAGCCTACAGGCCAATCATAGTCGATGTATAATGAGAAATATTGATGAGGCCCGGAAATGCCTCCATCATAGCATGTTTTGAACAACTAAAACTTGCCTAAAACTCTATGATTTACTTTATATACTAGTTAAGTTGATCTAATATGTTGTGTATTAATTGTTTGCATGATTGATGTGTTTGGAATATTATATGCTGATTTTTACAGTTTTTGTGTAGTTTTATGTCACTTTGCCATGACCTGTTACATAAGGGATATGCTTAGGCTGATAGCAACACTTTACTATTCTTATTTTGATGTTTCTCAAGCATTAATTTCTTTGAATTTAGCAAATAGTGCAAAGAACTGTTACTATGCAGCAGAAACTAGTTTTCCTATGTAAATTCCAGCCAACTACCAATGAATGGCAAGGCATGGAATTCACACATGAAGAGGAATGAAGGCTATTGCAATCTGATCCTGAGGACTAATCCACCTGAGAAATGCAGCTGAAATAAATTGAAGAGTACATAGTTGGTCATTCCGAAGATCTTCGGATTGAGAAATACAATCTCTTCGGATTGAGCGAATATCTTCGGATTGAGCCACTTAGCTCCGGATTGAGAACAAAAAGCACTTTTTGACCTGTTGACTGATTTTTGATGGTGGAAAAAGGGAAAGAAGGCTGAGGAGGTTAAAGGAAAATATCTCCCATCTAACTTTGTCGTCCTTGCCGTCCAAAGCCACAATTTATGGAAAAGATCCTCTTCTAGGATAAACCTAGGGAATACTGTAGAATAACATGAATTGATTTGCAGAGTATATTTTCTGTTGTAATTAGATTTTAGGCATCTATAAAAGATAGCTCCCATCCAGGTTGAGCTAATAATAATAATAATAATAGAAATAGTAGTAGAGAAAATATAGATAGAGAATAAGCGAGAAAACTGAGACTATTATAGTTCTGTAACAGGTTTTAGCAGCAGATTTGTAATCATGTTCTGAATCAATAAAGTACAAGTTTTTCTATTCATTCTGTTATGTTTGAGTGTGAGTAATATTTAGAGAGAGAGGAACTCATACCTTCTTCTAGAAAAGGAGGTTGGCCACTTCCGGACCTAGGAGGAGGACTAACAGACAGGTTTTGTTCTGATTTTGTTGCAGTAGAATAAGTTGTGAAACTTGTCAATTTCATTCTTTTGTAGTAGTTAACATCCATTTCAGTCCTAATAATTTATTTTCTATTCAAGATACTTTTGTGATGTGATTAGCAGTAGATCTGATTAGTCTTTTTGCTTTCCAACAACTTTCCAATTTATTGCAATTTCCATTTCTAGCAATTTACAGTTTTTTGCAATTTTCCTGCATTATTGTTTTTGTTGTCAACCCCTGCACAGAAGATTGACAACCTTCTATTATAGAGTATTGATAGGACTTAATTTTAGTTTTCATTATTGCAAGAGTAAATAGACTTTCATTTTGCAACTGTAATTAGGTTTCCAATTCTACAACTGTAACTAGGGTTTTAATTCTGCAATTTAATCAGATTTCATTCTTGCAATTGTAACTAAGGTTTCATTTCTGTAATCAGCAATTAGTTTTCATTCTTGCAATTAGATTAAAGTTCAATTTATGCAATTTAGAGGTAGAAGAGACCTAAAAACCCCCACACAATCAGTTCCACCAATAAGACTTGCTGCTCCCAATTGACCTTAAATTATAGCCCTGTTCACTCCTTTCATAGATAGCCTTGTACACTACCCTGGATTGACAAATTCATTGAGAATTAATGATGTGCTTAATGATAATGCATCATTTTGGCATCATTTCTAGGGAGAGTGTTGTTAGAAGGTGTCAACAGTTCAATAGCTATTAATTAGACTGAGTTGTGAAAATTTAGGGTAAAATCTGAATATAACAGTTGGTTAAGTAACAATTATTGACTTATAATTTATGTCATTAAGGAGTAGGCATGAATGAGTAGGCCTAGGGATGAAGAAGGAAAAATTATCCAAAGAGATCCTTGGATTATTCCATTAAGAAGATCTTCATGCCTAAGGGGTGAATCACCTGTGTTTGAACTACCAAAAAAACTAAAACAAAAACCACCAGCTTCATCATCATCAGAATCTCTTGAGCAAGAAAAATTACTAGACTCATTATCAACAGAAGGTTTTGGACCTCTTGAGAAAGAAATTTGGATAGGTTTAACTATTTCTGAAGAACAAGAAATTATGGCAGAAAGAGGCAATCCATATGGGGATGACCAACATGGTCGTGTCCATAATGAAAATGATCAAGATGATCAAGATGTGCTCCAACCTCCTAGAACATTTGAATATCCTATTCTTCTGAATCCCACACAGAACTCTCCCATGAAAACAATCTCACCTTCAGTGCTTCCAACCTTCTGGGGTGTTGCATCTGAAGATCCTGATCAGTTCCTGTTTGAGTTCAAAGTAGTGTGTCAAACCTATGACTATATAAATGATAATCAAAAACTCAAGGTTTTTCCTTCAACACTCAAGGACTCAACATTACGTTGGTTCATGAGCTTACAACCAGATTCCATCCAAACCTGGGATCAAATGGAGACTATGTTTTTAGACAAGTATCAAGAGTATTGTCGAGTAAGGAACAGGAAAGATGAGTTGTTCAGAATTAAACAAGAAGATGATGAAACATTAGAAGATTACCTTGATAGATTTGTGTTTGTTCAAAGAAGGTGTGGACTAGGAGAACCAGAATTGTGCAAAACCATTTTTCTAAGAGGATTACAAGATGAATCCAGAGAGGTATTAGATTTGATGGGAAATGGGGATGTAAGTACTCGTAATATGGATGAGATTGTGGATATTTGCAGAAATTACTCTCACACTAGGCAGAAAAGAAAGAAAAAGAGTACAAATGGCACTGATGTGAAGGACCTAATAGAGGAACTTGCAAATTTTAAGACTGATATCCTGGTACAATTAAACACAGCTCTGGGAGAAATGTCTGCTAAAGCAAAAACCATAGAACCTTTAGCAATTTATTGCCCAAGATGCAGGAATAAACATGCCTTACAGGAATGTCCTCTAAACAAAACATCCATTTCAGCCATTTGTAGTATTTTCTCAAAAGGACATTTGATCGACAAATGTCATCTGCTACCACAACTAAAAAACTGTCCTAGAAACTCAAATAGAAGAACTCAATTATGTGGGACCAAGACAAGGGGGAAACTTTCAACAATATCAAAATACCCCTCGTTTTCCTACAAATTGGGGAAACAACCATGGAAACATGTCTTGGGGACAGTCAGAACCACCCCAACATCCTTGGAATTATTCTCAATGGAAAAATTCTCAAGAATGGCCATAGACAGGTTGGAATAATCCATCCTGGAATCAAAACTAGAATAACCCATCATGGAATCAAAATAACCCACCATGGACTCAGAATCAAAGTAATCCATCTTGGATGCAAAATCAATAGTAGTGGGGTCAACAATACCAGTCCTATCCAAGGCAGCAAAGAAATCAAGGTCAAACTCAGAATTTGTTGCCTGCACCAAATCAAAATTTTCAAGGAAAACCAAATCAACAAATGCAACAGGTGAAACAACCTCAATTACCAGCTCAACCTGTAATAAATCCAAATAACATAAGGCAGGCAACTCCTACCTATATGGCTGATTCTGAAGGAAATTCAGATATGCAAATTCTGGATTGTAGCAACATACAACTACGTTCAGGGAAAGTTTTACCTGAACTTGTTATAATTGAAGTGAAAGAAGATGAAATTCAAGAACCTATTGAACCAAGCAAAGTCAAACCAACAATGGAAGAAGAAGAAGAAAAAATAGAACCACAGGCAGAACAATTACCTTCATCAGGGATAATTCCATACCCTGAGAGACTTAACACTACAACAAAAAATTTTGAATCAGAGTTAGTGAAAGAACTCAAAAAATTAACCATATCACTGCCCTTATTGCAAGCCATTAAGGATATACCTATGATTAAAAGAACTATCCGAGATTTGTGCAATAGAAGAGCAGGAAGAAAAAAGAAAGCATTTCCTAAAACTGTTCATGTTGAAGGAAAGATAGTTGATCTCTTGTCAGGAAAACTAGTACCTCCAAAGTATAGTGACCCAAAAAGTCCAGTTATCATAGTGATCATAAGCTCAGTACCAATATCAAATGTCTTAGTTGATCTAGGAGCTGCAATAAATATCATGACCAAGGATACAATGGAACAATTACAGCTCAAACATCTCAGCCCCACATTCACAGTTTTAGAAATGGCTGATAGGTCAGTTGCAAAACCTGAAGGTATCATTGAAGATGTCCCTATAGAAGTTTCTTCTTGGGAATACCCTACAGATTTTTTGGTTTTACAGCCAAGAAACTCAGCACATGGCTATCCCATTATCCTAGGAAGACCTTGGATTGCAACTGCAACAACCTTTATAGACTGCAGATCTAGAAAAATGACAATTTCAAATGGTATTGACCTAAAATAGATTTCTCTATATCCTCCTGCAAGACCTTTAAGCAATTTCATAGGTCAGTTATGGTTTCTTGACTCATATGAAGAACCATAAGAGGTTATTTCCACACTAGCCACCTTGGTAGTAAGGGAACACATAGAAGACCTCCATGACATAGAAATTTTAGAAAATGAAATAGTCCTAATGAATGTTCTGCATGAACAAGGGTTAGAAGAGGAAGCAACCAATATCAATCAATTGCTAGTGAGAGAAGAAGGTCAAAGTTCTGAAGAAAGGCCATCTATACCATCATAGGAAACATCTATTTCACTACCACATGGGTGGCACCATCACTTGATCTTCCCTTCTCATTGTTCCATACAGGATATGCTTCCATCAGAAATCAATGAGACAAAAACTTCTTATGTCCTCCCATCTCATCATTGTCCTCTTAATTCCCTAGTCAACAATTGTGAAGAAGTAAATTCAGTCCTTCCAAATACAAAACAAATAGAAGTCCAGCCAAGCAAATTTTTGAACATAAATAGCCAGCTTACTAGGGAAGAGGAAGAAAAATTGATAATTATTTTGCAGAAGCATATCCATGCTTTTGCTTGGGATTACAAAGATATGTCAGGGATTCACCTTGATGTATGTACTCATAGAATTTATATTGAAGATGTCAAGCCTGTAAGACAGCCTCAGAGAAGACTGAATCCTGCCTTGAGGGATATTGTGAAAGAAGAAATTGAAAAACTTCTGGAAGTAGGATTCATTTACCCAATTTTTGATAGTCGGTGGGTCTCTCCATTGGTTATAGTGCCTAAGAAAAATGGAAAAATGAGAGTATGTATAGACTATAGAGAACTGAACAAAGTGACATACAAAGATCATTTTCCATTGCCATTCATAGATCAGGTGTTAGATACTCTTGCTAGGAAAGAAATATTTTTGTTTTCTTGATGGATTTAGTGGATATAATCAAATTCAGGTTGCACCTGAAGATCAAGAGAAAACAACCTTTACCTGTCCATGGGGAACATTTGCCTATAGGGTCTTACCTTTTGGTTTGTGTAATGCCCCAACAACATTTCAGCGAGCAGTGTTAGCCATATTTTCTGATCTGACTACCAACAGTGTTGAAATATACATGGATGATTTCACAGTCTGTGGATAGACTTTTGACTTTACATTGGAACACCTTGATAAAGTTTTAACTCATTGTGAAACCTACCAGTTATCCTTAAATCCAGACAAATGTTTTATGATGATGGAGGAAGGAATAGTTCTTGGTCATCACATCTCTCCTCAAGGGATCCAGGTTGATCCAAAGAAGGTGGAAATTATCAAGAACCTTCTCCCTCCTAAAACTCGGACTGATGTCGAAGCTTCCTAGGACACATTGGTTTTTACCGCAGGTTTATTCCCAGCTTTAGCACAATAGGCCATCCCATGTTTGCCCTATTGACTAAAGATTCTGAATTCTCCTGGACTGCAAAGTGTCAGGAATCATTTGAAGCTCTGAAAGAAAAATTAGTAACTCCACCTGTGTTAAGAGGACCTAACTGGACATTACCATTCCACATACAGACTGATGCTTCCAATACTGCAATTGGAGCAAGCATTGGGACAAATCGACAATGGTGAACACTATGCTATCTACTACATTAGCAAGAACTTGATAGGAGCTAAAAAAATTATACCACAACCGAGAAAGAATTCTTGGCAGTAATCTATGCCATCAATAAATTTAGGCATTACATCACAGGTTATCAAATATTCATTCACACAGATCACACAACCATTAAATATTTGATGAATAAGCCTATGGTGAGTGCAAGGATTATCCGTTGGTTACTATTGCTGTAGGAATTTGATATCACAATAATCAATAAACCAGGAAAAGCTAATGTTGTAGCAGATTTTTTGTCCAGGTGCAGAACACAGAGGAAGGGGAATTAGTGGAGGACACTTTTCCTGATGAAAAATTATTTGCTATATCCGTCCAATCACCTTGGTTTGTAGATATAGCCAACTATTTGGTCACAGGGAAAGTTCCCCCACATTTTACTTCCAAACAAAGAAAACAATTGATCAAACAGAGCTCTTCTTTTGAATGGATTCAAGGTATGCTTTTCAAGAGTAGTCCTGACCATGTGTTACGTAGGTGCATCCGAAAGGATGAGGTATATGATATCCTTAGGGCTTGTCATGATGAACCCTCCGGTGGACACTATTCTATAAAAAGCACAATTAGGAAAATTTTAGGAACAGGATATTATTGGCCATCTCTTCACAAGGATGTGAAAAAGTACATCAGGCATTGTGATGCATGCCAAAGAATGGGGAAACCCACTCACACAAATGAAATGCCACTACAGCCTCAAGTGGTTTTAGAACCATTTGAGAGGTGGGGGCTTGATTTTGTGGGACCTATTGATCCACCTTCTCAAGGAAAGGTGCATATTCTGGTATGCACTGATTACCTAACAAAGTGGGTAGAGGTGCGTGCTTTCAAACATGCTCATGAAGAGAAGGTCATTGATTTCTTGTATAACCAAATTTTTTAGAGATTTGGAGCTCCACGGTCTATCACCAGAGACCAAGGACCCCAATTTGCATCTAAAGTTATTGAGGCTTTTACAGAGTTGTATGAAATCAAACATAGGAAATCATCACCTTATCACCCACAAGCAAATGATCAAGTTGAGGTAACAAATAGGAGAATTGGAATGGATCTTGATGAAAATAGTAGTTGTTCATAGGAGAAATTGGCTAGATAAATTACCTGAAGCAGTTTGGGCTTACAATACTACTTGGAAATCCACTACTGGATTCACACCTTATGAACTAGTTTTTGGTAAAAAGCCCCTCCTACCTATTGAATTTGAGCTACTAACATTGCGCACAACATTGGAAATTGGAATTGAATTGTCATAGGCACAAGCGGACAGGATTCTGTAGCTGAATGCATTGGATGAACTTCGGTTGGATGCTCTGCACCAAACTGAAGTAATTCAGGAGCAGAGGAAGTTGTGGCATGATGGCCACCTACAATAGAGAAAATTTTAGCAAGGAGATTGGGCTTTGTTGTTTGATTCTCGCTATGTGGACTTCCTTGGAAAACTAAGGACTAGATGGCTTGGACCATACCATATTGAAGAAGTATTTGACAATGGAGCAGCTCGCCTCTCTCCCATTGATGATTCATGGAGAAAGTTGGTAGTGAATGGACATCGCCTTCGAGTGTACCATACACCTCTGACTAAGGAGGAGTTCTTGCAACAACTTGATAGCTTGGATGCACAATAGGTAGAAGAGATTCCCTCTTCCACCACAATTGCCACAGATTGAGCATAATCATGGATTTCAAGAAAATAGAAAAATACAAAAAAAAAATCAAAAATAGAAAACAAAAAGATGAATAAATTCTGGTTGTGAATTCCTTCATGGGCATAATAAAAAAAAAAAAAAGAGAGAAAAGAGAGGAAAAAAAAAGAGAGAAAAATGAATAACTCAGCAGTGAAAACCTTTTTCTAAGGCACTACTGAGTTGGTATGCATGAAAACCAGTTTTCTGGCATGCATAACCTTGAAAACTTTTGAGTCACCATTGTACAAATTCACCAACTACATTTGTTTTTGAAGTATTGCAGTAAGCCTCAATAGAGCATCAACAAAAGCAGTCATCTTTCAAAAACTTGCATTAACTTGTTTTAACCAGGTATATGTTTCTTGCACTTTTCTCATTGTAAATATTTGATATATAGTATATGACAATTAACCATTAGTATAAAAGTGTTCATAAGAGTTGGCATAAGCAAAACATGTTTTAAAAGAAGAATGTTGGTTTCTGTTGTATCTTCGAAATGACTGTTGCATTGTATCTACGGAATGACTGTTGCATTGTATCTTCGAAATGAAGCTTTGTCTTCGGATTAAAAATTGTCTTCGAAATGACAAGTCCAGCCTTGTCTTCGGATTGAAAATTGTCTTTGAAATGACAAGTCCAACCTTGTCTTCGGATTGAAAATTATCTTTGGAATGACAAGTCAAAAAAAAATTCAACTAGTGGAAGTAGAAAAAAGGGGATACAAGTAGAATTGGTATCGGGATGTCCAACTAGTAAGAAGTGGCAGAAAAAGGGGTACAAGTGGAACTGTTGCCTAAGTTTCAACCTGTAATTAGACCACCCAATACTGTATCCTTGGAGCAGTATAATATAGACATTGCTAACTAATGTATGAAAAGCTTGCCACATAGGTTGAGAAATTGAAACTGGTAGGAAAATAGCTGGAGACAAAGGACACATAAATCAGTGCATTGAATGAAAAAGTAACTGACCTATGTCAAATTGCTAAATTTTTGGTTCAATTCAGAAGACCTACCAGGTTTTATAGTCTCATTCTGAAGGAGAGATATCTGAGATGGCAAGTTATGAGAATTAGCTCAGGTCTCCCCTATAAACTGGAAAAAGTTGAAGAGTTTTTGGAAGCTTACTTCAATAGTCCTACAAAGCAGAAAAACTTGCTATGTGAGTTATTTCTGCACAAATTTTTCATTCCAGAGGATGTAGATTTCCACCCCCAGATTTGCATAGGAGATGTGCAATTGAGAGCTTTTATGTCTACCTTACAAAATCAGTTTTACTGGGACCAAGAAAAAAGGTAAAATAAGGAAATTGAATTAAGAGTTGAATTGTTAGTCAGAGCAATTCAGCCAAATCATCCGATTATCACCAGACAACATTTTCTCATGATGAACAGGGATGATATCAAAAGGATGTATTTGAGAAATTTGAGGGACTGTGTAACTAAATTCTAGAATTTCTGTAATGACAATTTTGTTCCAGCATTATCACATTGCAAAAACAGATGGGCAAAACTTTCCATGTCTTTACAAAAAGGGAGCCTATCTCCCCCATTAATCTGGAATGGTCTAGAAGAAGAGCAGAAGGGGTGATACAACTTATTGAAATTATGCAAGCATAACTGGGTAGGTCTCAGATTTAGGCCTCCAACCATCATTACTCCAGTTCCCTACTATTTTGAAGAGGATCCTCAACCGGATGAGCAGTTTGAAAATTGGCTCAAAAACCTTCAGGAGAACAGAGGATACTATATAGGCAAAAAGTTGTTCTACAGATCATGGAACTTGAATATGGATATCTGTGATTCTATAGCCCAACAGAATGCATGAGGACATGCATTAATATAAGTTGGGGGAAAATGATGAGGCCTGGAAATGCCTCCATCATAGCATGTTTTGAACAACTAAAACTTGCCTAAAACTCTGTGATTTACTTTATATACTAGTTAAGTTGATCTAATATGTTGTGTATTAATTGTTTGCATGATTGATGTGTTTGGAATATTATATGCTGATTTTTACAGTTTTTGTGTAGTTTTATGTCACTTTGCCATGACTTGTTACATAAGGGATATGCTTAGGCTGATAGCAACACTTTACTATTCTTATTTTGATGTTTCTCAAGCATTAATTTCTTTGAATTTAGAAAATAGTGCAAAGAACTGTTATTGTGCAGCAGGAAACTGGTTTTCTGTGTAAATTCCAGCCAACTACCAATGAATGGCAAGGCATGGAATTCACACATGAAGAGGAATGAAGGCTATTGCAATCTGATCCTGAGGACTAATCCACCTGAGAAATGCAGCTGAAATAAATTGAAGAGTACATAGTTGGTCATTTCGAAGATCTTCGGATTGAGAAATACAGTCTCTTCGGATTGAGCGAATATCTTCGGATTGAGCCACTTAGCTCCGGATTGAGAACATAAAGCACTTTTTGACCTGTTGACTGATTTTTGATGATGGAAAAAGGGAAATAAGGTTGAGGAGGTTAAAGGAAAATATCTCCCATCTAACTTTGTCATCCTTGCCATCCAAAGCCATAATTTATGGAAAAGATCCTCTTCTAGGATAAACCTAGGGAATACTGTAGAATAATATGAATTGATTTGCAAAGTATATTTTCTGTTGTAATTAGATTTTAGGCATCTATAAAAGATAGCTCCCATCCAGGTTGAGCTAATAATAATAATAATAATAGAAATAGTAGTAGAGAAAATATAGATAGAGAATAAGTGAGAAAATTGAGACTGTTATAGTTCTGTAACAGGTTTTAGCAGCAGATTTGTAATCATGTTCTGAATCAATAAAGTACAAGTTTTTCTATTCATTCTGTTATGTTTGAGTGTGAGTAATATTTAGAGAGAGAGGAACTCATACCTTCTTCTGGAAAAGGAGGTTGGCCACTTCCAGACCTAGGAGGAGGACTAACAGACAGGTTTTGTTCTAATTTTGCTGCAGCAGAATAAGTTGTGAAACTTGTCAATTTCATTCTTTTGTAGTAGTTAACATCCATTTCAGTCCTAATAATTTATTTTCTATTCAAGATACTTTTGTGATGTGATTAGTAGTAGATCTGATTAGTCTTTTTGCTTTCCAACAACTTTCCAATTTACTGCAATTTCCATTTCCAACAATTTACAGTTTTCTGCAATTTTCCTGCATTATTGTTTTTGTTGTCAACCCCTGCATAGAAGATTGACAACCTTCTATTACAGAGTATTGACAGGACTTAATTTTAGTTTTCATTATTGCAAGAGTAAATAGACTTTCATTTTGCAACTGTAATTAGGTTTCCAATTCTACAACTGTAACTAGGGTTTTAATTCTGCAATTTAATCAGATTTCATTCTTGCAACTGTAACTAAGGTTTCATTTCTATAATCAGCAATTAGTTTTCATTCTTGCAATTAGATTAAAGTTCAATTTATGCAATTTAGAGGTAGAAGAGACCTAAAAACCCCCACACAATCAGTTCCACCAATAAGACTTGCTGCTCCCAATTGACCTTAAATTATAGCCCTGTTCACTCCTTTCGCAGATAGCCTTGTACACTGCCCTGGATTGACAAATTCATTGAGAATTAATGATGTGCTTAACGATAGCACATCAAATATCCCATATGTGGCACTGAATCTTGTGCTCCTCACACTCTCAAGGCCACATGCCTTCGTAACACCGAGTCACATCTATAAGAGCAATAATCTTGGTAGGCAATCCTCTTGGGTAGTCCATCCTAATGTAATCCTAACCCCATATCTGAAGGAGTAGGATGCAAGCAATGCTGGCTCATCCCTTCTGCTAAATCTGATAAAGCTCATCATAACACTGAGCTAGCAGTGCACTCACCCAAGCCATGATGATGGGATCCATGCTATCCATTAAGTCCTAGACCATAGTTGAGAGGTTCCATGGGAACCTTGCTTCAAAACAGTTAGGTAAAATCATGTTACATATATCATGCATAAAAACTACCTATCATCGAGAGAAGACGTTCTCCTGATACCACCAATCCATAGAGATCCTACCATGAATACAATCACCAAATGCTGCAGCTGCATGATCCCAAAAAACCCTCACAAAGACTGCATATCTAACATCAATATGAGAGGACACAATGGGGACTCAATCATAAGGAATTCGGAAGATCATGTATACATCCTCCAGCATGATGGTCATCTCACTTATAGGGATATGGAAGGTATTAGTCCTAGAATACCACCTATGTGCTAGGGCAGTGAGGTAGGCCTGATCTAACATAATCATCGGTAGCCTCATGATATAATGGAGTCCATGAGCATCAAGCTAAGCCCAATTTATGGCATCCATTTGAGGTAGAAGCTACATGAGCAATCTAGGGTCCCGAACCCACATAGATAAGAGCTAAAGTTTAAGATAAATGCCTAAATTAAATGCACTTAATAATAAAAAAGCAATAAAATCCAAAAACAATGCAAAATAATCTAAGATAAGGCTAAAGCTATAAAAAAAATGACTAAATGCACCTAAACATTAAAAAAAATCAAAATTCACACTTCAAAATTTCAAAAAAATCAATTAAAATCTAAAAAATTCAAAAATTTACCTAAGGCTACGTAGCCGCTCACACCAGGAGCGGCCACGCAGTGGCCGCTGAAGTCGACAATGGCCAGCCACCAACAATAAAAAAATTGACCGTTGAAATTCAAGTTGGTTGTTGATGATGAAAAAAACCCCTCTTGGGCCATTTAGGGGCCGCTTTGAGCATCAGCGGCCATGAGGCAACACACCAATGGTGTCCCCCCTCAGCCAAAAATAACAAAAAATTGGATAAATGTAAAACTAAGAAAAACCCACTGAAATTAAACCTAAACTAAGCCTATCTATGATTTCGATTAGTTGCCAACGAGTTTAATTTGGTTCATTTATCGATTAATTAGTGAGGTTCATTTTACCCAATAAAAAAAATAAAAATCTAGGGTTTGAGAGATATTCGTGAGTCATTGAAACCTCTGCTTGTTGATGCCTCACCCTGCTCTGCCATGGTGTCTGAATTTGGCAACATCCCAGGTCACAATTAATCACTCTCACCTTAGAGCTCAAAAGTGCAAATTTCCAGTTGGAAAATAATAAAAAGTCAAAACCTAAATTTTCTTTTATATTTTCTAGTTTTCCTGTAGCTGCTAATGGCATCAGCGACCCACTTTCTTTGGCTGTTGACAATGATAGCAGTCATGATCTGGTTGCTACTGCTGTCAATGGCTAGCCACCAACAATAAAAGGACTCAATTTCTCACCACAAGGAGCCTCAAAATGGATAATTAAACACACCTATCAATCCAAAACAATCAGAAATTGCATAAATACAAAAAAAACAACATAAATTAAAATCTAAAAGCAATATAAAATTTAAATTTACAAAAGAATCAAATAACAAAAAATTCTCAATTGAGCCTCGTATTTAGTTATTTACTCTATACACTTGGCAATTGCAACGACTTGTGATCCATGCAATTTGGCAAGATGAGTAAATTACCATAAGGCCACTTGGGGTAAATTAGTTATGGATGAATTGAGATGCTTCACTTCAATCCTGAAGAAGGCCATGGCGGTCGAAATACCCCATGGGAATGAGGATTCATCTCATTTCTCCTATAATATTTTTCAACAAATCATCGAATATAGTGATTCAAAATAAGCTTGAATAGAATTGGTATCACCTTGATTCCTTAAGAAGGCCATGGCAGTTGGACCGCTCCATGGGATAGAGATGTAGAATTACTAAAAATGGTTAAAATCATGCCTGAGATGGGATATACCCTATAACAACAAAGTAAACCTCTAAAAGGGTCCAAATAATTCATCTTGGTCAAGCGACTCGTCGCTTTATGCATTATCCTTCCCTCATCGACTCATAATTTGAGGGGGTAGTCATAATATCAATAATCATAATCAAAATCAACAAAAGATCACTCGATCATGTCAAATTGCATTCATCTTATGAATCATTGCCAAAAAATATCATAAGCTTACCCTTTGTTGGAAAAAAAAGCAAATATGATAGTTAAGTTTGTAGCTCTCCTCCTTTCGGATCTATAGTAGCACTGAAGTTACCCGATCGTCTGATGGATGTGTGCAAGCTTTTACAAATTTAAGCCTTCCATCCTATTGGAAGTAACGATTCCAGGATGCACACCCTTTCTCATGACTAGGGTATCTAATGTTGATCAGATCAATGATCATCACACACCCTACAATGTGGCCTTAGATGGTCTAATTTTTATTTGCACTATGTTTTACCACAATGCATCCCAAAAAGGAGCATCTATAGATACCTAAAATATGTCATGTTTAGGAGACTACTCATATAGACACATAAAAAGACCATATGAATGATCTTGGACCTTTCCAAGAGCTAGCAGTGGTCCTAACCACTCAAAAAGGGTAGTTCTAGCCCATTTAGGCTTAGCCGCTATCAATCAGAGCGACTATTGAATATGAGAGTGGCCACACCTAACCGCTGCTCTAGATAGTGACTAGGACCAAAAATAGTTTGGCTGTGAATACGGGCTTAGATCACACAGTCTGACTACATCTTGCATTGCTTACGGGTGGATTTTGGCATGGAAATCCTAGAGTTCCTCTTGACTGCCCCTTCAATGCAAATTTGTGATTGATCCTTTCCCCTGGGATGGCTATTTGCATGCAGATCTGGAGCTTGGCTTCTCCAGGAAGCCAAAATCTAGATCTATATTTGAATTAGGGAGGTCTACATATGGACTCTCCCAAGAAAAGAAAATGATCCGTGAATATTAGAATTTTGTGTAGTGAAGCTCTAGTCGATTTGAGAGAGATTTCATACCCCTAGGATGAGTAGAGGAGCTCTACCTAATTTAGCAATGGTTTCTAGCCATACAACCATTCATATTGAATGTGCTTCATCGCCAATTAGTGTACTGACATAAGAGGTGACCCTTGGACATCAATTCAAACAAGGAATATAGTGCTACAACCCCTGGCTTGCATGGATAAAGGTTTCATTTTGTAGCCACTATCCCTGACAGTGGCCCATAGGCATAGCCTAGGGTTTTAAATATTATTATCCAAGTTCTAGTTTAGATATGTTATTGCTTTTTACTTTATTACTTAGTTTTAGCATAGATATGGTTCCTGTAATGCATTTACATCATATTTCTAAGTTTTTCATGCATTTATCACTTAGTTTGTGCTTGCATTTTAATATTATCATGCTCATATATCATGTTTATTGAATATGCTAATAAAACCTCATCATGAGAGGCCGCTCATGCTACTAATAGTATTCTATTATTTCTATGCACATAGGTTACAGGTTTCCAAGACCGATTCAAGGCGTCCAATGCATAAGATCCCTCTAGGAAAGAGAAGGAGAAGGAGGAATCTGTAAGCACTTATACAAGTTTGTGTGTGAGATCAAAAGGTCTGCAAAAGTGCACAACCCTCTTGCATGGGGACATATTCACCATTATTCTACTTGTATATTATTGTATCGAACTGGGTATCCCTCAAAGGGATTGATATGTAACTAGGATTTGCAAGAATTAATAAAAGATCTTTCTTTATTTGTCTTTTTCATGTTATCTGTGCTTTATCGTCTTCCATTGGATATAATATTGCAAGTAGTGTAGGGGTGCGCACTTCCTAGGATCGCACACCACCAAATAAAATGATATATGACTCATATCCCAATTACTATAGGCATATACTATGCATAGGTACTCAAAAAGTTTATGAACTCTCGGATAGATAAATTAAATGGAAGAAAAATAACTATTTTTAGGAATACCATTTTCTACTCTCCAATGAGGAGGTGTTAAAAAATGTATAATATAATCTTGTTGTTAGCTTTTGATGGTGTATGCCAAGGGAGAATACAATCACATGATATGAAATATGCAAAAATGTAAGATGCTAAAATATGCTATTAATGGAAAGTGATGAAAATGATACAATCCAACATGGAGAAAATGAACACTCTAGAACTAATACTAAAGAACTACATTATACCCCATCACCAATCTATATGGTGATCCACACAATATACCTACTACTACCTACAATGATATGTAATCACTCACTATGAGGTCCTTTATATAGAAATATAGATTGCTTGGCCAACACTCTACCTAGTTGTACAAAGGGACACCTTGCACATAGAAACTTGTGCATTTATTATATTCCTTGAAGAAACTAGCTAACTACCCCCTAAAGTAATCTACTACTATAGTTATGTACTAAGGGTGGTACATTTACATGACTCAAATGATATAATATACTCTAACACACCCTATATTACATTATTTGGGTATTGAAGACTTTAGTCTTCAATATGGATCTTCTTCTCTTGAATAGTCTTTGGCTTGCACTGTATGCCTCCTTGGTCTAATTCTTCCTCTTCTTCTTTAGCCTTTTCTTTAGATCCTATTTTTGTACTTTCATAAGTGATTGTACTGCTATTTGATTCCTGTAAAGGTAATTTTTCTTCTTTGTCCTTGTGTACAAAGGCTTATGAATAAAAACTCAAAGAATCAAGATAAGATATTGAATTAGTAGAACTTGAAGCACCAATACTGCATGAGTATTGAAATATATTTTTTAAGTATGACTCACTCAATTCGGTTTTATTTTTTAAGAGTTTCTATTAATCCTTTTTTCTGCATTATCATTCTTGTAATGTTTGTATGTAAGTAATGCCATGTATAACATGCTTACAAAATATAAAGGAAGTATAATGTCATCCTTTTAATTTCCAATTGCTTCGTTGAGTCAAGCTTGTAGATAATGTTCCATGGTATCAAAGTCATCGTCTAAAGCTTCACTATGAATTATTTTTTAAGTAAGATCTAAATATGCTTCACCTTTTATGAGTAGATTCATGATTCCAATTTTTATGGTGCTTGCTTTTTCTTTTCCAAGGGAGTTATTCATGTTATTGTTTGTTGTATTCTTGGAGGTAGACATCCTAATATATTCCTAGATTAGATTATGAAGTGCTTTGATAGTGCCTATATTCTGTATCTCTTTTAGTGTTATGAGATAGGGTATTCTTAGTCCACCTTATAACTCCCTAGTTAAGAGTATATGAATTAATTTGATAAACCTATCCAAGTCTTAGCTTTTGTAGAATCCCTTATTTCTCCTTAGTTAAGAGACGTGAACTAATTTGATAAAACCTTTTTAGATTTAGGTTTTGTAGGCTTCCTTATATCTCCCTAATAATTAGAATATGCTTAGTTCACCTTCTAAGTTGATTTTTTAATGTATTGATAATAATCAACCTTTTACTTTTACCTTATCTATCCCAATGAAGTACACTTTAATGGTTGGATTTATTTTTGTCTCCTTAGAATGAGTATGAGACAATTTTTACCAATTAATTCCAACTCTATATGTAGGCAATTGATTTGTTTTTTTTTTTCCAATAGATTAATTTTCTAAATTCCAATTATATGTATATAGTTTGAAGTAGTATGTTTTATATCTCCCTAATTTTTGGAATATTAGAAAATTGTAGACACCTAAAACGCGTCATGTTGAGGGTGACTACTCATATGGACATGCTACAAGACCATATGGAGGATCTTGGACAGAATCCAAGATAGAGCAATGGTTATAACTACTCAATTTAGGCTTTTTGGCCTAAGCAGTCTGAACCACAGCCCAGACCTGCGATATCCAGTCTAAATCATGGTTGACACCTGTGGTCTATAGTCTAGACCTCAATTATGGCTTGCGGTCTTAACTGAAGTTCAGTTAGGCCTTCCATCCAAGAAAAATCAATTGGAACGACCAAAATATCTAGGAGGCAGTTGAAGGATGAAAGATTCTAGAGGCTTCCATCCCAACTGTCCTAACCAACCTTCTTGGTCTTGGCTTCTCCATGAAGCCACCCCTAGCCCTAGGGGCATGCTATAAATACCCCCTCCAAATGGGGAGAAAGAGAGATAAAGCATTGGAGATTTGAGCAGTGAAGCCCTGGTGAATTGTACACTCAAACTGAGTATACTAAGGGATAGAGCTATTGCACTTGATCCCCGACCCTTTTGCCACTATTCATGATGAATTACATTATGGATTCCTAGGTGCTTAGGAGGATCAAGAAATGCAAATCCGAGTAAACGAAGGCCCTTCACATCGAATTGACCACCAAATTAGTCTAAGGACAACGAAGGCGACCCTTGAACATCAATTTGAACAAGGAGATTGAGCCCACTGCCCCTGATTTTGAGGGTAAAACTCATCAAAGGTCAAACCATGGCTGTCAACCTCGGTTCACAGTGCAGACTGCTCACTAGAGCTGTGGTTTGCAATAGGTGATAGATCACCTTACTCTTTTCTTTTCATTTTGGCAAGTTAGGTTAGATTAGCCATTTTGTTGATTTAATAACATTTTAGAAGACTTCTGACTGTAGAACTAGACTAGATTCACATTTTATGCTTATGTTTCAATTAGGACTAAAATGCTTTCTTTATGCATGTTTATGCTTCATTTTCTATATTTGATCCATGCATAGTGTAGATGCTATTTTACTTTATGCTATTACATGAATCTTGATTCACTTTGCATAGTTTAGCAACTTTCTTTATGCTTTCTTGATTATGCATGTTAATGGTGTCATTATATATTTTACCTAAAAGGGCCTCATCATGAGAGGCTGCCTATCTTTTTGAAATTCTTGTTGTTTCTTGATCGTAGGGAACAGTTCCAAAGGAGAGATAAAGCATCCAATCCCTTCCCCATTGCAAAGAAGAGGGTCATTGACACCCTAGAGCTATTCGTGTCACCCTGAGGGGCATTTTGATCATACCTACCCTTGATAGGGATTAAAAACTATTGTAATTAATGTATCAAATGGGTATCCCTAAGAGGGATGAATCTGTAATTTGACTTCACTGAAATTAATAAAGGATTCCTTGTATTCACGTTATTTCTTGTTATCAAATTATGCATGACTATTTGTGTATTTTTCTTCGATTACGATAGTTAGTTCGGGTGTGAGCCTCTTTGGTGGTTACAGATGATGATCACGGTGGGACTCTGCATTTGTAGCCCCTGAGTGCTGACATTTTTGTTTGTTTTATCTTAGGTTATAACCATAGCTAACATCTACAATTATTTTTTGGCTCACGGCTATCACCTATGGTTTACACTGTAGCCTGTAGACCAGAGCTACGGTTTACAATAGAAGCAGCAGACAATAGAGAAACCACTTGGCAGCAGATCAGGAGTTGAGGTAGGTTCTATTTTCATTCTCTGTTCTGCATTTTCTACTCCGTATTTTTATAGTAAGCAGAAAATCAATGGCAAATTGGGTACATTAAAGGAAAAGTATCAATGAATAAGTACTAATTTGCTTTCGTATTCTTTCCATTAGAAATGCGCTGCTAGGAACAATAGACCTTTGATTGCAGTTTGCCCTAGAATACAGTGACCTTGATAAAATTGTGTGGTCTTTTGCATGCGTGAGACCCAATTAGAGGCCATGTCATCGTAATTGCAATGTCATAACGTCATGTAGGGCATAACATGCATACCTTTGTGAATTTGAAATGTTCCTTCTTATGCATATCATATTGGAATGATCATATGAATGCTCTTTTATGCATTTGTCTTTGTACAAAGTAAAACAAACCACACACACCATGTTTCATTGTAACATCAGTGGCGTTGGGCTCTCACATCCAACCCATTTGATTGAGACCAACAGTGGATGTCATTACCACTTGGTTAGCTCATTTGAAATTATATTATAAGGACCCACTCGTTGCCAAGGCCGATCCAAGAACTGTCCTATCCATGCAAAATAGCACGCACTCATCTTCAAAAGGGTGTATCGATGCACACAGTGTGCTAGGTGAGGGATTGTAGTACCTATGCTACTTTGTTTAGTATGGACTTCATTACCATATTCGGCTTGTTCTAGTATATAGGTGAAAGCCAATTAAACTGAGAATAAAATCCAACGATTTTGCAAAACACGTGAGAGTTTCTCATACTGATACAACACATTTTGTAACAACATCAAATAGTTTAGGGCACATTTTAAAATTTAAAAATAAGATAAGCATAATTGTATACCTTGTTTGATAATAAAATATACATCTAGATGTTAGGTACACTATGGTGGATACACGGGGTGGTAAGCAAAGGCACAAGCCTGAGACCGATGACCAAGCCCCAATCGATTCACAATTACACGTGTCTAGTCCTAAACCACATGAGCAAACTGAATGATGTTAGGTGAGAATTAGAGGAGACAACTCAACACAAGAGGATCCCATTGAGCGTACCCATGATAGACTAGCATCAGTGCATACTATTAGATGTAGATTAGAGCATGGGGCTTCTCAACCTGAGGGTGTTCCACTCGAAAGCCATTATCGAGACCGTAGTGCAAACGCATCCATAGGATCGGCCAAAGAGTATGTTGTGTAGGGGACCAGATTGGTACCCATTCACACTAAGTCTACAGAGTGTACTATACCCCCAACTTTTGAGTATAGAAGGAATAGAGGTCCACCCATTCAGGGGCAAGTAGATGGGCTCCCTGCTGAGTGCAAGTATACCCATACTCCCATGCGTACTATAGCATACAAGATCACCATCGATATGTCGAAGGTGGGAGCTAATGGAACACCATCCCATGAGAGGTGGAGGTATAGATAGCTAGACAGTCTAGGTAGTGTGCTAGAGTAGATAGGCTGCAAGCCTTCAGCTCTGCTCACTCGTGCTCCGAGCGAGCGTAGCGGGAGCATCATTAGAAATACTAGAGAGCATGGATAGGCTTCTAAGCGCCCTCATATCTCGTGTCCACCATCCACATATGGTGGCACGCAACATAGGACACAACATGATACCAATGCCATCTTCATAGAAAAAGGTAAAAGCACAACACATCTGTCTGATGGGTACATAACCCACAAGGTCGCTCGTACAGAGCAAGCATATCAAAGGCCTCCGACGATTGACCAGGTCAAAATATCACATCGACTGGCCTTTGAGTAAAAAAGACAACTCCTCCAAGATCAATTGGAGGATGCTCGCCTAAAGAGGCAGTGCATCAAAGATGAAGATCTTTAGGCATAGAGGTTTACTAGAAAAATGTTATATGAGTAGTGCTTGTGCGAGGAGCGCATCCTCGTCCAGAAGGAGTGTGTAGAGCAGGAAGATAGGTTGGCTAGGGTCGGCCTATACTCTCAAGACGAGCATAGAGAGTAGGTGCATAGGAAGGCTTTTTTGCAATCCGACATGCACCATGAGCGTGCAAGCATTCACACTCATATCACTGCCCATAAAAGAGAGTGACTGCCCTCGATCAAAAATTAGAGGTAGAAACATTATGAGGAACAAGAGGGGAACATATGCAACTAGGAATATCCTGAGAGTTCCCAAGCTGAGGAGGAGGAAGAGCAACACCCTCCACCTTGATAGAAGAGGAATATACCTCCCAGAAAGCCTCTGCACTGACTTAGGGAGGAGGACTTTCTATCTTCTGAGGCTTACAAAGATTTGGATGAGAAGGTCAAGGCAATTGAGAGACAAGGCATGACTATCCAAAAGCCGAAACTGAGGAAAATTCATAATGAACCTTTATATCCCTCAGTACCAATGCCCCCATATCCAGAGCATTTTTAGATGTCCAAGTTGGACAAATTCAAGGGTGATAAAGAGGCGCAAGAACATGTTACGAGCTTTCTAGATGCTTGCTTCCAGATAGAGAACAATGATGCACTATTGTTGTGTACGTTTGTCACGACACTCTCTGGGCCAAAATGAGAGTCGTTTAATCAGCTAAAGAAGAACAACATAACAAAATTTGAGCAATTAGCTGATGCATTTCTTGAACGCTATTCCTTCGACATCAAGAAACAGGGCAACCTTTCTGATTTGGCTGCGCTATCTCAACGTGACGATGAGCCAATGGAATAGTACGAGAAGAGGTGGAGGATATTAATGGTAAAGTTGCCATTATATATCCCTACTACAGAATTAACCTGAATGTTTACAAAGAGTTGTGCCAAGAACATCTCGCTATTGTTGTAGCTGCAGTAGTACGCCACATTCGAAGAATCTTGGGCACAAGCCAAGGTAATTGAGGATATCAAGTTGCAGTAAGGTAAATTGAAGCTAAAAACCTAAAAAGAGGGATATAAGAAGAGTACCTCAAAGCAACAGGGCAAGCAGGCCCATGTGAATCAGGTGGTACTGAATCTCAAAAATGAGGATAAGGGGAAAAAGAAATAGAATTATCAAGCCCATCCTCCTCCTGCGCAATATGACCAGTGCAAATAACTACAAGAGCAAGAATAAAGAGCAACGCCCACCTCGCATATTTACGCCATTGACAAAATCAATGACATCAATATTTTGTTAACTCTGTGAGGCCAAGGCAATAAGATTACCCGAAGTCAAGATGGTTGATCCAAATTAGCCTAAGCCCAAAGACTATTAGAAAGAGTTGTTTTGCATATTTCATAGAGCGAAAGGCCATGGCATCAAGGTGTGTTGGTACTTCAAACACATTGTGCAAAATATGATAGAAAAGGGAGAGCTTGTAGTACCAAGAAATCCCCAGGCACCAGACAACCAAAAAATGGGGATTTTTAAAAATCCATTACCAAACCATGAGGTGCCCTGTAACCACGCTGTCCATGTCAATCAAGTGCTAGTCGAACCACCTACCTAGGGGTTCATCGACACGGTCAATGTTTTTATTAGATATGGGAGGTACGAATAGCTGAATAAACCTCATGCTCTCATTCAAATACAAGCCATGCCCCAGCATTGGTAGGCATAAAATATTCTAGGCCCACCAACGAGACCGGTGGTGACCATTAGGAGTAGGCTGGTTCAAAACCTATAGATGACTCCTGCAAAGTTGTCGATATATGAGCTTATACAACAGTCCCCTAGGCACATGCAGATTCTAATGGACATTCTAAGGTACATTGAGGTACATTCCTAGGATGCATAGGCATTCACAAACTTTGTGGGGCACGTACAATAGTGCTAGGAACCAATGATCCAATTCTACGATCACAAAGTGAAAATAGTTTCTACAAGCGTGACTGACCCGCCACTACATATCATTGCATGTGTTAACCATGTGCCATTCAAAATGGTCTTGATTGACACTGGTTCATCGATTAATATAATTATGACTAAGGCATTGCACCATTTTAAATTGCCTAAATCACTCATCGTACCAACCACATTTACATTGAGAGCATTTAACGATGCACTATGCTCTATAGTTGGCACGATTGTCCTACCTATTCAGGTGGGACTAAAGACCATTTACATAATGTGTTATGTGATAGAGGGTGTCTTGCAGTATAACATCCTGCTGGGGAGACCTTGGATTCATGAAATGCGTTATGTTCCCTCGATATTGCATTTGTGTGTCAAGTATATACATGAGGGACAAGTTCACATGGTTTCATCAGATGAAGAACCCTTCAAGTTTGTGAACTTAGCAAATTTTCTAGGGGGTTTCGTGATCCCATCAACGCACTTGGACATATGACCCCAATCATCAGTGAGGGTTCCAAGAGGTAAATAGGCAGTGCATGTTCAACCATTGGTATCTGTATCAAACAGATCTAAACATACCACTACAACTTATCTAAGACCAAGTGCATCGACAATATGTCGAAATGATGAGAAATTAAAGGTAAAATTGGGCAAGAAAGAAGCAAAGAATGTGCATGAACCAGTCACCACTGAGGCTGCCACTCCCATGGAGATGGAGGAAGCCCAGGATCAAGTCGAGGAGGCATCTCAGCCTACTTTTCCTGCATCGTCATCAGGGTCATCTGCACCCTAGGTGACTGTTCACCTAGCTAGTACAGGTCTGGGTGAATATCTTGTGCAAAATGTGACCTTCGGTCCTATTTTAAAGATTGCACGAGATATGGGTTGACCAATAGCCCATCGATACCCAATTGGATCCATAGTACCATTGGATGAGCCACCCAACCAAACAAACTTCATTTATGCCAGGTTGGATCAAGTTCTAATGCGGGCACCCATGGAGGTGGATGATGACGAACAGTTCACGGTGAACGTTTGGTACTTGTCCAACCTCGAGTATGCCATGTGCATTTTTGAGCTCTATCATTGGCATGGATACGACCTTGGTATTTTTGAACAAGGATGAAGAACCCATCTTGAACCATGTTATCAATTGGCAACTGATAGGTTCAGATTGGGATTGCAGATTCAACGACATGATGATTTACTAGCTGCATCATTGGATTGTTTATACCTCGGTCTAGGGGGACAACGTGGATTTTAATCTGTATCATCCTAACATGTATAGCCTTTGGGGAAATAACCCAATGGTATCAGTCATCACCATTGAGAGATAAAATATTGAACATGAAGAGTTCTTGGAGAAGAACCCCAGAGGCAACCTAGGTCATCAAAATTGTATCACAACCAATGATACCGATATGCAGAGGCACAACCCCATCATTCTAGGAAATATCGATTCATGAGATCTTTGTAGTGAATATGTAGAGGAGTCCACTTCCAAAATGAGTAGACCGAGTTATGATGCAGATAGCGAGTCCTCAAATGATGATCAATCCG
This sequence comes from Wollemia nobilis, assembly GCA_028583015.1. Classification (NCBI taxonomy): domain Eukaryota; kingdom Viridiplantae; phylum Streptophyta; class Pinopsida; order Araucariales; family Araucariaceae; genus Wollemia; species Wollemia nobilis. The sequence continues at coordinate 2,626,624 of JAQPPZ010000861.1, read as the reverse complement.
AAGAGGAAATTGATCGAGCCTTCGTGGTTTCAGCATTTCTACGCCATTTGCTGCCTAGAGAGCAATTATATGAGAATTTCATGGTCGATAGTGATTATGAAGATGAGATAGAGTAGGTCTACTTAATTCCTTGTCTAGCTAATCTCCTAATATTCGTGGACACGATAGAGTGGCCTGCTCATAGTAGCAATCATAGCGATGAGGTTGAGATGACCAATTCGAGGCTAGTATATCTGCTACATCTATTTCCTGTGGAGTTGAAGTATGTTATAGAAGAGGTGCCTCTTAACATAGATTGCTTTGAAGAGGAAGCAGATCTAGTTTTTGCACCGATGTCGTATGATCATTTTATCCGGTCTATCTGGATAGTGATGATAGCGATCGTAGAATCAGATACATGGGGCCACATCTAGTAGATTGCCCCTTACATATGGGGGAAGTTAAAGATTATATCTTTACAGTGATGATGAGGATTCATTGGATATGGCCTATTTGAGGCCTCATCACCTGCATAATCAGAATCCACCTCAAGGTCTGCCACCTATTACAGTTGCGGGTTTGCGTCGAGAGATAAATCTCCAAGGCCGTCTCAGGGAAAGAATAAATTTTGAAGAGGAATATCAAAGGCTCTTTCACTAACCACATACTTATGCCAAGCTACTTGAGCTGAGATATCCTATTTTAAAGTCAGTGCATAGAGAGGATCCGGTTGTTTGGTAATCTCATAGGGAGGACCCTTTCGTCCCCATGCCCTCTGAGCCAGATCTTGGGCACAGAAGCTACACAGATGATGTAGAGTTTAGCCTGTGTGGTCTTGGTTATTAATTCCATTCCATCAGCATGGTCTCCATTGATTTGACCACTCCACTATGCAATCCAGTAGATTTGTCCAAGACATTGCATCTAAACATGGATGCTATCGATTAGGATCGCACTAATTCGCCAGTAGAGCATGAAGATTTCTTTTTGAATGAAAAGATGCTGCAACCATTTCATTTTGGACCAAGCTACGCTTATGATGTCTATCACACATAAAATGCTTCTAGTGAAGAACATATAAATCCAACTAATGACATCCATTTGATCCCTACGCCTCATCAGCTTGAGGAGGGATCCCATATGTCAATAGAGGAAACCTTCGAAGTGGATATCGGTAACGATCCCACAAATCCAAATAAGGTTAAATTTGGAATGAGTCTCACTCCAGATGAGTGTGCTAGCATCATCCCTCCACTGAAAGAGAGACCTAACCTTTTTGCTTGGACATACAAAGATATGCCCGATCTAGACCCGAAGTTGGTTACTCATAAAATTTCCCTAGAATCGTCCAAGAAGCCCGCCAAGCAAAAGCTCAGAAATATGCATCCAACAATAGCCTTAATGGTGAAAGATGAATTGCAAAAATTATTGGATGTAGAATTTATCATTTCCATTGACTATCTAGAATGGGTATCCAATATGGTACCTATAGAAAAACCAGATGGAAGGATCCGTATTTGTACGAATTTTAGAGATCTCAATAAGGCAACACCTAAATATTCATTTTTGTTGCCCAATATCGATGCCCTAGTAGACTCTACAACCGATCATGAAATGCTCTCCTTGATGGACAATTTTTTTGGTTACAATCAAATTCGGATTAAGCCCGATGACCAGCACAAAACTACGTTTATAATGCCATGGGGAAAGTTTTGCTACAAAGTAATGCCATTTGGTCTCAAAAACGCTGGTGCTACATACCAGCAGGTCATGACATACATTTTTCATGACTGTATGCATAAAATTCTAGAAGATTATATCAATGATTTGCTAGCCAAGTCATTGCTATGAGAAGAGAATGTGGAGGTCTTGAGGAAAGTCTTCGATCGCCTAATAGAGCACAACAACATGCTGAATCCTAAGAAGTGCATATTTGGAGTAACTTCTGGAAAATTGTTAGGGTTCATTATCTCCAAGAGAGGCATCGAAGTACACCTAGCGAAGGTCAAGGCCATTTTGGAAATGCATCCTTCCACCAATATTAAGGAATTAAGGAGCCCCTAAGGCAAGGTAGCTTTGATAAAGCGATTTATCGCCCAACTATCGAATAAATGTCGACCCATGAATCGACTGTTACATAAGGGTGTCCCATTCAACTGGGACAAGGACTGCAAGGTAGCCTTTGTTAGCGTACTGTTATACTGTTACTCTTGTTTGCTAACATATTATTTGTCCTACTCTTGCATTTGTTATCTCGTTATAAAAAAGTGCTTATTGTAGCTGGTTCATTCCGGCGGTTCTCCATTGTAATCTTATTTAATGCAAAGCTGAATAATAATCATTGTTCCGAATTCTTACATGGCATCGAGCCGGGGGCGAGGTGAGGAGCAGAGTGCGTTTTTGATTCGGGCGCGTTTTTTTTTCGCGATCCGTGCGTTAAAAAAAAAGAGACGTGCGGGGACCTCGCGCGAGAGCGGGGAGGAGCGAACGCGCGTCCGATTCGCGACGATCGAGCGCGAGCCCGCGCTCTGCAAGCCACGACGCGCCCACGCACGACAGAGCGCAGCGCTTCGCAGGCCGCGACGTGCCCACACGCGCGAGCGTCACGCGTCGCGCAGGGTACTGTCGAGGCCCGTGCCCGCGCGACAGGACTGTCACGACAGAGCGCGCGAGCAGGCCTGCCGGGCCGGACCCGCGCGCGGCAGTCGAGGAGGGGAGAACCCCCCCCAAATCCCCCGTGCAGCGCAAACGTTGCGCGTTGGAGGGAGGACGCGTCACGCGTCAACGGACGCGCGCACGCGCGCTCCCCGAGGTGGCCCCGCCCCCCCTCCCCACCCACGCGCGACGCGCGATCTGCACGCGCGCGCTCCCCGAGGTGGCCCCCCCCGTCCCCACCCCCACTCCCCGAGGGCACCCGCACCTCTCCCCGCCCGCGGAGCGGGAATTCAAATTCCCGCCCGCGCGGGAAATCGGAGGGGGTATAAACCCCCCCCGCGGGACTGCGTCCGTGAGACGCAGTCATTGCGCAGAAGGGCCGAGGGCCCTCTAGCCCGAATCCCTGCGCGCGGGGCTGGCCCTGATTTTTTAAAAAAAAAAAAAAAAAAAAAAAAAAAACAACGGGCAGAGAGCGGAAGAGGGCGGTTAGACGTAAGCCCCCCGGGCCGAAAAAAAAAAAAAAAAATTTCTCGCTGCGACTTGCAGAGAGGAAGCCGAGCCGGAGGCTGTTGCAGAGGGTGTTGAAAAGGGAGGTGACTTGCTGATCTTTTCGGATCAGCCCGCTGGCTCACGTGGTCGTGAGCCGTGCGGTAAGGCTCAGGGAGCCTACAGGTCGGGGGTTCGAATCCCGCCGACTCCCCCAAGGTATAATTTTTTTTTGTCAAAGTCATTTTTTTATTATTATTATTTTTAATTAAAATTTTTAATTTTAATTTTTTTTTTAATATAGTTTTTAAACTTTAATAAATTAAATTTAATTTTAATTTATTTTTTCTAAAGTTTAAAACTATAGAAATTAAAATTATTTATTTTAATTTTAAAATTGATAATAATTATAAAAATGCTTTGTTAAAGAAAGCCTTTTAAGGGGGGATTTTTTTCAAAAAAATCAAAGGGGGATTGAGAGTAATTTTTATGAAAAATAGCAATTTGGCATTGTAAAAGGTGCATTTTCGGCTGTGACCGACACCTTGTGGGTTATTCTAGTGGGCATTTTTTTTGTTGTATGTTGCATATTTCATTTTTGCACTATAACATTAAAAATTAAAATCAAACACTCCCTAAGTCCCCGGAATATAAAACCCATCTGTGCAATTTATTTGCACTGCAGCGTTCGGTATTTGCGATACCTCTGGCCAGCACTTACAGGTAAAGCTGTCGTGATTTGGCTACTGTATCCGCCGCCTAATATAGCTGCTATAACGACGTCTGAGCTTGTTCTCTATAAATCGTCGGGGAGGAATAAGTACGCCATTTTTGCATTTTTTCCTCCATCCACTACCCTTTATCGCACTTGTGTTTAGGCGTAAATCCTGACGAAGTATTCTTCATAGTGTTTAGGGGAAGTTACGCCCCACGCATGAGAAGAATCTTCTATGGTAGGTGCCATCAACAAGGCGATTCCCTTTCGGTACCGCTTATGTTCCACGTATCGTATGATCTCTAAAATTCACCTATAGTCTCCCTCACGTAAGGGCGGGTGATTTTTGTTGATCTTTCTAAATACCTATAGTTTCCCTCACGTAAGGGCGGGTATTTTGTACGGTATATTGGCCTAGCAAAAGGTATATCGAAAGGGGGACCAATTTGGTGATATAAGGAACCTTCACTATGGCCGTTGTTGCAAAATTGATGATTGATCCGCATCAGTTATTGAAAGGTCCAAATTATACACCATGGAAACATAAGATGAAGGCTATTCTCCAAATGGAAGATTTGTGGGATATTGTTACTTGGAGTAGCAACAAGGCCTTCACCAACAGCGAGGATCCACGGGTCCTTCAGCGAGATCAGATTGCTTTTGACAAGAAAGACAGGAGAGCAAAGGTGCTCATTTTGTTTCTTGTTTCGGATGAAGTGCAACCTCATATAGCTGATAAAGCAAGTGGTAAAGAGGCATGGGATGCCCTTAGAACCATCTATGAGGGGAAGAATGAATCCACCATTCTTCATCTTCAACAACAACTTCATAACTCGAGTTTGAGACAGGGTGAAACAATTGAACTCTTTCACGTGCGAGTGTCCGAGTTGAAAGAGAAATTGAGTTCTCTAGGAGATACCGTGGATGAAAAGCTTCTCATTTCACTTGTGATGAGAGCTTTACCTTCTTCATTTGACATGTTGATAACCTCCATCCAGGTGTCCCAACGACAAATTACCTACATCGAGTTGGTCAATCTGCTTCAACAACAGGAGGCACGCCAACTTCACAAGGATGATTCTTCCAATACGGCCCTATACACCAACAGGCAGGGGTTCTAGGAAGAAAGGTAATGGGCAAAAAGGAGGCAACTTTCGGAAAGGAGGAAATTCTCAACAGGATACGAAAGGAAAAGGCAAGCAACCTCAACAGAAGAAGAGGTGGTGCAAGATCTGTGAGAAAGACAACCATGACACCAACAGGTGTTGGCATAAGAACAAGAAAAAAGGCCAAAACAAACCACAAAATAAGAACAAGCAACCCCAGGTGAATGTTGTTGTTGAAGAATCTGACTCAGATTCTGAATGGGCACACAAGGTGCTCATGACTACCACAAATTCCACTCAGAGGGATCCTATTTGGTATGTCGATTCTGGAGCTAGTAAACATATGACTGGCGATAGATCGTGGTTTGAATCATTTGTGGCCAAGGAGGGCAAACCTGTCACCATTGCTGATGATAAAACCTACAGGGGTTCGGGGAGAGGGTACGGTTTCGGTCACTCTTCCCGATGGCAAGTGTCGGATTGACAAGGTCCTCTATGTTCCGGGATTGGCCAACAATTTGTTGTCGGTGACACAAATCCCGGACAGAAATATGGTTGTCAACTTTCGTGTTGAGAATGGAAAGAAGTGTTGTACAATTACCGGGAAGGGTAAGCGGATTGCACATGACTTCATATAAGCATGGCTTATTTGCACTAGATGCTATCTCTACTCCACATGTTGCCATGATTGTCTCTACCAAGGAGGCAACTTCCCTATGGCACAAGAGATATGGGCATCTTAGTTATGGCTACTTACTTGAGCTCAGCAAGTATGAGATGGTAAAGGGTCTTCCTTCCCTTTTTGCCACATTGCCAGTGTGCTCGATCGCTAGCGGGAAAGCGACATAGAGTACCATTTGAGAAGAGCTCTACAAGAGCACGAAAACCTCTGGAGCTAATTCACACCGATCTATGCGGTCCTTTCACACCCAAGAGTGTTGGAGGGAAGAGGTACTTTCGGTTATTCGTAGATGACTACTCACGAAAGATGTGGGTTTTCTTTCTCAAGCCGAAATCCGAAGCTTTTGCATTCTTCCAGCGAGTTCAAGAAATCCGTTGAGAAGGAGTCAGGGGCTTCTATCAAAACCCTCCGCTCAGATCGAGGGGGAGAGTTTACCTCTAATGAATTTTTTGCATTCCTAGATAAGCATGGGATCAAGAGACAGTTAACAACTGCCTATACTCCTCAGCAGAATGGAGTTGTTGAGAGAAGGAATCGTTCTATCATGGAAATGGTTCGTTGTATGCTCACAGGTGCAACTCTTGGGCAACAATATTGGGCAGAAGCTGTCACCACTGCAGTGTATCTTTTGAATAGGGCACCCACAAAGGCCCTAAAAGGAATGACTCCACAGGAAGCATGGAGTGGTCGAAAACCCTCCATATCTCATCTACGTATCTTCGGGTGTCAAGCTTTCATGCACATACCGAAAGAAAAAAGGAAGAAGCTAGATGAGAAAACACTGAGATGTATTTTTCTTGGATATTCTGAGCACTCTAAAGGATATCGGTTGATAGATCCTTTGACCAAGAAAATTCATATCAGCGAGAGATGTTGTCTTTGATGAAGCTTTCACATCACGAGAGCACATCTACGGTACACCAGGATATTGTGGAACCTAAGGAAGAGGAGATTCCTTCGTCAACACAGACAGGAGGTCCTTCTACATCTTCTTCACCACCACCGAAGCGGAATCCTAAATGGTGTACAAATACAATCGAGAGATGCAAATTTATCCACTCCTCCCAATTTGAATTTGGATAGACCTCATACACGCAGTATGGCTCAAAAGGAAAGAGAAGCCAGAGAAACCGGTGAGGTTGATGATCTTTGTCAATCTTTTGAGGAACTTTCCGTGACTCCAAGTAGAGAAGTTGAGGATATGGATATTGATGATGACAGGGCATTCATGTCTACCATAGATAGTCTTGAACCTGCATCAGTGCAAGATGCTCTTAGTGAGCCTCAGTGGAAGGCCGCTATGGATACAGAGTATGAGTCTCTGATGAAGAATAAAACTTGGAAGCTTGTTGATCTACCGCATGGAAAGAAACCTATTGGCTGCAAATGGGTATACAAAGTCAAGTACAAGGCGAGATGGAACAATTGATAAGCATAAGGCCCGTCTTGTTGCAAAGGGCTATGCTCAAAAGGAAGGCATCGACTATGAGGAAACTTTTGCACCTACTGCTCGGATGACCACAATTCGGGTTATGTGTGCTATGGCAGCACAATATGGGTGGAAAGTTCACCAAATGGATGTCAAAAGTGCCTTTCTTAATGGTGATCTCCAAGAAGAAGTCTATATGACTCAGCTTGAAGGATTTGAAGTGGAAGGCCAACAACAGAAAGTTTGCAAATTGGTTAAATCCTTGTATGGTCTGAAACAAGCTCCTCGAGCTTGGTATATAAAAATGGACAATCACCTAATGCAGCATGGATTTAAGAGATGTCCGTCAGATGCAAACCTCTATTTCAAGAAACGGGGTTCCGAGATAGTGTTGCTTGTACTCTATGTGGATGATCTGCTCATTACGGGGAGTTCGAGAAGATATGATCTCTCTTGTCAAAAGAAACTTGTGCAAATCTTTTGAGATGACAGATCTCGGACTTCTCCATTACTGTCTTGGTCTGGAATTCAGCCAGAAGGAGCACACCATCAAAGTGTCTCAAAAAAAGTATGCCAAGACATTGCTCGGTAAATATCGCATGACTGACTGCAAGCCAATGGCAACTCCTATGGAGAATGGACTTCAGTTATCGCGATATGATGACTCACCTCAAGTAGATGGCACTCTCTATCGACAGTTGATTGGGAGTCTCATATATCCGACCAATACTAGGCCGGATCTCGTATTTGCTTGTAAACTATCTTTCGAGGTTCATGCAGGAGCCTAAGATTACTCATTGGAAAGCAGACAAATGTGTTCTTCACTATGTCCGTGGTACTATAGAATATGGCCTAGAATACAAGAGGAACAACAAATTCTTCTTGCAAGGATACACGGACTCCAACTATGCCGGATCATTTGATGATCGCAAGTCAACTTCTGGATACATTTTTCATCTGGGATCCGGTCCTGTCTCTTGGCACGACAAGAAGCAACAGGTGGTTGCTATTTCTTCAACGAGAGGCAGAATATCGTGCCGCACGTGAAGCCGTGTGCGAAGTGATATGGTTACGTCGCATTCTGACAAGTATGGGCCATCCATCAAAATCTCCAATACACTTGTTTTGCGACAATCAGGGTGTTTTGAACCTCGTCAAGAATCCAGTCCATCATGAAAAAACAAAGCACATTGACACACAATGTCATTTCATTCGAGAGGAAGTTCCAAAGCATCGAATTCAACTTCAGCACATTCCCACAGATGCTCAAGTTGCAGACATTTTCACTAAGGCACTTGGACGTGTCAAATTTGAATTGTTTCGCAACTCACTTTGTATTGCAAAATAATGTAAGGGGATGTTAGTAGTCTAAGTATAGCTATTAGTTATTACATTACCCAAATAATGTAATAAAGGGGGATGTTAGCGTACTGTTATACTGTTACTGTTTGCTAACATATTATTTGTCCTACTCTTGCATTTGTTATCTCGTTATAAAAAAGTGCTTATTGTAGCTGGTTCATTCCAGCGGTTCTCCATTGTAATCTTATTTAATGCAGAGCTGAATAATAATCATTGTTCCGAATTCTTACAGCCTTCAATGAGATAAAGCAATACCTGGTAACGTCGCCAGTGTTAGCTCCACCAAGGCCAGAAGAGCCTTTTCTGCTATATATATCGATAACAAACTTTGCGTTAGGGACCATGTTGACCCAAAAGAATGTACAAGGCAAAGCACAAGCCATATATTACATTAGCCGAACCTTGGTGAGTTATGAGCTAGGATATGCATATGTGGAAAAGCTATATTTAGCAGTAGTGTTCACTACCAAGAAATTGTGGCACTACATGTTAAGTCACACGACATATGTGATATCAAAACAAAATTCTTTGGAGTATATGATGAGCACAACATATCATAATACATGTACTGCAAAGTGGATCATGTTATTGACAGAATTCGATCTAGAATTTGTAAGCCATAAGTCCATTAAGGGACAAGTCATAGAAGATTATTTAGTTGAGGTGTCACTATCCAACAGTAAGCCTTTGACAATCGAGCTTCTAGATGATGTAGTTTTTGTAGTATTCGAAGCTCTCGAACCTAAAGAACCAGAGAACAATGCTCATATGACTTTGTTCTTTGATGGTTCAAAGTGCGAGCAAGGAGCTGGCATAGAGATAGTGTTTTTCACACTACAAGGAGCTCTAATGCCCTTGTTGTTCAAACTAGACTTCGTGTGCACCAACAATAATGCTGAATATGAAGCCCTACTTTTGGGCCTTCATACAATCGTTGCCATGAATATCAAGAGATTAAACATCTTTGGTGATTCCCTGCTCATAATTAACCAAGTGAAGGGGCTATTTTAGTGTCGATGTCTGATACTGAAAGCCTATAAAGATCTTGTTGCCACATATCTAGCTAAACTGGAATGGTACAACATTGAGGCAATCCCTCGTTCGTCAAATAGATTCGTAGACACCATGGCTTCTTTGGGATCCTTAATCCCTCAAAATCCATCTGTCGACTTCACTACCATCCATGTCAAGATGCTCTCGCATCCTATAGTAGAGCGTGCAGCCTTTGATAACAAATAATCAGTCAACATGATTAGTGTGGAACCAAAAGCTGATTGGTTCTGCAAAGATGATGAATTTCTCAAGAAAGCACCCTAGGGGTCTTTAACCTCCCAGAGTCCTGTGGGGAGTGGCACCACCATTCACCACAAGGTTTTCTCCCAGTATGCATTTGTAAAAGTAAATATGTAGGGGGTACAGGTTGTCTTAGTGATCGAAGCTGAGGCTCATTAGAATTGGATGTCACAAATTCAAGACTTTCTAAGACTTGGTTTTGTCCCGAAGGGACTGTCGCGTACCAGAAGACACATTTAAATAGAAAGAAAATAAATTTATCTTGATAGGAGACATTTTGTATCGCCAGAGTTATAATGGAGTTCTTCTTCATTGTCTTGATCCCCAAGAGTCATCTTGGGCAATTTTAGAAGCTCATGACGATACGTACGGAGGCCATTTCAACGACATGGCCATCATCAAGCGCATCCTTCGAATGGGTTATTATTGGGCCACTATGGAGAAGTATTGCAATGTGTATGTCAGGAAATGCATCAAATGTTAGCATCATGCTAATCTTACGCACCTGCCATCATAGGCCTTACAACCCATCCAAGCGGCTTGGTCATTTTCTCAGTGGGGGTTTGATCTAATTGGGAAGATCTCTCCTTCGTCATAAGGCCGACATACATTCATCATTATGGCTACTGAGTATTTTACAAAGTGGGTGGAAGCCATTCCCTTAAAAATTACCATGGGAGCTCGCATAGCAGAGTTCATAATGGAGCATATCATAAGTCATTTCGAGGTACCATCCAAAATAGTTTTGGATAATGGAACTTCTTTTAAGAACAAAACTATGCGAGCTTTAACCTCTAAGTACCACATCAAACATAGTTTTGCATCTCCATATTATCCACATGCAAATGGGCAAGCTGAGGCCTCAAACAAGACTGTGGTAGCCATATTGAAAAAGACAGTGCAAGAACACCACAAGGATTGGCATACACAGCTGCCCCTTGCATTATGGGCTTATAGAACTAGCATTCGGACTCCCACTGGGGCAAATCCGTTTTCACTAGTATATGGCATTGAGGCCATTATGACCTTAGAGTTGGAAATTCCAATGCTCCACATTGCATTGAAAGAGTTCATCGATGAAGACACCGCGCAGTAAGCTTATCTAGATCAATTCACACTGCTCGATGAACGTCGTGTGAATGCCCTTGAGCATCTCCGTGTTTATCAGGAGTGACTCAAATGAGATTACAATATCAAAGTCCACTAGAGATATTTTGAAGTTGGGGATCTTGTGCTAAAATAAAACCAATAGAACTCAAATTTTCTGCCCTATATGTGAGACAAATTTATGGCTAATTGGCTAGGACCCTATATCATATCTGAAAAGATTGGTCCAGGTACCTATCGCTTGATGTCGCTAGGGGGTGTTGAGGAGCTTGAACCTCTCAACATCATCCATATTAAGGCATTCTATGCTTAGAGAGTGTAGCAAAAAAATCTCCAAAGGCATCTATAAGCCCTTTGGTCAGTCAAAAGGCACCAAGGGGCACCAAGTATTTCTAAGATTGCTTGGTCAACCTAAAGACTCCAAGCTCTCATTCGAGTGATTTGGTCATGTTAGAAAAATATCCAAAGGCATCTGTAAGCCCTTTGATTAGTCAAAAGGCACCAAGGATTTCTAAGATCACTTGGTCAATCCAAAGGCTTTGAGGGTTGCTTAAAGCCACTCGGTCATCCCAAAAAGGCACCAAGGATTTCTAAAAATCACTTGGTCAACCCAAAGGTTCCAAGGGTTGCTTAAAGCCATTCGGTCATCCCAAAAAGACACCAAGGATTTCTAAAAATCACTTGGTCAACCCAAAGGCTCCGAGGGTTGCTTAAAACCACTTGATCATCCCAAAAAGGCACCAAGGATTTCTAAAAATTGCTTGGTCAACCCAAAGGCTCCGAGGGTTGCTTAAAGCCACTCGGTCATCCCAAAAAGGCACCAAGGATTTCTAAAAATTGCTTGGTCAACCCAAAGGCTTCGAGGGTTTCTTAAAGCCACTCGGTCATCCCAAAAAGGCACCAAGGATTTCTAAAAATTTCTTGGTCAACCCAAAGGCTTCGAGGGTTGCTTAAAGCCACTCGGTCATCCTAAAAGACACCAAGGATTTCTAAAAATTTCTTGGTCAACCCAAAGTCTCTGAGGGTTGTTTAAAGCCACTTAGTTATCCCAAAAAGGCACCAAGGATTTCTAAAAATCGTTTGGTCAACCCAAATGCTCTGAGAGTTCTTGTAGCTTCTCGATCATCCTAAAAGGTTCGACGCCCTCTTGCTGAGAGTTTGGTCAACTAAAAGGTTCCAAAGGTGTCTGTAAGACCTTTGGTCAATTCAAAAGGCACCAAGGATTTCTAAAAATTGCTTGGTCAACCCTAAAAAGCTCCAAAGGCATATATACTCGTCGTTTGGTCAAATATGAAAGCTCAAAAATGTATAAAAATTTGAAAATATATAAAATTCCCAAAAAAAAAATTGTAAAGCATAACATCCAAAAACATTTGCTTTTGCAGTTTGCATTTTCATATATGCATTCACATCATCATATTGCATTTAGGCATTTGTCATTCGTTGCATTCCATAGTAGAGTGTAATGTGTCTATAAAAATCTTACAAATGATCGCACGTTTGTGTTTCAATCATGCACCCTTGCATTTATCATAATTAATTGCATTCACACACGATACCTATTGCGGAGAAACATGTATGTATATTAATTTTTCCAGTCACTCAGCCATACCTAGTGGGTTCTTCAGATATTGTAGAAATCTTGCTTTGCTATTATAGACAAGGTCATTAGTTGGGATAGTGCCTCAACATATCAGAATCCCGTCACTAAGCAAAATAATATAAAATCTTGTTAAGACAAGAGATTCTGAAAGCTGCAAAAGTAGTCTTAGGTATCTAGAGAGATGGGTTTCATGACCTGCTTATCTTACAAATAGTCGGTTTAGAAAGGTGTACTTTGGTAAAAGGAAAAGAATTTCCACTATAAATCCCAAAGTCACAAAGTTTAAATCCCAAGTTACAAAGTGCAAAAGTAAAAATTTCAAGTTCAAAATGTAAAGTGACATAGTGAATCAAAAGCACTATAAAAATCCCTTGCTCAAAGAAAATGGTAATATGTGGACTAACAATGATTTTTATCACTACATATGAACAAGTAAGAAGGGTGAGAACTTGAATCCATGGATTGTCCATCTTTTGAAAGCCATAGAGTGATCCCCGATCGCAACAATGGGTTGGAAGAGTCCCGCCTGCAATCAAAGGGGTAGTTCTATTGGGTGATCCCCAAATGTAGCAATGGGTTGAAAGAGTCCCGCTTGCATTTGGAGGGGTAGCCCTAATCAATTTGCAATATGAGCTAGCTCTAGGTACCTAGGATTATCTAGTTGTATAAGTCTAATCAAAGTTGAAACAAGGATGGTACGATCGTATGAGGAACCCTATCTCACATATGGGTTGAAAGAGTCCCGACTAACATACGGGGTATGCTTATGATCTATTTGAAAATACTCACATGCACACACAGGGATAATGAATAGTTGGGTCTATCACGACAAAAGCCTTGTACAGTTAGTAGGTGATTTTTGGAGAAGTCTACTAGGGTGTTTGAGTTTCAAGGAAAATCCCAAAAAGTTCTCTAATAGCAACAAGATACCAAATATCATTAAACATCAAAAATACAAGTCATTCATTCATCAGAATGTATTTTACAAAGCACAATAAAACATATAGGATAGATACCGCATGAATATCAGAAATGATTTTTAGACGACCACTGACTATATAGTGCAACAAATAAAAATATACAGAATGATATATTCATTCATTAGCATTATACCAATCCATTTCACTACATTTCATATATGGGTGATTAATTTATTAAGTTCTTGTAATGAGAATTATCAATTATTTTTCATGATTGTCATACATTCTGTGGTGTCACATTTTAAAATTGATATACACAGTTTACATTCATTCTTTATGTTTTAAGTGATTAAAGCATACAGGTTCATTCCCATTAGATTACGATTATGTACATAATGCATTACCATAAATTCCATAGCATACATTAACTTCATAAAAATAAACGCATGCCCACAAAGCAAAAATAAATATACATGCAAAATAAATACTACATCCATTTGCATCCATTATATATGGCACATCTAATCATATAGATCATTGCATAACATCATCATCATAAAAAAAATAGCTATCTAGTGCATGCCATCCATACATTGCATCATATCAACATAGCATCACATAAGCATTGCATCCATGTGCATCACATAAACATAAAATCAAAAATTAAACATCGGATACACATAATGAGCCAAAAATACCAAGTCATATATATATATATATATATATATATATGTGCAAAAAAAGAGTACATATGAGGAGTATCTAAATACCCATAGGATACAAAGCATGTAGGTCCTCGAACTTACACTCAAAATGAGTACAACATTGCAAAAATATAGTCTGCATCTAGCAGATCCTAGGTCTAGTTTGCTCCCCTATACCGGAGCTCTCGTCACCTCCCTCAGCACTGTGCTCTAGAGCCTACTCTCTTGTATGTGTGGCACCTATGGTGGGTCCTACTATGAGTCCTGCCTGCCTTCAAATCCTAAGGCACCCAACACACGAGAAACTAGTAATTGAAGCAAGCTAGTCCCCTGACTGGCGATCCTTGAAGTTTGCCGAAGAGTATGTTGTGCAGGGGACTAGATTGGTACCCATTCACACTAAGTCTACAGGGTGTACTATACCCCCACCTTCTGAGTATAGAAGAAATAGAGGTCCACCCATTCAGGGGCAAGTAGATGGGCTCCTTGCTGAGCACAAGTATACCCATACTCCCATGCGTACTATAGCATACAAGATCACCATCGATATGTCGAAGGTGGGAGCTAATGGAACACCATACCATGAGAGGTGGAGGTATAGATAGCTAGACAGTCTAGGTAGTGTGCTAGAGTAGATAGGCTGCAAGTCTTCAGCTTTGCTCACTCGTGCTTCGAGTGAGCATAGCAGGAGCATCATTAGAAATACTAGAGAGCATGGATAGGCTTCTAAGTGCCCTCATATCTTGTGTCCACCATCCACATATGGTGGCACGCAACATAGGAAACAACATGATATCGATGCCATCTTCACAGAAAAAAAGCCATCAGATAGATCACCATCTATCTGATGGGTACATAACCCACAAGGTCGCTCATACAGAGCAAGCATATCAAAGGCCTCCGATGACTGACCAGGTCAAAAGATCACATCGACTGGCCTCTGAGAAAAAAAGCCAACTCCTCCAAGATCAATTGGAGGATGCTCACCTAGAGAGGCAGTGCATCGAAGATGAAGATCTTTAGGCATAGAGGTTTACTAGAAAAATGTTATATGAGTAGTGCTTGTGCGAGGAGTGCATCCTCATCTAGGAGTGTGTAGAGCAAGAAGTTAGGTTGGCTAGGGTCGGCCTATACTCTCAAGACGAGCGTAAAGAGTAGGTGCATAGAAAGGATTTTTTGCAATCCGACATGCACCATGAGCATGCAAGCATTCACACTCATATCACTACCCATAACAGAGAGTGACTGCCCTCGATCAAAAATTAGAGGCAAAAACATTATGAGGAACAAGAGGGGAACATATGCAACCAGGAATATCCTGAGAGTTCCCAAGCTGAGGAGGAGGAAGAGCAACACCCTTGATAGAAGAGGAATATACCTCCCAGAAAGCCTCTCGCATCGACTTAGGGAGGAGGACTTTCTATCTTCTGAGGCTTACAAAGATTTGGATGAGAAGGTCAAGGCAATTGAGAGACAAGGCATGACTATCCAAAAGCCAAAATTGAGGAAAATTCACAATGAACCTTTATATCCCTCAGTACCAATGCCCCCATATCCAGAGCATTTTTAGATGTCCAAGTTGGACAAATTCAAGGGTGATGAAGAGGCGCAAGAACATGTTACGAGCTTTCTGGATGCTTGCTTCCAGATAGAGAACAATGATGCACTGTTGTTGTGTACGTTTGTCACGACACTCTCTGGGCCAAAATGAGAGTCGTTTAATCAGCTAAAGAAGCTCAACATAACAAAATTTGAGCAGTTAGCTGATGCATTTCTTGAATGCTATTCCTTCGACATCAAGAAACAGGGCAACCTTTCTGATTTGGCTGTGCTATCTCAATGTGACGATGAGCCAATAAAATAGTATGGGAAGAGGTGGAGGATATTAATGGTAAAGTTTCCATTATATATCCCTACCACAAAATTAACCCGAATGTTTACAAAGAGTTGTGCCAAGAACATCTCGCTATTGTTGTAGCTGCAGTAGTACGCCACATTCGAAGAAGCTTGGGCACAAGCCAAGGTAATTGAGGATATCAAGTTGCAGTAAGGTAAATTGAAGCTAAAAACCAAAAAAGAGGGATAGAAGAAGAGTACCTCAAAGCAACAGGGCAAGCAGGCCCATGTGAATCAGGTGGTACTGAATCTCCAAAATGAGGATAAGGGGAAAAAGAAATAGAATTATCAAGCCCATCCTCCTCCTGCGCAATACGACCAGTGCAAATAACTACAAGAGCAAGAATAAAGAGCAACGCCCACCTCGCATATTTACGCCATTGACAAAATCAATGACATCGATATTTTGTTAGCTCCGTGAGGCCAAGGCAATAAGATTACCCAAAGTCAAGATGGTTGATCCAAATTAGCCTAAGCCCAAAGACTATTAGAAAGAGTTGTTTTGCATATTTCATAGAGCGAAAGGCCATGGCATCGAGGTGTGTTGGTACTTCAAACACATTGTGCAAAATATGATAGACAAGGGAGAGCTTGTAGTACCAAGAAATCCCCAGGCACCAGACAACAAAAAAATGGGGATTTTTAAAAATCCATTACCAAACCATGAGGCGCCCTGTAACCATGCTGTCCATGTCAATCAAGTGCAAGTCGAACCACCTACCTAGGGGTTCATCGGCATGGTCAATGTTTTTATCAGATATGGGAGGTACGAATAGCTGAATAAACATCATGCTCTCATTCAAATACAAGCCATGCCCTAGCATTGGCAGGCATAAAATATTCTAGGCCCACCAACGAGACCGATGGTGACCATTAGGAGTAGGCTGGTTCAAAACCTATAGACAACTCCTGCAAATTTGTCGATATATGAGCTTATACAGCAGTCCCCTAGGCACATGGAGACTCTTATGGACATTCTAAGGTCCATTGAGGTACATTCCTAGGATGCATAGGCATTCACAAACTTTGTGGGGCACGTATAATAGTGCTAGGAACCAATGATCCAATTCTACGATCACAAAGTGAAAATAGTTTCTACAAGCATGGCTGACCCGCCACTACATATCATTGCATGTGTTAACCACGTGCCATTCAAAATGGTCTTGATTGACACTGGTTCATCGATTAATATAATTATGACTAAGGCACTGCACCATTTTAAATTGCCTAAATCACTTGTCGTACCAACCACATTTACATTGAGAGCATTTAACGATGCACTGTGCTCTATAGTTGGCACGATTGTCCTACCTATTCAGGTGGGACTAAAGACCATTTACATAATGTGTTATGTGATAGAGGGTGTCTTGCAGTATAACATCTTGCTGGGGAGACCTTGGATTCATGAAATGCGTTGTGTTCCATCGATTTTGGATCAGTGTGTCAAGTATATACATGAGGGACAAGTTCACATGGTTTCATCAGATGAAGAACCCTTCAAGTTTGTGAACTTAGTAGATTTTCCAGGGGGTTTCGTGATCCCATCAATGCACTTGGACATATGACCCCAATCATCGATGAGGGTTCCAAGAGGTAAACAGGCGATGCATATTCAACCATTGGTATCTGTATCAAACAGATCTAAACATACCACTACAACTTATCTAAGACCAAGTGCATCGGCAATACGTCGAAATGATGAGAAATTAAAGGTAAAATTGGGCAGGAAAGAAGCAAAGAATGTGCCTAAACCAGTCGCCACTGAGGCTGCCACTCCCATGGAGATGGAGGAAGCCCAGGATCAAGCCGAGGAGGCATCTTAGCCTACTTTTCCTGCATCATCATCAAGGTCATCTGCACCCCAGGTGACTGTTCACCTAGCTAGTACAGGTTTGGGTGAATATCTTGTGCAAAATGTGACCTTCGGTCCTATTTTAAAGACTGCATGAGACATGGGTTGACCAATAGCCCATAGATACCCAATTGGATCCATAGTACCATTGGGTGAGCCACCCAACCAAACAAACTTCATTTATGCCAGGTTGGATCAAGTTCCAATGCGGGCACCCATGGAGGTGGATGATGATGAACAGTTCACGGTGAACGTTCGATACTTGTCCAACCTCGAGTATGCCATGTGCATTTTTGAGCTCTATCATTGGCATGGATACGACCTTGGTATTTTTGAACAAGGATGAAGAACCACTCTTGAACCATGTTATCAATTGGCAACTGATAGGTTCGGATTGGGATTGCAAATTCAGCGACATGATGATTTACTAGCTGCATCATTAGATTGTTTATACCTTGGTATGGGGGACAATGTGGATTTTAATCTGTATCATCCTAACATGTCTAGCCTTTAGGGAAATATCCCAATGGTGTCAGTCATCACCAATGAGATATCAAAGATTGAACATGAAGAGTTCTTGGAGAAGAACCCCAGATGCAACCTAGGTCATCAAAATTGTATCACAACCGATGATACCGGTATGCAGAGGCACAACCCCATCATTATAGGAAATCTCGATTCATGAGATATTTGTAGTGAATATGTAGAGGAGTCCACCTCCGAAATGAGCAGACCGAGTTATGATGTAGATGGCAAGTCCTCAAATGATGATCAATCCGAAGAGGAAATTGATCGAGCCTTCGTGGTTTTAGCATTTCTATGCCATTTTTTTCCTAGAGAGCAATTGTATGAGAATTTCATGGTCGATAGTGATTATGAAGATGAGATAGAGTAGGTCTACTTAAGTACTGGTCTAGCTAATCTCCTAATATTCATGGACACAATAGAGTGGCCTGCTCATAGTAGCAATCATAGCGATGAGGTTGAGATGACCAATTCGAGGCTAGTATATCTGCTACATCTATTTCTTGTGGAGTTGGAGTATGTTATAGAAGAGGTGCCTCTTAACATAGATTGCTTTGAAGAGGAAGCAAAGCTAGTTTTTGCACCGATTTCGTATATACAATCATTTTATCCAGTCTATCCAAATAGTGATGATAGCGATCGCAGAATCAGATACATGGGGCCACATCTAGCAGATCGCCCCTTGCATATGGGGGAAGTTAAAGATTATATCTTTATAGTGATGATGAGGTTTCATTAGAGATGGCATATTTAAGGCCTCATCACCTGCATAATCAGAATCCACCTCAGGGTTCGCCACCTATTACAGTTGCGGGTTTGCATCGAGAGATAAATCTCCAAGGCCGTCTCAGGGAAAGAATAAATTTTGAAGAGGAATATCAAAGGCTCTTTCACTAACCACCTACTTATGCCAAGCTACTTGAGCTGAGATATCCTATTTTAAAGTTAGTGCACAGAGAGGATCCAGTTGTCTGGGAATCCCGTAGGGAGGACCCTTTCGTCCTCGTGCCCTCTGAGCCAGATCTTGGGCACAGAAGCTACACAAATGATGTAGAGTTTAGCCTGTGTGGTCTTGGATATCAATTCCATTCCATCAGCATGGTCTCCATTGATTTGACCACTCCACTATGCAATCCAGTAGATCTGTCCAAGACATTGCATCTAAACATGGATGCTATCAATTAGGATCACACTAATTCGTCGATAGAGCATGAAGATTTCTTTTCGAATGAAAAGATGCTGCAACCATTTCATTTTGGACCAAGCTATGCTTATGATGTCTATCACACATAAAATGCTTCTAGTGAAGAACATATACATCCAACTAATGACATCCATTTGATCCCTATGCCTCATCAACTTGAGGAGGGATCCCATATGTCAATAGAGGAAACCTTCGAAGTGGATATCGGTAACGATCCCACCAATCCAAATAAGGTTAAATTTGGAATGAGTCTCACTCCAAATGAGTGTGCTAGCATCATCCCTCTACTGAAAGAGAGACCTAAACTTTTTGCTTGGACATACAAAGATATGCGCGATCTAGACCCGAAGTTGGTTACTCATAAACTTTCACTAGACTCGTCCAAGAAGCCCGCCAAGCAAAAGCTCAGAAATATGCATCCAAAAATAGCCTTAATGGTGAAAGATGAATTGCAAAAATTATTGGATGTAGAATTTATCATTTCCATTGATTATCTAGAATGGGTGTCCAATATGGTACCTATAGAAAAGCCAGATGGAAGGATCTGTATTTGTACGAATTTTAGAGATCTCAATAAGGCAACACCTAAATATTCATTTTTTTTGCCCAATATCGATGCCCTAGTAGACTCTACAACCGATCATGAAATGCTCTCTTTAATGGACAGTTTTTTTGGTTACAATCAAATTCAGATTAGGCCCGATGACCAGCACAAAACTATGTTTATAATGCCATGGGGAAAATTTTGCTACAAAGTAATGCCATTTGGTCTCAAAAATGCTGGTGCTACATACCAGCGGGTCATGACATACATTTTTCATGACTGTATTAAAATTCTAGAATATTATATCAATGATTTGCTAGCCAAGTCATTGCTATGAGAAGAGAATGCGGAGGTCTTGAGGAAAGTCTTCGATCGCCTAATAGAGCACAACGACATGCTGAATCCTAAGAAGTGCATATTTGGAGTAACTTCTGGAAAATTGTTAGGGTTCATTATCTCCTAGAGAGGCATCAAAGTACACCCAGTGAAGGTCAAGGCCATTTTGGAAATGCGTCCTTCCACCAATATTAAGGAATTAAGGAGCCTCCAAGGCAAGGTAGCTTTGATAAAGTGATTTATCGCCCAACTACCAGATAAATGTCGACCCATGAATCGACTGTTACATAAGGGTGTCCCATTCAACTAGGACAAGGACTGCAAGGTAGCCTTCAATGAGATAAAGCAATACCTGGTAATTTCGCCAGTGTTAGCTCCACCAAGGCCAGAAGAGCCTTTTTTGCTATATATATCGATAACAAACTTTGCGTTAGGGACCATGTTGACCCAAAAGAATGTACAAGGCAAAGAGCAAGCCATATATTACATTAGCCGAACCTTGGTGAGTTATGAGCTAGGATATGCATATGTGGAAAAGCTATATTTAGCAGTAGTGTTCACTACCAAGAAATTGCGGCACTACATGTTAAGTCACATGACATATGTGATATCAAAACAAAATTCTTTGTAGTATATGATGAGCAAAACATATCATAATACATGTACTGCAAAGTGGATCATGTTATTGACATAATTCGATCTAGAACTTGTAAGCCATAAGTCCATTAAGGGACAGGTCATAGCAGATTAGTTAGTTGAGGTGTCACTATCCAACAGTAAGCCTTTGACAATCGAGCTTCTAGATGATGTAATTTTTGTAGTATTCGAAGCTCTCGAACCCGAAGAACCAGAGAACAATGCTCATATGACTCTGTTCTTTGATGGTTCGAAGTGCGAGCAAGGATCTGGCATAGAGATAGTGTTTTTCACACTACAAGGAGCTCTAATGCCCTTGTCGTTCAAACTAGACTTCCCGTGCACCAACACTAATGTTGAATATGAAGCCCTACTTTTGGGCCTTCATACAGTCGTCGCCATGAATATCAAGAGATTAAACATCTTTGGTGATTCCCTACTCATAATTAACCAAGTGAAGGGGCTATTTTAGTGTCGATGTCTGATACTGAAAGCCTATAAAGATCTTGTTGCCACATATCTAGCTAAATTGGAATGGTACAACATTGAGGCAATCCCTCATTCGTAAAATAGATTCGTAGACACCATGGCTTCTTTGGGATCCTTAATCCCTCAAAATACATCTGTTGACTTCACTACCATCCATGTCAAGATGCTCTCGCATCCTATAGTAGAGCGTGCAGCCTTTGATAACAAATAATCAATCAACATGATTAGTGTGGAACCAAAAGCTGATTGGTTCTGCAAAGATGATGAATTTCTCAAGAAAGCACCCTAGGGGTCTTTAACCTCCTAGAGTCTTGTGGGGAGCAGCACCACCATTCACCACAAGGTTTTCTCCCAGTCTGCATTTGTAAAAGTAAATACGTAGGGGGTACAGGTTGTCTTAGTGATCGAAGCTGAGGCTCATCAGAATTGGATGTCACAAATTCAAGACTTTCTAAAACTTGGTTTTGTCCCAAAGGGACTGTCGTGTACCGCAAGACACATTTAAATAGAAAGAAAATAAATTTATCTTGATAGGAGACATTTTGTATTGCCAAAGTTATAATGGAGTTCTCCTTCATTGTCTTGAGCCCCAAGAGTCATCTTGGGCAATTTTAGAAGCTCATGACGATACGTACGGTGGCCATTTCAACAACATGGCCATCGTCAAGCGCATCCTTCGAATGGGTTATTATTGGGCCACTATGGAGAAGTATTGCAATGTGTATGTCAGGAAATGCATCAAATGTTAGCATCATGCTAATCTTACGCACCTGCCATCATAGGCCTTACAACCCATCCAAGCGGCTTGGTCATTTTCTCAGTGGGGGTTTGATCTAATTGGCAAGATCTCTCCTCCGTCATCAGGCCGACATACATTCATCATTATGGCTACTGAGTATTTTACAAAGTGGGTGGAAGCTATTCCCTTAAAAATGACCATGGGAGCTCGCATATCAGATTTCATAATGGAGCATATCATAAGTCATTTCAAGGCACCATCAAAAATAGTTTTGGATAATGGAACTTCTTTTAAGAACAAAATTGTGCGAGCTTTAACCTCTAAGTACCACATCAAACATAGTTTTGCATCTCCATATTATCCACAAGCAAATGGGCAAGTTGAGGCCTCAAACAAGACTGTGGTAGCCATATTGAAAAAGATAGTGCAAGAACACCACAAGGATTGGCATACACAACTACCCCTTGCGTTATGGGGTTATAGAACTAGCATTTGGACTCCCACTAGGGCAAATCCATTTTCACTAGTATATGGTACTGAGGCCATTATGCCCTTAGAGTTGGAAATTCCAATGCTACACATCGCATTGAAAGAGTTCATCGATGATGACACTGCATAGAAAGCTCACCTAGATCAACTGACGATGCTCGATGAATGTCGTGTGAATGCCCTTGAGCATCTCCGTGTTTATCAGGAGTGACTCAAATGAGCTTAGAATATCAAATTCCACTAGAGATATTTTGAAGTTGGGGATCTTGTGCTAAAATAAAACCAACAAAACTCGAATTTGCCACCCGATATGCGAGACAAATTTATGGCTAATTGGCTAGGACCCTATATCATATCTAAAAAGATTGGTCTAGGTACCTATTACTTGATGTCGCTAGGGGGTGTTGATGAGGTTGAGCCTCTCAACATAATCCATATTAAGGCATTATATTCTTAGAGAGCATAGCAGAAAAATATCTAAAGGCATCTGTAAGCCCTTTGGTCAGTCAAAAGGCACCAAGGATTTCTAAGATCGCTTGGTAAATCCAAAGGCTCCAAGCTCTCATTCGAGTGATTTGGTCATGTCAAAAAAATATCCAAAGGCATCTCTAAGCCCTTTGGTCAGTAAAAATGCACCAAGGATTTCTAAAAATCACTTGGTCAACCCAAAGGCTCCGAGGGTTGCTTAAAGCCACTCGGTCATCCCAAAAAGGCACCAAGGATTTCTAAAAATCACTTGGTCAACCCAAAAGTTCCAAGGGTTGCTAAATCCACTCGGTCATCCCAAAAAGACACCAAGGATTTCTAAAAATCACTTGGTCAACCCAAAGGCTCCGAGGGTTGCTTAAAACCACTCGATCATCCCAAAAAGGCACCAAGGATTTCTAAAAATTGCTTGGTCAACCCAAAGGCTCCGAGGGTTGCTTAAAGCCACTCGGTCATCCCAAAAAGGCACCAAGGATTTCTAAAAATTTCTTGGTCAACCCAAAGGTTCTAAGGGTTGCTTAAAGCCACTCGGTCATCCCAAAAAAGCACCAAGGATTTCTAAAAATTGCTTGGTCAACCCAAAGGCTTCGAGGGTTGCTTAAAGCCACTCGGTCATCCCAAAAGGCACCAAGGATTTCTAAAAATTTCTTGGTCAACCCAAAGGCTCCAAGGGTTGCTTAAAGCCACTCGGTCATCCCAAAAAGGCACCAAGGATTTCTAAAAATCGTTTGGTCAACCCAAAGGCTCCGAGGGTTGTTGTAGCCTCTTGATCATCCCAAAAGGTTCGATGCCCTCAGGATTTCTAGAGAGTTTGGTCAACCAAAAGGTTCCAAGGGTGTGCGTAAGACCTTTGGTCAATCCCAAAAATGCACCAAGGATCTCTAAAAATTTCTTGGTCAACCCTAAAAAGCTCAAAAGGCATATATACTCATCGTTTGGTCAAACATGAAAGCTCAAAAATGTATAAAAATTTGAAAATATATAAAATTCCAAAAAAATTGGTAAAACATAAAATCCAAAAACATTTGCTTTTGTAGTTTGTATTTTCATATATGCATTCACATCATCATATTGCATTTAGGCATTTGCCATCTATTGCATTCCATAGTAGAGTGTAATGTGTCTATCAAAATCTTACAAATGATCACACGTTTGTGTTTCAATCATGCACCCTTGCATTTATCATAATTCATTCCATTCATACACGATACCTATTGCAGAGAAAAATGTATGTATATTAAGTTTTCTAGTCACTCAACCATACCTAGTGAGTTCTTCAGATATTGTAGAAAGTTTACTTTGATGTTATAGATAAGGTCATTAGTTGGAATAGTGCTTCAACATATCAGAATCCCATCACTAAGCAAAATAATATAAAATCCTCGCTAAGACAAGAGATGATGAAAGCTACAAAAGTAGTATTAGGTATCTAGAGAGATGGGTTTCACGACATGCTTATATTGCAAATAGTCAGTTTAGAAAGGTGTACTTTGGCAAAAAGGACAAGAATTTCCCCTATAAATCCCAAAGTCACAAAGTTTAAATCCCAAGTTACAAAGTGCAAAAGTACAAATTTCAAGTTCAAAATATAAAGTGACATAGTGAATCAAAAGCACTATAAAAATCCCTTGCTCAAAGAAAATGGTAACACGTGGACTAACAATTATTTTTATCACTACATATGAGCAAGTAAGAAGGGTGAGAACTTGAATCCATGGATTGTCCACCTTTTGAAAGCCATAGAGTGATCCCCGATTGCAACAATGGGTTGGAAGAGTCCCGCCTACAATCGGAGGGGTAGTTCTATTGGGTGATCCCCAAATGTAGCAATGGGTTGAAAGAGTCCCGCTTGCATTTGGAGGGGTAGCCCAGATCAATTTGCAAGATGATCTAGCTCTAGGTACCTAGGATTATCTAGTTGTATAAGTCTAATCAAAGTTGAAACAAGGATGGTACGATCATATGAGGAACCCTATCTCACATATGGGTTGAAAGAGTCCCGATTGACATACGGGGTATGCTTATGATCTATCTAAAAATACTCACATGCACACACAGGGATAATGAATAGTTGGGTCTATCATGACAAAAGCCTTGTAAAGTTAGTAGGTGATTTTTGGAGAAGTCTACTAGGGTGTTTGAGTTTCAAGGAAAACCCCAAAAAGTTCTCTAATAGCAACAAGATACCAAATATCATTAAACATAAAAAATATGAGTCATTCATTCATCAGAATGTATTTTACAAAGCACAATCAAACATATAGGATAGATACCACATGAATATCAAAAATGATGTTTAGACGACCACTGACTATATAGTGCAACAAAGAAAAATATACAAAATGACATATTCATTCATTAGCATTATACCAATCCATTTCACTACATTTCATATATGGGTGATTAATTTATTAAGTTCTTGTAATGAGAATTATCAATTATTTTGCATGATTGTCATACATTCTATGGTGTCGCATTTTAAAATTGATATACACAGTTTACATTCATTCTTTATGTTTTAAGTGATTAAAGCATATAGGTTCATTCCCATTAGATTACGATTATGTACATAATGCATTACCATACATTTCATAACATACCATAACTTCATAAAAATAAATGCATGCCCACAAAGCAAAAATAAATATGCATGCAAAATAAATACTACATCCATTTGCATCCATTATATATGGCACATCTAATCATATAGATCATTGCATAACATCTTCATCATAAAAAATATAGCTATCTAGTGCATGTCATCCATACATTGCATCATATAAATATTAAATCATATAAACATTGCATCATATCAACATAGCATCACATAAGCATTGCATCCATGTGCATCAAATAAACATAAAATAAAAATTAAACATCAGATACACATAATGAGCCAAAAAGACCAAGTCATATATATATATACAAAAAAGAGTACATATGAGGAGTATCAAGATACCCACAGACTACAAAGCATGTAGGTCCTCGACCTTACACTCAAAATGAGTACAACATAGCAAAAGTATAGTTTGCATCTAGCAGAGCCCAGGTCTAGTTTGCTCTCCCTGTATCGAAGCTCTCGTCACATCCCTCAGCATTGTGCTCTGGAGCCTACTATCCTGTTTGTGCTGGCACCTATGGTGGGTCATACATGCCTCCAAATCCTAAGGCACCCAACACACGAGAAATTGGTAACTGTAGTAGGCTAGTCCCCTGACTGGCGGTCCCTGAATTCTACCCTACATCTCTAGGCCTAGCACGCGATGTCACCCCATGTGTGCTAGAGGACCTGTGCATCCTCTCAATCCTATGAGTCCTGTGACCTGAGATCACCATAGACTGCCTTGAGGTCCTAGACCTAGTATGCTGAGACTCTGAGGAGAAAGGATCCTCAGGAACCTATAGCCCATGCATCTCAATATAACTGACTAGCTAATCAATGCGAGCAAGCTAGGTTGCATGCATATCATTGGTCCTCATGACCATATTGCATAGTCACTCTACCTCAGTCATCGGATCCTATGTAACTAATGGTGCTACCGCTAGTGCTACCAGAGGCCCCATAGTAGCCTGAGGTGGTGGCATAGCCCCCCTCGATACTCGGAGGAGATCCCTCTCTGCCTCTGCTACAATACGTTGTGCCTACATTAACTCTAGAGTAGTCTACAATATCTGAGCCTGGGCCTCTACATCTATGGCCTACATAGTCAAATCTTGTATCTAATCTTGCACCTCAGTAAGGTGCCTATCCCTATCATCTACTCTCACCTCCAAAGTGGTGATATTAGTGTCTCACTCTAGCTACTGCATGTGGAATCACCCTAGCTGACTCTGCAAGTTAGCCACCTGAGCTAAGAGATGACCCTCTGCACTATCGGGAGGGACCTCACCCTCCTCTAGAGACTCCTCATAGGGGTCAACCTCAGGAGCCTCCTCGGTGGTGGCCGCTGCACCCCAGACACCCTCTGTTCACTGGTGCACCCTGCGCCCATCAGGATCGGCCTCTACCTCTACCTGATCTGGCTCCCAACCCAAAGGCCTTGTGCCATACCATATGAACATGGACCACCACCCATCGTACTATGGAGTGGTCCTAGTAGTATCAAATCCACTCTCCTGGTAGTCATCAACAACATCTCCTAGAGGCTTCGGAATGATCCCCTATAGATCATGCTCTATGACCAAGCATCGGTACTTGAGGAGGATATATGGAGTATCCTAAATGATCCCAAACTATCGTAGGACCCGAGAGTAGAACTAGTACTCTTGAATCTCGGCCTTACTATCGATCAACCATCTATCATGGCATGCCTTTCTTAGCCACTAGCCCTCCTCTGGCCATGCTGGGCAATCCATATAGGGCCACCACTGAACATCATTCGGGCCAAGTGTCATGAACTGAGTGATATAGTGCTGGATGTCACCAACATGGATCCTACTATGGGTACCCTCCTCCTCACGAGGCCAGTAGGCGATATAGCACTGATGATCATCAGCAATAGGAGTAATCCATAGTGGCAGATCTGTAGGATGCTCTATCCGAATGTGCTACCACCCCAGATCTATAACATAATACTACAACTAAGGCCCTTATGGCTACACTCTGTAATCTAGTATAGCTCCTTGTAGAGCTGACATAGTAGGGTGCTCCCCCAAGATAGAAGTAGAGGCACCTCTATAGAGATCTACAGCACCCTCCAAGTGGTGGACAGGAGGTTCCAAGGAATCCTCGCGCCCAAGGAGTTTGGAAGCACAATCTGTACTATGAGGTACATAAAGAGGGCTTCCCATGCAGAGAAGACATCCTCATGGTACCACTCACCAATGTGTACCCCTCCATGGTCAATCACATCCTGAGCATCCTCACTCTTGTCACCGAAGATAGTATCAAAAATAACCTCCTTTACCCTGGAGGTAGAGGCGATGATGGCCTCGCCATCAATGGGGATCCTAAAGATCCTATAGATGTCCTCTAGAGTAACAGTCATTTCACCTGTAGGCAGGTGAAATGTGTTGGTCCACACATTCCAATGTTGGGCCAACACAGTCAGGTAGGATTGATCTACCCTAATCATGGGTAGATCCATGACGTATCCGAACCTGACAGCTCAAAATCAATCCTGATAATCATCGGATAAAGCCTCATAGAGAGTATTCAAAATATCTGGCTCCCGGGCTCTAGAAGTCAATATTTGGAATAACAAGTATAATTTAAGACAAAATCTAGCTAACTAGAGCTTAAAAAAAAAATAGCAACAACAAACCATAGCTAAAACCTATGGTCCCCAATTTGCAAATTGGGAACCACAGCTGAAACCTGCGGTCCCCAATTTGCCAATTGGGAATCGTAGCTACCAGCTACGTTTTAGGAGTGGCACCCATTTTGGATACCCTCCTAGACCACTAAAGCATAAAATTAAAATTATAAAGCTAGCCTAAACTAGTGGGGTTCATTACCAGCAGTTTAATGAGGTTCATTATCTGCATTACTTAATGTACATTTTACTAGTATTGAGTACATGGTCTTGATTTTGAGTTACCTTGCCCACACCCTGCCCCCAGCTAGTAGATGGCTGATCAGGATCTGCCATCGAGGTCGAGGAGTGTAATCATGGTAGAGTGTGGTAGCGTTTTAGATCAGGAAGGGTCTTCTCACTCTCAGAGATCTCAGATTGCTAATGTTTGCCAGGAAATAATAAAAAAATTCAAATGGGAATTCAATTTATAGGTTTTCCTAGTCTCGACGAATCGTAGTTGACACCTATGGTTCCGAAACTAGGGTTTTTCGCCTGTAGGTTTGACCCATGGTTCCCAAAATTTGGAAATGTAAACCATAGACCGTACCTACGATCCACAAATAGAATTAAATGCACTCAAAACCCACCGTGGGAAGGTCTAAAAGAGCAAATTAATGACTTACACCAGATAAAAATTCAAAATCAATGATTAAAAATTACAAATTTGGTGATGTTAAAAGCACCAGGACCGATCAAATACATGCAAAATTTAAAAAAAAAAACAAAAAAAAACAAATAATTAAAAACCAAATGCACCTCGTATTCAGTGATTTATCCTATACACTTGGCGGTTGCAGCGAGTTGTGATCCATGCAATCCGACAAGATGAGTAAATCACCATAAGGACATTTGGGGTAAAATTGTCATTTCTTTTATGACATATTTTAGCAAATCATCGAAAAATATGATTCAACACAAGTCTAATTGCATTTTTATCATTTTGATTCCTTAAGATGACAATTGTAGCCTGACTGCTCTAGGGGATATAAATGTGCCAATACTACTAAGAGTTGCAATCATAAGATGAACTAGGCCTAGCCAAGGCATTAAAAGGTTCGAATCTTAATTTGTTCAAGATCATTCATTATGGTCAAGAGATTTTGTCACTTCATACATTGTCATTACCCTCATCGACTCATTGCTTGAGGGGGTCATCACAATTTCATAATCATAATCAAAGTCAGCAGAAGATCCCTGAGATCGTAGATCCCCTGATCTTGTCAAAATTGTGTTCGTTCTTGTGAATCATTGTCAAAAACTATCATAAGCTTCCCCCTTTGCTTGGGGTAAACAACAAATATGATAATTGGTTTGTAACTCTCATCCTTTGGATTTATGGGTTAGAAGATACCCATACTTGGCATTGGTGCTATCCGAATGTTTGATGATGAGGGCAGACTTGTCAAAATGTAAGCCTTTCACAAGCTAGAAGCAATGATTCCAAGATGTGCATCCTTTTGTTGGACCTAGGGCATCTAATGTTGATCTAACTAATGATCATCATAGAACCTTAGACATCATTTTAGGATGTATATTTTTGCTCAACGTTGTTCAATATCACAACGCATCTCAAAAGGGGCATCTATAGACACCTAAAACGTGTCATGTCGAGGGTGACTACTCATATGGACATGCTACAAGACCATATGGAGGATCTTGGATAGACTCCAAGATAGAGCAGTGGTTCTAACCACTCAATTTAGGATTTTTGGCCTAAGCAATCTTAACCATAGCCTAGACCTGTGGTCTCTAGTCTAAACCGTGGTTGACACCTGCGGTCTGTAGTCTAGACCGCAACTGAGACCTACGGTCTTAACTGAAGTTCAGTTAGGCCTTCCATTTGAGCCAAATCGATTGGAACAACCAAAAGATCTATAAGGAGGCAGTTGAAGGATGGAATATTCCAGAGGCTTCCATCCCAACTGTCCTAACCAACCTTCTTGGTCTTGGCTTCTCCATGAAGCCACCCCTAGCCCTAGGGGCATGCTATAAATACCCCCTCCAAATGGGGAGAAAGAGAGAGCAAGCATTGGAGATTTGAGCAGCGAAGCCCTGGTGAATTGTACACTCAAACTGAGTATACTAAGAGATAGATCTATTGCACTTAATCCCTGACCCTTTTGCCACCATTCATGATGAATTGCATTATGGATGCCCTAGGTGCTTAGGAGGATCAAGAAACACAAATTTGGGCAAACAAAGGCCCTTCACATCGAATTGACCACCAAATCAGTTTAAGGACAATGAAGGCGACCCTTGAACATCAATTTGGACAAGGAGATTGAGCCCACTGCCCCTGATTTTGAGGGTAAAATCATCAAAGGTCAAACCATGACTGTCAGCCGCGGTTCACAGTGCAGACCGCTCACCAGAGCTATGATTTTCAAAAGGTGATAAATCACCTTACTATTTTATTTTATGTCTGGCAAGTTAGGTTAGATTAGCCATTTTGTTGATTTAATAGCATTTTAGAAGACTTCTAACCGTAGAACTAGGCTAGATTCACATTTTATGCTTATGTTTCAATTAGGACTAAAATGCTTTCTTTATGCATGTTTATGATTCATTTTCTATATTTGATCCATTCATAGTGTAGATGCTATTTTACTTTATACTATTACATGAATCTTGATTTGCTTTGCATAGTTTAGCAGCTTTCTTTATGCTTTCTTGATTATGCATGTTAATGGTGTCATTATACATTTTACCTAAAAGGGCCTCATCATGAGAGGCTACCTATATTTTTGACATTCTTGTTGTTTCTTGACCGTAGGGAATAGTTCCAAAGGAGAGATAAAGCATCCAATCCCTTCCCCATTGTGAAGAAGAGGGTCATCGACACCCTAGACCAGTTCGTGTCATGTTGAGGGGTATTTTGATCACACCTACCCTTGATAGGAATTAAACACTATTGTAATTAATGTATCAAATGGGTATCCCTAAGAGGGATGAATCTGTAATTTGACTTCATTGAAATCAATAAAGGATTCCTTGTATTCACGTTATTTCTTGTTATCAAATTATGCATGCCTATTTGTGTATTTTTCTTCGATTGCAATAGTTAGATCGGGTGTGAGACTCTTTGGTGGTTACAAAAATAATGGTATTTGCAATTTGATAATGATTTAATCAAAGTTGAAAACATTATGTATCCTATTTGATTAATTGCAAATATTAATATTCAATACCTTATGATAAGTTTGCTTGATAATTACTAATGTTTGATAAGTTTATTCCAATGCAATAGTCTATATCACCTTATAACTCTGATTTTAATTAAAGAATGTAAATTTAATATTTACCTTAGGCTTGATGCTCTACGTATCCTTGAGTAGCTCCATGTACTTTTATGGCTTTTTGGTACGTATCTGCAATGGTGTATTCATGCTACTTTGATCTTGTTGTCCAACGAATAGCCTGCGTGCTCTTTATTTGAACTTTGCACTTCCACAATACCTATTTTGGCTTGGTCTCTTCCTTAATGGGTGCTTATCACCATGAGAATTGAATGCTGGTTTATGATAGACCTCATTGCCTCCTTTGAATTTGATTTTAGTGTGCTATTACTTACTCGAGCATTATGATTTTGCTTCAATTTTGCTACTATATTTATCCTAGAGTTGAATACATATATAGCTACGTGGCACATGTGTTTTGAGTAACATCTGAGGTAGTTTTTAATTATCCTTTGTGAGATATCCAAGTGGATTTTGAGATCCAATGTGCATGGGCTTCCTTACGTAATGCTTGAGGCTGGTTTCAACGCCTTCTAGAGTAACGCTCGTGGTTGGAGAAAATGCTTTCTTCAAGTGGCTTGTGAGCTTCGATTGTAGGTGAAACTACTGTAACGCTCCTTCCTATAAAAGATGCTTCATAACCCTCTTCAATATAACATTTGATAATTTGCTTATGAGATGAGAGCTTCTTGTCAGTGGTGAAAAATGGCAAATTGCATATCTTTTCCTTCCAATGCTTCTCTTCTTCTACATGTTCCTCTTGCCAAAGTAAATCCAACCATTTATTGTTCCTCAACACTTCTTCCAAGCGAGAATGGGTTGGATATTGATTCTATGGAGGTATTAGAGATTAGAGGTGGTTCTATGATGGTCCAAGAGATAATTTGAGCATTCCTTTGGCATACATCTTCTCCAATAAAGAGCTTAGATTTTTCTTCTTTTGCTCTATGCTTTTGCTTTCAATTATACTGGTTTGAATGCTCCCTTTATACTATTCAATAGATGACAACCAACATAGATGAATAATGATACTTTTGTGATATCCTATTCTTAAGATTGGTTGTTGGGAACACCTGATTTCATGGTTGTAAGGGTGTTTTTAGAAACCATAATGAGAGTTCTTTGTTAGCTCTTCTCTCTTGCTTTGAATAGTGCTCCTCTATGGCCACTTGTATGATGTTCCTCACTTGTGGAGGATGTGTCCTTAAGACACTCAAGTTTTGTCCTATTTCCTACATAGGACAAGATGTTATGGTGCTGTATAATGTAAATAGACTTGTAATACAATACCTTGATTTTACACCTTCTCTTTTGCAATATTCTTTTGCTGGTTTTAATGGTAGTTTCCATGTACTGCTTCTTGTAGGCAAGGGCTAATTGATGTTGTCTTATATTATATACAACTCTCTTCTTCACTTGGTTAATATAGTAATGAAATTAAGATAATAATCATGTAGATAATATGCCCTTGAAGGAGTAATTTTTGCACTAATATTTTACTTGTAATGAGCTCTTAGTGCACCTTGAATCCGAGACTCACCAAGTCTTGATTTTTGGCTTCTATCACTAATTTAATGGATGCCTTCTTCTTCTCCATTCCTTTGAGGAATTATGATCTTCTTGGTGGCTTCTATAGGCCATAATACCTTGCAAGTATTGAGTTCTGAATAGTTTCTTTAGACACTTTGATTATTTGCAGATTTTTGTGTCCTTGATCTTAACAATCAATACACAAAATAACCCTTTGAGAGTAACTAGTTTAATGAACAACTAGTATAGTGCAATGAATCAATAATACCTTCAACTTAATGCACTTTAAAGGTAACAATAATCTCACCTTATTGCTCATGTAAATAACCTCTCAAAGTAGTTTCAAATGCACTAATGATCACTATAAATTTCTAAATGTAGTCCTCTTCTCAATAATTAGATAATAGGAAGAATATATCTAACTCCTATTAATGTGCAGGTAATGAACCTTAACATAAATTATCTTCTACACTTTCTTGAGGACTTAAAATGCAACCTTCTATTTTGCAACTTCAAAATTCTAATAAGGTGCTTAATGAAGTTAAGTAGTAATCCGAATTAAGTGTTCAAGTAATGAACCTTTTGCACCTAAGTTGCTTACCTTTGATGATGAATATCTTGATGAGTTGATTCACCAAATTTATTGTATGGAATGGTGGTTGCTCGCAATTATGAATGCTTCTAGGTTGCTGCTCTGAAATTGTAGTAGATGATTTCAATTTCTCCTTCAGGATCTAACCTAGAACTCCGAAGTCTTATAGCTAGTAATGTTATCTTGATTACTGCCTTTTTGTAGTCAATCTATTCACTGAAATGTGCCTTCTTTGGCTATGAAGGGAAATCTCCAAATCTTCTTATATTTGGTAGGTTTATTCTGCCTAACCTCTTTATCAGGTTTTGAATTCAAACAAGAATTTCTTCTCAAGAATATGAAGGTCTTGAGGTTTTCAATATTCTTCTTTAGAATTTGTCACTCCTTGCTAAATTTTTCTTTTGGGCTTGTTGTCGGATGATGACAATTATCCCCAATCTTTCACTATCTTTTGTAGTGAATTTATTCAATGAGTTCTCCTACGAACTTCTTTTATGGCTTCTCCAATTTCTACAATGAGGCTCTCCAAGCATTCTCCTTGTTTCTCCTTGATACCTCTCCAAGGTCTTTAGTCTTGCAGCTTATCTGGTCTTCTTTATGATACCTTTCATCCAACCTTCAACTACAAAAGTGTTGACAATGAGATATTCTTAACGGATCTCTCGAATAAGACTTTTGATAGTCTTTCTCTATCTCTTCCAAGGATGGAAGTTCTTTAATGAGATCTTTGATGGGTCTCTTCAGCTTCTTCTAGAGGAAGTCTTCAATCAACAAAGGAGATCACCAATCTCCTATCTTTCACAAACTCTTCTCTGGAGTCTTCTTCAGGTTCAAGGCTTCTATGGCATTTTTCTAGATCAAGGCTTCTATGAAATTTTCTTCTACAATAAGACTTATGTGGTTTTTCTTTTGCAACAAGGCTTTTGTGGCTTTTTCTTCTTCAATAAGGCTTCTATGGTCTTTTATTTTGCAGTGAGGCTTCTGTGGCCTTCTCTTCTACAATGTGCAGGTCTGCAACAAGGCTTCCTTCAATTTCCTTTTTTTGCAACAAGATATTAGTAATATGATTCTAAATCTTGTCAATGATAGATATTCACTAATTGATTTGTCAATCTAGTGGAATGAATGCTGATTCATAGTCTTCACAAGTTTTATTTAACTTTAAGGAAATACTCTAGCCAAATGCAATCTCAAAAATTTTGGAACTGAGATTTGCTTCTCCTCTCTATCTCTCTTGTGACTTTCCTATTTAGAAATTCCTTGCAACAATATTTTCATGCAGCGATGCACAATGGTAGATCTGGTTTACAAATATGCAATAGAGTTCATACATATACTAGTAATGAATATCTCTTGTGGCTCTCACTATTCCTATCAAACTACCATGGCTCTGATACCACTGTTAGCTTTTGATGGTGTATGCCAAGGGAGAATACAATCATAAGATATGAAATATGAAAAAATGTAAGATGTTGAAATATGCTATTAATGGAAAGTGATGAAAATGATACAATCCAACATGGAGAAAATGAACACTCCAGAATTGATACTAAAAAACTACATTGTACCTCATCACCAATCTATATGGTGATCCACATAGTATACCTACTACTACCTACAATGATATGTAATCACTCACTATGAGGTTCTTTATATAGAAATATGGATTGCTTGGCCAATACTCTACTTAGTTGTACAAGGAGACACCTTGCACATTTACAACTTTCACATAGATGCTTGTGCATTTATTATATTCCTTGAAGTAACTACCTAAATACCCCCTAAAGTAACCTACTACTATAGTTATGTTACAAGGGTGATACATTTACATGACCCAAATGATGTAATATACTCTAACACTTATTGAGGCTAAGGCCAAATGTGTAATAAGGTGCTTATGAGTTCCATTTATGTTGCCTATGAGCATGTGATTATGCAATCCTATAGATATTCCTCATTTATGTAAGCCTATAGGCCCCTTTCATCTTTCACCCTTTGTGGATTGGTTCATTCACATTTATAGATAACATTCATTTAAAAGGATAATTTAATATTATTTATTATAAGG
Source organism: Wollemia nobilis (assembly GCA_028583015.1). Classification (NCBI taxonomy): domain Eukaryota; kingdom Viridiplantae; phylum Streptophyta; class Pinopsida; order Araucariales; family Araucariaceae; genus Wollemia; species Wollemia nobilis. Next base: position 2,590,664 of record JAQPPZ010000861.1, on the reverse strand, counting down.
TTAACCTTACGATTAAGTTTATGTTGACTTGAGGTTAACCTCTCATTGGGATTTGATATCACTATAAATATTATTTAATGAGGATCCATTTCTATCATAAGTGTTAATAAAAAATGATATATTGGGATTACCCTAGGTACCCACCTTATTCTTCTTGTCATATCCTTTCATTTTTTTTGTTGTTTATTATTGCTATATTTTAATCACTTTTTTTATTCTTTTTGACATATGAATGTGATGAATGCATATTTTAGAAGGTTTATAAAAAATATTATAAAATCAAACATCCCCCACTTCCACTTGATCCACTTTTGAATTTTTGAAAAACCTGGCTAGTATCCATGGAACTTAAATATTAACCCTTTATTTTTGATAACCTATTATAACATGCTTGATCGTCTCATCCTTCATAAGCACTTTTGGTGTACATCTGCTACTTGGATAAGTATTACCATAAATTTTCTTTTCCCCTTGTCCCCAACTAGGGCATCCATACTTCCAACTAGAGAATCCTTACCTCTAATTACAAAATTTAAAAATGAACTTTGTTCTATATTACCTAGGATTTCCTTATAATAATCCTTAATTTTTTTAGTTCCCAAAATATTTGTAATAAGAAAATATGATGCTTCCTCCTTGCTTGCTTTCAGTTTATACTCATACTTGATCCCTACTCTTTCCTAGAGATCTAAAACAAGAAAATATGAGGCTTTATCCTCACTTGCACTCACTTCTTAGTGAAAATTACTCCTTACTTGCTTAAGATAATATATATTAATGTCTAGGTGTACATTGAACACAAAAATTCAGATCTTTTTCCTTAGTTTGTGATCTAAAACTCAAAATTTTAATTATTCAAAAACTCAGAATTTCAAATTAAGGAAGATCAAGAAAGAGTGCAATAATAAAGTATAACAAACTAGAACACAAAAACATATAATCAAAATAAAATTATGGTTTAGTTGCTCAGAAAATAAAGTACAATGCAAGCAAACTAAGAATAAATATGAGTCTATAATACTATACCTATTACTCATGCTTTTTATGATCAGGGGTGCACCTCCCTTTATACAATAATTGGTGTGTTGGAAAATCACCATATTACATATGGAAGGTCACCTATAAGAAAATGTGGTGGTTCACATTCCATGAGTTAGAAGGCCACTCGTATGGAAAATGTGGTGATTCACCTTCCATGAGTTACAAAGTACCTATCAAATAAAAATTACACGCATTTGAATTATCTTTTTGCATTTTGTCTTCTCCTAAGTTTAGTATTGTTTTCAAAAATTAATTATATAGAATTGAAATAGACCCCACTTGTATTACATCAAGACCACATAGTGGTATTACAACTTGTTTATTATGAATGTATCATTTAGCAAGATTTATACTTAAGTTTCCTTCTTAAAAGTCAAAATATTTAATCAATTGAACTAATACTATTTGATACGTTTAATACTAAAAAAAAAAAAAAAAAATCTAAAGTAAATGCTCCAATTTATGCATGGTACTTGACCATAAATTATTTGTAATATTTATTATTAGATCTTATAAAATTTGCAGTGTTCAAACTAGTTCAATAAACCTCCTCACATTGTAGTTGGTTAGAATACAAATACAAATAAAAATAAATTAATTAAATTAATTAAATTCAAGATTTAGTTTTAAACTCAAATATGTAACCACTTACTTTACCCCATTAAACATGCTATGATATGCCTAATTAAAGTATAAAATGACTTTTTTGAAGGTGTGTATGGTATGTTAAGAATGATCCACAAATTTAGCTTAGAGCATTACGATGTACTATTATCACCTTATTATAATCCATCCAATAAAGTAGATGCAAAACACTAATACTATCTTTACAAATATAAAAATCGAAAAAATTGATCCATATATATATATATATATATATTAAATACTTCTTATAAACATCCATCATGAGAATTGAACCCGGGTCACATCATCGATAATGCAAGTGGCGTCCATATATTTATAAGATATAAAAGTAAAATTAAAAAAAATTGTTAATATAAACTGTTTCTTAAAATTCTATTAGAAATTAAAATTTAATTAATAAAAAATAATATTATATATATATATATATAAAATTAAATTTCATTTTCTTAAAATAAAATAAAAATTTAATTGTAAAATTATATCAGAACAATTCTTATTCAATATTTTTTTTAAAAGAAAAAAAATCGTACTCGAATCCCCTACCATTATTAATTAATAAAAAATAATATTTTTTTATATTTAAACTTCGTTGTTTTTAATTAAAAAAAAAAAATTTAATTGTAAAATTATATAACAATTCTTAGGAGGTGTTGTTATCGGTCATTCAATAACTTTTTTTTTTTCTTCTTAAAAAAAGGTTGACCATTATAAATCATTAGAACAATTCTTATTCAAAAAAAAATATATATATATATATATATATATTTTAAAGAAAAAATGTTGTATTCTAGTTACCATTATTAATTAAAATTTAATTAATAAAAAATTATATTTTTATATATTTAAAATTCGTTTTTTTTTTAAATAAAATTAAAAATTAATTGTAAAGTTATATAACAATTTTTAGGAAGTGTTGTTATCATTCAATAACTTTTTTTCTTCTTAAAAAAAGGTTAACCTTTATAAATCACAATTTGTTTTTTTTTTTAAATTGGTTATATGAGATTGAAATAAGCCTCGCCCGTATTACATCATCACCACATAGTGGTATTATAACAAAGATTTGATATTATGTGTAGTTTGGCAAGATTGAAACCTTTGATCTCCTCTTTAAATATTGAGAAATTTAACCTATTAAGTTAATGTCACTTGATAAATCATAATTCTTTTGAAAAGTTTACATAGATTTTTTAAGAGGGGTCCAATCCCCTCCTACCGAGTGAGGTTTAAAACTTAGATCTCCTAAACAATAGCAAAAAATCCTTACTACTATAATAAGCTTACAACTTTGTTATTCAATAGCCTTAATTATTATTAAATTCTCATCGCTCCATTAAAATTAGAATGTTACCCATAAATGCATTGTAACAACCCAAGTTATGCCCACTTGGTTGTCCAAACACCCCAAGTCTACCTACTTGGTTGTCCAACATCAGAGATTACTGTAAGATTTTTTTTTTTATTTCAACTTATTTTTATTTTATTTTCTAGTATGAGCATGTTTGATCTATCTTCATGAGTGTCATCCCGTTGTAGTTGAAATACTCATGAGATCGAGATTGGCCAGATCTCGTGTAGTTGCCCATTTTGAACTTCACTCTCCGCCCGAGTTCCTAAGTTCAGGCAAGGGGTTTCTTTTCCTCTAGGGCCCATAACACCTAGAGGTGTGGCACATACTTTCCCCATGTCTTGTCATGATCCACAAATATCAATGTCATGTAAGACGTAGCGCATACATGCTCGAGCTAGATGATCATCCTTTTCCCATGGAGCACCATCTAGGGTCTTACCAATACCCTGGTAACCACTCGATGTTTTGTGTTGATTAACCAACACGATGTCCCATACCATCATGTTGTCGGTTTAACCTAGTCAAGCATAATTCGTCACTCATCACTAGCAGGGATAACCTAGAAGGGATGCCCATACAACCCTTCGTTACCTCCCGTTCTGACCTTTTTTCATCAGAAGTACAGTTAGAGCCCTGGTTTATGATGGTTGCCTACCTGCAAGCATCTTAACAATCAATGCTCAAGATTGTCTCACCCACAATATTGAAATAGAGTCAAGGTTGTCCTACCCACAACCTCGGATCAACATGCAAGATTGTCTTCCCCACAATCTTGAAATAGATTCAAGGTTGTCATACCCACAACCCTGGGTTATGATTTAATATTTCCCTATTAAGATTACCCCTTCCACAACCTTAAATTCCCTTAACTAATAGTTTATCTAAGTTGGATTCAAAGGTTCCTAATGGGTATAGTCTCAATATTGTTTGAAAGTTTTGCTAAGTTTTAAAGATTACCAATTTTCCATTTGACGGATATAAGATAATGATGCTATTAAACTTTGCATTCAAATCTAAAACTTTCCATATTTTCTAAAACAAATACACATATAATCTCTTTATAATGCAATTCTTTTGAAATAAAGGTTACACTAAAATTCACATTCTCTAATCAATTTTTCCCGTGATTCTCTACAAACCTCTATTATCAATCATAAATTAAATTATTTAAACTCTATGTTAAATTAAAACTGCTTCTACACACTACTTATATTTCATAAATATATTCCATGTAGGCTTTAAAGACTACTGTTTCTTGCTGCCAAACTAAGATTATACCACTCGAACAATCCAACAGAGTAAACCATACTTCACTCTACCCAACCATTACGCAGGTTTGCTTTAAATACCACATAACCTCCGTCTATCATGCTTAACTACGTTCAAGACTTGCTATTAATTTTTTTAAAAAATACATCATAGTATTATGGCAATAATAGAGCCTCTAATATTTCTTTGTTTTTGTTTGGATTTTATATTGTTCCCTACTTCTTACGGATGTGAGTGCAAAATAGACTGGTTCATTTTTATTAAACTCCTATGTATTTTCACGTTCTTTTAATACAACATTCCAAACGTAGGTCTAAAATGAAAGCCCAAACTATAGTTTAAAATCGTTTCCCTACTTGATTCAACATCATGTGGCAGTGTTCTACTTTGGTCAGACTAGCCCCTATCGAAACACAACAATTGACAAAACCTAGTTTTATTGTTCCATTGAAATCTCTTTTACATGCAATTATAGATCTAGGGACATGTTTCAGTTTCTTGGAAATGTTATCTCTCATCCATTGTTAATATACAAAATAAAAGACACCTTTCAAGCATAACAATTCAAACTGTTCATTTACAGATTTTCCCACTGTTTACATGGCTTACATTTCCAGTAAGCTTTCATTCCCACAGACTTCAAAAGCATGCAACCTAACAAAACAAATATTGAAAAGAGTATCTAAATTCAATAAATCATAATCCCAGGTACAAAACATCATATTCAAAAGTTACTTCATATACATAGCTTTCTAAAGAAAAACAAGACTCTTTTAAAATGCATATCAACTCCTCAATTTATCAGCAGATAAAGACTACACCATTTCCTTTTTGTTTCAAAAAAATATACAATGTTGACTCATATTTCCCAACCTATGCTTTTCGAATCCCACATTGATTACAGATCCAATTTTGGATTTACACTATAGTATACAGAGCTCTTTCTTTCTCGGAGAAAACAAATGACTTCAAAACATTAACACAGGGCTTAGCATTTGAAGATTATAAAAACATCCCCAATGCCAGAACATAAGCTATTCATCGATAGCAGAATTAAAAGAAACTATGGCTTCGACTCCATGCTCAAGTTTTCAGTGGCAGAATATGGTGATGATTCAGAGATCAGAGCGGTCAAGCTAAATGAAGTGCAACTACTCCTAGCATGCAAACAAAATTTCCAAATCCTTTCATGCAATATACAATATTACAAGAAAACACCCCATCTCATCATGGCTTCCCAAAACAACATGTAGGTGACGTTTCAATTCTCTAATATCAACATGAAGAAGAAAGATATCAATTCACATCATAAATTAAAATCTTGGCTTCATTTCACAATCAAAATTTTTAGCTTTCCTTTTTCCAAAAAACATATAACACATGCGCCTCATTTTCCACGCATGCTATAGGAATTTAAAATTTCTTCTTCTTTCTTTATAGAACATGAACAAGATTATACCAACAAATCTTAAAGCTTGCCACACAATCAAACAACATTATTTCTCTTTTTTTTCTCACGTTCATTGCCAGCAAACAATTTACCAAAGAATGCTAGAATACAACCATATTTTTTAAATCTTGCCACTCGAACACAAAATCATCATGCAAGCAAACATCAAGCCATTTCGAATACATAATAAAACCCAAGAATTATTTAAACGTTCCACTAAATTTTCCAGTTCACTTACTGGTATTTGTGCCCCATTCTCCTTGCTCTACAACGTCCTTTGTTCATCGTCCTTCCTCTTACCGAAGACCATCGATTCCACTCTTCCTCTCTCCTTTTTCCCATTTCATAAAACCTCCATTCTCCTCCTACGGGCTCGCTCCCCGTTCATTCAGATTCTCCCTCTCAAACATGCCAAATGCCAAGTGTATCCCCACTCTCCACGTCCAACCACCAAACTCAATAATCATTCCATTCAAATTTTTTCCGACTATTTTCATGTTGTATTTTTTTTAATAAACCAAACAAGCACTCCACTGCCTTTAACTTACATAACTCCAATTGTATATATAACATTATAAAAGTTAATGAACACTATAAAAGTAAATTCCAATATAACAATATAAAGTAGCCAATTATAAAGTTTGGTGTTCATTATTTTAGAAACAATAAAAGTTCATTATTGCCAATATCCTCATATTCTATTTTCTTCTTATAACAATATATATATATATATATATATATATAAATATATATATATATTTAAACAAATAAATTTCTCCAAAACACATAATGTCCTAAGTATATTTAGTTATCACTTATTTCACTTTGCCTCCTTTATTTATTTTCTCTTACAAATCATAGCACAAAAATAGCCATGTCATGCTCTTTTATTTCTTATTCTAAACTATGGCTCCCATGCATTTTAGCATCTTCATCGCCATTCAAACATCACAATATGACAAGCATCAAACATTCCTACAAATGCAGCTACATGTTATGCATCTACATGGACCATTGGCGAATGCATTGCCTATAGGATTCTTTGCTCCTATCAACCGATGAATACACCACCGCTCATCATTTCCCTAACTTACCTTACACCGAATCATCCTACGGTCCATTGAGTAAGCATCTTTCTTTTGCATTGTTCTTGCCAGTACAAAAACCTGTCCTCTGCATCCACAGATACATTAGCAGTATCTCATCCTTGCAGACAAATTAGGCCTATAATAGAGTAGAGTTTTGGAGGGTCATTACATACTCCCCCCTAAGATTAAACACAGTCCTTGTGTTTACATTTCCTACTGATATATTCAAAATAAAACAATATAATCATGAATTAAAGAAAATTGATACAGTACATCTTTTTTTCTCAAAACTGAATCATCATGCTTTATTAACACCAAACATTCACATCATCAAATATACTTATCATACTTCACAAACCAAGATATGATATTATCATTGTTCAGACAAAATAAAACCATGCCATGGAGATAACACTATTCAAACAAAAATGGAAAATGTCTTTTCATGATGGCCACATCTTCCCACGTGGCACTATTTTTAGAAAATTGGTCCCATTGGACCTTGCACTATTCAATATTTCGCTTCCTTAGTTGTTTTGTTCGATAGCCAAGGATCTTAACAGGTCGCACTTCAATGCGCAAGGGATCGTCCATCTGCAATTGTTCAACATTCCAAACATGTGAGGGATCAAGAACATATTTCTTTAGAAGGGACACATGGAATGTATCATGAATTTTTGACAAATTGGGTGGCAAGTCTAATTTGTAGGCAACTAGATTTAATTTGTCAATAATTTCAAAAGGCCCTACAAATCGTGGGCTAAGCTTAGAGGTTTTAATAGAAATTTTGGTAGGTTTGACTCTTAGAAATACTTTATCTCCCATATAGAATTCCCTTGGTGTTCTCTTCAGGTCCACATAACTCTTTTGTCTATCTAAGGCTTCTTTGAGCCTTTGGAAAATTTCATTGAGTTGGTCTTCCATTTCTCTGACCATATCCGGCCCTATCATCACCCGATCCTCCGGATTACTCCATGTTAGTGGCATTCTGCACCTCCTCCCGTATAGAGCCTCAAATGGAGCCATACCAAGAGAAGTATGGTAACTATTATTGTAAGCAAATTCTACTAGAAAAAGGTAATATTCCCACTTCGTTTGATGATCCATACAATACATGCGGAGCATATCCTCTAAGACTTGATTCACCCTTTCTGTTTGTCCATATGTCTTAGGATGATAGGTAGTACTAATGTTGAGCTTTGTTCCCTATGCCTGATGCAGTGTCTACCAAAATTTGGATGTGAATCGAGAATCCCTGTCCGATATAATTGTTTCAGGAAAGCCATGTAGTCGTACCACTTCCCTGGAAAATTTTTGGGCTATAGTGGGAGCTCCGTCTTTAATATTTCTAGGCAGAAAATGTGCCACTTTGGTCAATTTATCCACTACCACCAAAATAGCATCATGTTGAAAGCAATTTTTAGGCAATCCCACAATAAAGTCCATGGTCACAACTTGCCACTTGTGTTGTGGAATGTCATGCAAAAATAAACGTCCTACTGGATGAAGATGTTCAACTTTTACTTTTTGACATTCTAAGCATCTAGCCACAAATTCAGCAATGTCCCTTTTCATTCCTGGCCAATAATATTCCTTTTTCAAATTCTCATACATCTTCACATAACCTGGATGAGCGTAATAAGGAGCACTATGTACCTCTTGCAATACCATATTTCATAGATCCTGATCATTAGGTACAACCACTCTATTTTTAAAAAGTAATGTATCTTCCCAGATTCTGAATTCTCTTGCTTTTTCAGAATCTTGCTGCACCATTTCTCAATATTTTTGAGAATATTCATCTTGATTTTATAATTTTTTTATTTTATCAATTATAGCAGATTGACAATGGGACATAGCATTGATATGTCATCTTCTACTTAAAGCATCTGCTAATTTATTTTCTTTTCCCTTTATATACTCTATATCAAAATCATACTCTGCCAAAAATTCTATCCAGCGTCTTTGCCTAGCGTTAAGCATTGGTTGAGTGAAAATATATCTTAGGCTTTGATGATCTATCCTAAGCTCAAAATATTTTCCAAGTAGGTAGTGTCACCACATTTTTAGGGCATGTACTACCACAACCAACTCTAAATCATGTGTGGCGTAGTTTAATTCATGTTTCTTAAGTTTTCGAGACTCATAAGCGACAACACCATTCTCCTGCATGAGAACCCCTCCTAATCCTTCCAAAGAGGCATCAATACACACTATGAATGGTCATGTGGGATCTGCTATTCTAAGAATCGATGTTGATGTTAGCTTTTCTTTCAGAGTTTTGAAAGCTTCTTCACACCGTTCCATCCACCTAAAATATTTCCCTTTCCTTTGGAGATTAGTTATTGGATAAGCTATCTTAGAAAATTTTTGGATAAATCTACGATAATATCCAGCCATCCCCATAAAACTTCGCACTTCAAAACATTTGTTGGAGCAGGCCAATCAATGATAGCTTCAATTTTCCTTGGATCAACAACCACCCCTTTCGCAGATATTACATGACCCAAATACTGAACCTGAGTTGCATAAAACTCACACTTGGATAATTTTCCATATAATTGATTCTTTCTAAGTATTTCGAGAACAGTTCTCATATGTAAATCATGCTCTTCTTTAATTTTGGAGTAAATCAGTATATCATCTAGGAATATCAACACAAACCGATCTAGTTGTTCATGAAACACACTATTCATCAAATTCATAAAAGTTGTTGGTGCATTGGTCAATCCAAAAGGTAACACTATAAATTCATAATGACCATATCTAGTTCGAAAAGCAGTTTTATGAGTATCTTCTTCACGGATCCTCAATTGATGATAACCAGATCTAAGATCAATTTTGGAGAAAATTGTGGCTCCTTTTAGTTGATCAAACAAATCATCTATTCTAGGAAAAGAGTACTTATTCTTAACAATCATCTTGTTTAGCATTTGGTAGTCAATACACAACCTTAAAGTTCCATCCTTCTTTTTCACGAACAGAACTGGTGCACCCCATGGTGATACACTAGGTTTAATATGTCATTTTTCTAAAAGTTCTTGTAGTTGAGTCTTAAGTTCTTGCAACTCTATTGTAGTCATTCTATATGGTGCACGAGCTATAGGGGTTGCTCCAGGTAATAGTTCTATAGTGAAATCAAACTCCCTTTGGGGTGGAAGACCCAGTAAATCCTCAGGAAAAACATCCCAAAAATCATTCAGTACCGGATAGGTTTGAAAAAGACTTGCTCCAGACTCATTTTCCTCCTTTTTATTAAGTTTCACCACAAATATTCTACTACCATTTTTCAGTGCTCTTCTAACTTGCATTGCAGTCAAAATATGTGGGTCCACTGATTCACGTCCACAACCAATCCGAATCCTTTGCTTGATATCATCAGTATATTCCATCCATATTTCCTCAAAATTTAACAATGCTTTATGCACCTTGAGCCAATCAACACCTAGAATTATGTCAAAGGCATGCAATGGAGCTACATACAAATGCCATCGGGTTTGTCCTTGAGGTAGTGTTATTTGAGGATCAAATAAACATTGATCAACAGTATAGGTTTGTCCAGACCCATACTCGACTTTCCACCCATTAGCCATAAATCCAGGTTTTTTTGGTATGTCCCTTAAAATATTTGGTGAAATAAAACTATCAGTTGCTCCAGAGTCAACTAAAATGCAAACACTTTTTCCATAAATTTTACCTTTCAATAGAAAAGGTGTTGCTTGACCATTGAGTTTGGAATTACCTATTGCAGCATAAATATTATGAGCAAGTTCCACTTGTTCCTTTCTCTTATCAGCTCGCAACAGATATTTATCAGCATAATGAGGTTCTTGACAAATCTAGCAACCAGTTCGTGGTGCCCTCTCTTTCTTATTTCCCTCATTATCTTCTTGAGTACCAGCTCTTGGTGCATTAGCTCTTTGATCATTCCTATCCCTGAAATTTCTTTGGCCACCTCGATAGTTCGGATTTCCCTTATTTCCTTGATACCTATTCTTATTCTTATCAAACCTGTTTTGATTCCCATTGCCATGGTTCTTGGTCCAATTCCTGTCCCCTTTTGTTGGACCCACATTTTTCTTTTTCTGAGACTCCTCCTTTTCAAAGGATTGTTGATAATAAGCTTTCTTAACCTTAAGGTTATCTTCTTCCTGTCGAGCCAGGTCATAGGCAATAGTTAAGGTAGCAGGTTTCAACATAAGAATCAGGTGTCCAATTTTTGGGTGTAACCCTAAAAGAAATTTCTGAATTTTGATCTCATTTCTTTGCTCATACTCAGGCATGTATTTGAGAAATTGTACAAATATCTAATAATATTCAATCATAGACATATTCCCCTAAGTTAACCTTGAAAATTCTACAGTTCTTTCAAGGTAAAATTACAGTGTTAAGAACCTATCCTTGAATGCCAACACAAAAGTATCCCAAGGCACATCAACAGCCTCCACATTATGGGTTTTCCTATACGTATCCCACCAGTCAACAATAGCTCCAGTCAATAAAATACTTCCCACGAGGTCTTTGATTTAGACGATAAGGTTCTAACCATGAAATAGGCTTCCACACTATTCAACCATCTCTCAGCCTCTTCCCCATCACCTTTGCCATAAAATTTGGCTATATCGATTCTTCGCATATCCTTGTCCAACTCAGAACCTACTTGTTTCCTTCCTGGGTCAATAGTTATCTCATCCTCAACTATTACCGTTTCCTTTCCTTTGGATAAATTTTCAATTGTTTTCTGTTGATGGGAAATCATTTCTTGTTGTTGAGCCAATTGAGCTTTTTGTTGCTCCATATGCTCCATAATTTGGGCATTTTGTTGTGCCATGTGTTCAGCCATTTGAGCATTCTACTGCTCCATCTATTCTTTTTGTTGGCTCATTTTCTCCCGCAATAGCTGTACCATCCGAACCATTTTATCCTCTTTATTCATGGGTTCTTTTTCCTTCCTCTTTTCTCGAGGTCGTTCTGTGGTTTCCTCTGATGCCCCGAGTCTCATAACTTTTTGAATGACTCTTCTAGGGTTTTTGGTCAGCCCTTCCCACTGATCCACCATAGTTCATTTTGAGGAACTAGCCTTTTGTCCGGTTGCCATTGCCTGTTCAACAAAACAAGGAGCCTCATCAAATTTTAAGTTTAGGTGAACACACTAGCATCAAAATTTGAGTTAGTCATAGGTTTTCTAATTTTATGTTTCCTAGAGATTCGCAACCTTGGCTCTGATACCAAATGTAACAACCCAAGTTCTGCCCACTTGGTTGTCCAAACACCCCAAGTCTACCCACTTGGTTGTCCAACATCAGATATTACTGTAAGATTTTTTTTTATTTCAACTTATTTTTATTTTATTTTCTAGTATGAGCATGTTTGATCTATCTTCATGAGTGTCATCCCACTGCAGTCAGAATACTCATGAGATCGAGATTGGCCAGATCCCATGTAGTTGCCCATTTTGAACTTCACTCTCCTCCCGAGTTCCTAAGTTCAGGTAAGGGGTTTCTTTTCCTCTAGGGCCCATAACACCTAGAGGTGTGGTGCATACTTTCCCCATGTCTTGTCATGATCCACAAATATCAATGTCATGTAAGACATAGCGCATACATGCTCGAGCTAGATGATCATCCTTTTCCCATGGAGCACCATCTAGGGTCTTACCAATACCCTGGTAACCACCCAATGTTTTGTGTTGATTAACCAACATGATGTCCCATACCATCATGTTATCGGTTTAACCTAGTCAAGCACAATTCGTCACTCATCACTAGTAGGGATAACCTAGAAGGGATGCCCATACAACCCTTCGTTACCTCCCATTCTGAACTTTTTCTATCAAAAGTACAGTTAGAGCCCTGGTTTATGATGGTTGCCTACCTGCAAGCATCTTAACAATCAATGCTCAAGATTGTCTCACCCACAATCTTGAAATAGAGTCAAGGTTGTCCTACCCACAACCTCGGATCAACATGCAAGATTGTCTTCCCCACAATCTTGAAATAGATTCAAGGTTGTCATACCCACAACCTTGGGTTGCGATTTAAGATTGCCCCTTCCACAACCTTAAATTCCCTTAACTAATAGTTTATCTAAGTTGGATTCAAAGGTTCCTAATGGGTATAGTCTCAATATTGTTTGAAAGTTTTGCTAAGTTTTAAAGATTGCCAATTTTCCATTTGATGGATATAAGATAATGATGCTATTAAACTTTACATTCAAATCTAAAAATTTCCATATTTTCTAAAACAAATACACATATAATCTCTTTATAATGCAATTCTTTTGAAATAAAGGTTACACTAAAATTCACATTCTCTAATCAATTTTTCCCACGATTCTCTACAAACCTCTATTATCAATCATAAATTAAATTATTTAAACTCTATGTTAAAATAAAACTACTTCTACACACTACTTATATTTCATAAATATATTCCATGTAGGCTTTAAAGACTATTGTTTCTTGCTACCAAACTAAGATTATACCACTCAAACAATCCAACAGAGTAAACCATACTTCACTCTACCCAACCATTACGCAGGTTTGCTTTAAATACCACATAACCTCCGTCTATCATGCTTAACTACGTTCAAGACTTGCTATTATTTTTTTTTTAAATACATCATAGTATTATGGCAATAATAGAGCCTCTAATATTTCTTCATTTTTGTTTGGATTTTATATTGTTCCCTACTTCTTACGGACGTGAGTGCGAAAAAAACTGGTTCATTTTTATTAAACTCCTATGCGTTTTCATGTTCTTTTAATACAACATTCCAAACGTAGGTCTAAAATGAAAGCCTAGACTATAGTTTAAAATCATTTCCCTACTTGATTCAACATCATGTGGTAGTGTTCTACTTTGGTCAGACTAGCCCCTATCGAAACACAACAATTGACAAAACCTAGTTTTATTGTTCCATTGAAATCTCTTTTACATGCAATTACAGATCTAGGGACATGTTTCAGTTTCCTGGAAACATTATCTCTCATCCACTGTTAATATACAAAATAAAAGACACCTTTCAAGCATAACAATTCAAACTGTTCATTCGTAGATTTTCCCACTGTTTACATGGCTTACATTTCCAATAAGTTCGCAGGCCAAAAAGAAAGAGTATCTAAATTCAATAAATCGTAATCCTAGGTACAAAACATCATATTCGAAAGTTACTTCATATACATAGCTTTCGAAAGAAAAACAAGACTCTTTTAAAATGCATATCAACTCCTCAATTTATTAGCAGATAAAGACTACACCATTTCCTTTTTGTTTCAAAAAAATATACAATGCTGACTCATATTTCCCAACCTATGCTTTTCAAATCCCACATTGATTACAGATCCAATTTTTGGATTTACACTATAGTATACAGAGCTCTTTCTTTCGAGGAGAAAACAAATGACTTCAAAACATTAACACAGGGCTTAGCATTTGAAGATTATAAAAACATCCCCAATGCTAGAACATAAGCTATTCACCGACATCAAAATTAAAAGAAACTATGGCTTCGACTCCATGCTCAAGTTTTCAGTGGCAGAATATGGTGACGATTCAGAGATCAGAGCGGTCAAGCTAAATGAAGTGCAGCTACTCCTAGCATGCAAACAAACTTTCCAAATCCTTTCATGCAATATACAAGATTACAAGCAAACACCCCATCTCATCATGGCTTCCCAAAACAACATGCAGGTGACGTTTCAATTCTCTAATATCAGCATGAAGAAGAAAGATATCAATTCACATCATAAATTAAAATCTTGGCTTCATTTCACAATCAAAATTTTTAGCTTTCCTTTTTCCACAAAGCATATAACACATGCGCCTCATTTTCCATGCATGCTATAGGAATTTAAAATTTCTTCTTCTTTCTTTATAGAACATGAACAAGATTATACCAACAAATCTTAAAGCTTGCCACACAATCAAACAACATTATTATTTTTTTTCTTTTTTTTTTCTCACGTTCATTGCCAGCAAACAATTTGCCAAAGAATGCCAGAATACAACCATATATTTTAAATCTTGCCACTCAAACACAAAATCATCATGCAAGCAAACATCAAGCCATTTCGAATATAGAATAAAACCCAAGAATTATTTAAACATTCCACTAAATTTTCCAGTTCACTTACTAGTATTTGTGCCCCGTTCTCCTTGCTCTGCAGCGTCCTTTGTTCATCGTCCTTCCTCTTATCGAAGACCACCGATTCCACTCTTCCTCTCTCCCTTTTTCCCCATTTCATAAAACCTCCATTCTCCTCCTACGGGCTCGCTCCCCGTTCGTTCATATTCTCCCTCTCAAACATGCCAAATGCCAAGTGTATCCCCACTCTCCACGTCCAACCACCGAACTCAATAATCATTCCATTCAAATTTTTGCCGACTATTTTCATGTTGTATTTTTTTTTTAATAAACCAAACAAGCACTCCACTGCCTTTAACTTACATAACTCCAATTGTATATATAACATTATAAAAGTTAATGAACACTATAAAAGTAAATTCCAATATAACAATATAAAGTAGCCAATTATAAAGTTTGGTGTTCATTATTTTAGAAACAATAAAAGTTCATTATTGCCAATATCCTCATATTCTATTTTCTTCTTATAGCAATATATATATATATATATATATATATATATATATATATATATATATATATATATATATATATATATATATATATATATATATATGTTATATAAATATATATATTTTAAAACAAATAAATTTCTCCAAAACACATAATGTCCTAAGTATATTTAGTTATCACTTATTTCACTTTACCTCCTTTATTTATTTTCTCTTACAAATCATAGCACAAAAATAGCCATGTCGTGCTCTTTTATTTCTTATTCTAAACTATGGCTCCCATGCATTTTAGCATCTTCATCACCATTCAAACATCACAATATGACAAGCATCAAACATTCCTACAAATGCAACTACATGTTATGCATCTACATGGACCGTTGGCGAATGCATTGCCTATAGGATTCTTTGCTCCTATCAACCGGTGAATACACCACCGCTCATCATTTCCCTGACTTACCTTGCACCGAATCATCCTGCGGTCCATTGAGTAAGCATCTTTCTTTTGCATTGTTATTGCCAGTACAAAAACCCGTCCTCTGCATCCACAGATACATTAGCAGTATCTCATCCTTGCAGACAAATTAGGCCTATAATAGAGTAGAGTTTTGGAGGGTCATTACATGCAGGCATGAAAACATAATGTCACGCTCAATCATAAAGAATTGAATTTTAATGGTTTCTAGATATGCTTCCATAATAATTATGTTGTCTTGCACTTCTCTGTTAGTGTGATTCATATTTCAACTAAACGAATAATCATATTATGACCTAACTCACTTGGGAAACAACCACCACCGTAAATCTTTTTGACCTTTTTATAGTTGAAAACTTTTCAAGAGAAGAATTTGGATGCAAAATCATGCACCTGTTCCATGTAGACTTAACATAAGTTTGTTCATAATCATAGTTGATTGTTTTAGTTCAATTTTTTAGAAAGTCGAAATTCCATAAATTTTAGATGATTTAATATAAGTTTGTTAGTATTTTTTTTTTGTTTGTGGAAAACATCCCAGAAGAGATGTCACTTTTGGGTAAGACCCAAGGATCCAGGGGTATCTCTTCCACCAAAAATGCCTAGGGCTCGCACCTAACCTACCACCTTTGATACACTCAAGAAAATTGCCTGAAACAACAAAAAAATAAGAACACACAAACACACAAAAAGCTAAAACAAATAAATTATACTCCTTGAGTGTGTCAACAAGAAAAATCTACTCAGGTGTTGTAGGTGAGTTGGAGAGGAGAGGGCAATCCTCCAAGGGAGGTCCCACGTTCGAATCTCCACCCTACCAAAAAGTTGAATTGGGTACCCAAAATCCAATTGATAATGTTGGTGCGGGTAGGGTTGGGTGTGACTCCCGGGTGACTTTGACGGTGTAGAACCCCATGTTCGTGGTCTCTCAGACCAAGGCGGCCCCATAAGGGGTTTTTCGCTTAAAAAAAGAAAAAAAAAAAAAGCACAAACAAACACACTCACAAAAAAAAATACGAACCACACAGAACAAACACACAAACAACAAAGCAAAACACAATAAAATAAAACATACAAAAAAACAAAAAATAAAAATAAAAAATAAAAAAAATGACAAAAATAAACAACACCAAAACACGAAACACAGAAAAAAAAACCACAAACACAACATAACAAAACACTACCATAGCAAAAAAAACAAAAAGAAACAAATACACCTCAAACCAAAAAACCACAGAACACGAAACACAGAAAAAAAACCCCAAAAACAACAAAACAAAACAAATCCAAAACAGAAACAACAAAATGAATCAAATACACCACAAATGAAATCAGGAAAAACAAATACAACAAAAACAAAGCACAAAGGAGCTATAGACAAAACAAACAAAAAATGATAACACTAAAAATAAACCCAAGCTTAACAAATTACCAAAAATATCAGAAATTGCTTAGCAAAATAGCCAAAGCTTCCAACATTGCCATAAAGAGATTGACTATAAACCTTAGGATTACAGCATCCTTATCATTTTATTTGTATCTTACTTCATTTCAGTTGGGACTATAGGCTGGTTACTTGGTACCATGACACTACTATTGGAATTTGTATGGTCTTTTTGAGGATCCATTTTATTTGTTGTTTGAATCTGCCCTTTTGTTTTGCACTTGAGTTGGTTTTCTACATTGCACTTTTTTTCCTTTATTGTTATTTCTCAGCATCAAGGCAAACTCTTTTAATGATTTCTCATCATGCAATCTTTCCTGTTCCCTCTCTTCATCAAACTGTGTCTCCATAATAATTGTTTCCATTTGACCATCCTCATAATTTGCTTGCTCATCCGTGGAGAGAATTTCAAAGGTGTTAGGTGAAATTATTGTTTTCTCTTTTGTTGCTATTTTTTTCTTTGTGTTTTTTTGTTTAGGGATTTGAAAACCTGCCAAATCCCCATTCTCTTTGTCTTTGTTAGGGACCTTATGTGGACAATCCTTGGCTAGATGACCATATTCATGACAAATTCTACATCTAAATGGAATATTTTCATAATCTACTACTTTCTCCCATATTTCTTCCCCATATTGTAAAGTAATCTTCTCTGGAAGTGGTTTGTCAAAATCAATCAAAATACAAATCCTTGCATAAATCATATACTCTAAGTGTTGGTTGCTATCAGAAGTCATCATGTCAACTCCTACAAAATTTCCAATTGTTGTGAATATCTTTGGATGCCAGTATTCTATCTATTGGAAGACCAAATAAACAGACCCAAACCAGTTGATGGCATCTCTTCCTCAGCTTTGAACTTGGTATGCCAAGGCTTCATGAAGAGCCCTACCCTACCAAAAAACCATGGCCCCCCTTGAAAAATGTTCTCCTTATCTTCTTCATTCTAAAAAAATTAAGAAAGTAGCCATTAGGGTAAGTAAAAATTTGGAACTTACGTTTAGTGTTCGAGTTTTTGGCAGCCCATTGCTTAAAGGTAGCAAGAGTTGTCGGAATCCCATGAATCGACAAATTAGGCTTTTCCTCTCAATCACATCTATTCCTTCCTAGACATCCCTTATTTCCAACTTCACTATAGATAGTTGATTATCTTAATTCAATTTTTTAGAAAATAATTTTTTTTATAAATTTTATCTTTATTTAAAAATTAAAGATTATAAATTTTTTTATCAACCGTACATCTGCTAAAAGTACTTGCACAGTCAACCATTTTGGCCTATTTGCATACTAATTACAATCCCGTAAGTCTGCTCTCTCCCTATATGAGAGGCTCAAAATGGCATTATATGGTAAGGCATTTTGAGACATAGAAGCAAGGTTCCACCATAACTATGACAACATTTCTCACCATTCTGGTGGCCACTTAATGACTTGAAAAATGACAAACTTATATGCTCACAACAATAATGTCCCACTTTGGAGATTCCATCTAATTCTTAATATCTTTCCATTCAAACAAAGGCAGGTGTGCATATGGACAGACCTAGGGTGATGTTTTTAATCTCACCAAGAGATTCTTTTCCAAACATTCCTGACTACTAGATATCTTGAGTTCACATAAGACATCATGACAAGACACAATTAGGAGTGCAATAAAATCGACAGTTGTGTTGTTGGTGCCATAGTCAATGTCAGATTCATACCTTTTGTAACAAGAGAAGAAAGGTTCAGCCTGAGATCACAACAATTGAGGCATGGCAATAGATAACCATGGCAAGTTCCACTTTGTGTTGGTACATGGTGCAGGCCATGGAGGTTGGTGTTGGTATAAACTTGTTCATCTTCTCCAAAACCTCAGGGCATGAGGTGACTGCGTGACTGCCTTGGATCTCACAGGATCAGGCCTCAACTCTGCGGATCCTGATTCCGAAGGAAGAATACGACAGACCTCTTATGAATTTGCTTTCTGACATGACCACATCTCAGAAGGTCTGTAAGTACAGTGAGTGTTTTTGGCATTGTTTATTTAATTAAAAGTTTATGGGTTAAATTATTTATATAAGATTGAAATAATTTTATTTAATTATATAATAATATTATAATAATTTAATATTTATATATGTGTAAAAATTTAGTTGAATTTTTTTATTGAAAATTAAAGAATTGATTCCATTAATACTATTTAATTATAGACAATAGAGTTTTAAGTTTTTGGAAAACAAAATAAGATTGCAGATGTTATAAGGATTTGGGCTTCTGCTTGTCAACCAAAAAACTAAGTGGTTATTAGGGAAGATCTACCCCATACTACATATCACTTTGATTTCTGTGTTGTGACTCAGAAAATAATAATAGATTTCCCTATACTACATATCACTTTGGTTTCTATGTATTGTGATTCAGAAAATAATCATAGATTTCTGTGTTCTTGTATTAATAGAATGCGTGTATTAATAGGGTAAGCTTAAATACATATTTGTTACTCTTCATAAAATTGTGAAAAAATTATATAAAATTATATAAAAAACAGACGATGTAAATAAGACAAAAACTTATAATTAAAAACAAATACTATTTAATTACACTTCAATTTTTTTATTCAATCATAATACTACACTAACATATAATTGATTGAATACTATATGTGAAACCTGGTTCACTAAAAAAAATTGAAATATGATGGAAGCATGATCTGGATGTTATCTTGATTGTTTGTGTTGGGCCAGGTTGTGCTAGTGGGTCATAGTGCTGGAGGCCCAAGCTTGACCCATGCCATCCATGCTTACAGTGATAAGATTGCAGTTGCAGTTTATGTTGCGGCCACCATGCTGCCTCATGGGTTCTGTTCATAGCAAGATGTCCAGCAGGTAAGTTCTGCACACCCATATCTGACATTTTGCTCTTGTTTATTTCCATGAATCAAATTTTTGCTTTTGTTTATTTCCATGAATCAAAGTTTTGCTTTTAGACGTTATAATTACCGGTTTTAGATAAATTTTAGAATATACACACAAAATATGCTTTCCCCGAAATTGAGCTATAATAAAGCATAACTATAACGAACAAATTAGGTAGGTCTTACTCTGCATTGTTCTTCCATTAATATTGAGAACAAACCTATTATCCATTCCTTTAGAAAGGATAAGAAAATCATAGAAATTCTATACTGGTTACAGAATCCGAGGTAAATCCTCAGCAGAATAATGATGTGCAGGGAGTTCCAGATGTGAGGAACGTTAGTGAATTCTATTATGGTCATGGGCCAGATCATCCCCCAACAAGCTCAATAGTTCGGAGGGAATTCCAAAGAGAAACCCTTTATCAACTCGGCCCTCCAGAGGTTTTTACTAAAACAAAATGTCCACATACGGTACTTTCACTTATCTAGTTTTTAATTTTTGAAAAACTTAGCTAAGTACTTTCACTTGATCTAGTTTTGAATTTTTGAAAAACTTAGCTAGTATTCATAGAATTTAAATATTAACCCTTTATTTTTCATAAACTATTATGTCATGCTTGATCATCTCATCCTTCATAAACACTTTTGGTGTGACATCTGCTACTTGAATAAGGATTACCATAAACTTTCTTTTCCTCTTGTTCTCAACTAGGGCATCCATACTTCCAACTAGAGAATCCTTACGTCTAATAATGAAATTCAAAAATGAATTTTGTTCTATATTACCTAGGTTTTATTATAAGAATACTTAATTTTTTGAGTTCCCAAATGATCTATAACAATAAAATATGATGCTTCCTCCTTGCTTTCTTTCACTTTCTACCCATACTTTACCCCTACTTTTTCCTAGAGATCTAAAACAAGAAAAGGTGAGGCTTTCTCCTCACTTGTACTCACTTCTTAGTGACACTTGCTCCTTACTTGCTTAAGATAATACATATTAATGTTTATGTGTACATTGAACACAAACATTAAGATATTTTCCCTTAATTTGTGATCTAAAACTCAAAATTTTGATTATTCGAAAACTCAAGATTTCAATTTAAGGAAGATCAAGAAAAAGTGCAATAATAAAGTATAACAAACTAGAACACAAAAACATATAATCAAAATAAAATTATGGTTTAATTGCTTAGAAAATAAAGTACAATGCAAGCAATCTAAGAAGAAATGTGAGCCTATAATATTGTACCTATTACTCATACTTTTTATAGTTTTACAATAATTGGTGTGTTGGAAAATCACCATATTGAATATGGAAGACCACCTATATGAAAATGTGGTGGTTCACCTTCCATGAGTTAGAAGGTCACCCATAGGAAAAATGTGGTGATTCATCTTCCATGAGTTACGAAGTACCTATCAAATGAAAATTATATGGATATGAGTTATCTTTTTCTGTTTTGTAACTACTAAGTTTAATACTTTTTTCAAAAATTAATTATATGGGATTAAAATGGACGCCACTTGTATTATGTTAGAGTTTAGCTTAAGTATCTACTAGGATATTTTTCCTTTAAGCTTACTTTCTTTCTTGTTCTTTAGTTTTGTATTGATGAGATCAATTTAGTTTGCTATGATCCAATGTCTCATATTTTTCTCACTTGCTTATTTAAGCAAAACTATTCTACTCATTAATGTAATCAGTTCTTGAGATTCTCTTCATTGTTTCTTGTGGTGCTTTACAAATCTTGTTCTAGGGTTTTCTCTTCATGGTACCCGAGTCGGCTATATTATTTTGCAATCATTTCAAAAAATTTTGAAATTTTGTATGTTTGAAGACATTGAAGAAACCTTCCACATTGATCAAATCTGTTTCCAACTGCTCAAGGTCGGCTTCAACAAGATTCAACATTACAAAAGTGTGAATCTCACCTTTTATAGTTTGGCCATCGTATGCTCTCACCTCACCTCTTTTTCTTGGGGATTTTGGTGATCAGAAAGTGGTTCCAAATATTTTTTGCAGGCCACTCTTTTTAGACTCAAGCCGTGGCTTTTTCACTGCAAACCCATGACCCTACAGTTTTCTGGAGAATCAACTTCTAGAGGATGTTTCTCCCTCTTATAGAATCAATTTTGGATCATTTTTTTTATCTTGATTGATTTTTTGAGGGCTTTGCATTGGTGTAGTTAGATCTGTAGTTTGGTTTATGCAATTTTTAGAAAACTATAGTTTTTTGAACTGCAAACTGACGACCCTTTTGTAGTTTTTTGGACAATCAACACGTGGAGATCCTTTCCCTCTCTTCCAAAATCAGTTTTTGGTCAATTTTTTTTTTATCTTGACTGATTCTTCAAGGGCTTAACACAAGTGCATTCAAAATTCAAATCTGGTGGCGTTATATTTTCATTTTTTTTTCTCATTATAGTGTATTTTAAAAAAAATTATACCTTTTCGGTAAGGTAGGTATTTCTTTCCATTTTGCGTGCAATTTTTCTTTGTGGAGCAGATTCCGTTTGGAGTGCATCTCCCTTTATACAATAATTGGTGTATTGGAAAATCACCATATTGAATATGGAAGGCCACCTATATGAAAATATGGTGGTTCACCTTCCATGAGTTAGAAGGTCACCCATATGAAAAATATGGTGATTCACCTTCAATGAGTTACAAAGTACCTATCAAATGAAAATTACATGGATATGAATTATCTTTTTGTATTTTGTCTTCTACTAAGTTTAATATTTTTTTCAAAAATTAATTATATGGGATTGAAATGGATCCCACTTGTATTACATCAAAACCACATAGTAGTATTACATCTTGTTTTTTCATATATTTATTAAGATATAAAAGTAAAATTAAAAAAAAATATCCGCTCATGTAGAGGAGTTGGCGAGCAAGTGGGTAGTTAAAACTCTCCAATTGAAATCGAGAGCCCCAAATTCAAATCTCTCCCTTCACATGTTGCAGACTCCGGGAGGTTACAAATAATATATATATTTTTAAATTATTAAATTTAAACTATTTAATTTAATGATGAATTTAAAATTAATTAATAAAACATAATAATATTTTATATATTTATAATTTATTTTCTTAATTTTTTTAAAAAATAAAATTTAATTGTAAAGTTATGAGAACAATCCTTATTATATGTCTTTCAATAGCCTCTTTTTTTATTCTTGAGAAAAATAGTTGTACTCAAGTCCCTTACTGTGATTAATTAAAATTTAATTAATAAAAAATATTTTTTTATATGTTCAAATTTTGTTTTTTTTTTTAATTTAAAAAATAAAATAAAAATTTAATTGTAAATTTATATAAACAATTCTTAGGAGGTGTTTATCTGTTATTTAATATTTTTTTTTATTTGTAGTTTTTTTCTTCTTAAAAAAGTTCTCTTCTACAAGTTTACACAGGTTTTATAAGAAAAATCTCCAGAGTAATGTTTGAATCTTGAATCTCCTAAACAAAAGTCAAACCCTTACTACTACAATAAACACACAACATTTATTATTCAATAAACTTGATTATTATTATATTCCTAATCCTCATTAAATGTTGCTCATAAATGCAGGCATGAAAAAGGTAATGTCCACGCTCAATCATAAAGAAATTGCATTCTAATGGTTTCTAGATACGCCTCCATAATAATTATGTTGTCTTGCACTTCTCTCTTAGTGTGATTCATATTTCAACTAAATGAATAATCATATTATGACCTGACTCACTTGGAAAACAACCACCACCATAAATCATTTTGACCTTTTTATAGTTGATCACTTTTTCAATAGGAAGAATTTGGATGCAAAATCATGCCCTTGTTCCATGTGTACTTAACATTGGTGATCGTAGTTTCGTTTTAATTGAATTTTTAAAAAAGTTCGAATTTCATAAATTTTAGATAATTAATATAAATTTATTGTAGTTGATTGTCTCAATCTAATTCTTTAAAAAATAAAAATTTATATAAAATCTAAATTATAAATTTGCTTAAAAAAATACTTGGACAGTCAACCCTTTTGGTCTATTTGCATAGTCATTACAAACCCGTAAGTCTGCTCTCTCCCCACATAAGAGGCTCAAAATGGCATTATATGGTAACGCATTTTGAGACATAGAAGCAAGGTTCCACCATAATATGCCTACAAGTAAAAACTATTGAAGTTTAGAATTTTAAACTAGCCGAGTGCACAGGATTTACCCGCGACGTTGGGCTGCGCAGGGACCATCAATCTACGACGTCGGGCGGAAGCAGCCAGTCAACGCTCGGCTGCGCAAGTCAATGAGTGCGCAATCCAACTGCGCTGCACAGTCGGGCCACTGGCCAGGGGTTTAGCCAATCTTTTGGTTGTCTCGTTCGGCTGCGCAAAAGTAAGCTTGCATAGTCGGACTGCGCTGCACAGTCGGACGATTCCCTCAACAGTTAGCCAAATTTTGAGAAAACTGCGCTGCCCCTATTTTGGGTTGTCCCGTTGGACCGCGTTCACGACTGCTTGCGCAGTCGGACTGCGCTGTGCAGTCGGGCAGGTAGATCTAGACTTAGGTAAAATTTTGCCTATGGAAATTTGCTCTTCTAGAGACGCGTGCTAATACGATGACACCTTGCTTGGATCGTGAAGTGCTGTGCGGTAGGAGAAAGCCCCTCGGATCTGGAGGTGATGTTTGGCGTTTGAGCACAAACCCTTTGCAAGGTTTAAAATCGCTCTGTTGAGAAAGCGATTGCAGTAGTTCCACAGAGGAATATCGAGCACCGTTATCAAGGGTTAGAAGTCAATAAAACACATCGACTAAAAATTCCATAGTAGCATGTCACAATAAGATGCAGACATAGTTAAATACAAACTTAGCAAATGCCTGAAACAACGACAATATATATTTATCTGAAAATACGGGTTACAGAGATCCTCAACCGAGGGTTTACAAACTTCTGCAGATGAATATCTGCAGGATAAACTAACAACAAACAAACTGCCGAGACTGCTGCTTGAAGTTGAGCCAGATGAGCGACTCTGCTCTTTGAACTGCTCTTCTCAATGGCTCTGCAACTTGACTGCTCTGCTGCTACGCCTCATCAGAATCCCACACACCAAATGCACCCCAAGCTAGGGTTTATATAGCAAGACAGAATGGCCAATCACCAACCGGTGCACGAAGGAATTTACCAACCACCTAACTCGCACGCGGGAAGTAAAAACTGATTGGACAGCTGACATGTGTGATGTCACATCGAACTTTCTGGTTGTACGCCCAGGTTCGCTGATTTTATCGAGCGCAGTCCGGCTGTGACCAGGTTCGAAGCGCAGTTGGACGACTCGTGAAAGACAGGTTTAATATTTCTAACACCCTCCTTTAAACCTGATTTCACGAGCGCTTTGACTCCTAGCTGCTCTCGCAATCTGCTGAAGTCTTCCTCCTTCAAAGTCTTCGTGAAAATATCCGCCAACTACTCCTTGGATCTGCAAAACTACAGCTGAATTTCTCCGAACTTCACCAGCTCTCTGATGAAGTGATAGCGAATATCGATGTGCTTCGTCCGGCCATGGAACACTAGATCCTTCGACAGTGCTATGGCAGAATTGTTGTCACAAAAAATAGTTGTCGCGCCCTTCGGAGGATGGTTCAGTTCACCCATAACTCTTCGCAGCCAAACTGCCTGGCATGCGGCTGACGTGGCGATGACATACTCTACTTCAGCAGTGGACAACGCAATGATTGGTTGCTTCTTGGACGCCCATGAGACTGCCCCTAATCCGAGATGGAAAGCATACCCGGAGGTGCTCTTTCGATCATCGGTGTTGCCAGCCCAATCATTGTCTGTGTAGCCCACCAGTTCTAACTGGTCTTGTCTGGCGTAAAATATGCCATGGTTCCGCGTCCCATTGACATAGCGCAAGATCCTCTTGCCTGCTTGCCAGTGCGTGTCCTTCGGAGTCTCCATAAAACGACTGATCAAGCTGACTTCGAACATCAGATCTGGCCGAGTTGCAGTCAGATACATCAGACTGCCAACTAGCCGCTTGAACAAAGTTGGATCGACATTTCTCCTAGAGTCCAACTTGCTCAGCTTCAAACCTGTGGCAACAGGTGTGATGGCAGGTTTGTTGTCCTCCATCTTGAACCGCTTTAGGACATCCTTCGCATACTTGCCCTGAGAAATGAAGATGCCATCTGCCGATTGGTCAACTTCGATGCCAAGAAAATACTTCATCAGCCCTAAGTCCGTCATCTCGAACTCCTTCATGGTTGTTCTGAACTGGTCAAACAGGACATTGTTGTTGCCAGTGTAAATCAAATCGTCCACATACAGGCAGACGATAATGAGCTCTCCTGCTTCATTTATCTTCATGTACAGGGTGTGCTCATATGGGCATTTGACAAACCCATTCTCCTGAAAATAGTTGTCAATCCGGTTGTACCAAGCCCGGGGCGCCTGCTTCAAACCGTACAGGGCCTTCTTCAGCTTCAGGACTTTGCCCTCCTGGCCTTCAATCTCGTAACTCGGTGGCTGGTCTATGTAGACCTCCTCCTCCAGAACTCCATTGAGGAAGGCTGACTTGACGTCCATCTGGTAAACACTCCAGCCCTTTTGAGCTGCCAGTGCCAGGATCATCCTCATTGTGTCAAGTCGGGCTACAGGCGCATATACCTCATGGTAATCAATGCCTGACTTCTGCTTGTAGCCCTTCACCACCAATCTGGCCTTATGCCTGTCCACTTCTCCTTGGGCGTTGAACTTCGTCTTATACACCCACTTGACCCCAATGGTCTTCTTCCCTGTTGGAAGATCTGCAAGCTGCCATGTATCATTCTTCTCAATGGCTTCTATCTCCTCATCCATCGCCTTCACCCACTTTTGATTCTGACTTGCATCTTCAAACTCCACTAGATCAACCTCAGTAAAGAATGCAAAGTCAGAATGTTCCTCATCTTCATGATTTCGGGTTGCCTCGTAAATATCTTGCAAGCTCCTTGTCTTCGCAGGTGTGACCAAGTTCTGGATTCTACTTGCAAGTGGAGGCGATCGAGATGGTGAGGTTGTGCTACTGCTGGCACCACTGTTGCTGCTTGAGGCTACAGGTGGCTGCACACTGCTCTCCTCCAAGTCAACAGACTCCACTACTGCTGGCTCAAGCTGGCCAGTCTTCGATTTCCAGTTCCAGGCTTCATCTTCCAGGAACTTCACATCACGACTGATGATGAGCTTCTTCGTCACAGGATTGTACAACCGTATGCCTTCGCCTGCTCACTGTATCCTATGAAGATACACTTCTCCACTCTATCATCCAACTTTTGTCTCTTCTCTTCTGGAACATGTGCATATGCAATGCACCCGAACACACGCAAATGAGCCACACATGGCTTCTGACCGCTCCAGGCCTCCTGAGGGATTTTGTCCTTCATGCTTTTGGTGGGACATCTGTTCAACAGGTAGACTGCACAGGTTACAACCTCTACCCAGAACTCATGCGATAATCCCTTCACCTTCATCATGTTACGTGCCATCTCCATGATGGTCCGGTTCTTCCTCTCAGCTACACCGTTCTGTTGCGGTGTGTATCTGGTAGTGAGCTGCCTTCGAATTCCGTGTTGCTTGCAGAAGTTATGGAATTCGTTGGAGATGTATTCACCTCCACCATCTGTCCTGAGAGTTTTAATCTGGTATCCACTCTGTTTCTCCACCAGAGCCTTGAACTCCTTGAATCTGGCAAATGCTTCTGACTTCAACTTGATGGGATAAATCCATGTCTTGCGGCTGAAGTCATCAATGAAGGTCAAGAAGTATTTGTTGTCGACAAACGTGTTGGTCTGCATCGAACCGCAGATGTCTGAGTGCACCAGCTCCAATGGTTGTGATGCTCTCCAAGACTGATCGAAAGGGAACGAATCCCTGTGTTGTTTGCCGACTAAGCAGCCTTCACAAATTTGATTTTGCTGCTCAATAAGGGGTAAACCCTTCACCATATGCTTCTTGTGCAACATATTCAGGCCACTGAAACTCAGGTGACCGAACCTGAGATGCCACAACCAGGTAGCATCTTTCACAACTACACTCAGAGACATCAACGATTCATTCTGAATCTGCAGCGAAAACATTTTGTTCTTCGTCATGGACACGGTTGCAATCTGCCCATGCGACTTGTCTCTGATGGTGCATACTCCGTATTTGAACTGGACCGTATGCCCCTTCTGCACGAGTTGTCCAACGCTCAGCAGGTTGTGCTTCAGACCAGGCACATAATAGACATCACAGATCTGCTTTCGTTCGTCGTGCCTGGTGCGGATGAGGATCTTTCCTTTCCCCATCATAGGAACCTTGTTGTTGTTCCCCATATTGACCTCGGACTGGACTGTTTCATCCAGTTGTGAGAACATCTCCTTGTTCCCCATCATGTGGTTGTTGCACCCGCTGTCCAGATACCAGACATTCTTCTGGCTCTCCTCCTCAATATTGCAAGTCAGCAACACGTTCCCTCCTGCCGCATTTTTGGCTTCATCCGTGTAATGGGCTTGCTACTGGTTCTCCTTGGCCATCCTCTTTCTGCACTGTGAGATGTAATGGCCGAATTTCTTGCAATAGTAGCACTGGATTTTTCTTTGCACCGCCTCTTCCTCCTTGCTGATGGAAGTTGCAGTTGGTCTCTCCCTCACTAGGGTTTGACCGTCCTCCTTGCTTGTTTCCTTTCCCACGCCTGCCTCTGCCTCTTCCTCCTTGAGAACTAGAGGCGCCATGGTGGGATTCTTGTCTGTCATTGTCTCGGAATGAGACCTGAGCCTTGAATGCCTACTCCAAAGAGGTCTGAGATGAACGACTCAGCCTCTGCTCATGTGTCTGCAAAGAACCCATGAGCTCGTCTGTCGAGAGGGTTGTCAGATCCCTCGACTCCTCTATCGCAATCACGATAGAGTCAAATTTTGCAGGCAGACTTCTGAGAATCTTCTCCATGATTCTCTGGCTCTGCACGATTTCTCCATTCAACCGCATCTGGTTGATGATGTCCGTCGTCCGGGTGAAGAAGTCGCTCATGGACTCGGACTCACTCATCTGCAGGTTCTCGAACTCTCTCCTGAGCATCTGCAGCTTCACCAACTTCACCTTGTTGGTGCCCTGATACGAGCTGGCTAGAATCTCCCAGGCCTGCTTCGCCTTGGTGGCCGATGCGATCCGTAGGAAGATGGTCTCCTCGACCGCTTGCATGATGTAGAAGAGGGCCTTCTGGTCCTTCTTCGTGTTCTCCTTCAACAGGTCCTTGTCTGCTTGGGAGAGGGTGGCTAGTGCTACTGCATCTGTCGGTTCCGAGTAGCCGTTCTTGACCAACTGCCACAACTCCTGAGATCCAAAGAGGATCTTCATCTGAATGCTCCAGTAATCATAATTCTTGTCATTGAAGCACGGGATCTGCAACTGCAGCGAATGGTTGTTTCCTGAAGCCATTCTATTGTCTCCGTGTCAAGGCACTAATGCTCTGATACCACTTTGAAGTTTAGAATTTTAAACCAGCCGAGTCTGCAGGATTTACCCATGATGTCAGGCTGCGCAGGGACCAATCTGCAACGTCGGGCAGAAGTAGCCGGCCAACGCTCGACTGCGCAAGTCAATGAGTGCGTAGTCCAACTGCACTGCGCAGTCGGGTGGTTGGCCAAGGACTTAGCCAATATTTTGGCTGTCTCGTCCGGCTGCGCAAAATTAAGCTTGCATAGTTGGACTGCGCTGCGCAAGCGGACGACTCCCTCAACAGTTAGCCGAATTTTGAAAAAACTGCACTGCCCCTATTTTGGACTGTCCCGTCGGATTGCGCTCACGACTGCTTGCGTAGTCGGACTGCGCTGCGCAGTCGGGCAGGTAGACCCAGACTTAGGCAAAATTTGCCTATGGAAATTTACTCTTCCAGAGACGCATGCTAATACGACGACACCTTGCTTGGGCCGTGAAGTGTTGTGCGGCAGGAGAAAGCCCCTTAGATCTGGAAGCGATGTTTGGCGTTTGAGCACAAACCCTTTGCAAGGTTTGAAATCGCTCTGTTGAGAAAGCGATTGTAGTAGTTCCACAGAGGAACACCGAGCACCGTTATCAAGGGTTAGAAGTCAATAAAACACAACGACTGCAATTCCATAGTAACATGTCACAATAAGATGCAGATAGAGTTAAATACAAACTCAGCAAATGCTTGAAACAACGACAATATATATTTATCTGAAAATGCAGGTTACAGAGATCCTCAACCGAGGGTTTACAAACTTCTGCAGACAAATATCTGCAGGATAAACTAACAACAAACAAATTTCCGAGACTGCTGCTTGGAGTTGAGCCAGATGAGCGACTCTGCTCTCTGAACTGCTCTTCTCAATGGCTCTGCAACTTGACTGCTCTGCTGCTAGCTTCATCAGAATCCCACACACCAAATGCACCCCAAGCTAGGGTTTATATAGCAAGACAGAATGACCAATCACCAACCGACGCACGAAGGAATTAACCAATCACCTAACTCGCACCCGGGAAGTAAAAACTGATTGGACAGCTGACATGTGTGATATCACATCGAACTTTCTGGCTGTACACCCAGGTTCGCTGATTTTCTCGAGCACAATCCAACTGTGCCCAAGTTCGAAGCGTAGTTGAGCAACTCGTGAAAGACAGGTTTAATATTTTTAACAACTATGACACAATTTCTCAAAGACAGGTTTAATATTTTTAACAACTATGACACAATTTCTCACTATCCTAGTGGCCACTTAATGACTTGGAAAATGACAAACTTACATGCTCACAACAATAATGTCCCACTTTGGAGATTCCATCTAATTCTTAATATCTTTCCATTCAAACAAAGGCAGGTGTGCATATGGACAGACCTAGGGTGATGTTTTTTATGTCACCAAGAGATTCTTGTCTAAACATTCCTGACTACTAGATATCTGAGTTCACATAAGACAGCATGACAAGACACAATTAAGAGTGCAATAAAATCGACAGCTGTGTTTCTGGTGCCACAGTCAATGTCAGATTCATATCTTTTATAACAAGAGAAGAAAGGTTCAGCCTGAGATCACAACAATTAAGGCATGGCAATAGATAACCATGGTGCAGGCCATGGAGGTTGGTGTTGGTACATGGTGCAGGCCATGGAGGTTGGTGTTGGTATAAAGTTGTTCATCTTCTCCAAACCTCAGGGCATGAGGTGACTGCCTTGAATCTCACAGCGAGCAGGCCTTAACACTGCGGATCCTGATTCCGTCACTTCCTTTGAAGAATATGACAGACCTCTCATGAATTTGCTCTCTGACATGACCACATCTCAGAAGGTCTGTAAGTACAGTGAGTTTTTTTTTTTCATTTTTTATTTATATAAAAGTTTATGGGTTAAAACGTTTTATTTTTAATTGTTTATAGTAGATTGAAATAATTTTATTTAATTATATAATAATATTATAATTTAATAATTATATGTATATATTGTTAAGATTTAAAGTTGAATTTCTTTGATAAAAATTAAAAAATTGTTTCCATTAATACTATTTAATTATACATTAGAGTTTTGAGTTTTTTCATGTTTCTGAAGAATAAAATAAAATTGCAGATGCTATCAGGATTTGGGCTTTAGATCATGGGAATCTGGGATCTGACTTGTTAACCAGAAAATTAGGTGGATGCAGAAAATTAAGGAAGATCTCTGCATACTACATATAAAAAAATGAGATCTATGACATACTACATAACACTTTGGTTTTTATGTGCTGTGACTCAAAAAATAATTAAAAAATTTTATGTCCTTGTGCTTAAGTGCATAGTTGTTGGTCTTTTATAAGATTTTGAAAAAAATATATAAAAACAGACTATGAAGCTTTCTTATTTATTTTTAAATAATACAAACACTTATTAAAAAAATACTATTTAATTACCCTTTAAATTTTTTTGTTCAGTCATAATACTACAATAACATATGTGTACTATAAGTGAACCAGCTAAAAAAATTGAAATATGATGGAATCATGATTTGGATGTTATCTTGATTATTTGTGTTGGGCCAGGTTGTGCTAGTGGGTCATAGTGCTGGAGGCCTAAGCTTGACCCATGCCATCCATGCTTACAGTGATAAGATTGCAGTTGCAGTTTATGTTGCGGCCACCATGCTGCCTCATGGGTTCCGTTCAGAGCAAGATGTCCAGCAGGTAAGTTCTGCACACCCATATCTGACATTTTGCTCTTGTTTATTTCCATGAATCAAAGTTTTGCTTTTAGACGTTATAATTACCGGTTTTAGATAAATTTGAGAATATACACAAAACATGCTTTCCCCGAAATTGAGCTATAATAAAGCATAACTATAACGAACAAATTAGGTAGGTCTTACTTCCATTAATATTGAGAACAAACCTACTATTCATTTCTTTAGAAAGGATAAGAAAATCATAGAAATTGTAAATCATCAGCAGAATAATGATAGATATTTCCAATAACAACATGATGTGCAGGGAGCTTCAGATGTGAGGAATGTCAGTGAATTCTATTATGGTCATGGGCCAGACCATCCCCCAAGAAGCTCAATAGTCCGGAGGGAATTCCAAAGAGAAACCCTTTATCAACTCAGCCCTCCAGAGGTTTTTACTAAAACAAAATCTCCGATGTTCCTTTCCGCAAGAACTGTTTACTGTGATTACTAATGCTTTTCACTATTGCGTTAAAATTTGCAGGATGCAGCTCTGGCCTCACTGCTGATAAGACCAGCGCCATTGTTGGCATTACTCGGAGCCAAATTTCTTGAAGAGTCAGAAGAAATAAAGAGAGTTCCAAGAGTTTATATAAAAACATTGGAGGATAGAGTAGTATTAGTGGAACAACAGGAGGCCATGATCAGGCAGTGGCCTCCTTAAAAGGTCATAAGCATGGATAGTGATCACAGTCCTTTCTTCTCTTCACCTTGCCCACCATTTCTCCATACGCACTTGCTTCACATTGCCCACCATTTCTCCCGTGTCAATACCTTCTAGGAGCAACAGAAATTGTAGACAAAAGGTTATTTCCGAAAGTAATGGGAGGTTATAAAATAGAATATAATTATTAAAAAGATAAATGTTGTGTTAATTTTTGGTATATTTAATTAAAATAATATATTGTGTTAATTTTTGGTATATTTAATTAAAATAATATATTAGTGTAAACAAAAACTGATTTTTTATGTAATAAAATAAAATAACTTATAAATATAAATAATTATTATATTGGTGTTAGTGTTTCTGTTGAAAATAATTTTATTAAATAAAATAAAATAATAAAAAAAATTAAGCACACTTTAAATAAATATTCATTTCCTATTAAAAATGGAGGGTAAACATATCAGACCACTAACTATTTTTGAAAAAATAAAATAAAATCATAGCGAGTGGTAGGTAATGTTGGATGAAATTTAAAAGAAATGTTATTATTAAAATTAATAAATAGTAAAGAAAGGATAAAATTAATTTATATAGTTATTCATAAAATTTTAAGATGTTATATAGAAGTAATAAAGCAGCCAATTATGTTGTATAAAATTTAAAAGAAATGTTATTATTATAATTAATAAATATTTAAAAAGAAAAAATAGGAATTTAAATATTATTAGGCTAAAGGTTAAAGGAGTGATGGGAGGAGTGGAGGAGTTGGAGCGTGAGGAAGCGGATGAAGTTTCAAGATTGGTCTTGTTCAGAGAAGTTATTTAGTGCTTTGGTTTTTTTCTATCGTTTTTTTCCCCTGGTTTCTGTTGGTTTGGAGCCTATTGAAATAGGGGTTTTTTCTCCCGAAGTTTGGAAGGGTTTTTGGAGGCTCTTTGTTGGTTCTTCCTTGGTTGGGAAATCTCTAGATATTTCCTTTGCCCATTTTTAGTATTCATTTTTTGATGAAGGTTTCCTTTCTGTTCCATTTTTCCTTTGGTTTTGTTCGGTTTGGTTCGGCTTGGTCTTCTTAGCCCCCTTTCCTCTTTGGTTTGGTTCAGTTCGGTTTGGAAGGGGACTAGCCAAAGGGCCTCAAATTTCCCATGGTCATCATTCTTTTCATGGGTCTTATCTTATAATATCACCATATCTAAAATTCTAAAGACCTTCATTTTGGACCTCTTATTAAACCATCATTTTATCATGCCCTAATGCTTACTAAAATGTTGCAGTGCATCTTCTCTTTTTTCATCCAACCTCATTAAATTAAATTATATAGCTTCAACTTTATCATCTATCTCCAAGTGGTTTTTCATGAATTGTAGGGTAAGGATCTTGAAGTTGGTGGAAAATATGGGATCCTAACCATAAACCAAATGATAAAGGGATGTGCCTAATGAAGACTTCATCCTTATCTTGTTTGATCACAATGCATACTTTTGTTTATTATGCTAGTCCAAGGGATTTTTGTTCATATTTTTATTAATTATTTCTAGAAGGTGTTTGCTAGCTGATTCTACTACTCCATTACCTTGACGATAGTAACTAGAAGAAAGTTCTAGAGTTACCTCGTTATCATAATCTCATTCAATAAATCACAAGGAAGAAAAAGTAGTGCTATTGTCACATACCAAAGCATATGACATCCCAAACCTAACCATGATGTTATCTTTGAGAAATTGGATCATGACCTCTATTGTGTAGTTTTTGTATGCTTGAGCTTCTATCTAGTGGGTGTAGTAATTAGTGGTAGTCAGGATGAATTTGTGGTTAGATAATGAGTTAGGATTGATGACATCAATAAAGTCCATTCCCCATTGCACAAATGGATGGGCTTTAATAACTAGTTGCAATGGCATGGGGGAATTCCTTTCTTGGTGAGCTATAATATAGAAAACATGACATGATTGAGTGTGTGCATGTGCATATTTAAATATGTGGTACCAATAGTAACCAACTCTCAATATCTAGTGTGTTATGGCATTCCTTGAGCCATGTCTTATTCCATATTTACCATGAAAATATTTGAGGACTTTTGCAACTTTTTATTTGTTCAAACATCTCGATAGATCCCCTCATGGTTTATTAAGTATAATATACCTGATTTTATCATGATGCCTATGCTTTTAAGATGCAATGCTCTACTTTGGGTGGTATTTAAGTGGTTGGGACATACTCGTTTTAGTAAATAATTAACAATGTCTCAATACCACCTATCACTAGTGTTTTTTTCATAGAATAATGTTGGCATGAGATATGAGAGTCAACTTTGGTCAATGTTTTGCTCAGTCCTTGTCCTCTAACAATTCTCATAGGTTGGATTTCCAAATCAAAATCTTGAAAGATAGACACCCACTTGTCTCTATATTCTCTTAATTCTTTCTGCATCAACATTGTTTCACAACCGACTCTAGTACTATTGCAAACACTTGCTCTATAGGATATAGTGTCAATTTTTTTTCATAGTTTTAATTAGGGAAAATATTTGTTTTTCAATTATTGACTATTTGAGTTGAGCATATTTCGATGGTGAGATTATGAAAGCTATTGGTCTCTCATCACCAGCCTCCTTCCTCTAAGTTAAAACACCTGCAGTCAAATGCTCAAATGTAAATGAGTAAATGTAGAAATATTGCGTATAATATGGACCAATTAATACTAGAGAATTAGTGATTGCCCTTTTAATTTCATGGAAGGAAACTTGTGCTTCCCTAGTCCATGTAATCTTGGCATCCTTCTTGAGCATCACATTCAAAGGCTAAACTATGTTTGAAAAACCAAAAATAAATTTTCTTACAAAATTGAATTTGCAAAATAAAGACTTCAACTCATTTTTGCTTTTAGGGAGGGAATTTTTATAATTTGCCTCAATTGTATCTAGGTCAATGGAAATGCTAGCTTTTGAAACAACATGACCCAAGAGTTTCCCTTCAATAACTCTAAAAATATACTTATTTGGGTTTAGTGAAATTCCATGTTCTCTATATCTTTGTAGTAATATTCTCAAGTCTTCCACATGGTCTCCACATTTATTAGGAAAGACAATGAGACCATCCATACAAATTTATATGCATTTCCTAATAAGGGCATTTAAGGAGATGTCCATAGCTCTTTGGAAATTTGATCCTGCATTGATTAGGCCAAACAACATCCTCCTATATGCAAATATTCCCTATTTTGTAGTAAATATAGTTTTTATCTAGCCCTTGGGATCTACCATAATTTGATTGTACTCAAAGTAACCATTTAGGAAGGACATAATCTAAAATTCATTCACTATTTTCAATCCTTCATCCAAGGAAGGGAGGGGATAGTTATCCTTCTTTAATGCTCTATTAAGATTTTTGAAATCTACACATAGGTGTATTTCTCCATTCTTACAAACTAGCACCAGATTTATGACCTAGGAAGAATATCTTATAGAGAATATGATATGACTTGGCAATGTTTTTTTTACTTTTTTGAGAATGAGAGGCTCCAACAGTGGATTCACTAGTATTTTTCTTTGATGAAAGGGCTTCTAAGCTTCAAGGAAATGGTATGGGTAATACGGGATGTGTCATAATTTTTTTTATCTTCATAGTTCCATGCTTTAACATCCCTATAATCCTTCAAGGCTTGAATTATTCCCTTATTCTCATCATCAGTGCAAGCTTTTCCCAAGAAGACTTTTTAAGGATTTTTAAAATCTCCTAGATTGTATGCTTCATATGACTCATTTTTGGATGAAGCAGTCTATTATTTGGAAGTATGATAATCCATATAAAATAGGTATTTCAAAGAAACCATACCTTTGAGAATGATATTTGTTTTCAAATTTAATTCACCTTCTTTGCCCAACTTTGTATAGTTTCTATTTTCTTCACCTATGATTTGTTCTTAAAATATACCAAAGTTAGTGATAAAATCAACTATATGCATGTCATCCTCAAATACTTATTTTTTTTTTTATGTTGTTTGATATAGAGGGAGTGGCAACGAGTTTGATCGAGAACTACTTTATCTTGGAATGGCCAACTAGCTCTAACACAATTGCTCCTACTATCAATGAATCTATAGTGTGGTTCTTTTTACATGAAATGGTTTGGATAGTAAAGGTATCAAATTCCTTGATTAGATCCCACACATGGCTATGGTAATTTGATAGGCATTTATTGTGACAAGAATATTTGTTTTACACTTCGTTGATCACCAATTTAGAATCTCCCATGGCCCATACATATTTAACTCTCTTATTGATGGAACATTGCCATCCATGAATTAGTACCTCATACTTAGTAGTATTGTAGGTGCAAGGGAACTAAAATATATGCAACAAGATATGATTTGCCTCTAGGATTGACTAGTTCATTTTCAACATCATTGCCATGATAAAATTTTAACCCATCAAACTTAAGAGTCCATAATTGGTATTCAGTTGCTTTCTATTTATTTAATGGGGTCCTTGCTATCAACTTATTCTCTTTAGGTCATGTTTCCACTACCACAATGTAGATACCCAATTATAGTTTAGAGTATAAAATCTCATTGACATTATTATACTCAGTAATGATTCATTTAGCTTGGGCTCTCTTTTTATCCAAATTTGAATGGCTACGCCATGCCAAGAAAGCTACACATCCAAAAAATATTTTCCTGAATAATTGTTTAGTGTTCTAGACTAGTCACGATTGAGAAACTATTAGTATATATTACATCATTTGGTTATGTTAAATTACTTTAGGGGGAAGTTACCTAGTTACTTCATGCAACATAGTAAATGCACAAGTGTTAATGTGCAAGCTGTATATTTACAAGTTGTTCTTTGCACAACCAGGTAGAGTGTTAGCCGAGAAACCTATTTCCTACATAAAGGGTCTCATACCCTTAGTCGAATGTATCAATTTTGTATCCTCAACAATATATGTTTCTTTTTTTCTCTCTCTATTTTCCTCATGATTGAATGGTGCTAAAGTCATTTGTGGTATTAGAGCACACGATGAATCAAGAGAGAAATAAGGAAAGCTATCATTTTTTCTATTTGACTGTGTCCTTGCAAATTGGATCTACCATTGCACGTCATTGCATGCATACGTTGCAAGATTAAAGACCTTGGGAAGGTCTCATCAAGCATCCAAAAAAGGTTGGGAGAGCCTTACTAAATATCGTCAAAAGAGTTCTTAGGAGAACTCATTGGAGAAATTTATTACCAAGGAGAATACCCTAATAGTGAAGGACTTGGGACAATTGTTGCCATTAGAAAACAAGCCCAATAAATAAATTTGGTAAGGAGTGCCAAATCAGTGAAGAAGAATTTGGCAAGGAGTGTCAAATCCTAGAACAAGTCACCAAATCCTAGGCTCGTGAAAGAAAGTTCAAGACCATAATTTGGTGAAGAAGGAGTTTTCTAGGATAGTCTACAAAGAGCTACATGATCCTATGAAAGGTATTTCTACCTTTTCCTCAATGAAATTTCACAATTTAAATATAATGCAGAGATCGAAGGACGGAAAGACGAAATAATTACGAAATGCAGAAATTAATGAACGAATGGAATAAAACAATGGCCACTTAAGGTGGGCACACCCTTTTGCGCAGACGCAGATGAAAAAATATAAAAGATAAGATGATTTTTTATTTAAACCAACTACGGTGAATATATATACTAAATATCTATCTCTTGGAGAAACATAGCCGACGCTGCTATGTTTGGACTGCAACATGACTCCCCTCCTCGGAAAGCTTTGTCCTCAAAGTTGGAAATGTCCTGGAAGATACTTTCAGGTTCCCATGTTGCATCTTCCTCTCGATAAATCTTGCCATTTAATGAGAAATTCATGAATCCGACGTGATCTCGCTATGCGGACTCTATGTTGTAGTATATCTTTCGGTTGGAGATGTATGCGTCCTTCCTCATCGAGCACCGGTAATTCTGATTGACTTTGTACTTTCTGACCAATTACTTTTTTGAGACAAGAAACATGAAATACCGGGTGTATTCGTGAAGATGTCGGTAGCTCTAATTGATAGGCTACTTCTCCAATGCGGCGCACAATTTTGTAGGGACCATAGAATCGTGGGGCCAACTTCTGGCTGGACTTTATCTTTAATGAGGCTTGTTTGTAAGGTTGCAACTTGAGGAACACCCAATCTCCTATATTAAAAGTTCTCTCTGATCGGTGCAAGTCTTGTTGTTGTTTCATACGATTCTGTGCTTGGGCCAAATTCTCTTTGAGGATGGTAAGCGTAGACTGCCTTTGTTGGAACCAATCATCCACTTTAGCTACTTTAGATGATCCCTGTACGTAATCTGCAACTTTTGGAGGTTTGGTGCCATACAATGCTTCGAATGGAGACATCTTAATTGAGTAATGGTAAGAAGTGTTGTACCACCATTCCGCTAATGCCAACCAATGGCTCCATTGGTATTGTTTATCTTGAGCAAAACATCTTAAGTATGTACCCAAACATTTGTTAACTACTTCTGTTTGACCATCTGTTTGTGGATGGTATGCTGAAGACATGTTCAATTTGGTACCACTAAGTCGAAATAATTCCCGCCAAAAGTTACTAGTGAAAATGGGATCTCTATCACTTACAATATTCTTTGGCATACCATGTAATTTGAAAATTGAATCCATAAATACCTTTGCCACCTTGCTTGCGGAAAATGGATGTTGTAAAGCCTGAAAGTGAGCATATTTGGATAACCGGTCTACGACGACGAAGATTACTGTCCTGCCTTCCGATTTTGGAAGACCTTCAATGAAATCCATGGATATATGTTCCCACCGTCTGCTCAGGGATGGGTAATGGTTGTAATAATCCCGGTGATTTGACTCGTTTCTCCTTTATTGCGCCGGCAAACTTCACATTCTCGCTACCCATTGTTTGACTTCCGCTTTTAATCCTTTCCAACAAAATGATTGTTTGACCCTTAAATATGTCTTCAAAAATCCCGAATGTCCTGCTGATGGAGAAGCGTGTGATTCGTCGAGGATTTTTTATTTGAGTTCTGAATTATGTGGAATGTAAATGCGGTTCTTCTTCCGGAGGATGTTATCTTCATAAGAGAACCCAGGGTGTTTGGAAGACCCTATAGATAATTCATGAATTATCTGGGCAGTTTCACTATTGGACAGCCATTCAATTTGTAATTGAGTCACCCATTGGGAACAAGGACCTGAAATAGCATTGATGACTACTTCATCTTCATATTTTCTGGATAGTGCATCGACAGCTATATTTTCCTTCCCTTTCTTATATTCAATAACGAAATCATAGCCTAGAAGTTTGGTTAACCACTTATTCTGTTCTGGATAAGAAAACCTTTGCTCCAAAAAATGCTTGAGGCTACTATGATCTGTTTTGATAATGAAGCGGCTACTGATTAGGTAGTGTCTCCATTTTTCTACCGCATGAAGAATAGCCAACATTTCTTTTTCATATGTCGATCTTCCCAAATTTTTTCCGGAAAGCTGTTTACTTTCAAATGCCAAAGGATGACCTTCTTGCATTAATATAGCCCCAATTCCTGTTCCTGATGCATCACATTCGATAATAAATGGTTTGTGAAAGTTGGGAGTTGCTAAGACCGGAGTTGTACACATGGCTCGCTTAAGAGCTTCAAAAGCTACAGTAGCCTCTTCCGACCAACGAAAAGCATCCTTTTTTGTGAGTGCTGTGAGAGGTGCTGCAATCTTACCATAATTCTGTACAAACTTGCGATAGTAGCCTGTGAGACCCAAAAACCACGAAGTTTCTTGATGGTTTTAGGTAAAGGCCACTCTTGAATTGCCTTAATCTTATTGGGATCGACTTTGACACCCTCATGTGAAACTATATGACCAAGATACTCGACTTCTTGAACACCAAATGAGCATTTGGAGCGTTTAACAAATAATTTTTCTTTGTGTAGGATGTGAAGGGCTTTATCCACATGATGTAAATGGTCCGCCCAAGTTTTGCTGTATATGAGAATATCATCAAAAAAAAACTAACACAAACTTACGGAGGAGTGGACGAAACACTTGGTTCATGAGACTTTGGAATGTGGATGGTGCATTAGTGAGACCAAAAGGCATGACCAAAAATTCGTAATGACCCTCATGAGTACGAAAGGCCGTTTTGGGAATATCTTCTTCTCTAACACGGATTTGGTGAAATCCGTAGCGAAGGTCTAATTTTGTAAAAAATTTTGCACCATGCAACTCATCTAATAGGTCATCTATGACAGGGATAGGAAATTTGTCCTTGATAGTGAGTTTATTGAGAGAACGAAAGTCGGGACACATACGCCAAGAGTTATCTTTTCGTCTAGCCAGGACTACAGGTGAGGAATAAGGACTAGTGCTGTGACGAATGACTCCATGATCCAACAAATCCTGAACGATCTGTTCAATTTCTGTCTTTTGTGGCTGAGGATAGCGATAAGGACGATTGTTAGGTGGGACACTTCCTGGCATCAAATGGATGGCATGATCATGAGATCGTTTAGGTGGTAATCCTTGAGGTTCTTGGAAAACCTCGTCGTAATGTGTGATGATATCTTGTAACTCGGGTGCAATAATATCCGAAGTTGCTGCCGATTGTTTTTCCAAACAATTAATTTGAGCTATAAACCCATATCCACCCTTTTTTAACATCTTTTCCATACTATGAGAGCTCACCATTTGTGTTGGAGGAGTAGTAATGCCTTGTAAGTGAATGACTCGTCCATTTTCCTTCCATTCCACAAATAATTTTTTGAAGTTGAAGCTAACCGTGTCTAATGTTTCCAACCATTCAACCCCCAAAATGACATCAGAATTTCCCAAATTCATGACAAAAAGGGAACCTAACCAGGTATAAGTTCCCATCTTTATGGAAACTTGAGATGTGCGACCCACGCATTGTGCGTTCACCCCGTTGGCCACTAAAACCTGGAATTTGTCTTTGTTGGAAGAGTTAATGAATAAATTCAAGGCTTTTGTCTGTTTTGATGTCGATAAAATTGTGGGTGCTACCCGAATCAATTAGCACATTCACCTTTTTCTGGCGGAGAAAACCTGGTACCTTGATGGTATGGTGGGCGGTTAAACCCATGAGAGCATGCATTGAAATCGCCATTGTATCCTCTTCTTTTTCGTCTATAGTACTTGGTAGGTCTTCTGGCATAGGTTCTTCTGATTGGTAAGGTTCATCCTCTTCCCCTTCACCTTGATCACCTTCAATATGAAAGTTTTGTTTTTGGGCACAAGCTTGTTCCCTGGGGTGATTAGTACGACATTTATAACAAAAATATCTTGATGGTTGATCATTTCTACGAAAGGAATGGTTGCGGTATGAAGGACGATTATATGTTTCCCGCTGTGCAGACAACTGGTGTCTCTTCTCGGCCAACTTGGCTATTCTTATACAACTGTTTAACAAGGTTGGATCGTGCATGTCTACCTCTACTCGAATACTTTCTTTCAACCCATTGCGAAAGGCACCTACCACTGTGTCGGGACTAAGGTCTGAAGTGTATGGTAGTAAACTGGTAAACTCCGAAACAAATTCACTAACTGACCCTTTTTGTTTAAGAGATAACAATCTTACTGTGTAGGATGATGTAGCTCCGTCATCAAATCTTTCTAAAAAAGAGGTAGCAAATTTTTGCCAAGTAATAATGGCTCCATTCTCTTGTTTAAGCCATACAAACCATTGGTAGGCCTCAGTGCCTAATTTTGAGGCAGCAAAAGGAACTCTATCAATTTCCCTGATTTGATATAAGTCAAGGCTGCCTTCCATTTTGGCTAACCAACCACGAGGATCATGACCTTCAAAAGTGGGCATATCAATTCGTGGAAAGTTAATATTAGGGCCTCTTGGTTGGTGATAACCCGTGTCCCTTTCTTGATTTTGGTTATACCGTTGTCTTTGATAGGGATCCCTGTAATTATTTGCATCACCTCGTTGTTGTTGCCAATCATCATTAGGATCGACAATTTCTACATTCTGTTGGGCATGGGAGTGATTTTGGGGATTAGTATTGGGATTAGGTTGTTTTTGTGCTTGCACAAGTTCTTTTAGGGTGAGACCCATGTCGTGAAGACTCTGTAGTATGTTGTGAAGAGACTCCTTATCGGATATGGCTGAATTACTTGAGTCTCCTTGTGTGATGTTTTCATGAGTTGGGGAAGGATTAGTAGCCATAGGATCTACTAGGGGATGATGTGGATTATAACTACCAATTTTAAAAGGAGAAGGAGAATTTTTAGTACCTGGGCTGCGGTTAGCTCTTCTTATGTAGGTATTGGTCGTTTCTGAGCTTGATAATCGACCGTTAGGACCTTTGATCCAACTTTTGTTCATGCACCGCTCAAAATTTGTTTGCTGGTTAGCTCTTGATCTTCAAAATTTCTGCAAAAATTTGTTGTCCGCCTTATTGCCACTCCAACTGTGGCGCGAAAGAGGATGTTGTGGGCTCCGTGAGAACACTTCAGATCAGATACAACGCGACTTGATTTAGACACAGGGACCAATGACTGCAAGAACTAACCAATGACACACGACGACCCGACACTAGGAAACGACTGCAAGAACCAACCAATGACCACGACGACACCTGCGACAACCGAACCGGACACGAAAACTATGACAGAACCGGACACAGACACAGCGACACCTGCGATGACCGAACCTGACACAGACAATGCGACAGACGTGACCCGAAGACTGACTGACACGTGCGACGAGATGGAAGTGACGAGTGAACGGAGGACGCGGGAATCGAACGACACGGACGCGAGACGGAAGAGACGAGCGAACGGAGGACGCGGGAATCGAACGACACAGACGCGACCACCAAAGACACAACAATCAACGGAGGATGACCAACGCTTACGACACGCGTGTGCAAGGACAACGGAGGATGTGACCGAAGTCACAAACAAGAAGAGGCGACTAATTCTTTATAAATGCTTAAACGCCCATCCTACACAAAATGTGGGATAAATCGTATAAACCCACACCCGCAATAAGCTTTGCGCTGACGTCAGCCGACAATTTTAATTTTTAAAAACCTTAGGCACTGTTTAATCAACCCAATTTCACGAATTCTTATTGGACGTCGCTGTTGATGAAGGAAAACTCCGCGTCTGATGTTCTGGCTTTCGGATACAGGACCGCGAATGAATCGAAAAGACTGTAACGGAAAAACAAATCACCCCAAACACCAAATC
This sequence comes from Wollemia nobilis, assembly GCA_028583015.1. Taxonomy (NCBI): domain Eukaryota; kingdom Viridiplantae; phylum Streptophyta; class Pinopsida; order Araucariales; family Araucariaceae; genus Wollemia; species Wollemia nobilis. The sequence continues at coordinate 2,546,309 of JAQPPZ010000861.1, read as the reverse complement.
AGTTGCAAATCGAGACTGGGATCATCGAAACGAACGAATCGAAACGTCGAATCGCCTGAAATTTCCACCGAGCTGTATTATTATTATTTTTTTGTTTGCAACACTGTAAAATTTGTGACGCGACGCGAACTGACCCGTTATGGCACAGCCGGATGGCGGAGTTGAAATAAAATCCCGTGAATCGCCGAATCTGATACCACTTGAAAGGTATTTCTACCTTTTCCTCAATGAAATTTCACAATTTAAATATAATGCAGAGATCGAAGGACGGAAAGACGAAATAATTACGAAATGCAGAAATTAATGAACGAATGGAATAAAACAATGGCCACTTAAGGTGGGCACACCCTTTGTGCGCAGAAGCAGCAGATGAAAAAATATAAAAGATAAGATGATTTTTTATTTAAACCAACTACGGTGAATATATATACTAAATATCTATCTCTTGGAGAAACATAGTCGACGCTGCTATGTTTGGACTGCAACATCCTACCTGAAGTAGCAACTTGGTGATCCTAGACACTAAATCTACATCCTCTACAAAAGCGACATAAGAGCTACAAAAACTTTCAAAAAGGTAAGCAACGTTTGGTGCAAATAGATTCATTAATTGGATTACTTATCATATTTATTAGATGTTAGAGTTACTATGTTAGTAACTATGATTATTACCTCATTTAGGTAATATTTAAGTTTCACCTAGGTAGATATAATTTACCACATGGTAAAAAGTAATTTCTTACTTTTTACCACTAGTAGTTACTATTACCGATTACCTTGGTTAGTAGTCTACCTTACCGTCATTTCCCTTTGGATGACAGATAGGTTAGTTGTTAGCGTAGACATAGCATCTATTGTTAAATAATCTATTTTGTAACCTACTTAATCCTATAGCTATCCTATGCTATAGTTGATGACATTAATCAATTATTAATCTTGTCTTACCTCTTGTAACATTGGTATCATCGCAGCCGGGTGGCCTAATACGAGCTTCGCTCGTTCCACCCGACCTGGACTTGGCACGGTCTTCGAGGGCCTTGTTGGCCCTCAGGACCTACATGGATCTCGAGGTGGATCCCAGGCAGTAGGGCCCGTAGGCCCATATCATCGAGGACCTACACGAATCCCGAGACAAATCCTAGGCAGTAGGGCCTGCAGGCTCATATCACCGGGCAACTTGACGAGGAGAGGGCCCATAGGCCCAAGGTCATCGAGCGACCACGATAGCAGGCCCATAGACCCTGACAGTTCTGACAACACTCTACTGTCCGACCTGTCGGGTTTGACAGGCGACCAGAGCCCGTAGCACATGACCCGAATTACAAGGGTAGGAGGCCCTTCGATTATCGACGATCGCTAGTGCTGTTGCCCTCATGGGTCCAACACACAGCCGGGAGGGCAGGCGCACCCTCCCAGGCAGAGACTGGACCCACACCTGAGGGTAGGAGCACCCTCGGGTCTGACCCCCACTGATAGGGAACATCCTTGTCATACCACAACTGATAGGGGACATCCTTGTCAGATCTTCGATGACCGGGATCTGAGAGGGCAGGCGCACCCTCTGATCCCTGATGACTGGCGATCAGACACCCTACAACTACGGACACACTCTCGAGCACAAATCCTGAGGCCAATGCAGCTGGGACCCACGCGTGCTCGGGAACAGATCTCGAGGCACTGAATCGGACACGTGGCATAGCCATTGGACAGGACCGAACATGTGGCACAACCACAGGACATGACATGTGGCAAGCGCCACCTGGACAGGACACGTGGCACAGCCACTGGACAGGAACCTGGACCGACCGAACACATGGCAGACAAGCCACTGGACGACGATGGATGCGACACGTGGCAGACTAGTCACGTGTCACTTGACCTGACGAGATCGACACATGGCGGATAAGCCACGTGTCCCGACGTGGACATTCCACGTGGTTGGCAGCAAAACCAACCATGCGGGGGAGTGACTGCCCGCAGGTAGTCACAAGCGCTTTAAGCGCTTTTGCTCTTTTAAAGAGCAATAGATGCCCCACGACATCAATGTGGGACAAAAGTCCCCAGAGTTTTTAAAAAAAAACGCCGCGGGGCGGGCCAAGCCTTCAATATGAAGGTAATGCCCTCCCCCTCTTGTCGGGCTAGCTAGCCTGACTGGAGAGCAGGCCAACGCTATGGCGCTGCCCGACGGGAGGTCGGGAGTTCGACTCCCATCGGGGGGGAGGGGGGCAATTTTTTTATTTTTTTTGTAAATTTTTTTATTTTTAATCATTTTTTTTAATAATTTAATATCTTTTGTCTAAAATCAATTTTTTTTTAAAATTACATTGATTTTTTACAAAATTAAATTTTATTATTAATTAAATAATGATTAGATTTATTAAAATTTTGCATTAAAATAGAGAATTAAGGATTTTTTTTGCAAACAAATCAAGAAGAGCTTTTGTTTTCTCCACGAGGGGATATAAGACATAGAAGAGCAATTTTTTTTTGCAAATAAGACAACCCTAAACTCTTCTCAACCTTGTTAATTTAGCATACAATAAAGGTTCAAACATGAATCCTTTTTTGCCAAATTGTAACACAAGGAGACCCAATTTTTTTGTAAAATTCAAAGGCAAAGTGTGCATTTGTTTTCTCCAAGGGGGGATATAAGACATAAAATTGCACATTCTTTTTTGCAAAAATTTGAGAAGTAATTGTAACCTTTGGTCCATCAAAAACTAAGTCGTGTGTCGACTAGTTCGGAAGCCTTCCAAATGCGGGTCGTGTGTCGACTTGTCTTGGAAGGAGTGCTCAAAATTGTTAATTTTGCAAAATTCAGGGGAGAAGACAACATTGTACTTCTTTTGCAAAATTGGAAAACAAAGTAGGAGACATAAAAATATCATTTTTTGCACAACACAAAACACACATTTTGTTGCAAAAATTAAAAGGTGCATTTTCGATTTTACTCGACACCTTTATTGGCAAAATTAGGTGCATTTTCGGTAGCATCCGACACCTAGGTGATAAGAATTTTGTGGGCATTCTTGTTTGATTATTGCATTATTTCTTTTGCAATTATAAGTCATAGAATCAAGAACACACTAAACCCCAAAATTTCACAAATTTGTGTAAATCCTTGCACAGATTTAAAGCCAAAATTACTTGATATTCTCTCCTAAATCAACAAAACCCCTAATTCACTCTTATTTGTTTGGCTTAATTTCCTCAAACTTTTCATCCTTCTTGAAGGGAGTTAAGGCAGGTGCCATTAAATATCTGTTTGAGTGAATTATATTTTGATACTCTCTTAGGGTAATCAAAAGAAAGAACAAGTTTTTTGAAAATAAGGAACCTTAAAAGTTGCAATCCTTTGCACTAAGGGGGGATAATTCCTTTCTTCCTTCAAACATAGATTTTGATAAGAGGGAAATAAAACTTGTAAAGGCAATCAGAGAAGTCCAAATCATCAACATTAAACCTTTTCTTTTAGACTTCATAATAGCAATCATGCTTGAAGTACTTGCAATAAGAAAGGACAAATTGGTGAACTTTTTTGATCAAATTGCCTAGAAAGCATAGTTTTGCACAAATTGTAAAAATGAAAACCAAGACACCATTCAGTGTTGGTTTCAAAACAAGCAAAACTAAAATGGCAAAGGCACATCACAGAAGCCATATTTCTAGTGAAGTGTCTCATTCTGATTCTGTTTCTGGTTCAAAGATAGCACAAGGAGTGCTAAATTGCTAAAACAGTTTTGTAGAGGGAAAACACATGTGTCCCTTGGGCAAAAGCACCATTTTCTCTCTCTCTTCTTTTAGGCTTCATAAATAGCATAAGTTTTTTGTTTGAAGACCTTGCAATAAGGGGTGCTTGTACCTCTTTTAGGCTTCATAAATAGCAAATTCTAGGTGTTTGAAGTACTTGTAACAAGAGGAGCGACTTTTTGTGGTGTAAAATTGTCTAGGAGGCAATATTTGTAAAATCCTTCACAACACTCTTGAGTTGCACACTTTTTTGCAATTGAGGGGGATATCCATTTCTTTTCTTCACTGATTTTTGTAAATAGGGAAGATGACTTATAAGGGTGCATTTTCGGCTTTGACCGACACCTTAGTCACACTTCCTTCAGAAATTAATTACACTATGTTTTGCAACAAGAAGGGGGAACTTATAAGGGTGCATTTTCGGCAATGATCGACACCTTAGCTACCTTATCTTTTGCAAATTCATATTGTAAATGAATGAACCTTGTATGAAGTGATCTATTCTACTACACCTAGCGATTGCAGCGGGCGGTTACCCATGCAAATTGGTTGGATGATGTGATTACCATAAGGACATTTGTTGGCGTGAAGACATAGTGAGGAATGACCCACTTTTTGCTTAGGAGCAGCCAGAGCACTGTGACAGAGCAAAGAACCAGCAGATCAACATCTTCTTCACTGTATTGGGGCAGTTATATACTTCACCCAAATATTGTTGTATAGAGGGATATGTATGTATTACCCAAATAATGTAATAAGGGGGGATGTTAGAGTTACTATGTTAGTAACTATGATTATTACCTCATTTAGGTAATATTTAAGTTTCACCTAGGTAGATATAATTTACCACATGGTAAAAAGTAATTTCTTACTTTTTACCACTAGTAGTTACTATTACCAGTTACCTTGGTTAGTAGTCTACCTTACCGTCATTTCCCTTTGGATGGCAGATAGGTTAGTTGTTAGCGTAGACATAGGATCTATTGTTAAATAATCTATTTTGTAACCTACTTAATCCTATAGCTATCCTATGCTATAGTTGATGACATTAATCAATTATTAATCTTGTCTTACCTATTGTAACATTAGAGCACATGAATTTGGATTAAAGTTGCAAGAAGAAAATTAGATTACAGTCTTCAAAAGTGCAAAAAAATGGGCTCTTTTTAAGGTTCATTTGCACATTAATTAGGAGTTGATTAGATTTTAGAATTGCTTCTATCAACTACCTATCATCTAATTTGGAAAAATAAAAAGAAGACTAAGTCCTACAATACTAAATTGTAGTGAAATTGCAGAATAATTATTGAAGGTTTATTTCATATTATTCTTGATTATTTGTAGTAAATTTGATTAAGTGCATTATATTGAGAGTTGATTGGAGTGATAAGGTGAAATGGTTAGTGCATTAAAAACAAATTTTATTAGATTTATTTGCACTATTATACTACTCTCAAACGAAATTAGTTTTGTATTTTTGAAGGGTACAAAATCTGATCTGTATCAAGTGTCTAAAGACACTACTAAAGCACAAAAATTTGCAACTCATAGTGGCCAAGTAAAGACACAAAAATAGGTTAGAATCCTCCAAAATCTGGAGAAGAACACAACTAACCAAAAATATAAATAGAAGCTTCAAATATTGAGACTTGGTGAGTCTCAAATCCAAAGCATTACAAGTTAGATGCAAGGAAAGAAAGTGCAGAAAATTGCATCAATTAAAGAGCTTCTATCTACTGTTATCTAAGCTTAGATTTGTTATCAAATTATCCAAGAAAAAGGGGGAAGGTGTCTACTCATAAAAGACAACCTCAAAATCCTTACATTGTAGGAAAAATATGCCATAAAACCAGAATTTCAGATCTGGAAAAAGAGTGCAAAAGAAGGTACATTAAAGAAGCCTTATATACAATTTATGGTACATATTATTGCACTACTCTAATCTATTTTTTTATAGCGAAATATCAGATTTGAAAGTGCCTCAAAAGGCATAATATCTACAGGGTAAATCAGCCAAGGAAGACCAAATGTTAACACTCTTCTTCCCAAGCAAAAAGAGCCACTCAAAGGGCTCATATTGGATGGATGCACCTACAGAATCAAAGCCCACATAAGGCCATCATCAAGCTACATTTATGTAGATAAAAAGAGTGCACATATACTATGAAAAGGCATTAAAAATCCACACATAAACCCATACGTTGGAGGCATAGAAGAAAAGGAGTAAAGGTGCTACATTCAAGTTATTTAACTTGGAGAAGATCATCCACCAAAGGAAGCACCAAAATCGACATTCAAAGCTCCATAGCACATCATCAATCTACCTGCAAAAGAAAATTTTGTTTTTTGCCCAAGATACGTAGTAAAGCAAAGGAATGGTGTTATGAACCTGCAACTTGAAATATGAATTAAATGCAGAAAAGAATCGCTGTTTGAATAGAATCATAGTTTGTATTGAAAGGCAAAAACCCACAATATAATAAATTAATGTTCTTAGATGATCTTTGGAGCATCCTCCTTGTCCTATTTACATCTATCTAAAATGTGTGAATGGTGAAGGGATGTGTCCCTTTATAATACAATATAATATATAATATGATTAAGAGTTACGTTAGGAGGGTCCTAACATGCCACCCTCCTTTGAAAAAGCTTTGTCCTCAAAGCTAAAATTGCAAAAATTATTGTTGAATCTGGTGGAGCGTCTCCCACGTAGCATCCTATAGAGGTAGACCTTTCCATTGATTCAATACCTTGATGATGGTGCAGTTATGGAGGTGGCACATACATCGATCTAGGATAGCTTCTGGTTCAACCATGAGAGCTCCATTATCTAAAAATTTTGGAAGTTGAGTTTGCGTAACAATGTTAGTGCTTATTACGGGTTTAAGACAAGAAACATGAAATACCAGATGGATTTTGGAAAATTCTGGTAATTCAAGTTTATATGCAACAGGTCCAATATGTTGTAGAATTTTATAAGGGCCATAAAATTTTGGTGCTAATTTTTGTGACCCTTTTATTTTCAATGAAGTTTGACAATATGGTTGGAGGCGAAGAAATACCATATCCCCTTCTTGAATAACCCTTTTAGTTTGATGTTGGTCTGCTTGTTGCTTCATGCGGTGTTGAGCGATATGTAGATTGTCCTTTAGAGCACGAATGATATTATCTCGAGTGACTAGCTCCATCTCTACAAATAGTACTTTTGTACTTCATGGAAGATAAGAGGTTAGAGATGGGGGTGATCGGCCATATAATGCTTCGAAAGGGGTCATTTTTATGGTTGTGTGATATGTGGTATTATACCACCATTCAGCTAGTGGAAGCCATTTAACCCAGTGAAGGGGTTTGGTGGAAATAAAGCATCGGAGATAGGTTTCGAAGCACTTATTGACAATTTTAGTTTGACCATCCATTTGTGGGTGGTAAGCGAAGCTCATCCGAAGTTGCGTACCTTGGAGTTTAAATAATTCCTTCCAAAAATTACTAATGAAAGTAGGATCACGATCACTAATGATAGTAGAAGGCATGCCATGTAATTTAAAAATATTATCATGGAATATTTGAGCAATAGTACTAGCGGTATAGGGATGAGCTACTGGAAAAAAATGGGTGTATTTAGATAAACGATCTACCACCACTAGGATTATCATTTTTCCTATGGATTTTGGAAGACCTTCAATAAAATCCATTGAAATATCCTCCCATGTCCTGGTTGGTATGGGTAGAGGTAGAAGAAGGCCCGGTGTTGGCACTGTTTCACCTTTATTTCTTTGGCATGTTTCACATTCATTGACGAACTTCTTGATATCATTTTTCATCCCTCGCCAATAAAATTATTTAGTCACTCTTTGGTAGGTTTTTAGGAATCCAGGTGGCTGCAGTAGGTGTAGCGTGTAGCTCATGTAGAAGCTTTGGATGATAAACCGATGTAGGTGAGAGGACCAGATGTTCTTTGTAACGGGGCATGTTACCTTGCCAAGAGTAGTGGAGTTTACTCATGGGATTTTGTTATAGCTGTTGAATTATGCTATGTATAATAGGGTCCGCATACCATTCATCCTTGACTTATTCGATCCATGTAGGGATGGGGTAGGAAAAAGCATGTAATTGTGAAGTTTATTCGAACTTTCTGGAAAGTGCATCCACAACCATGTTATCTTTCCCTTTTTTGTAGATGATTTCATAATCATAGCCTAATAGTTTTGTTACCCACTTTTGTTGTTCTGGAGTGGTTATTCGTTGTTCAAGAAGGTATTTTAGGCTATGGTGGTCGGTGTGAATAATGAAATGTTTTCCAATAAGGTATGGTCTCCAATGTTGGATAGCATGGACCATAGCTAACATTTATTTTTCATAAGTGGAACGTGCTAAATTATTTTTGGAAAATGCTTTACTAGTAAAGGCTAAGGGCTTCTCATTTTGCATGAGCATCTCTATGATTCCCAATCCGAAAGCATCACTTTCAATAATGAATGGTTGGGAAAAATCTGGCATAGCTAGGACGGGGGTGGTACACATGGCATTTTTCAAAGTCATGAAAGCTTCATTTGCTTTTGGAGACCATATTAAGGCATTATTTTTAATTAGGGTTGTTAAGGGTGCTGCTATTTTTCCATAATATTTAACAAATTTGTGATAATAGCCCGTTAATCCTAAGAACCCACACAACCCTTTTAGAGTTTTTGAAATTTGCCAATTTTCCACATATTCAATTTTTTGGGGTCTACTTTAACTCCTTCCTTGGAGACAATATGTCCAAGATATTCAATTTCCTGCTTCCCAAAGGAACACTTTGATCTCTTTGCGTATAATTGATTTTATTCCAATATTTTGAGTGCTTGCGCTATATGTGTTAAGTGCTCTTCCCATGTCTTGTTGTAAATCAAAATATTGTCAAAGAAAACTAAAATAAATTTTTGAAGGAAGGGAGAAAATACCTTATTCATAAGACTTTGAAATGTGGATGGAGCATTGGTGAGGCCAAAAGGCATCACCAAGAATTCATAATGTCCCTAGTTTTGGGTATATTGCTTTCCTTAACTCGAATTTGGTGGTAACCTGATTGTAAATCAAGTTTAGAAAAATATGCGGTTCCATTTAGTTCATCGAGTAGTTCATCAATGACTGGAATAGGAAATTTGTATTTAATAATTATTTTGTTGAGAGTGCAAAAATCCATGCATAGGCGCCATGATCCATCCTTTTTTCTTACTAGTATGACTGGCGAAGAGTAGGGACTTCTACTAGGTCGAATGACCCCTGCCCTTAGTAGGTCTTGTACTAATTTTTCTATTTCCATATTTTGTAAGTATGGATATCGGTAAGGTCTAATATTTGGAGGTTTGTGTCCCGGAAGTAATTGAATAGCATGATCATGGCTTCGTTGTGGAGGTAATCCCTCTGGTTCTTTGAATATTTTATCATGTTTCTCTGGGAGTTCTATTAATTCGGGTGCCTCTGGTTTCTCTTCAATGGTGTTTTGCAAGGAAAATAGTTGGGCAACCATGCCTCTTCCTCATTTTATAAGAATATTTTCCATTCTATGGGAACTTACAATTTGTGTGGGACCTATTTTTAAACCTTGAATTGTGTATGTTTGGTTGTTTTGTATAAATTGCATCCATAACTCTTTAAATTCCCATTGAATTTTGCTGATCGTTCGTAGCCATTGTACTCCCAAAACAATATCACATCATCCTAATGGTAGTACATATATATCTGCTTTCATGTTATATTCCCCCATCGTGAGTTTGATATTCTTGCATTTGCCTTTACAAGTAATTTTTCCTCCATTGCCAATCATGACTTCGAAGTTATTGCAGGGATATATAAAGCAATTAGCTTGTTTGGCCAAATTGGGGTCTATAAAATTATGAGTGCTACCAGAGTCTAAGAGCACAATAGGGTTTTGTTTCTTAAAATACCCTTTTACCTTCATTGTTTGTGGAATCGAGTATCCTGCTAATGCATTAAAGGATATTTCTATTTTATCTTCTTGGTTTTCTTCTACAACCTCAGTTATTACTTCCACTTCTATGTCATCCTCCTCTTTGGGAGTGCAATCAAATGTGTCCAAAATATATAATTTCGGTGAGATGCATTTGTGGTTGGGGGTAAACTTTTCATCGCAGTGGAAACATAGGCCCTTTTATCGTCTTTCTTTAGCTCTTCTTGGCTAATTCGTTTAATTGGCATGACCTTATTCAGTTTTTGGCTGGTGTAGGTATTTGGTGTTTTTCTTGAAAAAAACTTCCTATTCGCCTTTGGTTATTGTTCTTCTCTTCTATAATTTGTGCTAATGCCACTGCATGCATCATATCGATAGGATTTTGTATTTGTACCTCCATTATAATGTCTTATTTTAGGCCACTAATGAAACAACTTTGGAAGAATGATGCATCTAGTCCTGTTGTAAGGTTCACCAATTTCTCAAATTGTGCTTGGTATTCCCTTATGATGGAGGTTTACCACAGTTTAGTGAGGGCTCCTATGAAGTCTTCAAATTTAGTGGGGCCAAATCGTAACATTAAGTTTTTTGTGAATTCGTTCCATGTGGGTGGACCTTTTGTTTTCTCATACCATTGATACCACTGGGTAGCAATTTGTTCCAAGTGAAATGATGCGATACGGACTTTCTGAATCTTCAAAATTTGATATAAGGAAAAATATTGGTTTGCCCTATATATCCAATTTGTGGGGTCACCTCCATAAAATTTTGGAAAATATAATTTTGTGGTACGGAGAATGATTGATGTATGTGGTCCCCCTATTAATGTTTGTTGTGGTGGCATAGTGTTCTCTTGTCCATTTTGCATGAGCATCAAATTTTGCTGTACTAAGTCCATGGAATGGGTTGTAGCATCCAATTTAGTGGATATATCTGTATTCGAGTTGGTGATGTTTATGGTTAGGTTTGCTATTTTGGTAGCGATTTTATCTTCTAAATTGTCCTTCCAAAATGCCATTCCTTGCATCATGTCTCTCATTTCCTTGGAAAAATGTGAGAGTTATTTTGTAATTTATTTTGAAACCTCCTTTGCAATATCCGTTGTTGTGTCTTGATATCGTATTCCCTTGGCCATTTAGGGTGTGGTTGGTTTATAAGTGATTTGAATATATAGAAATTATTTTTGTCAAAAAAAATTGCCTTTATCTATCGCGTTTAATTTTGCATACTTGCTGCTATTTGTTCACACCGAATGATATTTTTATCACCTGTACTCGTTATTGGGGTTTTCTAACTCTGGTAATGCATGATGTTGTCCAAAAAATTCTGTATGCTACCTTTGTTTCTGACTGTGGCCTACTGTGTAACAGTTTCGTTAGTAATGGTTAGAATGGGTGCTGAAAAGAAAACGTTGTCGAGTAATGGCCTATCAGTAACTAGAGTGGGGTGGGAAAAATTTTATAGGTCTTTTTAGATTTGATCCAGTTGTTATGAACCTGCATCTTGAAATATGAATTGAATGTAGAAAATAATCATTGTTTGAATAGAATCGTAGTTTGTATTGAAAGGCAGAAACCCATAATATAATAAATTAATGTTCTCGGATGATCTTTGTAGCATCCTCCTTGTCTTATTTACATTTATCTAAAATGTGTGAATGGTGAAGCGATGTGTCCCTTTATAATACAATATAATATATAATATGATTAAGAGTTATGTTAGGAGGGTCCTAACAAATGGCATATGAAAGGATTTGAGGAGATATAATATTCTCTTTGGAAGACGTTACAAGGAAGGACTTCATGCAGAGTTTGAATGCCACTTGGCATAAAATTTCTAAGGCACCATTTCATCTCTCAATGCTCAAGAAATATCATGCAGGAGTTATAGCGAATATCAAGAAAGTGGTCACACTTGTTGTCCTCCACAAGCTTCACACAAGTACCCACATGAGTGCTCATATGGTACAAAATGATCGAGCAATGTTGAACAAGAAATTGGTACGTTAAATAAAGAGAGGAGTGCTCATTTGTAACAGGTGTGACACGTGCAACAAAGCCCATGATTATTCATCCATAAAATATGCTAGAAGTCCAAAGTCCAACACACAACAAAGCATGGTCAAAGCCATCTGAAGCGTAGCATGGAAGGAAGGAATAAGGAACATTAAAGGCTCCTGGTATTGAAGGTCAAACCTTCCTGTTTTTACAACGTTTACGTTCCAAAATTGAAGACAAACAATTCAAAGGCATATCCATTGATTCTAGCACCTAAGGTGATCTTTATATTGTAGTTATATCCATCCGAAGAAAGCGCCGAACAATGAGGAGATTCAACATCCGGAAGGTAAGATTTAATCCCATTTTATTATTGCTTCCATGTTTGGAGATATAAGGGTTATAATCTAAGGTTAAATATTATATTTTGAAAGCAAAAGCTATAAGGGATAAAATATCAAATTGAATTAATATTTGAAATTTAACCTAGGAGAAATAAGGAATTTTACTTGGATTATTAATTTTCTAATTTTCCAAATTTGGGAGCCACAAGGGTTACTACATCAAATTTATTTATTGGATATTAGAAACATTCCAAGGGATATAAAAAGAGGTTATCAAGTTTTATACTAAGGTTAGAAAATCATATTTTTCTTGTCTCAAAACTTCTAAAAAGCGATAAAAGAAATCCAACATTAAAACCTCTTCAAAATTGAGAAGTGCTTAGTTCAATAGGAGTAATAAGATTTTAAGAATTTAATTTTTGATATTTACAAAACTTGTACAAAATCAACCAAAATTGAACTATATTTCTATAAAATTACTATATAATAATATAAAAATTTCTAAAGTACTAAACAACACCATGGAGTGTTGGTATATAGATTCAGGTGTAAGTAAGCATATGATAGGAAACATACATTGGTTCACATTTTTGAAGAAGATAAATGAAAATACAGTTGCAGTAGTCGATAGCAAAACATATGAAGTGAAAGAAATCAGAAATATTCCTGTAAATCTTAAGGATGGAAGAGGTATAATAAAAAATGTATTGTATGTTCCAAGATTAACCACCAATCTTATTTTTGTTTCTCAACTCATGGATCAAGACTTAACTGTTGAGTTCAATATTATCGCTAGAAGAAAGCAATATCACATCTCCAAACAAGGAAGAATGATAGCATAAAAATCATATAAAAATTGCCCATTTGTCTTGGACACTGCTATTCACTCAGGTCTTTTAGTCAATGCTTCATAATTATGGCACAAACGACTATGACATACCAATGAGACATCAATAAAGTAATTATTCATATGTCAAATGGTGAAAGGACTACCTAGATTATCTCCAGAAACTACTATATGTGCAAAATTTTTAGCAGGTAAACAACATAGAAATCCTTTCAAACTTCATCAACATAGAGCTCAACATCCTCTAGAAATAATATATACAGATTTGTGTGGACCAATGAAAGTTGATAGTGTTGGAGGAAATACATATTTTTAGATATTTGTTGATGATCATAATAGAAAAAATGTGGGTATATTTCATGAAGTACAAATTAGAAGCATTTAGCTACTTCAAACAATTCAAACTTCAAGTTGAAAAAGAATCAAGAAAGACCATAAAAGCACTTCGTTCAGATAGAGGAGGAGAATTTATTTCTAAAGAATTTGACTCCTTTATTGCAGATAATGAAATTAAAATATAACTTAATACAACATAGTCACCTCAACAAAATGGAATTATAGAAAGAAGAAATAGATCAATAATGGAAATGGTAAGATATATGTTAAAAGAAGCACAACTTGATCACAAATACTAGGATGAAGTAGTACACACAACAATATACATACAAAAAATACTACCAACAAGAGTGCTCAAGAATATTACACCAGAAGCAGCATGGTCAGGATAAAAAGTCCAGTATAGAAAAACTAAAAATCTTCGGATGCAAAGCCTACATACATATTCCAAAGCAAAAGAGGACCAAGTTAGACAAAAAAAATATGATAGGGATATTTGTTGGTTATGATAATGAATCTATAGGGTACATAATATTAGATCCATCTACAAATAAATTTTACATTAGCATAGATGTGATATTTGATGAGAAAGTCAAAATCAATACATATAAATCTAATAGTAACACAGAAGTTCTCCTGAATCCACCTGAAGAACACATAATGAGCATAGAGTCAAAATCAGAAGAATAGGATACAAAAGCATCAACTGTACTCCAGAGAAAAGAACCAATATGGTTCAGAGATACTCTTAGAGAATCAAATCTAGAAAGGACACCAGATCTTACCACTATAGGAAATCAAACTCGTAGTATGACCAAAATAAATAGAGGAATGCTAAGTAACATAGTGGAACCAATATTAGCTTCTCAAGCACTAGAAAACTCACATTGGAAAGAAGCCATGGAATCCGAATATGCATCACTCAAGAAGAATAAGACATGGGATCTAGTAAACTTGCCTCCAGGAAAAAAATTAGTGGGATGCAAGTGGGTATAAAAATTAAAATACAAATCAGATGGAAAACTTGATAAATACAAGGCTCGACTAGTGGCCAAAGGGTATACTCAAACATAGGGAATTAACTATGATGAAACATTTGCACTAACAACTTGAATGACTACTATCTGAACAATTTATGCTCTAGCAGCACATTAGATGTGGAGATTTCATCAGATGTATGTAAAAAGTGCATTCCTTAATGGTGACTTAGAGGAAGAAGTCTTTATGATACGACCTGAAGACTTTGTCATTCAAAGACATGAAAATAAGGTATGCAAATTGAATAAATATTTGTATAGTTAAAAAAAAGCTTCTAGAGCATATAACATCAATATTAACAATCATATACTACATCATAATTTCAACAAAAGTACTTAAGATCCCAGTCTATATACCAAGAATATTGGAAATGATATCTTGATCCTCATAGTATATGTTGATGACATAGTGATTATGATATCAAAAAGGATATCGAAAAGGATTTTGAAATGACAGATTTGGGCCTAATGAACTACTAACTTGTTTTAGATATTTATCAAGAAGAAGATAAATAGTTATCACTCAATCAAAATATGCAAAAGCTCTTCTTAAAAACTACAGGATGATAGAGTGTAAGACCAAAGACACACCAATGGAACAAGGAATTCAAATATCAAAAAATGATAAAAAAACCATTAATTTTTAGCAAGAATGTATCGTTAGTTGATTGAAAGTATTCTATACTTAACAAAAAGTCGATTAGACATAGCATTTGCAATAGATTATCTTAAAAAACTTAAATTTGTAGGTGTAGTATCCAATCTAGTGGTGACACATCACAACTAATTTTATTTTCTAAGTTTTTTCATTTAGTTTTTTCTTGATTCAAGTGCTAATTTAACCATATATCTAGAGGCTATATATTTTTCATATAAAAGCATTTAAAGACCATTTTTCTAGAATGCACAATTTTTTGAGATCTACATAGTGGTGATATCAGTTTATGGTCTTGTTATAGATTTATTTAGGAATTTTATGCAAAATGGAATCCTTAAAGTATGTTACCATCTCAGTGTGCAAAGTTATAGCACTTGGTTAGTCCAAATGATATGATTACTCAAAAGCAAAAATTTCTAGTTTATCTTCAATAACGAGTCAAAAGAAGGCCTCAATGAACATGAACTTAGTAAGAGAAAGGAGGAAGCTCTTGGACTATTATTCATGTTAGTGGAACTATATGAACTTCTCCATATTAGAGAGAGGATTGATCCTATTGATTTATGGGCTACTTTGAAAGATCTCTACGAAAAAATAAGTTCTAGTGAAATTAATAAAATAGAAACTGAGCCCTTCAATCTCAAAATTTTAAACTTTAGTAATGTTGAAAACCATATATCCCACTTGAAATATCTAAAATTTGATCTACCTATGGTAGGAGTCAAGGTAAAGAGTGATAAAGAGTATGCAAAACATATTACTTCTAATCGTTCTCCTCCTTTTCATATAATTGGCTTGGTTCTTTATGTGAATACTATGACTATGAAAGAGAAACAATCCATCTCTCTTGAAGGACTTTTCAATATTCGAATCCATTATGAAGTAGAAACAAATAATTGTAGATATCTTTCTCATACACAAGCTCATCCAAAGGACTTCAAGTCAAAGGAATCTAAGGCTCATGTGTCTAAGGGCAAGTCTAAGTTTTCAAATAATTCAAACATTTGTGAGTATTATTAAAGGAGAGGACACTCCATCAAGAATTGCAAGGCTGATAAATATCGAGATGAAATTATGGAGGTATGGACAAAATATTTATGATGATTAAGATGAGGACAAAGGAGGAACAACAAAGGTTTTCTACAAAAACTATTATGGGAATGAGGCATTACTTCTAATGCCTTCTCTCATTGGACCTTTTAGCTTGGATTATGATAAAGTGTTAACAAATGCATAATCTAATCTTGTTTAGGATAAGGCCAAATGTGTAAAAAAATGCTTATGAGTTTTATTTATGTTGCCTATGAGCATGCGATTATGTAATCCTATCGATATTCCTCATTTATGTAAGCCTATGGGTCCCTTTGTGGGATTGGTTTATTCACCTTTACAGATAACCTTCACTTAAAAGGTAATTTATTATTATTTGTTGTAAGGTTAACCTCAAGATTAAGTTTATGTTGACTTGAACTTAACCTCTCATTAGGATTTGGCATGACTATAAATATCCCTTAATGAGGATCAATTTCTATCATAAGTGTTAATAAAATATGATATATTGGGATACCTATAGGTACCCACCTTATACTTCTTGTTATCTCCTTATTGTTGTTTATTATTGCTATATTTTAATCATATTTTTTATTATTTTTGACATATGAATGTGATGAATGCGTATTTTAGAAGGTTTCTAAAAAATATTATAAATTCAAACATCCCGCACTTTCACTTGATCTAGTTTTGAATTTTTGAAAAACCTAGCTAGTATCCATGGAACTTAAACGTTAACCCTTTATTTTTGATAACCTATTATGTCATGCTTGATCATATCATTCTTCATAAACACTTTTGGTGTGACATTTGATACTTGAATAAGGATTACCATAAACTTTCTTTTCCTCTTGTTCCCAACTAGGGCATCCAAACTTCCAACTAGAGAATCTTACCTCTAATTATGGAATTCAAAAATGAATTTTGTTCTATATTACCTAGGTTTTCCTTATAATAATACTTAATTTTTTGAGTTTCAAAATGATCTATAACAAGAAAATATGATGCTTCCTCCTTGCTTTCTTTCACTTTCTACCCATACTTGATCCCTACTCTTTCCTAGATATCTAAAACAAGAAAAGGTGACACTTTTTCCTCACTTATACTCACTTCTTAGTGACACTTGCTCCTTACTTGCTTAATATAATACATATTAATGTCTAGGTGTACATTGAACACAAACATTAAGATCTTTTCCCTTAGTTTGTGATCTAAAACTCAAAATTTTGATTATTCGAAAACTCAAAATTTCAAATTAAGGAAGATCAAGTAAGAGTGCAATAATAAAGTATAACAAACTAGAACACAAAAACATATAATCAAAATAAAATTATGGTTTAATTGCTTAGAAAATAAAGTACAATGCAAGAAATCTAAGAAGAAATGCAAGTCTATAATATTGTACCTATTACTCATACTTTTTATAGTCAGGTGTGCATTTCCCTTTATACAATAATTGGTGTGTTGGAAAATCACCATATTGAATATGGAAGACCACCTATATGAAATTGTGGTGGTTCACCTTCCATGTGTTAGAAGGTCACCCATATGAAAAATGTGGTGATTCACCTTCAATGAGTTACAAAGTACCTATCAAATGAAAATTAAATGGATATGAATTATATTTTTGTGTTTTGTAACTACTAAGTTTAATACTTTTTTTAAAAATTAATTATATGGGATTAAAATGGATGCCACTTGTATTATGTTAGAGTTTAGCTTAAGTATCTACTAGGATATTTTTCCTTTTACCATACTTTCTTTCTTTTTTGGTCTCTAGTTTTGTATGGATGAGATCTATTTAGTTTGTTATAATCCAATGACTCATATTGTTCTCATTTGCTTATTAAAGCAAGACTATTCCACTCATTAATGTAATCAGAGATTCTCTTCATTGTTTCTTGTGGTGCTTTGCAAATCTTGCTCTAGGGTTTTTTCTTCATGGTACCAGATCCGGATATATTCTTTTGCAAGCATTTAAGAAATTTCTAATTTTTTTTGTAGGTTTGAAGACATTGAAGAAACCTTCCACATTGATCAAACATGTTTCCAACTGCTCAAGATCAACTTCAACAAGCTTCAACATTGCGAAAGTGTGGATCTCACCTTTTAGAGTTTGGCCATCGTATGATCTCATCTCATATTTTTTTCTTGAGGATTTTGGTGATTAGAAAGTGGTTCCAAACCTGTGTTGCATATCCCTATTTTTAGACTAAAGCTGTGGCTTTTCACTGCCAACCCATGACCCTATAGTTTTTTGGAGAATGAACTTCTAGAGGACATTTCTCCCTCTTCTAGAATCAATTTTGGATAATTATTTTTTATCTTGATTGATTTTTCAAGGGATTTGCATCGGTGTAGTCAGATATGTAGTTTGGTTTATGTGATTTTTAGAAAACTGTAGTTTTTTGAACTGCAAACCAATGACCCTATTGCAGTTTTTTTAACAAATAACTTTTGGAGGTCCTTTTTCCCTTTTCCAGAATCAGTTTTTGGTTAATTTTTTTTATCTTGAATGATTTTTCGAGGGCTTAATACTAGTGCATTCAAAATTCAGATCTGGTGGCGATATATTTTCAATTTTTTTCCACACTGCAATGTTTTTTAAAAAAATTATACATTTTCAGTAGGGTGGGTATTTATTTCCATTTTGAGTGCATTTTTTCATTGTGGAGCAAATTCTGTTTTGAGTGCATCTCCCTTTATACAATAATTGGTGTGTTGGAAAATCACCATAGAGGCCACCTATATGAAAATGTGGTGGTCCACCTTCCATGAGTTAGAAGGTCACCCATATGAAAAATATGGTGATTCACCTTCCATGGGTTACAAAGTACCTATCAAATGAAAATTACATGGATATGAATTATCTTTTTGTATTTTATCTTTTACTAAGTTTAATATTTTTTTCGATTGAAATGAACCCCACTTATCATCAAGACCACATAGTAGTATTGCAACTTGTTTGTTCATATATTTATTAAGATATAAAAGTAAAATTAAAGAAAATTGTTAAATTTAAACTATTTAATCTAATGATAAATTTAAAATTTAATTAATAAAACATAATATATTATATATATTTAAACTTTATTTTCTTTATTTTTTTAAAATAAAAATAAAATTCAATTATAAAGTTATCTGATAACAATCCTTAAGAGGTGTTGTTTTATGTCTTTCAATAGCCTCTTTTTTATTCTTGAGAAAAAAAGGTTGTACCCAAGTCCCCTAGTGTTATTAATTAAAATTTAATTAATAAAAATTATATATTTTTATATGTTTAAACTTTGTTTTTTTAAATTAAAAAAAATAAAATAAAAATCTAATTGTAAAGTTATATCAACAATTCTGAGGAGGTGTTGTTATCTGTCATTTAATAATTTTTTTTTATTTGTAGTTTTTTTTTCTTCTTAAGAAAAAGGGTTGTACTCTAGTTTCCTGCCATTATAAATCACAACTCTCTTCTGGAAAATTTGCACAAGATTTTGAAAGTGATCCTTTTAAATCTCCTGAACAAAAGCCAAAACCCTTACCATTACAATAAACTTGATTAACATAAAATTCCTAATCCCATTACAATTAAAATTAAAATTAAAATTAAAATGTTGCCCTTAAATGCAGGAATGAAAAGGTAATGTCCACGCTCAATCATAAAGAATTGAATTCTAATGGTTTATAGATACGCCTACATAATAATTATGTTGTCTTGCACTTCTCTGTTAGTGTGATCCATATTTCAACTAAATGAATCATCATATTATGACCTGACTCACTTGGGAAACAACCACCACCATAAATCTTTTTGACCTTTTTATAGTTACCACTTTTTCAAGAGGAAGCATTTATATGCAAAATTATGCACCTGTTCCATGTTTCGTAGTTGATGGTTTTAGTTCAATTTTTTTACGGCCCGAATTTCATAAATTTTAGGTGATTAACATAAATTTATTATAATTAATTATCTCAATTCATATTTTTAAAAAATAAAATTTTATAAATTATAAATTTTCTGCTAAGTCAACCATTACAATATATATTTTATATTACTTTGGCCTATTTGCATAGGCATTACAAACCCGTAAGTCTGCTCTCTCCTACATAAGAGGCGCAAATGGCATTATATTGTAAGGCATTTTGAGACAGAAGCAAGGTTCCACCATAATATGCCTACTATGACAACATTTCTCACTATTCTGGTGGCCTCTTAATGACTTGAAAAATCTTGAAAAATGACAAACTTACATCCTCACAACAATAATGTCCCACTTTGGAGATTCCATCTAATTCTTAATATCTTTCCATTCAAACAAAGGCAGGTGTGCATATGGTCAGACCTAGGGTGATGTTTTTTTATGTCACCAAGAAATTCTTGTCTAAAAATTCCTGACTACTAGATATCTTGAGTTCACATAAGACAGCATGACAAGACACAATTAAGAGTGCAATAAAATCGACAGCTGTGTTTCTGGTGCCACAGTCAATGTCAGATTTATACCTTTTATAACAAGAGAATAAAGGTTCAGCCTGAGATCACAACAATTGAGGCATGGCAATAGATAACCATGGCAAGTTCCACTTTGTGTTGGTACATGGTGCAGGCCATGGAGGTTGGTGTTGGTATAAACTTGTTCATCTTCTCCGAAGCTCAGGGCATGAGGTGACTGCCTTGAATCTCACAGGAGCAGGCCTCAACTCTGCGGATCCTGATTCCGTCACTTCCTTTGAAGAATATGACAGACCTCTCATGAATTTGCTCTCTGACATGACCACATCTCAGAAGGTCTGTAAGTACAGTGAGTTTTTTTTTTTCATTGTTTATTTATATAAAAGTTTATGGGTTAAAACGTTTTATTTTAATTGTTTATAGTAGATTGAAATAATTTTATTTAATTTATAATAATATTATAATTTAATAATTATATGTATATATTGTTAAGATTTAAAGTTGAATTTCTTTATTAAAAATTAAAAAATTGTTTCCAGAGTTATGAGTTTTTTCATGTTTTTGAAGAATAAAGTAAGATTGCAGATGCTATCAGGCTTTGGGCTTTAGATCATGGGAATCTGGGATCTGACTTGTTAAACAGAAAATTAGGTGGATGCAGAAAATTTAGGAAGATATCTGCATACTACATATAAAAAATGAGATCTATGACATACTACATAACACTTTGGTTTTTATGTGCTGTGACTCAAAAAAATAATTATAAAATTTTCTGCCCTTGTGCTTAAGTACATAGTTGTTGGTCCTTTATAAGATTTTGGAAAAATTATATAAAAACAGACTATGTAGCTTTCTTATTTATTTTTAAATAATACAAACACTTATTAAAAAAAAATACTATTTAATTACACTTTAATTTTTTATTTATTTTTAAATAATACAAACACTTATTAAAAAAAAATACTATTTAATTACACTTTAATTTTTTTTGTTCAGTCGTAATACTACAATAACATATGTATACTATAAGTGAACCAGCTAAAAAA
Source organism: Wollemia nobilis (assembly GCA_028583015.1). Classification (NCBI taxonomy): domain Eukaryota; kingdom Viridiplantae; phylum Streptophyta; class Pinopsida; order Araucariales; family Araucariaceae; genus Wollemia; species Wollemia nobilis. Next base: position 2,524,850 of record JAQPPZ010000861.1, on the reverse strand, counting down.
TTGAAATATGATGGAATCATGATTTTGATGTTATCTTGATTATTTGTGTTGGGCCAGGTTGTGCTAGTGGGTCATAGTGCTGGAGGCCTAAGCTTGACCCATGCCATCCATGCTTACAGTGATAAGATTGCAGTTGCAGTTTATGTTGCGGCCACCATGCTGCCTCATGGGTTCCGTTCAGAGCAAGATGTCCAACAGGTAAGTTCTGCACACCCATATCTGACATTTTGCTCTTGTTTATTTCAATGAATCAAAGTTTTGCTTTTAGACGTTATAATTACCGGTTTTACATAAATTTTAGAATATACACACAAAACATGCTTTCCCCGAAATTGAGCTATAATAAAGCATAACTATAACGAACAAATTAGGTAGGTCTTACTTCTATTAATATTGAGAACAAACCTACTATTCATTTCTTTAGAAATGATAAAAAATGTTAGGATTCACTATATAGGGGATTCTTGAAGCAAGCAATTTAATAAGTAATAGCAGAAACTATTAACCATCATCAAAGAAGAACGTAACATGCAAGATAACATAAAATACAACATATAACGTGGTTCACCCAACACCAGTCCTTTGTATTAACACCAATACAATTTCTGAAGGGAGTAATCCTGCAACACAATCAGCTGCAAATTTCTCTTCAAAACATCAGCATCTCCACACAATTACTCTAACAGTAATTCAACATGCAAACACCCTTGCATCAAACTCTACACCAAGCTTCCTGATCTCTCTACAAGAGATGCACAATCTTGTGCCCTTCCCATAAACAAAATACAATCCTCTCTACCGGAGGTATTACATAAATAGGGAAATCCAGTTACATGCATGCTAAAAAACAAGCATACTATAATTAACCCCAAAAAATCACACCCTAAAAAGTCACATTGATTTCTATGCAACCATTAATTTTATAGATTCTATCTTAGAATTAGACATCAAGGATAGACCCATCAGTTATGGTTTTTTTTGGATTGATTTTTCCAGTTTAGAAAGTTTCCATACATAAAAGCAACTAGTTACCAAATAGAGAGAAAAACTATTTTTTCCATATTTAACCGAGATCAGACTCCACAACCTAACAATCTCCCACTTGGAGACTGATCCACAACAACTCTACTGCTGTTGCATCCGCCAAAGAACATATTTAAGCCAAACAAGGAATGTCAACTCCTCTAGATTGTTGTAAACATGCTCTGAACCATCACATCGAACTAGTGTCATACACACACTTTTATCCTGTGATCAACAAACAACACACAATCTATCTACCACAAATTAATGATAACAACAACATCCTCAGAATTACTTTGTATGATGGTGAATCAAACATCACCACCATGGCAAGATCTACACACTATGGATGACCCATAGCATGCACACACACAATATGGCTTTGCCACTAGATTTGAAAGCACACTTCCCGAGTGTGGAATTACCTTCCAACTTAGGGACTTAGGGTCACAATGATCCAAAGCTATAACCACATTATGTGTTCCATCCTGAAAAATCATATAATAAATCCTGAGCCATGTCCATCTTCCTGGACATGTCTCTCAGTTCCCACTGCTTAAGAACTCTTTGGTCCTCCAATGTCAATGTCAAGACCAACCATATTAGAAAGTGTCAGAATTTCACTCATTAGATTCACATCTAACCTTTCTTCTCCATCTCTATCTCGAGACCAAATTAGATTCACATCTAACCTTTCTTCTCCATCTCTATCTCGAGACCAAAAATCCTTTTTCAGGTGCCCCTTCTTATCGCAATGGTGAGAAACTAGGGTCCTTCCGCTCTCGTTGTATAACGCCTGGAAATTCTTTACCATCTTCGACATCACACCTAACAGCTCCATCACAGTACTTCATGAAAGAGCTCTGTAGTTACTTTTTGCCAAACGAAACAAACACCCTAAACTTCCCTTCTTCTGCCATAGCTCCCACTCAAGTTAAGCTCCCACTCAAGTCAAGCTCCCACTCAATCCTGAATCCCAACCTCGCTCTGATACCAATTGTTAGGATTCACTATATAAACATGCAGGGGATTCTTAAAGCAAGAAACATAATAAGTAATAGCAAAAACTATCAACCATCATCGAAGAAGAACGTAACATGCAAGACAAAACAAAACATATAATGTGGTTCACCCAACACCAGTCCTTTGTATTAACACCAATACAATCTTTGAAGGGAGTAATCATGCAACACAACCAGTTGCAAATTCCTCTTCAAAACACCAGCATCTCCACACAATTACTCTAACAATAATTCAACATGCAAACACCCTTGCATCAAGCTCTACACCAAGCTTCCTTATCTCTCTACAAGATATGCACAATCCTATGCCCTTATCATAAACAAGATACAGTCCTCTCTACCAGAGGTATTACATAAATAGAAAAATCTAGTTACATGAATGCTAAAAAACAAGCATGCTATAATTAACCCAAAAAATCACACCCTGAAAAATCACACTGATTTCTATGTAACCATTAATTTTATAGATTCTATATTGGAATTAGACACCAAGGATAGACCCATCAATTATGGATTTTTCTGGATTGATTTTCTAGTTTAGAAAGTTTCCATGCATAAAAGCAACTAGTTACAAAACAGAGAGAAAAACTATTTTTTCCATATTTAACCGAGATCAAAGTCCACAACCTAACAATATCCCACTTTGAGACTAATCCACAATAACTCTACCACTATTGCATCCACCAAATAACATCTTTAAGCCAAACAAGGAATGTCAAATCCTCTAGATTATTGTAAACATGCTCTGAACCATCACATCGGACTAGTGTCATACACATAATTTTATCCTGTGATCAATAAACAACACACAATATATCTACCACAAATTAGTGATAATAACAACATCCTCAGAATTACTTTGTATCATGGTGAATCAAACATCACCACCATGGAAAGATCTACACACTATGGATGACCCATAGCATGCACACACACAATATGGCTTTGCCACTAGCTTTGAAAGCACACTCCCTAAGTGTGGAATTACCTTCCAACTTAGGGACTTGTAGCACCCTAAAATTGGCGCAGTAAAATTGGAATAATTACATTCACCTTAGTAAATAAATTTAAATTCAAATTTAACCTCCCAAACCGCTCGTTAACCGTCGAGAAACCCGTTTCCCCTTTTTTCGTGCCATTTTTAGAGGTTGTTTTGACCGTTGGACGATATCGTCGCCGATCAGACGATATCGCCCCAGATTTGACGATTTCGTCTGGACTAGAACGTCCAGACGATTTTGTCGCAAAACTAAATTTGCATAGTTGGAATCCGTTCCAACGGGTCTCCAATCCGGGCAGAAGCGTGTATGTGCCGTTGGGACCCTCCCCGTTGGAGATCTCCCAAATTGGGAAGATCTCCAACCTCCCAACAACTCTCCCTAAGCCTATTTAAACTCTAAGATTTTCCCTCCCCAACCCCTGGCTGAATTTATCTGCAAAGCTGAATCCCTCTGTACTAAAACATCATAATCTATCTTTTGCACTAGTCCTATAGCCATTTTTTTGTAGGTACACCACTGATTTTCAGCCGGAGCCAGCACCCATCGCCGTCGACGAACCTGTCAAGATCGGAGACGATCTCATCAAATTCGAGACGATTTCGTACTGATGCGAGACGATCTCGACTGCAGTCCACATCGAGGCAATCAGTGCCTGGAGTTTGCTTTTCTCAACTTTGTCTCTGTTATTTTGTTTTGCAAATTAGATAATCTATTTAGTTTTTATCCTATTTTGCATCTGGAGTTCACCCATCTAGTCTAGATTGCATGTTAAGCTCATAATCTGCCATTAAAGTACAGTAATTTGCTTTAAATTCTGTTTTTAAATATTTTTCAGTATTCATATTGCAATTTTATGTAATTTACCTCTGTCTGCACAGTAGAATTTTTTTGTATTTTGCATCTATTTGCTGTTTTGTAGGTCTCTGACGAATTCGTCTGACGAATTCGTCAGATCTCAGACGATTCTATCAGTCTCAGACGATTCTGTCAGATTCCAGACGAATCTGTCAGATTTCGGACGATTCTGTCAGATTGCAGGCGATTATGTAGAATTCCAGACGATCCAGACTGCATCAACCGCCAGAATCTTCTTCAGACATCCGGATCAGGTATTCCCCATTTTCCTCCTATAAATTCTCTATTTTTTGCTTTCAAAATCTATTTTTTGTATTCATTGAAAGTTGCATTTTCATATAGATTAAGTTAGATTCATTCGGCCAAACCTAGGATGAATGCTTAAAGGATAAAACGAACTCATCTAAACACATTCCAAAACCTAGGCGTGGAAACTTCCGCCAAATGTTTTTGGTGAACCCACCATCCGTCAAAAAATCACCAAAATACACCTCCCTTGAGAGGCGGGACCTTCGTGAAGTCCTCTCGTCCGAGGTACCGCACCATCCTTTTCCCATCCTCCTTACGGGCGCGGATCCAATAGCCTGAAGGTAGGGATGCGAAAAATTTGGAGCGATACATTTTGGTGAACCCGACGTGAATGCATCATAACCTTTTGAAAACCAAAAACAAAAACAAACAAAAAATTAGAACAACTAAAACTTAGATGCATTTTAAAACATTTAAGGTTCAAAATCATGTTTAGATGGTAGCTCCTAAAAAGAGGTTAGCGATTACTATAAACGTAGAAAACCAATTGGCGGCTATAGAAGTTAATTATGTCCTTAATATCCACTGAAACAAGTAGAAATCAATCCTTGTGGGACGAACTTGATAGGAGACTTAGGCTTATTTCATCTAGGTCCACACAACTTAAGCAAATCAAGAGGCTAGTCTTGGATAGAATCCTGGATCCTCACCAATTAGTTTTCTATCATGAACTTCGAGAGCACTGCCATAGATGGCTAGCCTATAGGAGAGCTTTAGTATCTTCAAAATTATTAACTTTCGGGGAATACCTCGAAGACACGAGACATTGTACACCCATTCCTAGGCCTTGTAGAAGCCTTAGAGGTTGTTCTTATAGATAGGAGAATATGGAATAGAGTTCCTCGTGCTATGTGCTATATCGAGAGTATTGCCATGAGCTTTACTATTATCAACCGACATCATGAGATAGACAATATCACCATAGCCCTTTTCATCAAATTCTTAAAAGAAAACTTTCAATTTGAAGAAGAACATTTCATGACTCCTGAACAACTTGAACCTATTAATGATATTCATAAGTTATTCATAGAAGATTAGTTCATTTACTTTCAGTTTTATTATTATTGCGTGCATTTATTGTTTCATTTCTTGTCTTTATTATATTGTTTCAAAGAAAAACTAAAAAAAAAAAATCAAAAACAACATAGTAAAAACTTAAACATTTCATTTCAAATATTGCATTAGGTATATAATAAATATATACCTTTTAATTTGTTGCATATATATATATATATATATATATATATATATATATATATATATATATATATTTCTTGAAATCAAAACTTAGCACCATGACTAGACTTAGGAATGGTAAAGAAACTTTAGGGGAAGGAGAAGATTGGTTGCAAGATACAACTGAAAACCCAAATGTCCTTCTTGGAGATACAAATCCGGAAGGAGAAACTCTAGGTCAATCGGATGAAGACTTAGGTGAAGATAAGGAACAAGAAGGAAATGTTAAAGAGAATGAATCCTCGTCCCCTAGAATAGCTCCCAATGGAGCCATCGCTTTTGACAACGCGGAACATTTTCAAAAATTTCTCAATCGGAATATCGACATCCTTAATGTAGCGGTCCGTATTGATAGAGGGGAAGTTAGTGACGCTCAAGCAGCTATAGAACGGGCGCTTGATATACACACTAATCCTTTATCTTTTGTTGATCAAGAGAGTGATAAGGGTGGACCATCCAATACGGATATGGTCACTATAGCCCAAGCCATGTCAAAACAACAGGTTACCCAACCTCCTAAGGAACCTGTTACTCAACCTAAAATCACTCCTGCACAAAAGAAAATTCCCTTCACTACTTTGTTCCGCCAAACTATTGAGCAAAATGCTTTAAATAAACAGAAATCTAAAACAAAGCCAAATACAAATTTTCAACAATCCGGAACACAACATAATCCAACTTCAAAATTTCTCCATAACATTTTTCCTACCAATGTTTTACACAATAGTAACATGGCATCTAATCTGCATATTCCTCCATCCTACGCCCATAACACTCATGTCAATGCCCCACCGGAATCAATATGGGGGGCAAACTAGTAATCTGGAAGCTATGGTGAAACAATTGGCTTCACGTATGGACCAGATAGATCCCTACCGTCCCTCGTACAATTATCGAGAGATTTGTAGCCAACCATTGGATCCCATAGTGGTAGCTCAACCATACCCTAAACATTTTCCCATGCCCGTCCTGCCTATATATAAAGGAACCGAAGATCCCATAGAACATCTTCGCATGTTTAGGATAGCATGTCACGACATATCGCATGACGACTTGCTATTACTAAAAATGTTCCCCAAAAGTTTAGGTGGAATGGCATTAGAGTGGTACTATCAATTGCCCACTCACTCCTTAAGAAACTTTGAAGAAACAATTGAATCATTTGTTCATCAATTTAGTGCCTACATCGAGAGACATGTAACTATTAAAGACCTATACAATTTAAAACAAGATAAAGATGAATGTTTTGCTGATTTCTTGGCTAGATGGAGGCAATTGACAGGAAAACTGCACTTTGTGCTACCCTATAGGGAAATGCTAGACATTTTCATCAATAATTTACAAGAACAACTTTCTTATGAGCTATCAATAGCTACTTTGACTACCTTCGATCAAGCTATAGACTTAGCTCGAAGAGTAGAAGATGCCCTCATTAGGAGAGGCCAACTTAGGAAGAAGGATGATGAGAAAACATCTAGAAATCAATATAAAAACAAACGAGGTTGTTGGTGATGGAGTCACGACAGCAAGAAATGTTGCTAATGTCAATGCAACAAAGACAACGAGAAAAATTCATATTGAAACCTCCTGATAAGCCTCCTCGAGAATTCACTAGATTAAACCAACCCTTGTCAACCATTTTACCTCAATTGCTTGAAAGAGGTTTAATCCAATTACCAGCCATCCAGGAACCTGACCCAAGTATACCCGGATATAGAGCTGATTTGCACTGTGACTTTCATAGAGGACCTGGACATTCTACCAACGCTTGTAAGAGATTGAAACATAAAATACAAGATTTGATTGACAATAATGAAATGGAAGTGCAAGCCTTCCAACCTAGACAAAACCCTCCTAATAATGCCCAAAATACTGTTCCCCAAAATCAAAATCAGAATGCCAATCAAACTTTAGACATATTTCAACACCCTTTACCAAGACATGGTAAAGAGGTAGCCAATCAAATCGAACATCATAATGTTCCCCCTCCTACTCGATATGTAGGAACCATTAGCGGACAATTACCTATTCAGGATTCTCAAACATTTGACACAACCTTATCCCTGGTTACAACCAGGCCCTTACATAATTTTCAAACTTCTGATTCTAGTGATATAGAATCAGATAGTGAAAGTGAAGTAGACACTATTCAATCGAATAGTTCTGAAAATGAATCAGATCCTATTCAACTTGTCATAGATGCTAATGTTCCAGAAGAACCATTTCCTAGAAGAGTCACTACTCGACCTTCTTCTAATGTAGTCCTTCCCTATGAACAAGCCATAAATTCTCAACCGAGACCGTTTCAACGTCGTCACTATAACATTGTAGGTACCATCGGAGTCGTTACTCGACAACAAGCTCAAAACTCCCAACAAGAACCAAACCAGAATGATGGATCAGCTCCATTCATTTTGAAAAACCCAAATAAAGGGAATCATGCTCCTATTGTTCAACCTAAACCCCCTTACAACATTAATGAACAATTGTCTAATACCACGGCCAGAATTTCCCTCTTAGATTTATTAAGATCCTCTCCCACACATAGGGATGAGTTGATGCTTACATTGAGCCAAATGATGGTACCTCAAAACATTCAACCTTGAAGCTATGGCCAATACTATCATCACTCGAGAGATTGATTGTATTGACTTTCGGGATAAAGATATCCCACAACACAGTTTACACAAGGATAATCCCTTGTACATTATTGCTCTAATTGGAGATGTAGCTGTCAAACGAGTCTCGATTGATAATGGCTCATCTCTAAACATTTGCACCTTTGACTTCTACCAACGATTTGGTTTTAGAAGTGATGAAATGAAGAAAAGCGATATGATTATCAAAGCTTTTAATGACGAAACACAAGAAACGTGTGGAGTCATTACCCTCCCATTACAAGTTGGTCCTAGAACCCTAGAAACAACCGTGTTTATTGTACATTGCCCGACATCGTACAATATACTTTTGGGTCGCCCTTGGATTAACGCCATGCGAGCGAGTCCCGTCAACTTTACACCAATGTGTGAAATTTGAGTTTAAAAATCGGTTGGTCACTATTCATGGTGACCCTAGACCTTTTGATATGTGTGCTTTGGGAGAACCCGTTGGAGTGCAATTTTGCCCTGCTCTGTCATCCACACATTCTAGTTCTTCTTTTTCATCTAAATCTGTGAAACATAAACCCATAACTTCATCTATTCCTCCTCCATTAACTTCATCTTCCTATATAGACCAACAACCTTCTAAACAAATTTTAGAATCTCAAAAGGATCTCAAATCTACAACTAATCCTTCAACTATTATTCCTATAAATTCAAAACCTTTAGACACATCCATCATACCTTCCACATCTCAAGACATAAGTAATAAACCTTCTACATCTTATGCCCTTTATGATGAACTTTTACCAGATTTATCTACAACCTTAATATCAGAAAAAATGAACGCTTTCATGCAAGATTCAAACCTTTTAAATAATTTGCCGCCCTCTCCTCGTACTTTGGGCCTCCCACAACCTTTGGGAAGTACTTACCAAGTCGGGAGTTGTGCCTTCATTTATAAAGGATATGATTGGGGAAGAATCCCTCGGAATATCAAAACTCATCATGAGGGATATGCTCGGTGTTATTTTACCAATGATTATATTAAAGCTAAACCCATGATGCTTAAAATGGGATATAAAGGGAAAGGCTTAGGACCTTTCCAAAATGGCATGAAAGAGCCTTTCGAGGTAGAACCGTGGCCTACTTGTTGTGGTGTGGGCCTATTTCCTAGTAAGGGACAACCCTTTCCTTTTGAGGATGATGCTCATCTCATATGCTATCAAGATTATTTGGATAGGCATGTTGATTTGCCTTGTAAAAATCAGTCATTTTCATGCAACATGCTATCCATAGCCTACCCTGAAATGATTGCTGACCCCGATGAAGAATTGGAAGGAGATATCTTCCATGATGTCTCTGTTGAAGAGATGTTGCACAATGGATTTTATTTTGATGGTTCTATACCAACCATAGCTCAGCTTGAGACCACTAATCCTCAAGATGACTTATCTAAATTAACTTTACAAGAATTACAAGAGTTGGGCGTTTCACCCGCCCCACCTAATTTTGAAAGAGATCTACACATGGAGGTAGAAAATGTCATTAAAATTAATATTGGAGCTGAGGACAATCCTCACATAATCAATATTGGAGCGAGAACTAAGTCAAGACAAACAAGAACAATACATTGCATTCCTTAAAGAGTACGAAGATGTCTTCGCTTGGACATATGAAGATATGCCGAGTCTAGACCCTTCCGTAGTCATGCATCATCTAGTGGTCCATCCGGATGCTAAACCGGTTAAACAAAAACTCAGAAAAATGCATCCCAAAGTGGCTCTTGCTAGTCAAAGGGAATTAGAAAAACTCCTGAATGTTATCTTCATACAAGCTATTGATTATCCTTGAATGGATCTCAAATGTAGTTCCAGTCACTAAGAAAGAAGCTACCAAAGTTAGGGTTTGCACCGATTTTAGAGATATTAACGTTGCATGCCCTAAAGATGACTTTCCTCTTCCAAATATGGATCAAATCATTGACTTTACTGCCGAAAGTGGGATGATGTCCTTAATGGACGGATTCTCCGGTTATAATCAGATTAGGATAGCTCCTGAAGACCAGGCTAAAACAGCCTTTATTACCCCCTAGGGTACCTTTTTCTGGAAAGTGATGCCATTTGGCTTAAAGAACGCCGGTGCAACTTATCAACGGGCTATGACCTACATTTTTCATGATATGATGCATGATATCTTACATGATTATGTAGATGATATTATAGCTCGCTCTCTTATTGAAAATAATCATTTAGATGATTTAAGAAAAGTTTTTAATCGATTACGAGAATATCTCATTCGATTAAATCCAGCAAAATGCATATTCGGAGTTAAATCCGGCAAACTATTAGGGGTTTTAGTTTCTTTACGTGGTATCGAAATTGACCCTCTCAAAATTGCGGCCATCACGGATATGCCCGCACCCACTAATATATCTGAACTACGAAGTTTACAAGGTAAACTTCAAGCTATCCGTCGCTTCATTGATAAGCTGGCGGACAAAACTGGTCCCTTTCTTAAGCTCCTTAAGAAGGACGTCCCCTTTAATTGGGACACAGAATGTAGAGAAGCTTTTGAACTTCTCAAACAATATCTCCTTAACCCTCCGGTGCTTTCACCGCCTAAATCTGATCGCCCATTTCTTCTATATATTTCTGCTTGATTATGCCTTAGGAGCTATGTTAGCTCAACTTGATGATGAAAAGCGAGAACGTGCTAATTATTACATTAGCCGAACTTTCGTCGATTATGAAACCCGCTATACAGCGTTAGAGAAGTTATGTCTAGCAGTCGTGTTTGCTACGCAAAAATTACGACATTACATGCTTAGCCAAAAAACGTATGTCATTGCCAAATATGATCCTTTAAGATATCTCATGAGTCGACCTTATTTATCGGGTCGCACAGCCAAGTGGGTTCTTGCTCTAAGCGAGTTTGATCTCACCTTCATAGGACAGAAGTCTGTTAAGGGTCAAATCATAGCAGATCAATTAGCTGCTGCACCCTTAGAGTCTACTCATCCTCTCATCATCGAGTTTCCTGATGAATGCCTTCAATTAGAGGTAGACCATCCTGAACAATGGTCCTTATACTTTGATGGAGCCCGATGTATGAGTGGGGCTGGTGCGGGTATTATTTTAATATCTCCGCAAAAACATCTTATTCCTCTGTCCTTCAAACTGACCTTTGCTTGCACCAACAATACTGCTGAGTATGAAGCTCTAATCCTTGGATTACGAGCTGCTTTAGCGCTAAAAATTAAAAACCTCTTAGTTTTTGGGGATTCCCAATTGGTTATAAACCAAATTAATGAAGTTTATCAGACCAGAGATGATAAACTTCGCCCATATAAGGCCTATGTTTTACAACTAATGTCCTTGTTTGATCAAGTTACTTTGGAAGCCATTCCTCGAACTAGCAACCGTGCAGTCGACGCCATGGCCGCCGTTGCATCTCTCTTGCCCTTGGAGTTAGGCAGACGAATATGCGACTATCATTATTCGTCGACTCCGGGAACCCGCCTCAAATAAGTCATGCTTAGAGCCTTTGGATGTGTTTCTAATCAATGAAACTACTCCTGAACCTTGGTATCTGAGACATATTTGATTTCCTCCAAAATGGGACTTTCCCTACTAATTCTAATAGAAACCAGCGTCGGTTATTACGTCGACGAGCAAGTCGATTTGTAATAATTGGCAATACTTTGTATAGGAGATCTTTTGAAGGTATCCTATTAAGATGTTTAAATTCAGATGAGTCTAAATCAGCCTTGAGTGAAGCCCACGATGGATCTTGTGGAGGACACTTTAGTGGTAGTGTCATTGCTAAAAAGCTCCTTCGGATAGGATACTTTTGGCCTACCATGGAAACGGATGCACATGAGTATGTGCGCCATTGCGACAAGTGTCAAAAACATGCTGACCTTGTCCATGCGCCTGCACAAGAGCTGCGAGGCTATTTCGTCTCCTTGGCCCTTTTCTAAATGGGGCTTGGATATTATTGGTAAAATCAATCCTGTGTCTTCTGATGGACATAAGTTCATCATAACCGCCATTGAGTATTTCACGAAGTGGGTTGAAGCTATGCCTTTAGCTTCCTGCACTGGTTCACAAGTCTCTAAGTTCATTTTTAATCAAATCATTTGCAGGTTCGGAATTCCTGCCAATCTCATCTCTGATAATGGAACTCCTTTCAAAAATAAAGATGTTAAGAAATTATGCCAAAAATACAAGATTCAACACCGTTGGTCTACTCCCTATTATCCTCAGGGTAATGGTCAAGCAGAAGCTTCTAACAAAACTTTAATCAAAATTCTCAAAATATTGGTCAATAAAACTGGCCGTGATTGGCATATTCAATTATATCCGGCCTTGTGGGCTTATCGAACTAGTGTTCGAACTCCCACGGGCACTTCACCATTTGTTTTGGTTTACGGTGCTGAAGCGGTTTTCCATTTGAATTGGAAGTTCCTTCTTTGGCTCTGCTACTTCAAGACACTGAAGTAGGAGATGAATATCGCGCTGGCAGACTCAGTCAGCTGGAACTCCTAGATGAAAAATGCATCAATGCTTTGGAGCATCTCCGTGCATACCAAAACAAGCTTAAAAGAGCATATAATAAGAAAGTTCGTCATCGATCCTTTGAGATTGGCGACCTTGTTCTAAAAGAAAATCAAAAAAATACAAATGCAACCAAAGAACTTAAAGGTAAATTTGAGCCCAACTAGCTCGGACCATACATCATTACTGCAAAATTTGAATCGGGGAGCATATAAATTATCTACCTTAGATGGTAAAGAACTTAAAGAACCCATGAATATTTTACATCTCAAACGTTACTATGCATAAATTTGGTCATTTCATCCATGTATATATTTGTTCAAAGTTACTCTCTTATATTTCTTTCAATTTATAAAAAAATTCAAAAACATCAAAAACATTCATAATCATCCAAAAATCTTCAAAAACTATCTATTGCATTTATTTAAAGCACTTGTTAAGTTCTTTTTGCTCAAAAACAAAAATCTAAATAAAAATCTAAAAACAACTATATGCTTGACTCTTTCGAAACCAAAACAATATACAGAAGAAAGAGAGAGTCAACATTCTCCCAACTTCTAAAAAATCATGTATATATATTTTCTTACAATTATTGCAGTTATATGTTTCAACTTATTTTGGATACAATTAGCATTTATTTGGCATCCCTCACTTGCACACTCACAACAATAAATATCTTGATTTTATACGGCATGATTACTAATCTCTCTTATATCAAAGTTCACAAAATTCAATTAAATAAAGTTTGAGCATAGAGAATTGATCTTGTTATTTACTTAAACCAAGCACATCTTTTCACAATAAAATGATTATATTTGTAATTTCCATGTTTTGCTACATAGTAGAACTGATTTCTTGGGTGAAAAGTTTCCCCTGCTATCCTATCATGCACATGGTCTAGAATCTTTGAGAATTGGCAAAAGGACAAGCTCACCCCTACCCAGAATAAAAATCCCTTGCTCTACAGCTAATCTGAGCAAGTATCCCTAGCACAGAAAAAGAAAAAAAAAAAAAAAAAGTTCAAGAAAGAAAAAAGAGAAAAGAAAAATGTTATTTCAGCAATATTCCAAGCATTATCAAGCAAAAGAAATACAAAAGAAAAAGAAACAAAGTTCAAAAGAAAGCAAGAAAGCAATAAAATCCCTTTCCCTACCCTTTGAAAAGAAAAGAAGGGTTGATGAGCTTGAATCCCTGGAATTCTCAATTATTCGAAAAGCTGTGAGGTAAGCCCCATAGCAGGTGGTTTGTGCCCAACCTTGCTTGGCCTTGGGTAACTCCTAGCGTGGCGATATGTACTGTCACATTAGCGACCTTCTTTTGTACAGACCTATGTCTGCTTATGGATTAGCTAGCTCTTGATAATCCGATCTACATAGTAGTCTAATATGGTTATATGCATCTACATCATGGTTAATGAACACTTATTTGGTTTCTTCAAATCACTTGTATCATAGTATCTTGCTCAAACCTGGTAAATGAACAATACAATTGCACACACATTTGTATTTGAGAGATTTTGTCTATCATTATGATAAATCAAGATTGGAAATGAATTCACATATGCACATGGGATTCCTTATAAATCTAATTTTTGTCTTCAAAATACTTTGAAATATTATTTTTGCAACTTGTTTGGAATAATCAAGTACAATTATTTTTCATAAAGACAACTATATAATAGAAAAATCACAAATTTCTTTCAAAACATATCATACATATCATATCGACTTTCGCGACGATGGTATAGTTTCAAAACCAAAATTGAAATTATATGCCTAGCGCAAGTCCTCATTTTCATATTTTATGTTCATCAAAAATCAACCATGCAATAAAACTATTTTCTTTGATTTTCGCGATGATGGTATAAGTCTATACCTACATATTCTATGCCTAGCGCAAGCCATTGTAACAATTGTTATTCCCATTTATCAAAAATCATAAAAACCATATGACTTCATCTTATACAAATTATGCTTTTTTCAAAAGCAAACACATTTTCATTATTTCATGTCATTATGTCAACCTTCAAATTTTGCAATGATGGTATAATTCCTAGGGAATTATCTAAAAATTTTATCACACTTAGGAATTTATGCCTAGCAAACATCTTTTAAAAAAAAAAAAAAAATCATTTTAAAACATTATTTCATGCACAAATATTTTTTATGAAAATCTGAAAACAAACCAACCATCATCATCATCATTTGCATCATTACATCAAAGTCTTAAGACAGTCTCTTAAGCACTCTTTTCCTTTTAACAATATTTCTACAATGGGATTAGCTTGACGACCGAGTGAGCAGCGACTCAGTGAAATGGTCTATAATAGCGACAATGTCCTTTGAAATTATTGTTAGAAGTCTCTTTTATTTTTATCACATTTTTATTACAAACAACCATTTTGTTACATCAGATTATTTCATTTAAATATTTTATAGCATGACATTCAAATCGTAATATTCCCAACGACATAATTACATGAATCCTCAAATGAATTATCAAAATCAATCAATTACAACATCTAAAAGCATCATACAAATCATAACACACTAGTCATATGATCAAAAATATCTCATATATATATATATATCAACATATGTACATCATCAAAACTGGATTGGTATGCCACAATCTGTACCTCGGCATACTCAATCCTCTATCAATACAAATATAGTACAATGTCAACATCAGTGTCCAGCTCTCTAGCCTCGAGATCCCCTCGAGCTCTCTGCCTCATCTCCTCCCCCGCCTGGAGGTGGACGAGGTGGCCCCATCGCGATCTGAGTAGTCCTAGTCCTCGATCGGGACGTGGTCCTAGATGACCCGATCTCGATCGGATCTACGATGTTAGCTGCAGGGGTAGTCTATCCTCCATCGGCACCAGCTGATAGTACAATGTCTGATAGAAAGTCAACTGGGCGATAGCCCGTGTCAACTCTCCTGAGCTCGCCCCTCCGCCCCATGCCCTGAGGCGTGCAATCTCGTCTCGCAGCTGTGACACCTCAGCATGGTGTCGTGCAGCTGCATCCTGTAATGTCTGCACCTGAGTCTACAGACGATCCCTCTCTGCCTGGAGAGTAGCCATCTCGCTACTCTCTCCTGTATCCACGCCCTTGCCCTTATCGGGCGATGGTGGCCTCTATGGAGATGGGGGTCTCGCCTCCCTCCTCTCCCTCTCTCTCTGCCATGGCCGCTCCTATGCCTGTGGTCTCCTCTGCTCTCTCCCGCCGTGACCCTGGGCTGCCTCTATCATCGCCTGGCATCGCCTCCCTATCCGACGCACGACTACGTGGATCGGACCCTGTGCCCTCGTCATCCGAGGAGGGCGGATGCCTGCGTACCAGGCATCGTAGCCATCGGCTACTCCTACGTCGTCCCCATCCACTGGCTGAATGGGGGCATCATCTGAGTCCTGGCTCCAGAATCGCTGCATGTCTGGAGCCCCACTAACCGTGGTGTTATCCCGGACGGTCCGGGAAAACTCATAATCCCTGAGAGATGGGATCCCCTGCTGTAGACCGAACTATCGCAAAACTCGGTCGTAGCGGTGGAGCTCCACCTCTCCCCTCTCCATCCTCAGCCCGGAGACTCCTTTGATGCGAGCCAGCTCCTGTCCGTCCTCTGCCCACCCTGGATGCTGCCTCCATGGCCTCCAGGTGATCTGGTCTAGGACCAAATCATCTAGTAGTCTCCGGGACATCGGAAGGTCTATCCGCCGCTGTGACCCTCTCCGGAGCCACCAGTAGAAGACTCGGGGCCTCTCCCCGTCTACCCCTGTCAGTGGAAGCCCTATCGGCCTCCGTACTGCAATGTGCTCCCAGCACCAAACCTGTAGAAACGATGTCATAACCAGACATCGGCCGCCCTTGTACACGACCCCGTAAAGGATCCTGTACAGCCGCATAGTACAAAGCTGCCCCATGAGAACCTGTAGCCATGGTCCCGCATGTCGCAGATCACATCTGCCAGCATCCACGGCACCCTGCACCCGCTCTGGTGGCACAGCAGAAGTCCACCAACTACCCCAGCCAGAACCCGTGTGAGTCTAGATGCCCCAGGCATCTGGCGTAGTGCCTCGATATTAACTCCGCCCTTCTCCAGGGCGAAGCTCGGGTCACCACACAGCCGTCCCATCGCGTGGCCCTGATTGGCCGTCGGTGTGATCATCCGTCCTTGTATGGGGATTCTCAGAATCCTCCATACATCCTCCAGTGTGGGAGTCATCTCCCCTGTCGGTAACCAAAAATAGGAAGACCCCGGATACCATCTCTCTGCTAGGGCTGTCAGTAGCCCCATGTCCGTGGAAACTTGCGGCATCTCTGCCACATGCTGCAATCCGGCCTGTGCCAGCAGATCCCGCTCTGCTTGGGTGAGAGCGGCCAAGTCGTCTCTCAATCCGTCGTATTTCCACTCTCTGCTTTTTAGTAATCCTCTCTGCAAACATAAACAACAAAACAACAAACAATCATTAATAACAATTCAAGTAAATCAATAATGCAACTTAAAGTTCAATTTCATGTAATTGATGATATCGCCCACTATTGGACGATATCGTCCCCAATTTGAGCATAATCGTCTCCGATTTTGTAGTTCGAAATCGTCTCTAATTTGATGAAATCGTCCCCCTTTCGACGATTTCGCCCTCGGGCAAAATTGCCGAAATTGAGACGATTTCGTCTCGACGACGTCGACGGCCAAAAATGGCCGCGATGCTCCAAATTCACCTAAAAATCCATCTAAAAAGCATGTAAAATCAAATTAAATCAATTCTAGATCAGTTTAGACCCTTACTCGTAGACCGCATCGGACCTCTGCAGATCTGTGCATTTGTCTCCACCATTTTTGCTCCAGAGCTCTAAAAACGGTAAAAATGAACAGTAACAATGAATTAGGGTTTTACCCTATTTTTCTTAATTTTATTCAAAATAATTCAAAAATAATTTTTTGCTTTTTCGCGTTTTTACCTCAAACGTTCGATTTGGGTAAAAACACGGAGGGGGCACCATAGTAAGTCGTCGTACGATTCGACCAAGAATCGTCGCCTAAAAATGGGTATAATTTTTTGCTTTCTCGTAGATCGAGAAGAACTCATCTTTAACGCATTTTCTTCGGAAAATTCGCTAAAGAGGGGGCAAAATGTAGCACCCTAAAATTGGCGCAATAAAATTGGAATAATTACATTCACCTTAGTAAATAAATTTAAATTCAAATTTAACCTCCCAAACCGCTCGTTAACCGTCGAGAAACCCGTTTCCCCTTTTTTCGTGCCATTTTTAGAGGTTGTTTTGACCGTTGGACGATATCGTCGCCGATCAGACGATATCGCCCCAGATTTGACGATTTCGTCTGGACTAGAACGTCCAGACGATTTTGTCGCAAAGCTGAATTTGCATAGTTGGAATCCGTTCCAACGGGTCTCCAATCCGGGCGAGAAGCGTGTACTGCGCCGTTGGGACCCTCCCCGTTGGAGATCTCCCAAATTGGGAAGATCTCCAACCTCCCAACAACTCTCCCTAAGCCTATTTAAACTCTAAG
Organism: Wollemia nobilis; assembly: GCA_028583015.1. Classification (NCBI taxonomy): domain Eukaryota; kingdom Viridiplantae; phylum Streptophyta; class Pinopsida; order Araucariales; family Araucariaceae; genus Wollemia; species Wollemia nobilis. The sequence continues at coordinate 2,506,710 of JAQPPZ010000861.1, read as the reverse complement.
ACTTTCCCTCCCCCAACCCCTGGCTGAATTTATCCGCAAAACTGAATCCCTCTGTACTAAAACATCATAATCTATCTTTTGCACTAGTCCTATAGCCATTTTTTTGCAGGTACACCACTGATTTTCAGCCGGAGCCAGCACCCATCGCCGCCGACGAACCTGTCAAGATCGGAGACGATCTCATCAAATTCGAGACGATTTCGTACTGATGCGAGACGATCTCGACTGCAGTCCACATCGAGGCAATCAGTGCACGGAGTTTGCTTTTCTCAACTTTGTCTCTGTTATTTTGTTTTGCAAATTAGATAATCTATTTAGTTTTTATCCTATTTTGCATCCGGAGTTCACCCATCTAGTCTAGATTGCATGTTAAGCTCATAATCTGCCATTAAAGTACGGTAATTTGCTTTAAATTCTATTTTTAAATATTTTTCGAGTATTCATATTGCAATTTTATGTAATTTACCTCTGTACGCACGGTAGAATTTTTTTGTATTTTGCATCTGTTTCTTTGTTTTGCGGGTCTCTCGACGAATTCGTCAGATCTCAGATGATTCTATCAGTCTCAGACGATTCTGTCAGATTCCAGACGAATTCGTCTGATTTCGGACGATTCTGTCAGATTGCAGGCGATTCTGTAGAATTCCAGACGATCCAGACTGCATCAACCACCAGAATCTTCTTCAGACATCCGGATCAGGTATTCCCCATTTTCCTCCTGTAAATTCTCTGTTTTTTGCTTTCAAAATCTGTTTTTTGTATTCATTGAAAGTTGCATTTTCATATAGATTAAGTTAGATTCATTCGGCCAAACCTAGGATGAATGCTTAAAGGATAAAACGAACTCATCTAAACACATTCCAAAACCTAGGCGTGGAAACTGCCGCCAAATGTTTCCTGGTGAACCCACCATCCGTCGAAAAATCACCAAAATACACCTCCCTTGAGAGGCGGGACCTTCGTGAAGTCCTCTCGTCCGAGGTACCGCACCATCCTTTTCCCATCCTCCTTCCGGGCGCGGATCCAATAGCCTGAAGGTAGGGATGCGAAAAATTTGGAGCGATACAGGGACTTAGGGTCACAATGATCCAAAGCTATAACCATATTATGTGTTCCATCCTAAAAAATCATACAATAAATCCTGAGCCATGTCCATCTTCCTAGACATGTCTCCCAGTTCCCACTGCTTAAGAACTCTTTGGTCCTCTAACATCAATGTCAAGATGAACCATATTAGAAAGTGTCATAATTTCACTCATTAGATTCACATCTAACCTTTCTCCTCCATATCTATCTTGAGACCAACAATCCTTTTTTAGGTGCCCCTTATTACTGGTCCTTTCGCTCTCGCTGTATAATGCCTAGAAATCCTTTACCATCTTCGATGTCACATCTAACAGCTCCATCACAGTACTTCACGAAAGAGCTCTGCAGTTACTTTCTGCCAAATGGAACAAACACCCTAAACTTCCCTTCTTCTGCCATAGCTCCCACTCAAGTTAAGCTCCCACTCAAGTCAAGCTCCCACTCAATCCTGAATCCCAACCTCGCTCTGATACCAATTATTAGGATTCAGTATATAAACATGCAGGGGATTCTTGAAGCAAAAAACTTAATAAGTAATAGCAGAAACTATCAATCATCATCGAAGAAGAACGTAACATGCAAGACAACATAAAACATAACATATAACGTGGTTCACCCAACACCAGTCCTTTGTATTAACACCAATACAATCTCTAAAGGGAGTAATCCTGCAACACAACTAGCTACAAATTTTTCTTCAAAACACCAACATCTCCACACAATTACTCTAATAGTAATTCAACATGCAAACACCCTTGCATCAAGCTCTACACCAAGCTTCCTTATCTCTCTACAAGAGATGCACAATCCTATGCCCTTACCATAAACAAGATACAATCCTCTCTACTGGAGGTATTACATAAATAGGAAAATCCAGTTACATGAATGCTAAAAAACAAGCATGCTATAATTAACCCAAAAAATCACACTGATTTCTATGCAACCATTAATTTTATAGATTCTATATTGGAATTAGACACCAAGGATAGACCCATCAATTATGGCTTTTTTTGGATTGATTTTTCCAGTTTAGAAAGTTTCCATGCATAAAAGCAACTAGTTACCAAACAGAGAGAAAAATTGTTTTTTTCTATATTTAACCGCAACTAGTTACCAAACAGAGAGAAAAATTGTTTTTTTCTATATTTAACCGAGATCAGACTCCACAACCTAACAAGAAAATCATAAAAATTGTATATAAAATTCGAGGTAAATCCTCAGTAGAATAATGATAGATATTTCCAATAACAATATGATGTGCAGGGAGCTCCAGATGTGAGGAATGTCAGTGAATTCTATTATGGTCATGGGCCAGACCATCCCCCAAAAAGCTCAATAGTCCGGAGGGAATTCCAAAGAGAAACCCTTTATCAACTCAACTCTCCAGAGGTTTTTACTAAAACAAAATCTTCGATGTTCCTTTTTGCAAGAACTGTTTACTGTGATTACTAATGCTTTTCACTATTGCGTTAAAATTTGCAGGATGCAACTCTGGCCTCACTGCTGATAAGACCAACGCCATTGTTGGCATTACTCGAAGCCAAATTTCTTGAAGAGTCAGAAGAAATAAAGAGAGTTCCAAGAGTTTATATAAAAACATTGGAGGATAGAGTAGTATTAGTGGAACAACAGGAGGCCATGATTAGTCAGTGGCCTCCTGAAAAGGTCATAAGCCTAGAGAGCGATCACAGTCCTTTCTTCTCTTCACCTGGGGAGCTCCATACGCACTTGCTTCACATTGCCCACCATTTCTCCCATGTGGATTCCTTCTAGAAGGAGCAACATAAATTGTAGAAAAAAGGTTATTTCTCAAAGTAAAGTCATTTTTATTGGGAGGTTATAAAATAAAATATAATCATTAAAAAGATAAATGTGTTAATTTTTGGTATATTTAATTAAAATAATATATAAATGTAAACAATTATTATATTAGTGTTAGTGTTTTTGTTGAAAATAATTTTAATAAATAAAATATAAATTAAGAAAAGACATGCACACTTTAAATAGTTATTTATTTCCTATTAAAAATGGAGGGCAAACATACTGAAAAAAAATAAAATAAAAACATACCAGACCACTAACTATTTTTCGAAAAAAATAAAATAAAATCATAGCCAGTGGTAGGCTATGTTGCATGAAATTTAAAAGAATTGTTATTATTACAATAAATAAATAGTAAAGAAAGGCTAAAATTAATCTATTTAGTTATTCATAATTTTTTTAAGTTTTTATATACAAGTATTAAAGCATCATTGTAGTGCCAATTATGCTGTATAAAATTTAAAAGAAATATTATTATTATAATTAATAAATACTTAAAAAGAAAAATTAGGAATTGAAACATTTGGTTATTTTTTCTCTCCTGGCTTCGGTTGGTCTGGAAACTATTGGAATAGGGGTTTTTTCTCCCAGAGTTTAGAAGGGTTTTTGAAGGCTCTTTGCTAACCTTTTTTTTGTTGAGAAATCTCTAGATCTTCCTCTTTGCCCCTTCTTTGGTATTTAGCTTTCGTTGGAGTTTTTTTTTGCTTTCTTTTCCCTCTGGTTTTGTTTGGTTTGGTTTAGCTTGGCTCATCTCAGTTAGTTGTCTTCTTAGCTCCTTTCCTCTCTGGTTTGGTTCAATTCAGTTTGTAAGGGGCCTAGTCAAAGGGCCTCAAATTTCCCATCGTTATCTTTCTTTTCATGGGCCTTATCCCATAATAGCATCATATCTAAAATCCTAAAGGCCTTTATTTTGGACCTCTTATTAAACCATCAATTTATCATGTCATGATGCTTACTAAAATGTTGCAATGCATCTTCCCTTTTTTCATCAAACCTCATTAAATTAAATGATCTAGTTTCAACCTTATCATCTATCCCCAAATGGTTTTTCATGAATTGTAGGGTAAGGATCTTGAAGTTGGTGGGAAAGTTGGGATCCTAACCATAAAAAAAATGATAAGGGGACGTTCCTAATGAAGACTTAATCCTTATCTTGTTTGACCACAATGCATACTTCAATTTATTATGGCAGTCCAAGGGATTTTTCTCCAAAATTTTCTTAATTATTTCTAGAAGGTTTTTGCTAGTTGATTCTACTACTCCGTTACCTTGAGGATAGTAATTAGAAGAAAATTTTAGAGTTACCTTGTTATCATAATTCCATTCAATAAATCACAAGGAAGAAAAAGTAGGGCCATTTTCACATACCAAAGCATATGACATCCCAAACCTAGCCATGATGTTATCTTTGAGGAATTTGATCATGATCTTTGTTGTGTAGTTTTTGTATGCTTGAGCTTCTATCTAGTGGGTGTAGTAATTAGTGGTAGTCAAGATGAATTTGTGGCTAGATAATGAGTTAGGATTGATGATATCAATAAAGTTCATCCCCATTGCACAAATGGATGGGCTTTAATAATTGGTTGCAATAGCATGAGGGAATTCCTTTCTTTGTGAGCTATAATTTGGTAAACATGACATGATTGAGTGTGTGCATATGCATATTTAAAGATGTGGGACCAATAGTAACCAACTCTCAATATCTAGTGTGCTATGGCATTCCCTGAGCCATGTCCTATTCTATATTTACCATGAAAATATCTGAGGACTTTTGCAGATTTTTATTTGTTCAAACATCTCAATAGATCCCCTCTTGGTTTCTTCTGTATAAAATACCTGATTTTATCACGAAGCCTATAATTTTAAGATGCCATGTTCTCCTTTAGGTGGTATTTAAGTGGTTGGGACATACTCTTTTTATTAAATAATTAACAATGTATTGATACCACCTATCATTAGTGATTTTTTCATAGAATAATGCTGGCATGAGATATGAGAGTCAACTTTGGTCAATGTTTAGCTCAACCCTTGTCCTCTAAAAATTCTCATAGGTTAGATTTCTAAATCAAAATCTTGAAATATAGACACCCACTTGTCTCTACATTCTCTTGACTCATTCCACATCAACATTGTTTTCACAGTACTATTACAAACACTTTGCTCTATAAGTGTCAATTTTTTTTTCATAGTTTTAATTAGAGCAAAGGTTTGTTTATCAATTATTGACTATCTGAGTTAAGTATCTTTCGGTGGTAATATTATGAAAGCTATTGGTCTCATCACCATCCTCCTTCCTCTAAGTTAAAACACCTGTAATCAAATGCTCAAATGTAAATGAGTAAATGAAGAAAGGTTGCATATAATATGGATTTATTAATACTAGAGAACTAGTGATTGCCCTTTTAATTTCTTGGAAGGAAACTTGTGCTTCCCTAGTCCATGTAACCTTGGCATACTTTTTGAGTATCACATTCAAAAGCTAAAATATGTTTGCAAAACCAAAAATAAAATTTATTACAAAATTGATTTTGCCAAAGAAAGACTTCAACTCCTTTTAGCTTTCAACGAGGGAAATTTTTTGAATTGCCTCAATTGTATGTACGTTAATGGAAATGCTAGCTTTTGAAATAATATTACCCAAGTGTTTCCCCTCTACAACTCCAAAAATACACTTATTTGGGTTTAGTGAAATTCCATGTTCTCTACATATTTCTAGTTTTCTTCTCAAGACTTCCATATGGTCTCCACATTTATTAGAAAATATAGTGAGACCATCCATATAAATTTATATGCATTTCCTAATGAGGGCCTTGAAGGAGATGTCCATAGCTCTTTGGAAATTTGATCCTACATTGATCAGGCCAAATGACATCCTCCTATATGCAAATATTCCCTATTTTGTAGTAAATATAGTTTTTATCTATCCCTTGGGATCTACCATAATTTGATTGTACTCAGAGTAACCATCTAGGAAGGACATCATCTAAGATTCATTCACTATTTGTAATACTTCATCCAAGGAAGGGAGAGGATAGTTATCCTTCTTTGATGCTCTGTTATATTTTTTGAAATCTATACATAGGTGTATTTCTCCATTCTTATGAACTAGCACATAATTTATGACCTAGGTAGAATATCTTATAGATAATATGATATGATATGCCAAAATTTATTTTACTTCTTTGATAATGAGATGCCCCAATCGTGGATTCACTAGTCTCTATATTTGTTGAAAGGGCTTCATTCTAAGCTTCAAGGGAATGGTATGGGTAATAATGGATGTGTCATAAATTTTAGATCTTCATAGATCCATGCTATAACTTCCCTATAATCCTTCAAGGCCTGAATTATTCCCTTCTTCTCCTCATTAGTGTAAGATTTTCCCAAGAAGATATTTTGATGATTTTTAAATTCTCCTAGATTGTATGCGTCATATGACTCATTTTTGGATGAAGCAATCTGCTATTTAGAAGTATAATAATCCATATCAAATAGGTATTTTAAATAAACCATACCTTTGGGAATGATATTTGTTTTCAAATATAATTCACCTTCTTTGCCCAACTCTGCATAGTTTCTATTTTCTCCACCTATGATTTGTGCTTCAAATATACCAGAGTTAGTGATAAAATTAACTATATGCATGTCATCCTAAAATACTTAATTTTTTTGGATGTTTTTTGATATAGAGGGAGTGGCAACTAGGATGTAGAACCACTTTATCTTGGAATGGGCAACTAGCTCTATTATGATTGATCCTACTATCAATGAATCTATAGTGTGGTTCTTTTTACATGAAATGGTTTGGATATTAAAGGCATCAAATTCCTTGATTAAATCCCACACATGAATATGGTAATTTGATAGGCATTTATCATGACAAGCATATTAGTTTTGCACTTGCTTGATCACCAATTTATAATCTCCTATGACCCATACAAATTTTACCCCCTTATTGATGAAAAATTTCCATCCATGAATTAGTAACTCATACTTAGTAGCATTGCAGGTGCAAGGAAACTACAATATATATGCAACAAGATGTGATTTGCCTCTAGGGTTGACTAGTTCAATTCAACATCATTGCCATGATTATATTTTAACCCATAAAACTTGAGAGTCCATAATTGGTATTCAATTGCTTTTTATTTACTTAATGGGGTCCTTCCTATCAACTTATTCTCTTTAGGTCATGTTTCCACTACCACAATGTATATACCCAAATCTAGTTTAGAGTATAAAATACCATTGACATTATTATACTCAGTAATGATTCATTTAACCTGGGCTCTCTTTTTATCCAAATTTGAATGACTATGCCATGCCAAGGAAGCCACACATGCAAAAAAATATTTTTTATATAACCATTTAGTTTTCTAGACTAGTCACAACTGAGCAACATATGATATACATCTAGGATATCCATGACTTGGATGTTGATACATTATTTTATCCTGGGTTTAGTACACAACTTTATGTGGACTCAATTTAGCACTCCAACCACATCTAATTCCATATTATCCAACTAAACAACCTTATTATTTAAGTAAGCAAGTGTCAATCCTAATTTTTGGCTGACAACATACAATATCACATTTCTAGAAGCACCTAAATCCATAAGATAATTATATAATTTTTTTTAAGAAACTCTAAAATTTATTTTTGGATATTGGGTGAAAAATAGGGTTTTGAAAGGGGTTCTAACCTTTTTATAAGAGAGGCCTGATCATATTGGAAAATAAAAACCACAGGCCAACAAAAGAGATCCTAGCAAAAATCACACACCTTTTCTCCTAGGAATGAATGATGCTAAAGATACACTAACAAAAAAATGAATTACAGAGATACTACCCAAATAAACTTGACTCAAACTAAGCATTCTATTTTAGCCCAATAATATTATTCATTCTAACAGGCTGACCTTCAGCCTCCAATGCAACTATTCTTTGTAATGGTAGTGGAAAGTTGTCATCCAAAATTCTATTTTGACTACTATCCACCCCCATATTGGCCATAACATCAGTAGCATGATTACCTTCTATATAGATATGATCAACTACAACATAACTCATCTATTTTAGGATCCTTGAAGTGTCCTTTATAGTGTTAAGTATAAACCTATAATTTGTTTCTCCTTATTTTGAATCTCTAATAATGCTTAGAGAGTCCCCTTGGACCATAAATTTCTATAACCTCTATCATATAACTGTTTAACTCCTAAAAAATATATTTGGCTTATGCCATATGGTTGGTTTGAATTCCATAATCCTCTGCATATGCCCATAAAATTTGTTCTTTATCATCTCTAATCACTTCGCCCCCTCCTACTCTTCTTGGATTTCCTTTTGCTGCCCCATTAAAGTTAAGTATTATCCAACCTTGTCTTGGTTTCATCCATCTTGTGTTCATTATTTTTTGTGTTGAGTTCATTATGCATGGTTTGGATTATTTTACCTTCCACCATTCAACAATCATTATTTCTTCTCTTTTGTCATACCCTTTAACCTCTAGGACAATGGACATATTTTATTCAATAACAACTTTGATTCTTTTAAAAAGCAATTCTAAATATTTAGAATTGTTATTCAAGGATGGAATAAAAATTCTAAATATTAGAAGGAAATGTGGAGATTCTATTTTTCTTTGTATATCATCACTTGAGCATCGATAGAATTTTTTATCTCTTTTTATTTTGGACAGAGAGAGTTTTAAGCAATAAATATTTCATATCAGTCAATTGAGCTACCTCAAATAAATAAATATTTGCCTTAGTTTTCTTAAGGTCTTAAATGATATTATATCCAAACTCATTTTTTTCTAGGATTTTCTCTATCTATATAATGGTATATTAGATTTTGGTTGTGCAAGTACTATGGGACTCTTAGGTGGAGCTGGGATTTTGTTGGTCTACTCATCATGTGGAATAGAGGTTTTGTTAGGAGGTGTGGAAGAAGTCATTGGTTCTTTCACTTTAATTTAAAGAATATAATTGCTACCTCTATGAAATTATCAGTAAGCTTGCACCTCTTCTTCTAGGCATTATTTAGATTCATCTTCATCCACTCCTACGAGTTCATGTCTCTAAAACTAGGGTTGTCCTTGCATTTTTATTGGCTTGATTCCTGCAATCCTCATTAGTGGGTACTAAATCTAAAATTTCCATTTCTTTTTGGACAATATCCAAAGTAGTTTTAAACTCTAGATAGTTAGTTTCACCATGTTGAGTAGTGGAATGAACCTTGCACTAGCTTAGAAAATCAAGATCAACAAAATTTATTGAAGCATCTCGATTATTATTTGACTAATTTTAGTTTCTAAGAGGATTTAGGACTCCTCCATTTTTTGGATGGGTATTCCATGGATGATTGGTCCTTTGGAATTTAAATTTCCTATTATAATTATAATTTTTAGGTGGGTTTTGAGGAATTTGTCTTTGCAATTAAAGCATATCATTGCTCAATTTTTGAACCATCCTTTGTTTGTTGTCTACCTTAGGATATGGATTGTGAGGTGGACTCCATCGCGATTGAGATGTTACATTATTTTTGTATGTAGATGTGTTCAAAAATATGGGTAAGGTTGTGTTGGTCATGAATCCACCTAGTTAAAAAGCCTATGTCTTGTTCACCCTAGACCCGACCAACATTGAAAGGTTGGAGGAAAGAAATGTCCTTTGAATAAATCTCTAGAGAGGTCTAGCTCCCTTACTAATATACTTTGGTTAAAATTTTAGGGTAACCAGAAAGAAATAGGGAAATATGACTATAAGCCAACAATATAGGATGGGGATAGACTAATAGCCAAAATTTCACCAAGCAATTAGCAACATGCAACATAAATACAAGCACAAAACTTCTTGCAATTATACAAAGATAACCTCATAGAGCATTTTAGTGTTCACTCCCTCACTAGCAAAGACTAAATTCAAAAGTAGAATTTACTCATAGAAAATAATGGAAATGAAAGCCTTCAAAAATTACATAGAAAATTATCAAATGCAAAATCACTCAAAGAACCAGAAGCCAAAGCATTTCTATTGATGCAAAAAACTTAGAGTGTTTTTCTGCAAAGTGTCCATCCTCATTTACCATGAAAATTTATTAGTATGTATAGAGGATTGTGCCTCTTTCATTCAATGCGCTTACAAAAAAAATGCTAGTAGATAAAAAACCAGTGAGAAGAATTTCCTCCTCGACATTAGTGATATTCTGGTCAAGATATTCTACAAGGAAAACATGATTGAATTTGGTGGGAGAATCACATAAATAAATCAACATGATTAAATGCTTAGAAGGGGTCTTGGACGTTGGTGCATTGGGAACAAAAAAATCGCCTGAAAATTAGGGGCTTGGTTATTGAATTTGTTTCACCTCTGGCCCTCAAAAATCCACTTTGATCAGGAAATCCCACAAAACATTAAATCTGCTCTAAAAATAAGCAAGGTTGGTGGGTATTGCGTTGGAAATAGACAAGAATTGCCTTTGATATTGCAACGCTGGAGCGCAAATCTTGGAAGCACTACTTGCATTTCTCCAAGAATTAAATTCTAACTTTCTTCACCTCTTTCCCAAAAAATATACAAAATTGTGCCTTCAGAAGCAATCTCTTGAGAAACTAATGTCAAAGAATAAGTTTTGCCAAAGAGCGGGGTGAAACAACCTTTTCAGAGCAGCAACGGGTGACAATGTAGTTTGGTTCAACATCTTCGACAATTTCACCCATTAGTCACTTTTTTTTAATTACCTTTTTTGCTTTCACCTCAGAGGAAGGTGATAGGGAATTTCACCCCTTTTGAGAAGCGACATCACTTTTAACTATTTTAATTTTTATGTATTGCACTGCACAATGCTTTCTCCCAAAATTGAATCATCAAGCCCCAATCACCTCCTAGAGAGACAAAACCACATGATGCCTCTCAATAGGGGCACCTTCAATTTTCTATACCTTGACTTTGCATTGAGCGCTTTTACTTTTGTTTCTGCCCTTGTCATATTTGAAATGGGCCCCATGTTTCCATTTAGATCTTTCACCTTTAAACACATTCAAAATATCCTTTTGCCCTAAAGAGGTGCGACAATGAGTTTTACCCCTTGGTTTGGGTGAAAGAACTGCTTAAATTTGCTGTGATGCATCCACATTAGGCTCACACCACTTTAATTTTATAACCTTCTTCAATTCATGTTTCATCCCAAAGAGGGGTGACAAAGACCTTTGCCCCTCAATTGGGGTGAAAGCGCTTTGAAAACCTTCTTCAAATTAGTTGGTGCTCATCCCACGTAGCACTACCTAACACTTTTCTTTATTCTACATTTCACCCAAAGCATTTTACTCCTCCCATTTAACTTGAAACATTCACCTCTTTCTTTCTATCGAGCGACTTTACTCCTTTGGATTACGTTTCACCTCTAAGAGGGGTGAAAGTGATTTTCGCCCCTCAATTGGGTCTAAACTCATTTCTTTCCTCCCTTTGACTTTCTCCTTGAATTAAATCATGATTTTCACATTCTTGGGGTGAAACCACACTTGTGTTGCACTTCACCTCTATGAAAGGTGAAAAGGACTTTCACCATTGGCAAGGGGCGAAACAAATCATTTAATTTTTTTGAGGTGCTCCTTCTCCAAAATTAATCTCTTATCGATGCTATTGTTCTTTATCATTTTTAAAACAAAATTCTTCCTTGCATTCAAATTTTCCTTTTTATTTATAGCAATGCAAATAGTAAAAAGAGGTAAAAATACAGTAAACTAAGCAATACAATTGCAACATATTTATTTAGTAAATTTGTCAAAATTTTGTAATTAACATTCAACAAAATTGCAATGTGGCAAAGTTACAAAACCACCAATATTCTTGGCGGATCATGGGGTATCCAGCTCGCATGGATGCAATCGACCCTAGGCATTTATCCATTGGGCTTAAGAGTCAGCTCCACCAGGTGCATAAGGTTTCTTACCGCTTGTTGTGGCACCTTGCTTCTCGACCTATTTCATTGCAACATCTTCTTCTAAGAGAAACGCGACTGTAGCCTCGTATATTTAGCAAAAGCATCAAACCAAGTATCTCTAGAGTTTATCTCTAGGCTATTAAGCAAATCCACCAGATACTCCTCATTAAGGGCAACACATGGTCTTCAGTAATAGGCTCATTCTAATCATCAATTTTGGATGCATCATCAACAAAGATCGCCCAAGTTGTTTCCAGGTCCTCCTTTTATAGAATATCCCCCCTATCATCAGTAAAACTAGGGAAACCATTATCAGCTACTGCGTTAAAATAGGTTGTTGAAATTTTTCTCTCCTACTCAAACATGTCAAGTAGCTTGCGAGCCTCCTTAACCTGATCTAGCCTAAAAAAATACTAGCGTAGTACAACTTTGGCACTTGCCCAAGCTCGGGCCATATCACTCATGGGGTAAAATTGAAGATCTGACCTAGCCAGCATTTGCATTTGCATTACCTTTACCATAAGAAGCTCAAGGTTCTCTTCCCCATACTCTGCTATGTATAGACAATAAGAGATGACCGTCTATATTTCCTAAAGGTACATGAGGACCTGTGTCGCATTTTTTGCCATGGTATTACAATGAAAAAGCAACTGGTTGCGCGTCTCCTTGAATTTTTCTTTCATTAGGACTATGGCTTGTGTTGCTTTTATGGCCAGCTGATCCTGCAAATTCCAGAGTTGGATTTTCAATGCTTCAAACTGTTGTTATGCTTCTCCTTTGGCCTGTTGATGCTTCTGGATCATCTTCTCCAACTCTTATGCTATTTTCTACTAATGAGTTACCTCTAACTGTGTGGATTGTAACTGTGCTTGACTTTTCACTAGAGACTCCTCCAAGTTAGTGATCTTAGCTACAACATCAAAGAAGTGATTCTTATAGTGCTTGTCATTCAAGAATAAGGAGCTCATCTCTTCTTGAATATTCCCCACCATCTTCATGGTATCAAGCTTTTTGAGGTCCTTGGTGATGATCTCATAAGTATAATCATTTGGAGTCATCTCCCCTAAGGCTTCTAGACTTGAGGAAACATCTTCATTGTATGGGCCTCCATGGCGTTGGGATCAAAGAAAACTTGCTTCAAGGGCTTCGTTGGTGCCAAAGCTTCTCTTCTTTTTTGACTCCTCAACCACTATGATGAACTCAAACAAGTTTGGCTCATTTTTGCTACAATGGGTTGTTCTGGTATAGCAACTATCGCTGACTTGGGTAATACCTGCATCTTAAAAAATGGGGTGAAAGAAAAATAAACCAGTTGTGGATTTGGCTTGAGGGTAGTGGAAAATGACATAGTGGAAACAATGGCGGGAACAAAAATGGTGGTGGAAATGAAGGCAAGGGGTTTGACCATAGTCACACTCACTCGAGGAGGAGATTATGTACTGATAGCGATAACAGATGATGAGGCTAGGAATTGCCTCATCTATGAACACTTTTGATACATTTTTGATCATTTGACTTACCATTTTTACTATGATTTTTATGTTAATTATGGAAAAATGCATTATATAATGATGTTTGCAAATTCTGGAATGACAAAGTGCATATGCTCTGTTTACTTGTTTTTACTACAATTTCACCTGTTTTTCAGTTAATCAGTAGTGTTACAACAATTTAGAACTTGTTTGAATATCTGATGCTTGGTAATATGGTGTTCCTTTGGTTAAACTAATTCAAATGGAAAAGGGCACCAAGAATTCATCACTGTAGCTGACTGTGGAGGAAAACAGACTATAACTGTGACAGTTCCAACTAGCTGTACATATACAGTAGGGCTTGGAATTAGTCACTCTAGCACATGCCACCGATGCAGAAGGGTGTGAAAGGAGAGTGGAGAAGTCAACACGTTACTTCCTATGTGTGAAAGCACGAGATTCCGGGCAAAGGAAACACTAATTGCGATGCAACCAAAATCAAATGCGCTTAAGTCCTAGAAACGTAAAGTGCATGAAATGGAAAAGAAACGCATTGGAAGAGACACAAGCAAATGGAGAAAACACAGCCCTTTCATTAATATCCCTTGATCTCTGTTACAATGACGTCTCCTCCCTTTTTGGGGGCTAGGAGCGTTAAAAGAATTCGATTACAATCACTCAATGTTCCTCTTTCCGCGTGCCCACGATTGCAATGGGCGGGCCAAGATGATGCCGTCGCTGATGTCGATGAGTTCTTCACCTCCGCTGCTTCTCCTGCGAACAAAGAAACAACCAAGATGTCAGTAGCACCTGCTGCAAATGAAAAGTGTTTGTTCTTCTAAAATCATCTAAATATGCATGCAAACATTTATCTAAAACGGTAAACAAAATGATTCTAAACACCCTGAAAACATGACAGAAGACAGAAAAAGTTACCAGAAGGCCACTGCCACTGAGACAGTCGGCCAATCTGCCTTCAACTGGAATTCGTCCCTGGGTGGGACGATTTACAGCAATCATCCCTGGGGGGTGGTTCGTCTGGGTGGGACGATTTTTGATTGCAATTCGTCCCTGGGTGGGACGAATTCTTCTGTGTTGAAGAAGCCGACCTGTTGTTGCTCCAATGTCGATTCCCGAGACCTGCAAAATGCCTGCAAACAAGGGGGTTATGTAATTGGGGCCATTTTGGGACGACCCAGATGGTCGGATTCTCCCAATTTGGCCTCTACCCTCGGGAATTTGATCTCGCCACCTGCAAGTCAGTGAAACAACAAAGCGACACAAAACATACTAGAATCCGACCAAAAGTTACGAAATTGCAGCTATGAGTTAACCAAACATAATAACACAAAATGCAACCTGAAAAAGTAATCTAGAATGCTCTAAAACCTAGAAAGTGCGGGGGTGCCCAAGTGGGCCTCCCACCGTTGGCACTTGATTCCGGCGCCAATCCACTAGGGATGGGCCCAAAACCTCTTAGGATTGGGGGGTCGGCGAATTGGTTGGTTCAGGTGTCCATGTGTTGGATTTGGGTCGGGTTCAAGCTTCCAAAAGCCACCCAACAACCTCCCTTGCAAAAGAGATTGGTGGATGTGGGAAGGTGAACCAAAAGGGATGCAAGTGGGTCTTCAACTCGGCAGCACTTCGTTGCTTGAAAACTCCTTCAACTTGTATCTTTTGGGTGAGAAAAGTCCCACCTTTTATAGACCCATGGGGTCTCTTTTGGGAGGGAAGCACAAATGCCATGTGTTGGTCATAGGCGCCATGTGGCAGTCTTGTCTTCCCATGAGGGAGGGGAGTCCTCCGTTGACTTGGGCTTTGATAAATGCCTTTTGTGACAGTCTTCTAACGGCCCCTCTGTCCACCTACACACGCGTGCGAGGCAGGAGTCATCAAGCGACTGTTACGGGCTGCCACTTGGCGCCATTTGTCTTTTTGCCCGTTAAGCTTAGAATTCGTCCCACCCAGGGACGGATTCAGAATTCGTCCTGGGGTGGGACGGATTCTATTTTGAATTCGTCCCTGGGTGAGACGAATACTGGGCAAAGTGTCCAAGTGTGCCAAATTGCTTCTTGACCTTACAAAATTGCTATGAAAGTGGTTAAGACCACTTGTTTAACCTCCGAGGGCTGCCCCTGGGGGCTGTGTTTGTCAAAGCGATCGGTGTTTGCAGTCACATAATCGGATTGGTGCTGTTTTGGTGTCTACGAGATGCCCCTTTTTGGGAAGCGCTGCGGGTGACGCGATCGTTGAGCAAAAATAGATAACCAAAGCACTAATGATTAGGGTTTCTTGGTAACCTAACCAACTTTTGATGCCCCAAGTATGGAAAGGGCATGCATTCTTGAATCCTTGCTTCGACGAGCTAAGGAATTTGATTTCAAGTATTAACCTATTTTGTTGAGGTGTGACTTGAACTTAGACATTGATCGGTCATGAACGAGGCAAAGGGCATTTTTATCCTCGGGGGGAACCTTGTGTTCATGATTCACGAAATGCCAAGTGTTTGATTGATTTGATTGTTGCTTGTTTATTGCCCCAAGCGGGAGCGTGATTGTCTTTGTCAATGATTCTTTGAATGCATGTCATTTTCCTTAATTGGGTGTGTGATTGTTGGTTGGTGACTAAGTGTGACTACCCCCTCAAGCGACGAATCGATGAGGGAATGACCTTCGTGAGAGAAGCGACGAGTCGCTTGACCCAAGATGACTTGTGCAAGGGTGCCTTTAGAGGGTTTACCGTTAAGCGTGTGCAATTTTTCCAACATTTGGACCTATTTTTGGTGGGTGTTAACCCTTTTGGTGATGCCGTAATGAGGTGAAATCATCGAAAATCTAACTTCCCGTGGAGCGGTCCGGCTATTGTAGCCTTCTTGGGGAAGTAGGAGAGCGATAATTTGGACCTCGACATCGATTTTCTTTGCCCAGAGGTTAAGTGCAAGAGCACTTGTGTCCGGCAATGCTTATTGCTTTGTTTTTTTGTTGCATGTTTTGTTGTTTTTGTTGTTTTTTTGTGACACCATTTGGTGATTAAATTGTCGAAAATCCGTCCTCCCGTGGAGCGGTCCGGCTATGGTAGCCTTCTTAGGGAGTAGGATAGTGATAATTTGTGACCCCGATATCAATTTTGCTATGCCAAGAGGTTAAGTGCAAGAGCACTTGTGTCTGGCAATGTTTATTGCTTTTGTTGTTGCATTTTTTGTTGTTTTTGAGTGGGTTTTGACCCTTTTGTGACGTCATTTGGGGATTAAATTGTCAAAAATCCGTCTTCCCGTGGAGCGGTCCGGCTATGGTAGCCTTCTTAGGGAGTAGGATAGTGATAATGTAGACCACGATATCGATTTTCTATGCCAAGAGGTTAAGTGCAAGAGCACTTGTGTCGGCAATGTTTATTGTTTTTGTTTTGATTTTTTGTTGTTTTTGAGTGGGTTTGACCCTTTTGTGACGTCGTTTGGGGATGAAATTGTCGAAAATCCGTCTTCCCGTGGAGCGGTCCGCTATGGTAGCCTTCTTAGGGAGTAGGATAGTGACAATGTAGAACCACGACATCAGTTTTCTATGCCAAGAGGTTAAGTGCAAGAGCACTTGTGTCCGGCAATGTTTATTGCTTTTTGTTTTTGTGTTGCATTTATTTGTTGTTTTTGTTGTTTTGATTTTCTTTGATCTTGTGCATGATGGTTGATGAATATGGATGTATGCATGTTGATTTATTTTGATGGATGCATATGCTATGATGAATGCAAATGGTTTTGATTTATATGTGATATGGAGATATGAAATGGATGAATGGGGTTTGTGATGTTTGGCTATGGCACCAAGGACTGTTTAGAACTCTGTTATTTTGTTTTTAGGCGATTTTTGTGATGCATGACTTTGTATGTATACATGTGGTTTTTCTTTTTTGTATTTTTTGATGGTATTGTAAGGATGAAAAGTAGCACAGTTGGTTTAGAAATGTAGCTAAGGTTTTCTGAGACTCAGACGGTTTTAACTCACTAGCCATGACTGTACTTTATCTTACAAGACTTTTGGACCAAGGTATGAATCGGACTTGTTTTTGACCAAGTTATTTTACATCCCTGTGTGTGCAATTGAGTTCATTTAGTGGTATTTGTTAGGATACCGCCAGTTGCAGATGGGCTTTCAACCGAACCTGTACTGAGGATCACCTAATTAGCTCCACGAATTCCTTTGTTGTATGTACTAAGATTAATCTGCGGTGTAATCCAGGGATGCCATAAGCTAGCTCATCCACATGCAAACATTGATCCGTACGCAAGTTAATGTGACAGATATATCGTCATGCGGGAGGTTTACTTCCATTACCGATAGGCTATCAACCAAATTGGTACTGAAGCTTGCCTTATGACCTATAGAATCCTTGAGAGTTCCGGGGATTCAAGGTCAACTCCCTTCTTTTCTTCAATTGTATTGGGATACTTGCTCATTGTAGTGATGAGATCACTATTTATTTTTATTTGTTTTTCTTTCGAGCAAGGGATTGGGGATATGGAGTGACAAAAATCACTGTTTGTTTGTGCCTTTTGATGTGTGCACTGTAGTTTGTCAAATTTTGGAGTTTTGACATTTTGCAAATTTTTTGTGTTTTGCAACTATTGAGAACTTTAGGGATTCTTAGGGAATTGGGTAGGGAGGATGCTTGTCCTTTTGCCAACTCTCGGCATTCTAGGGGTCATTCGCACGGGGGATGAGCAAGATAACCGTTTCGCTTGTGGTGACCTAGATTATTTTGCAGGTTTCATCTTTCGTTCACACAATTTGGGAATTTTTAGTGTTTTGATTTGTGTTGGGATGTTACGTAACAAGGTGTATTTCAAGTATGACTCTACCTTCGTAAAATCTGTTCGACTTGATACACTACATGGCTAAAGAGGAAAATGATGACTGAATCACTGAAACTCTTGGTACATTCCCAGACCACTGACTGTAGTGTGGTAAAAGTTATGCTTGGTGTTTTTGTTGTTTTTGTAACATGAGACAATGCGGAACAAGATGGACTATCAGAGCTATTGCAGCTTATGGTGCCTTTGACCTGTATGACTACAAATATGCAATGTATGGATGCAATGCTTAATGCAGCTATGTATTTTTGTAATTTTGATGGATTATTTTTGGTGAAGGTGAAGATGAGGTGCGAGAATATGAATTTTTTGATGAATTTGAGTATGCCTAGAATTGAGATGCAAATCTTTGTTGTTTTTGATGATTTTTGTTGTTTTTTTTTTGAATTTCTTGATTTTTTTTGAGTTTTGACCAAGCGATTGCGATAATCGTTGGAGCTTTTGGGTTTGACCAAGTGATTGCGATAATCCTTGGAGCTTTTGGGGTTGACCAAGTGATTGCGATAATCCTTGGAGCTTTTGGGTGACCAAGAGATTGCGATAATCCTTGGAGCTTTTTGACAGTATTTGGAATTTTGTGACCAAGAGATTGCGATAATCCTTGGAGCTTTTGAAGTTACTTAGATTTTGCTGATAATCCTTGGAGCTTTGGTGACCAAGAGATGATGCGATAATCCTTGGAGCTTTTGGGTGGGTACCAAGAGATTCGATTCATAATCCTTGGAGCTTTTTAAAGGGATTGACTTTTTCAGTAATAATCCTTGGAGCTTTTTGACAGAGATTGAATTGCGATAATCCTTGGAGCTTTTTGGGTGACCAAGAGATTGCGATAATCCTTGGAGCTTTTGGGTTGACCAAGAGATTGCGATAATCCTTGGAGCTTTTTGGGTTGACCAAGTGATTGCGATAATCCTTGGAGCTTTTGGGTGACCAAGTGATTGCGATAATCCTTGGAGCTTTTGGGGTGACCAAGTGATTGCGATAATCCTTGGAGCATTTTGGGTTTGGATTATGGTTCTTTAGGGGATAGAGGTACCCCCAACTTGATGGTCTTTGCACTCCGGATCTGGCTCTAGAGGTACGGGCATGAATGGATCTTCCCTAGGTGCAAATTTTGCGAAAAGGAGGGCGGGGTCTTCCCTCGGCACTGCTGTCATGATGGGATCTCGAGGTGGACGATGCTCATCTTGAATTTGGAGCCATGGATCCAACACTTGGTCCCACCTCGCTGGGTCTACATGCCATTCATGCCCTAACGAGTATGCCCATCTGTCCCATTAGATCTTCATGAGTTAGAGCGCGGTGATGTCGTCGCGCATGTCTGAGATAGTCCATTTTAGTTTCATCTTCTGAATCACTTTCATAGATCCAAAATTGTTCATCCTCTTGAGCATCTGTTGCTTGCGACGTTGAGGACTCTTCCTGTTCCAGTGAATTAATCTGGTCCCATTGCGGTTGTTCCACTCTTAGTGGAGGGACCTGATTCTCTTGAGACTGTGTTATTTCATCTGGAACCTCTAAGGGGAACAGTTTCAGAAAGATGTCTGGCAGCCGTTGATGTTCTCTTTGAGGATTAATCTCTGAACTTTCACCTCTCTCTAGCAAAGAAGAGGGATTATTGTTCTTTCCAGGGGTGTTTGTTGACCATGGGAGGTAGTCTCCCAATGTGTATTCTGTATTCGGATTGGCATAAGGACCCAATGCCAATCCCCCCTTGTTGCCTATTTCTAGGCCTTGCATATTTTCAACCAAGATGTCTAATGGGAGGGGATGGTTGAACCCTACCCCTGACTTGTCATATGGCATCTGATATCTTGGTTGGCAAAGGATCCGCATCCCTTGCTCATATCTGCCGAGCCCAGTATCCATGCCAATTGCATTGGCCGAGATATTTTAGGGCAAATTCTGGGTTTGACAGATAATTGATGTTTTCAACAAAAGGCTCTTCGTCTGTTTCCTTTTGTTGGCATGGTTCAAGACCATGATCAAAGCCCCCATACACAAAATTTGTCTGGTTCGGTGGGTAGCCTAGAGGGACGATTGTTCCAATGGGAAGGCGAGGTCTTCCCATGTCTTGTACTGACTCCGGTGTGGGGGTTGCCACAACATTTTGCACTAAGTATTCCCCCAGGCCCGTATTGGCCATTTCAACGGTGATTGTTGATGATTGGGTGGGAGGAAACGGTAGTCCTTCCCGAGTCCATTCCATGTTTGGTGGTTCAGGAATCTTGGTTTCGTTGCGTTGGGCGCTTCCTCTGTTGTTATTGTTGAAATTGTGGGCAACCTTTCTTCTAAGGGCTTAACCTCTTCCATGATTTGTTTTCCCTTGTCCTTCTGTTGGGCCATGATAGGTGGCGTTGATGATGAAGGAGCCGATGATGAAGTCTCACCTGGTTGGGATTTTGCCTTGTTGGCCACCAGTGGTGCCTGCGGTATTGGACCTTGTTTAGATGGATTTAATTGGAAATCCAAATGCGTTGAAGGGAGGGTCGATTGAGGTATGAATTGTACCGCATTGCAATACTTGAAGGGCTCTAAGTCCATTGGGACTACATGTATTTCTCCTTCATAAGCATACTTCAAGCATTGGTGGGCGATCGAAGGGACACATTTCATATCCCTGATCCAAGGCCGCCCTAGCAGTATATTATAAGCCATTTCACCTTCCAGCACATGGCACGGTGTAGGTATTGACTTTTGTCCTACACTGGCTAGCGAGAACGACTGTGCCGATCGTCGAGCATATTGCATCATTAAAAGCTCGGAGTGTGTACGTGGAGGTCTGTGATGTGAGAGGTTGGCAACTTCAAATGCTTTAAGGCTGCCAGTGGTTATGATGTTACTGGACGAGCCAGTATCTATCAGCACTCTCTTGTACGGAATCCCGTTGACCCACGCGATAACGTGCAGGGGTGGATCTGCCATGTCATTTGATATCGTTTTGACCTCATCTTCTCTGAATGTGATGACCGGCTCCGTACATTGTTTCACATGTCCCACGAAGGCGTTGAAAGAATTTGCCTCGTGGGGTTGTAATTCAATGGCTTTTAAAATGTCCATAAGAGCTTCTCTATGGGGAGCTGATTGTTGAATAAGCTCGTAGATGGACAGCCTAGCCGACGTGGTCCGCAAACTCTGCGTGAGTTTGGTTCGTATCGTGACCTCAGGTCTAGGCGGAGGTAACTGCGTTGGGCGTTGTTGAGGATGCGATGTTGCCGGAACTTCCTTCGTAGCTACCTCAGGGGCAGCTGTCGGGTACCTTATGTTCCTTGTTACTATGCTAATCATTCCCACAAATCCCTGTGTGGGAAGATCTTGTCGCACCTCGTTAATTTGGAGTGGTTTTGTTTGTGCCTCGTGGGCTGGCAAGGGGTCCTTGAATACCCCCATTTGTTGGTTGTTTGGTGCGATGGGGTTGTCCACAACCAATGTTCTATTGTCGATCAAATCCTGGACTAGGTCTTTGAATTTCCAACACCCATTCAAGTCATGTCCTCTGCGCCTATGGAATCTACAATACAATTCCTCTCTGTACCCCCTAGGCTTGGGAATGTTAGGGTCTATAATTTGGATTTCCGGACGAGTGACTAAATTTTCCGCCGACAAGCGGTCAAATAAGGAGTCCCTAGACTCCGCATATGGGGTGAAATTTTGCCTAGGGCGACGCGGGTAATTTTTCTCTTGTCTTCTATTATCTCTTTCATAAGCAGGAGGCACTTGCTCGGTAGTTAGCCTTTTGAGGCTGCGTTTCTTGCACAAGCGCGGGAACGTTTATCGTAACTTGGTTGACTGCGAGCGTGTTGTGGTTGCGTTGTCCCAGTTTTAGTGGTTTTATTCCACTCTTTCTTCTTAGGCTTGGCAATTGCGCCTTCGCCTATCTTAATCTCTTCTATGACTCCGGCTTGCGCCAAAGCTTCTTCTAAGCTGTCGTATTGTCGCAGATAACAATAGACCGAGAGATTGATTTTAAGCAACTTTTTGCGAACATCTACGTGAGATCAGACATAGGAGGACGGTAGGGTAACCTAGAAAGCAAAGCT
Source organism: Wollemia nobilis (assembly GCA_028583015.1). NCBI lineage: Eukaryota > Viridiplantae > Streptophyta > Pinopsida > Araucariales > Araucariaceae > Wollemia > Wollemia nobilis. Next base: position 2,484,485 of record JAQPPZ010000861.1, on the reverse strand, counting down.
CTCCATCGATTCCCGTACGCTGCCATTGTTTCCTCTTCAAATTGCTTGAGGCTCGCTAAATCACTTAGTGATGCCTTCTTCCTTGTGTTGAAGGCAAAGCGTTCAAGAAACGCGTCTACTAATTGATCTAAATTGCTTATGCTTTGTGTTTGGGCTGTTGTGTGAACCAATCCGAGGCAGGGCCTGCGAATGTGGTTATGAATGTTCTAAGCAACAATGCGTCATTATCTTGGATGCCGAAGCATTGGCTTAGAAATCGTGTAACGTGTTCCTGTGCGTCCTCTTCACCTTTAAAAACTGCCAATTGAGGCAACTTGAAGTGTTCGGGGTAAAGAGGTGTAGGCCCTGAGGGATGCACCGGATTACTGCGGAGTAGATGTAATGTGGGTTTTTGATGCCCAGCGAGCTTTTGTCTCCACTGAGACTCCAAACGCTCCAATAGCGCTTGGTATGCATCGGAAGATTTTATTTCTTCCTCTCTTGTTCGCTCTTGTTGCAAGTTACGGTAAACTGGAGGCCTATGGAGGGGTGGCCGAATGGCATCCTTCCTGCCTTGATGGGGAGTTTCAACATATTCCTCTTCCGGTTCATACTCCTCGTAAAATTCTTGAGGAGTCTCTAGGCGAAACCTATGACCCCGATCAAGCTCTTGCTGAAGGTACCCATCATTGTTTCGGGGAGTTGCCTCCCTCTCGAATCTATGAGGTCTTGGAGGCAGAGCTTGACGAGGTCGTGGAGACCTGTCCTGCACCAACGGATTACGCCTCTCATACTGTTCAGCTCTTTGGATGCGAGGGGTTGGCCCCCTCTCAGGTATTTCATAGCGTAACTCATCCGCTTCGCGTTGCATGCGCTCTCTATCCAAGCGGTGTCGATACTCTATCTCCTGATGACTTTGTTTAAGCCGCATGATTTGGGCTTGACGGGTGGTATATCTGGCGACAGCTGGGTCAATTTGGTCTACCCTATTTTGCTCAGGAGGTTCGAATGTTTCTTCTATGTGTTTACCTCGAGTTTGCTTGGTCTAAGGTTTCAATGGGTCGCTTCCCTCTGTCGAGGTAAGCGGTATGTGCTCGAGGTTCTGGCCTCAAGGGGTGATCATGATATCCTGCTGGTGCGGAAATGCAAGGTTCCCGCGTTGTTTGTTGCCCTCGAGGAATGCGATGGCTTTCCTCGTACTCCCTTTCACGGGTGTAAAGGGGGTGGGCGGAGTTAGGTCGCCCTATGTAAGGAGCCCTGCGCTCCGGATTTGGTCTCTCTGTTCCGATGATAGGTAAAGAAGGGACGCCATATCCACGTTGCCCCTCCAAATGGACGGTGTGCTTGTCTAGCGCTTCATCGCGCGGTGGCCACTCATGCCTAACTTCAAGAGGTGATTCTCTATTTATGTCAAGGTCTACATGTAAGGCATCTTCCCGAAAGGGGCTGCTTTGAATAGGCATACCCCACCGAGGATTCTGAATTGGATTCTTTTGTAGGTTAGACCTATAAGGCGGTATGACCAAATCCTCCGGATTGAAGTGAAGGCGACTTGTGCCTGCTTTTTGTGTACCTTTCAGAGCTTCTACCCTTGATTGGGCTTGACTGCGGGTGTACACCATTGCGGTGCTTCTATGCTATCTAAATAATTTTTTATCTCGTTTATGATTTTTTTTGTCTACACTAAGCGGAATTAAGCACACACATTCACAAAACCGTGATTATCTCTTTTAAGGATTATTGGTGTGCCCTAAGCTGGTTTAGTGCATTTTGGTGTTTTGTTTTGTTTTTGTAGGTTTTGAAGATCGTTTAAATGCATTATGACGGCTCATATAACTCCCAAAATGGTAGCCCCTTCAATATACCAACCGAGCCGATATACCAACCTCTCTATATACCCGCCCTTACGAGAGGGAGACTATAGGTACGTGAGAGGAGAAGGTACGTGGTACGTAGGCGGTACGGAAGGGGGATTGTCCCGTTAATGGCACCTACCATAGAAAACTTATCCTCGCGCGCATGGGAATCACCCCAGCGACACTCGGTCTGTCTTCGTCGGGATTTACGCCTAACAACGAGTTGACAATCGGGAAATGGATGCAAAGCCAAGCCAAGGTGGTGATGAAATCCACCAATGGTCTTGATCAAGGGCTGGGGTCTTACGACCAGCTCCTTGGTTTAAAATTGTTACGTGGAGTGTGTGAGATTCATTTTATTTAACGAAAATTGAAACAAGCATGAATGATTTTCCCTAAGTAATGCAGGATAAAAATGAAAACGAGTCAAAGAAACAGAAACAGAAACAGAAATTTTAACGAGAGATTATAAAAATCCCTACCTCTTCTCTCGCTGCTCCAGTTGCTTCGAATTTCTGCTCGAAAAGTTGCAGACAGAAATTCGTCCCTCGGTGAGACGAATTACAGAACAGAATTCGTCCCTCCCAGAGACGAATTTGAATTCGTCCCAGGGTCAGACGAATTTCAGAACAGAATTCGTCCCTGCCAGAGACGAATAGCAGTCTGCAACAAAAAAATGTACCTGTCAAGCACAAAACACAAAAATTTAATCAGTTTCTGTGATTTTAAAAACAGGGAACAGGTCCCACCGTGATCGCCACTGAAAGCACGAGATTCCGGGCAAAGGAAACACTAATTGCGATGCAACCAAAATCAAATGCGCTTAAGTCCTAGAAACGTAAAGTGCATGAAATGGAAAAGAAACGCATTGGAAGAGACACAAGCAAATGGAGAAAACACAGCCCTTTCATTAATATCCCTTGATCTCTATTACAATGACGTCTCCTCCCTTTTCGGGGGCTAGGAGCGTTAAAAGAATTCGATTACAATCACTCAATGTTCCTCTTTTCGCGTGCCCACGATTGCAATGGGCGGGCCAAGATGATGCCGCCGCTGATGTCGATGAGTTCTTCACCTCTGCTTGCTTCTCCTGCGAACAAAGAAACAACCAAGATGTCAGTAGCACTCTGCTGCAAGTGAAAAGTGTTTGTTCTTTAAAATTAACGAAATATGCATGCAAACATTTATCTAAAACAGTAAACAAAATGATTCTAAACAGCCTGAAAACTTGACAGAAGATAGAAAATGTTACCAAAAGGCCATTGCCACCGAGACAGTCGGCCAATCTGCCTTCAACTGGAAATCGTCCCTGGGTGGGACGATTTTGCTAATGTCTGGGTACGGGAATTCGTCCTGGGTGGGACGATTGATCGCAATTCGTCCCTGGGTGGGACGAATTCTTCTGTGTTGAAGAAGCCGACCTGCTGTCTGCTCCAATGTCGATTCTCGAGACCTACAAAACGCCTGCAAACAAGGGGGTTATGTAATTGGGGCCATTTTGGGACGACCCAGATGGTCGGATTCTCCCAATTTGGCCTCTACCCTCGGGAATTTGATCTCGCCACCTGCAAGTCAGTGAAACAACAAAGCGACACAAAACATACTAGAATCTGACCAAAAGTTACGAAATTGCAGCTATGAGTTAACCAAACATAATAACACAAAATGCAACCTGAAAAAGTAATCTAGAATGCTCTAAAACCTAGAAAGTGCGGGGGTGCCCAAGTGGGCCTCCCACCGTTGGCACTTGATTCCGGCGCCAATCCACTAGGGATGGGCCCAAAACCTCTTAGGATTGGGGGGTCGGCGAATTGGTTGGTTCGGGTGTCCATGTGTTGGATTTGGGTCGGGTTCAAGCTTCCAAAAGCCACCCAACAACCTCCCTTGCAAAAGAGATTGGTGGATGTGGGAAGGTGAACCAAAAGGGATGCAAGTGGGTCTTCAACTCGGCAGCACTTCGTTGCTTGAAAACTCCTTCAACTTTGTATATTTTGGGTGAGAAAAGTCCCACCTTTTATAGACCCATGGGGTCTCTTTTGGGAGGGAAGCACAAATGCCATGTGTTGGTCATAGGCGCCATGTGGCAGTCTTGTCTTCCCATGAGGGAGGGGAGTCCTCCGTTGACTTGGGCTTTGATAAATGCCTTTTGTGACAGTCTTCTAACGGCCCCTCTGTCCACCTACACACGCGTGCAAGGCAAGAGTCATCAACTGACTATTCTGGGCTGCCACTTGGCGCCATTTGTCTTTTTGCCCGTTAAGCTTAGAATTCGTCCCACCCAGGGACGGATTCAGAATTCGTCCTGGGGTGGGACGGATTCTATTTTGAATTCGTCCCTGGGTGAGACGAATACTTGGGCAAAGTGTCCAAGTGTGCCAAATTGCTTCTTGACCTTACAAAATTGCTATGAAAGTGGTTAAGACCACTGTTTAACTTCTAAGGGCTGCCCTGGGGGCTGTGTTTGTCAAAGCGATCAGTGTTTGCAGTCACATAATCGGATTGGTGCTGTTTTGGTGTCTACAATGTGTTTGGAGCACAGATCAGCAACAAATGGTCACCTGCCTATTGTTCTGGAGCAGTGCAGGAATAAGCGATGCAGGAATGGGGAATAGCGCCAAAACAACTGAAGATGGTCAAAAAGTGATAAACCGATGGAGGAAAGTATTGGAAATTGACCAGGAGGTTGTCCCAACTCACATTAACATGATTTCCTCAACAGATGCAGCCCAACAATAATGAATGGATAAAGTTTGGACAAAGTAAAATCCTGCAGTCTAGGAAAACAGTTATGTAAATCCCTGCAAAGTTGTAACCAAGCATATCAGTGTTATCTTATAAATAATAAAGCTCCCATATGGTCGAGCATATAGATAGAGATAGATAGAAATATAAAAATAGGCAAGAGAATATCAAATTTAGGATAGAGTAAAGCTTTCCTGTAGCAGAACAATAATTTGTAGGTTTTTTCCTGCATTACTGTAATGCATTTTTTAGATTGAATAAAAAGGGTGCAGTCTTCAGTTTTCAATTGGCATGTTGAGGTTTATGAGTAAAAGTTAGATCTTCTTAGCATAGCTCCTCACCTTCTTCTGGTTCGGAAGCAAGGGCCCACTTGCGAGCCAGAGGAAGGCGATTTCTAACAAAAATTCTTCCTGAGTTCTTGTTGCAGCAGGTTAGCAGAATTCGCCAGTTTGCATTTCTTTAGTAGTTTTTAATACAGATTTCAGTAGTGAACAACATTTCTTTGTATTTATAGCAATTCCCAGATATTCTGTCATTTTGCAGTTTTACAGTCATTATTGGTTCAATTCTGCAGTACACAGCAATTTCCAGATATCTTGTCATTTTGCAATATTGGCAGTTTTTGTTGATTCAGTTTTGCAGTAGTTAAAATTCTATTTTGATATTATCTAGTTGATTTACTTTCATGCAAGAGTGTGTGTGTTTTAAATTCTGCACTTTATTTTTCTGTCATTTCAATTTAGCAACATTTCATTTTCTGCAATTTTTAGATTCTGTCATTTCATTTTCTGCAATTCTGTTTCTGCAAAAGTAAATAGGAGTTCATTTCATTTCTTAGGAGTTAAAGGTCACAACAAAACCCCCAAATGCTAACTGATCCACCAATAAAACCTAATCTTGGATAAACTGAACCTACAACTGTAACACCTCCTATCGTATATAGCCTCTGGACACCGCCCTAGATTGACACACATAATGATTAAATGATGAATGATCAACGACCCTCATCATTTTTGGCACCATTGTTGGGGAACAATCGGTGTTGTTAGGAAAAGTGATACAGGTCAAGAATTGTGTTACAATTTTTGAAACATTGTATTTCAGTTTATTTACTGAATAGGCATGAATGCATAGGCCAAGAGACGAAAGAGGGCGGTTTATCGAACTAGTTCCGAACCACCAAGGTGTTCTTCACAATCAGATGAAGAATTGCCGGAGCAAGAAATACCTTCTTCACCAACTGAAGCTTTGGACAAATTAGAACAAGAACTTTTGGCAGCACTATCTGCTAAACATTCCCTTAAGACTGAACCATCCACATCAAACTCAAGAAAGAAAGCAACTATGGCAGCACCACTACCACCACTAGGTGGGTATGCTGATGATCCTCCTAAGACTTTTGAATACCCCATACGGTTGGATCCAGCTCTAGATGCTCCCATGAAAACTATTTCTCCATCCATATTGCCAATTTTTAGGGGAACTGTTTCGAAGATCCTGATCAGTTTTTGTTTGAATTCAAAGTGTTATGTCAGACTTATGACTACATAAATGATAATCAAAAATTGAAATTGTTTCCTTCTACGCTTAAGGATGCTTTGCTCTCCGATGGTTTATGAGTAATCTTGAACCTAATTCAATCCGTACTTGGGATGACATGGAGACTGCATTTCTACATAAATATCAGGATTACTGTCGAGTACGAAACAAAAAAGATGAGTTGTTTCGGATCAAGCAAGAAGAAGATGAAAGTTTAGAGGATTACCTTGATCGCTTTGCCTTTGTCCAAAAGAGATGTGGTCCTGTAGAACCTGATTTCTTAAAGCCTATCTTCTTAAGAGGATTGCAGGATGAATCTAGGGAAGTGTTAGATTTAATGGGAAAAGGGGACATAGATCAACTTGATCTTGAAGATATTGTGGAGTTATGTAGAAACTATTCCCGTACTCGCCATCGGAGAAAGAAAAGGAATTCTGGCAATAATGACATAAAGGAGTTGATGGAGGAAATGGCTAATTTAAAAATTGATATCCTTGTTCAACTTAATTCTGCATTAGGTGAGAGAAACATAAAATCTAATTCTACACCACCTTTGGCAATTTATTGTCCGAGATGCAGGAATAAGCATGCCTTGCAGGATTGCCCTTTAAACAAAACTTCTATTTGTGGAATTTGTTCCAAGGAACATTCAACAGATAGATGTCCTTTGTTGCCTCATCTAAAATCTGTCTTAGGCACCCAAACAGAAGAACTTAATGCTATTGGGCAGAGATCCGGTGGTGGCTATACACAATATCCCAATGCTCCTCGATTTCCAAATTGGGGACAATCTCCTTGGAATATGAACATGCCATGGGGACATGCAGAAGTCCCTGCACAACCTTGGAACCAACCTTGGACAACTCCTCCAGATTGGTCACATCCTGGGTGGATGAATCCACCTTGGAATGCAACTCCTCCATAGTGGACACAACAAGGGCAAATATGGGGACAACAATATCCACCATATCAAGGACAACAAAGGTATCAAGGGCAAGCTCAAAACTTGCTGCCAGCACCTAATCCAAATTTTTAGGGAAGAACACAACATCAACAAACGCAACCGATAGAAACAACCTCCACTCCCAGCTCGACCTGTGACTAACCCAAATAATACCAGACAACCACCCCCTGTTTATGAGGTCGAGTCCGAAGACTCTGTTGCAGTTCATGTACTTGACTGTAGTAACATCCAACTGCGTTCAGGGAAGGTTTTACCTAAACCTGTTCCACCCACCATTGAAGAAATAAGTGAGAAACAAGAACCTCCAAATCAGGAGACAGTGCAACAAAAACTAAAAGATGAAGTAACAAAAAAAATGCAGGAATCTTCTCCAGTAGCATTACCATACCCTAAAAGGTTTGATCATATTGATACTGCCCCTGAATCAGAATTAGTGACAGAACTTAAAAATATGTCAATTTCTCTCCCTTTGTTGCAGGCAATAAGGGATGTGCCTTCACTCAAAAAAACTATTCAGGAGTTATGTATCAAGAAACCTGGTAAAAAGAAGGCCTTTCCTAAAACCGTTCAGGTAGAAGGCAAATTAGCTGATTTATTGTCCGGGAAACTGGTTCCTCCCAAATATAGTGACCCCGGTAGTCCAATAGTTACAATTACTATTGGATTAATGCAAATTCCTAATGTGCTAATTGATCTTGGAGCTGCAATTAATGTTATGACTAAGGACACAATGCAAAAATTGCAGCTCAAGAATCTCAGTCCTACTACCACAGTTTTGGAAATGGTAGATAGGTCAGTTGCTAAACCTGAAGGTATCTTAGAAGATGTAGCCATTGAAGTCTCTTCTTGGGAATATCCCGTAGACTTCTTAGTGTTGCAGCCTAGAAAATCCGTCAATGGATACCCTATCATTCTAGGATGACCTTGGTTGGCTACTGCAGCTGCTTTTATAGACTGCAGTCAGGGGAAATGACCATCTCTAATGGTGTTGACCTAAAGAAAATTTATTTGTATCCACCTGCTCAGCCTTCAACTAAATTTTTTGGACAAATTTGGTATCCTGAATCTGATGAAGAACAGGAAACCATTGCCACTTTGGCTACAGTTGTAGTTAAAGAACATATTGAGGAAATCACTACACCTGAGAGAGAAATATTTGAGAATGAAACTGTCCTAATTGAAACATTACAATCAGAGGGACTAACTGATGATCAAACTCTTGTTCATCGGTTGTTGTGGCAAGAGGAGGAACAAAATTCAGAACTTCTGTCATCCATGTCTAATCAGGAAAGATCATTCATTCTACCACATGGATGGCATCATCATCTCCTTAACACCTTCAAATGTCCTCTGATTCCATCAGGTATCATTTTTGAGATAGATTCTAGAGTATTTCATACTCTACAGCCACATCATTGTCCATTAAATGCATTAATCAGTAACTATGAAGCAGCTAGTTCTATCTATCCAGGGATCAAACAAATTGAAATCCAACCGGGTAAATTTTTGAACATTAATAGCTGGCTAACTGAGGACCAGGAAGCCAAATTATTTGTTGTCTTACAAAGACATGTTCAAGATTTTGCATGGAATTATAAAGACATGATTGGCATTCATCCTGAGGTATGTACACATAGGATATACATAGAAAACGTAAAACCAGTAAGGCAACCTCAGAGACGCTTGAATCCTGCTCTAAAGGAAATTGTGAAAGAAGAAATTGAAAAACTCTTAGATGTTGGATTCATTTATCCAATCTTAGATAGTAAATGGGTATCACCCCTGGTCATTGTTCCCAAGAAAAATGGTAAAATGAGAGTCTGTGTGGATTATAAGGAGTTAAATAAAGCCACACATAAAGATCATTTCCCATTACCATTCATAGACCAAGTATTGGATACCCTTACTGGAAAGAAATTTTTTTGTTTTCTTGATGGTTTCAGCGGGTATAACTAGATACAAGTTGCGCCAGAAGATCAGGAAAAGACTACCTTTACATGTCCTTGGGGAACCTTTGCTTACAGGGTCTTACCCTTTGGTTTATGTAATGCTCCAGCAACTTTTCAGAGAGCTGTTTTAGCAATTTTTTCTGATTTAACCAATGAAAGTGTTGAAATTTATATGGATGATTTCATAGTGTTTGGAAATAGTTTTGAATATGCATTAGAATAGCTTGAAAAAGTGTTGATTCATTGTGAAACATACCACCTCTCTCTGAATCCTGAGAAATGCTTCTTAATGATGGAGGAAGGAATTGTCCTTGGACATCATATCTCTTCTTTTGGAATCAAGGTTGATCCTAAGAAGGTTGAAGTCATCAAAAACCTCCCTCCTCCACAAACTCAAACTGATGTACGCAGTTTCTTAGGGCACATTGGTTTTTATCGTGGATTCATTGCTAACTTCAGTACTATAGCAAATCCTATGTTTGCTCTACTCATGAAGGATTCTGAATTTGTTTGGTCTCTTGAATGTCAAACTTCTTTTGAAAACTTAAAGGAAAAATTAACTACTCCACTTGTATTAAGAGGTCCTAATTGGGAGTTACCTTTTCATATTCAAATTGATGCTTCCAATACTGCTATTGGAGCTGTGTTAGGACAGATTGAAAATGGGGAACATTATGCTATCTATTATATCAGTAAAAACTTGACAGGAGCTGAGAAAAACTACACTACCACTGAAAAAGAATTCTTGGCTGTAATCTATGCTATTAACAAATTCTGACACTATATCATAGGGTATCAAGTATTCATCCATACAGATCATACCGCAATCAAATATTTGATGAATAAACCATTGGTTAGTGCAAGAATTATTCGTTGGTTGATTCTGTTGCAAGAATTTGATGTTACCATAGTAAACAAGCCTGGGAAATCTAATGTAGTTGTAGATTTCTTGTCAAGAATACCAAATGCAGATACGGGGGAAGTTGTGGAAGATACCTTTCTAGATGAAAAGTTGTTTGTTGTCTCTGTACAATCTCCATGGTTTGCAGACATAGCTAATTACTTAGCTACAAGGAAGATTCCTCTTCACTTTACCCCCAAACAAAAGAAACAATTAATCAAGCAAAGTGCTTCTTTTCAATGGATAGAGGGCTTATTGTTTAAGTGCAGTCCTGATCATGTTTTACGTAGGTGTATCCGCTAGGATGAAGTATATGATATCCTATGGGCATGCCATGATGAACCATCAGGAGGGCATTATTCAGTCAAAAGCACTATTCACAAAATCTTGGGAACCGGATATTATTGGCCATCTTTGCATAAAGATGTAAAGAGGTACGTTAGACATTGTGATGCTTGCCAGAGAATGGGAAAACCTACCTTTACTAATGAAATGCCATTACAACCTCAAATAGGAACAGAACCATTTGAAAGATGGGGTTTAGATTTTGTAGGACCCATTAATCCTCCTTCCCAAGGCAAAGTGCATATCTTGGTATGTACTGATTATGTTACCAAATGGGTAGAAGCTCGTGCCTTTAAGCATGCTAGAGAAGAAAAAGTTGCTGATTTTCTGTATTCACAGATTTTTCTGCGTTTTGGAGCCCCACAATCTATCACCACAGATCACGGACCCCAATTTACTTCCAAGGTTATTGAAGCCTTCACTCACCTCTATCAAGTCAAACACAGAAAATCCTCACCTTATCATCCACAAGCCAATGGCCAAGTTGAAGTAACCAATAGGGAATTAGAATGAATTCTGACCAAAACAGTAGCAGTCCATAAAAGAAATTGGCTGGACAAATTACCAGAAGCTATTTGGGCTTATAATACCACTTGGAAATCTACCACTGGATTTACGCCCTATGAGTTGGTCTATGGAAAAAAACCGCTTTTGCCTATTGAGTTTGAATTACTAACTCTTCGAACTGCTTTGGAAGTAGGTATTGATCTGTCACAGGCACAAGAAGAGCGTATTCTGCAACTTGATGCATTGGATGAACTGCGCATGGATGCACTACATCAGAAGGAGATAATCCAAGCACAACGAAAGATGTGGCATGATAGTCACATAAAGCAACAAAAATTTTAGCAAGGTGATTGGGCCTTGTTGTTTGATTCACAATACAAGGATTTCCCTGGAAAGTTGCAGACCAGATGGCTTGGACCTTACCAAATTGAGGAAGTGTTTGACAATGGAGTTGTTTGTCTTACACCTATTGATGACTCACAACGCAAGTTGGTGGTGAATGGACATCGTCTTCGTTTGTACCACAAACCATACAACAAGGCAGAGTTTCTCAAACAAGTGGAAAGTTTGAATGTACACATTTGGGAAGAAAATACTTCTTCCATACTGAATTCAGCAGATTGACACAAGAATTTGATTTTAAAAAAAAAAAAATAATAATAATAATAATTCAGGAAGTGAAAACCTCTTTGAGGCACTCCTGAGTTAGGGTTTACATGAAAACCGGTTTTTCGGCATGTTTACCTAGTTGGTTTCACCATCATTGTTCGGTATTGTCTCATGACCATGGTTTCGTCTATTTTTAGATTGCACCTACCTAAGTTCAAAGATTGATTAGCTAGAAATCTCAGCAGGAGCACCTCGAATTGTAGATAAAATGGTTATAACAGGTATGTGTCTTTTTCATTCTTTGAATAATGTAAATCATTAGTATATAGTGTAAATATTCTTGATTAATATAAAAGCATGTAAAAAGGGGGAATCAAAAATGAAAATACCTTGTCTATAATGCCTCTGCCTAATTCTGCTCTGAGAATAAAAAAAAAAAAAATAGAAGTGCACTGGAATAAGGAAAGCGCAGGAATAATCTGTTATATTCCAAAGCGCAGGAATAATCCATAATGCACAGGAATAAACTGTTTATATCCCAGAGCGCAGGAATGATTTAACAAGCGTAGGAATAAACTATTTATATCCTAGAGCGCAGGAATTATTGATTAAGCACAGGAATAAATCACTAAGCACAGGAATGAAATTATGTGTAAAAACTGGTTATGACACGTGGCCTGCGGTGAGTTCATTGGTTTAAAAGGGAAAAACAAGTCACCGACTCACGGTTGCATGTGACAGCTGTCATCCAAACAAAAATGAGCGAAGGTACGGGTGATAACTTCACATGCATTGCCACGTCATTATGCTACAAGTTTCGAAGCAGTTCCTGCGCTGCTATTATTCCTGCTACGATGATTGAAACCCTAAACCAGACGCACGCTCATACTTTTTGCCAATTTATAGAAACTACAGAATAGAAGGCAGGAAATTACGCCATGGGGGGAAAGAAAAATAGAGCCAAACCTGAAAACATTAGCTACCTGGAAAGTGACCCTGCATCCCTGCAAATATTCGTTGATGGAGGATTTCTGCCATTCCTGCAAAAATTTGATGGCTATTCCGAGGGCTTGGTGATAGAATTCGCATGCACCTTTCGCAACAATCGAGTGCACATTAACGGGATGACTATCCAGGTAACTCCCAAAATACTCAGCCAAGTCACTGAATTACCTCTTCAAGGCTTGCAAATTGTAAAAACTGGGCGCAATATTTTGAATAACCTAGTTAATCAGTTTACGAAAGAGGGGGATGGCGAAATTGAGTTTTTAATACGTAGAAATGTTTGTAAGGGGGTCAAAAGACTTAGTTTGCCAGTCCCTTGGAATGAAGTTGCAATGTGGGTGATGAGGTATATCACTTGTGACGGCCAATTTCCTGTTGTATCTGGCCCACACCTTCGTATCCTCAACCATCTGCGCCATGGAGCAGCTAAACCAGAATGTAGGGTTAATGTGCCCTTATACCTTTTTTAGGAGTTAAAGGCTATGGCCAGCAAATACCAAGTAGGGAAAGGAAGCCCTAAGCATCATGGGCTCATCAAATTGATTTGTCAGTATCACTTTAGGGGCAACCCTAGAAATTTTGACCGTTTCTTTGCCCCTTGGGTAGAAACAAATGACTCTAATCCTGAAGTAGAGGAAGAGGAAGTAGAGGAAGAGGAAGCAGAGGAAGAAGAAGTAGAGGAAGAATCTACAGGAAACCCTAGACCAGAACCCTCTGAAATTAGAATTTCCCCCTCTCCAGATGGTCCCCCATCTTCAAGAACTCAAAAATAGTAGGCATCCACATCTGGTTCCCAGTCAAAGAGAAAAAGGGTAACATTTACAGATAGAGTACAATCTAGCAGAGAAATGGGAAGTGTAAGTGAACATGCTCCAAAATCTACTCCTAAAATAGTAACAACATCTACAGTTGCTGCAGAACATCCACCTGCTAAGAGGTATCCAGAGTCTACAGTGTTAAGAAGGTCTGCTAGACTTCAGAAAACTAAAACCCTCCCAGATGAACTAATAGATATCACAGACCCAAGTGAAGAAGAAACCATAACAGAGGATGCACAGGAACCAAATATTGAAATAGAAGACACAGGTATACAGACTATGGAGCTGGATACAACTATGGATGAAACTTCAATAAGCCCTGTATGTCCATTAGTTGATTATTCTGACTCTGCTTCTGAGGAGCCGCCAAAGTATGATTCTGAAACAGTTGAGGGTGATATGAATGTTTTAATGGATGCTGATTCTGAACAGTATTCTGAGTCTGAGTCCGAAGAGGAAATCGATATCCACACTCAATTGCATGCTGCAAAGAGTGTTGTTAAAACTCAGACCCAATGGATTGAGCAAGCTGAAGAAACCATAAAACAAAAGGATCAACAAATTGATTTGCTTCAGCAAAAAATTCAAGAGTTGCAGAACCAGTTGTTTCAACTGGAATATCAGGCTACAGAAGTACCAGAAGCATCACAGGATGAATGGGCCCAGATTCTCTTAGACTTAGCTGAACATTCTAAGGCAAACATAGCACCTGCACAGAGATCACCTGATAGAGAAGAAGCAAGAATGGCAATATCTGATGATGAGAGTCCATCAAGAATTCTGTTGACAAATGATGCTGCACTTCAACAGGAAACACAGACACCTTCTGTAGAGGAACATGAAGTTGCAGCACAAGATCAGGTATCTACACCCTCTCCTCTCATTGCTATTACAACAGAACAAGGAACACAAACTGATTTGCCTATTGTAACACCAACTGTGGAAGTTGGTGTACAAGTGAACATAGTAGCACAAATGCAACCTATTGTAAGACCCCTAGACACAGTGCCCTTAGCTAAGTACAATGAAGACCTGGCATATTGGATGACTCAGTGTCACCAGTTGGAGGGCAAGATTGCCACTTTAAACTCTGAAGCAGCCAAAGTAGCAGAGAAGGAAACAGAGGTGAATAGGTTAAAAACACAGGTGCAGGATGTATGTCAGATTGCAGAATATGCAATACAGTGTAGAAGACCACCTCGGTTTTATAGCCTCCTACTCAAGGAGAAATACCTTCGTTGGCAAATCATGAGACTTGCTTCTGAGCTGCCTCATCAGTTGAACACTCCTAAAGAATTCATAGAGGCATTTATGCAGAGTCCAGTAGAGCAACAAAACCTGTTATGTGAGTTATTCTTGCATAATTTCTTTTTGCCCATTGAAAGTATGTTTTTGCCTCACATTTATACAGGTGATTTACAGCTTAGAGCTTTCATGTCCACTCTGCAAAATCAGATTTACTGGGACATAGAAAAGAAGTTCACCAAGGAATTGGAATCATAGGCTATTTTGCTTATCAGACCTGCTCCCCTAAATCATAGATATTGTACAAATGATCATTATACATTCATGAGGGATGTCAGAATAAAACAACTCTATTTAGGGAACCTTCAAAAATGTATAATCCAGTTTCAGAATTTTTGTGCAAATTGCTTTGATGATGTTGTGGTAGCTTGTAAAAATAGATGGGGTGAGTTATCTATCTCTCTCCAGAAAAGAGAGCCAATTTCTCCCACCAATTTGCTATGGTCAAGAAGAAGGGCAAAAGGCATTGTCCAAATTATATCAGAGATCAAGGAGCTTTGGATAGGTCTGAGGTTTAGGATGCCCATAATTATTACTCCTGTTCCCTACTTCTTTGATACTGACCCACAGCCTGATGAGCACTTCCAACAGTGGTTTCAATCCATCAAGGCAGTCAGTGGATTCTATAAAATTGGTGGCGCATTACTCAAATTTCATGACAGATGTCTAGACCTGGATCTGTGTGCTGCTGTAGCTATACAAAATGCATGAGGACATGCATTACCATAAGTTGGGGGGAAATGATGAGGCCAGGAATTGCCTCATCTATGAACACTTTTTGATACATTTTTGATCATTTGAATTACCCTTTTTACTATGATTTTTATGTTAATTATGGAAAAATGCATTATATAATGATGTTTGCAAATTCTGGAATGACAAAGTGCATATGCTTTGTTTTACTGTTTTTACTGCAATTTCACCTGTTTTTCAGTTAATCAGTAGTGTTACAGCAATTTAGAACTTGTTTGAATATCTGATGCTTGGTAATATGGTGTTCCTTTGGTTAAACTAATTCAAATGGAAAAGGGCACCAAGAATTCATCATTGTAGCTGACTGTGCAGGAAAACAGACTGTAACTGTGACAGTTCCAGCAAGCTGTACATATAGTAAGGCTTGGAATTAGTCACTCTAGCACATGCCACCGATGCAGAAGGGTGTGAAAGGAGAGTGGAGAAGTCAACACATTACTTCCTACGCGTTTGGACCACAGATCAGCAACAAATGGTCACCTACCTATTGTTCCGGAGCAGTGCAGGAATAAGCGACACAGGAATAGGGAATAGCGCAGGAACAACTGAAGATGGTCAAAAAGTGATAAACCGATGGAGGAAAGTATTGGAAATTGACCAGGAGGTTGTCCCAACTCACATTAACGTGATTTCCTCAATAGATGCAGCCCAACAATAATGAATGGATAAAGTTTGGACAAAGTAAAATCCTGCAGTCTAGGAAAATAGTTATGTAAATCCCTGCAAAGCTATAACCAAGCATATCAGTGTTATCTTATAAATAATAAAGCTCCCATATGGTCGATAATGTAGAGATATAGATAGAGATAGATAGAAATATAAAAATAGGCAAGAGAATATCAAATTTAGGATAGAGTAAAGCTTTCCTGTAGCAGAACAGTAATTTGCAGGTTTTTCCTGCATTACTGTAATGCATTTTTCAGATTGAATAAAAAGGGTGCAGTCTTCAGTTTTCAATTGGCATGTTGAGGTTTATGAGTAACAGTTAGATCTTCTTAGCATAGCTCCTCACCTTCTTCTAGTTCTGGAAGCAAGGGCCCACTTGCAGGCCAGAGGAAGGCAGTTTCTGATAGAAATTCTTGCTGAGTTCTTGCTGCAGCAGGTTAGCAGAATTCTGCCAGTTTGCATTTCTTTAGTAGTTTTTAATACAGATTTCAGTAGTGAACAACATTTCTTTGTATTTATAGCAATTCCCAGATATTCTGTCATTTTGCAGTTTTACAGTCATTATTGGTTCAATTCTGCAGTACACAACAATTTCCAGATATCTTGTCATTTTGCAATATTGGTAGTTTTTGTTGATTCAAGTTTTGCAGTAGTTAAAATTCTATTTTGATATTATCTAGTTGATTTACTTTCATGCAAGAGTGTGTGTGTTCTAAACTCTGCACTTTATTTTTCTATCATTTCAATTTAGCAACATTTCATTTTCTACAATTTTCAGATTCTGTCATTTCATTTCCTGCAATTCTATTTCTGCAAAAGTAAATAGGAGTTCATTTCATTTCTTAGGAGTTAAAGGTCACAACAAAACCCCCAAATGCTAACCGATCCACCAATAAAACCTAATCTTGGATAAACTGAACCTACAACTGTAACACCTCCTATCGTATATAGCCTCTGGACACCGCCCTAGATTGACACACATAATGATTAAATGATGAATGATCAACGACCCTCATCAACAGAGGTTACTTGGATGGATGATATAGGAAGTGAAAATGGATTCAAAGTAGAGGCAAAAGAACTAAAAGAAAGGGAAGTAGAAGAAGTGGGAATAGAAGAAGTGGGAGCGATGGTGATTGGTGGTTGGGAAATGGGAAGTGAAACTAAAGTGGAGGGTATGCCAAATGAAGGTGATATAGAAGTGGATATCAAAGGAAGGAAAGCAATAGTCACCAACAACTCAAGAGGAGGAGAAAAGGAAGAGAATGTACCTTCGAGCTCTGATGCCTTTTGAGCTAGCGAGGATGTAGGTGGTTGTGACACAGGATATTTCTTTGCCTAGTCCCTTGGTTCTGATACAACATCTTCCTCAATATTGATAATATTAGAACTCTAAACCAATGGATCTGCTCGGACCAAAGGAATAACTTCTAATAATTTTATTTGTTCAACCAAAACCATAGGAGGAGGGTTTTATGAAACTACTCTAGTTCTTTGCTTCTTCGAAATTTTAATAATCGATAGCTTTTCCCGCTTGCTTTTCACCTTACGCTACAACGACTCTTCTGGAAACTGCTCTTATTCCTTGGGTACACGTGGTTATTCTTGGACTATGGGATGCTATTCTTCGGCCACGTTTTCCTCACTATTGGACTTTTGCAAACTTTGAGGTACAATACAAGTGAAAGTAATCAGTTGATAACTGGTGTAGAACTCATCATAAGTGTTTGAAAACATTTCATCCATTACCATGCCATATGGTGACCTGATTTTTCCTCAATGAGCCCTCATAATACACCAGTTTGTAATTTTTTCTTCTAACCAGCCTAGAAGTTGCTTCTTCAACTAGCTTAATAAACCTAGTGGAGGAATCTGATTCTTATGTAGAACAGGGTTATATTTGGCCTCTATTTCATAGAAATCATGTCAAGCTGGGAGTGACATCATGTTTTCGATGTGCCACTCCAAGTCATGCCCCTTCAAATTATTTCGACGCTTTTCAATATCCATCATCAGACAAAAATGAAAGGTTTTGATATTAATGTGCTCAGCAAAGCAACCCAAAGGATTGTACTTCCATTGCTGTGGCAACTCCACCATTTCGATGTCATAATAAGTCTTAGTTATTAACCAGTTCTGGCCCACCTGGATCAACTCAATGCCTCCAAAGTGAAAAGGCATAGCACATGTGGTTTTCTTTCCATGCCTTGCCCCATACATGTCATTAGTAAAATCATGTTGCTGAACAACCTCCAAAGTAAAAAAATTCCCTATGACAAAATATGGGAGAAGAACTAGCTTACTGGTATAGCCAAAAATACGTAGCATAATACCCTATGTCAATAAAAATATATCACCTCTTTTCTTTGAGATGATTTCCTCTCTCATTTCCCTCAGTATCCTCTCACTTTTGTAGAAAATCAACTCTAGGGAAGGACCCACAAACATACGGTTGAAATTATAGAAAGACTCCTTCCTTGAAAAACTAGAGGTCCACAAATATACCAACATTTTTCTATTCTCCTTGTCAACATACCTACTTGCAATGAAAAAAAACTTCTTGTGCAAGTGAAACAAGAAATACCAAATAAAAAAGGATGTGTTCCTGAATACCTTCGTTCCCTCGCTCTGCATATTTTCTAGATGAGAATGCATTCTTCTAGCAATATGATTAGCCAAGTACAAGAAAATGGGATTCATCCTTTCAATCATTGTGGTGGGGGCATAAAATTCAACTTGGGAGATGCACTACACCAATGATGCCTGCCACTTGTGAACTGTTGAATCACTTGGAATACCCACGATCCAAGACACCATAGAGAACAAATCTAGGCTCTTAAAATTTTTCAATGGCTTTGGCAACGTTGGCAGTTCACCATGCTAGGGTATTTTAATAAATTGTGTCTCCATGAACCGGTACAATGTCACTATTTATTTATGTCTTTCTTCCTGCTCACCAATGTGCAATTTATTGAAAAGGAAGTTCGAGGGTGGTGTAATTCCACAAGTGAATGCCTCTAGGACATCTTCAAATGAGATGGCAAACAACACATCCCCTTTTGCATTATTCACTACCCTGGTTTTAGGATTATAAAATTTCAAAATGACCTCCACCAATTTCGGGCAATAGTGAACTGGAGTGTACAGATACTAGAAGAGATGGGTATGGTATACTATGGTGAGAGGACTCTGCAACATTAACCTCTGTTGAACTGCAAGGTGTACATCCTGACATAATTTTTCAATGCACTTATTGGTAATAATGCAGTCGCCCATCTGAGCCAGTGTGTCAGAGTATGGATCCAAGTCAATATTTTCATGGTGCCTTGCTTTCTTGGATTTCTTTTCTCCCTTAGTATTCTGCTTCACCTTCTTCAGCTCTTCGATGCTTTTTGATTCAGCAGTTATTATTCCCATTTTCAATAATGCACACACGCTATAATTTATACACTTAATCCAACTCAATGCAACAATACTTCAAAAAATAAATAAAAATTGTACTTCCTATTCACGGGTACACCAAATTTATAAATACGCTTTCATCAACCAGATTAAATGCACATGCTAATTTTTGAAGGAGTTGGAAGAATGCGTGTTTCGATCTTTGCATTGAGAATGATTTTTAATAATGTTTTGATTGTCTCCAACCTCCTCTTACCTGAAATATTCCTTGATTCTTGTGCTTCTTCCATCTCCAATCTTGAAAAGTGCTCCACGAATCTCAACGGTAGCCTCGGGAATAAAAACTGCCAAGTGTCTATGAAGGGCTTACCTTGCGATGAAAAAAAATTAACTCTATAGCTTTAAATATTTAACACTTCATTCGGGGCAAAACTCCACTTTTCCTGGGTGCAATTAATTTAAAAAGGACATCAAGGCACCTCCAAAATCTTTCCTTTTCAATTTTAAAAGATGCGCTTTTCTCTATAAAAATCTTCTTCGTGCGAAAACTATCCGCACTTCACTCTTTCTCCAACCATCTGTGCTCCCAAAGTCATCCTTCCTGTATATTGGAAAAAATATTAGATTGAATGCCCTTTTAAACTGTTCTTCCTCTTTGATTTAGCTTCAAAAAGTGCTTTCTTTTAGAAAAATTAAACTTTTACTACCATTGCTTTTCTAGCAAAAGCAAATTAAATCAATTTTGGCTTTTTTCTAGAAATAGAATTTTTAAACTAAAGCTTTCTCTCTTGCATGATATTTTTTTCCTTTTCTTTTTTGCTTTTGGAGTTGTGTTTTTCACCTTATTTTTAAATAAAGCCACATGGTTCAAAGCCTTGGGTGATTTTTTTTTTTAGAAATAAGTTTCATTCCCCTCCCTTTTATTTCACCTTAAAAAAGGGCAAATGCAATTTTCACCCCTCAATTGGGGTGAAAGAGTTTTTTTTTTTCTCTCTTCTTTATACCTTTTCACCTAAAAATAAGGTAAAAACAACTTTTTCCCCTCAATTGGGGTGAAAGTGTTGTGATTTTTTTTTTTAGAAATAAGTTTCATTCCCCTCCCTTTTATTTCACCTTAAAAAAGGGCAAATGCAATTTTCACCCCTCAATTGGGGTGAAAGAGTTTTTTTTTTTCTCTCTTCTTTATACCTTTTCACCTAAAAATAAGGTAAAAACAACTTTTGCCCCTCAATTGGGGTGAAAGTGTTGTGATATATATATATATATATTCCCCTCAACCGCGTCATTAAATTCACCGAAATTAAAAAAAAATCATTAAAATATTTTTCAAGGTGAAATCAAATTTTACCCATAAAAATGTGTTTTTGAATGAATCTATTTTTCTTGTGGTACTTTGCAAATCTTGCTCTAGGGTTTTCTCTTCATGGTACCAGAGCCGGATATATTATTTTGCAAACATTTAAGAAAATTTTAATTTTTTTTGTAGATTTGAAGACATTGAAGAAACTTTCCACATTGATCTAATCTGCTTTCAACCGCTCAAGATCGACTTCAACAAGCTTCAACATTATGAAAGTGTGGAACTCACCTTTTAGAGTTTGATCATTGTATGCTCTCACCTCACCTCTTTTTCTTAGGGATTTTGGTGATCAAAAATTGGTTTCAAACCTTTGCTGTAGGCCCCTATTTTCAAACTCAAATCGTGGATTTTTCACTACAAACTCACAACCCTATAGTTTTTTGGAGAATCAACTTCTGGAGGACGTTTCTCCCTCTTCTAGAATCAGTTTTGGATAATTTTCTTGACTAATTTTTCGAGGAATTTGCATTGGTGTAGTGAGATCTACAGTTTGGTTTATGTGTTTTTTGAAAACTATAGTTTTTTGAACTGCAAACCGATGACCTTGTTGTATTTTTTTGGACAATCAACTTCTGGAGGTCCTTTCTCGCTCTTCTAGAATCAGTTTTTGGTCAAATTTGTTTTGAATATGACTGATTTTTCAAGGACTTCACACTGGTGCATTCAGAATTCAGATGTGGTAGCGATACCTTTTCAATTTGTTTCCTCACTGTAGTGTATTTTGAAAAAAAAAATCTACTTTTTCAGTGGGATGGGCATTTCTTTCCGTTTTGAGTGCAATTTTTCATTGTTGAGTGCATCTTCCTTTATACAATAATTTGTGTGTTTGAAAATCACCATATTGAATATGGAAGGCCACCTATATGAAAATGTGGTGGGTTACCTTCCATAAGTTAGAAGGTCACCCATATGAAAAATATGGTGATTCACCTTCCATGAGTTACAAAGTACCTATCAAATGAAAATTACATGGATATGAATTATCTTTTTCTATTTTTTTTTCTACTAAGTTTAATACTTTTTTCAAAAATTAATTATATGGGATTGAAATGGACTCCACTTGTATTACATCAAGACCATATAGTAGTATTACAACTTGTCTATTCATATATTTATTAAAATACAAAAGTAAAATTTAAAATTGTTAAATTTAAACTATTTAATCTAACGATAAATTTATAATTTCCACACTCGCAATTACTTTTATGCCAATCTCAATAAAATAAGGGTTAGAGGATAATTTTCTTCAACAAAACATATCACAAAATAATATCAAAATTACACCTTATCACTCCAACTTAATAATAATACATATCCTCACAATAGTCACAATTTACACCTTATCAAAATAATATCAAAATTACACCTTATCACTCTAACAATAAATTTAAAAATAATATCAAAATTACACCTTATCACTTTATTTTCTTAATTTTTTTTAAAAATAAAATTTAATTGTAAAGTTATAATATGAGAACAATATTTAGGAGGTGGTGTTAAATGTCATTCAATAGCATATTTTTTTTTCTTGAGAAGAAAAAGTTGTACCCAAGTATTTTAATTAATAAAAAAATATTTTCTTTTTTATATTTTTAAACTAAGTTTTTTTTTTTTAATTAAAAAGTAAATAAAATAAAAATTTAATTGTAAATATATATCAACAATTTTTAAGAGGTGTTGTTATCTGTTATTTAATATATATATTTTTTCTTTATAGGTGTCATCTGTAGTTTTTTCTTCTTCTTCAAAAAATACTTTAATCCTCTACCGTTATAAATCACAACTCTTTTCTGAAAAATTTATACATGTTTTTCACAACTCTCTTCTGAAAAATTTACACATGTTTTAAAGAGAGGTCCGGTCAGTGTTTGAACCTAATCTTTCAAACAAAAGCCAAAACCCTTATCACTACAATAAACTCACAAATTTTATTATTGAATAAACTTAATTATTATAAATTTTTTATCCCAATGTTGCTCATAAATGCAGGCATGAAAAGGTAATGTCCATGCTCAATAATAAAGAATTGAATTCTAATGGTTTCTAGATACGCCTCCATAATAATTATGTTGTCCTGCACTTTTCTGTTAGTGTGATTCATATTTCAACGAAATGAATCATCATATTATGACCTGACTCACTTGGGAAACAACCACCACCATAAATCTTTTTGAGCTTTTTATAGTTGACCACTTTTTCAAGAGGAAGAATTTGGATACAAAATCATGCACCTGTTCCATGTAAACTTAACATAAGTTTGTTGGTAACCGTAGATGATTTAGGAAGTTGGAATTTTATAAATTTTAGATGACTTAACATAATTTTTTTTAGTAATTATAAATTTTGTTCAATTTTTAAAAAATAAAATTTTTATAAATTTTATCATTATAAATTTTGTTTTATGCACTGTACATCTGCTAAAAGTACTTGCACAGCCAACCGTTACAATATATATTTCAATTAGTTTTGGGCTATTTGCATACTCATTACAAACCCGTAAGTCTGCTCTCTCCTTACATGAGAGGCTCAAAATTGCATTATATGGTAAGGCATTTTGAGACATAGAAGCAAGGTTCCACCATAAAAACTATGACAACATTTCTCACTATTCTGGTGGTCACTTAATGACTTGAAAAATGACAAACTTATGCTCACACCAATAATGTCCCACTTTGGAGATTCCATCTAATTCTTAACATCTTTCCATTCAAACAAAGGCAGGTGTGCATATGGACAAACCTAGGGTGATGTTTTTAATGTCACCAAGAGATTCTTGTCTAAACATTCCTGACTAATAGATATCTTGAGTTCCCATAAGATACCATGACAAGACACAATTAAGAATGCAATAAAATCGACAGCTGTGTTTCTGGTGCCACAGTCAATGTCAGATTCACACCTTTCATAACAAGAGAAGAATGGTTCAGCCTGAGATCACAACAATTGAGGCATGGCAATAGATAACCATGGCAAGTTCCACTTTGTGTTGGTACATAGTGCAGGCCATGGAGGTTGGTGTTGGTATAAACTTGTTCATCTTCTCCAAAGCTCAGGGCATGAGGTGACTGCCTTGGATCTCACAGGATCCTGATTCCGTCACTTCCTTTGAAGATATGACAGACCTCTCATGAATTTGCTCTCTGACATGACCACATCTCAGAAGGTCTGTAAGTACAGTGAGTTTTTTTTTTCATTATTTATTTAATTAAAAGTTTATGGGTTAAAACTTTTTATTTTTAATTTTTTATATAGGATTAAAATTACTTTATTTAATTAAATTAAAAATTTGATTAATACTATTTAATTATACAGTAGAGTTTTGAATTTTTTTTTAGAGAATAATAAAATAAAATTGCAGATGCTTTCGCAGATTTGGGCTTTCTGGGATCTGACTTGTTAACCAGAAAATGTGGATGCAGAAAATTAGGGAGGATCTCCCCCATACTACTTAGGAAAGATCTACTGCAAACTACATATCACTTTCTTATATGTTGTGACTCAAAAATACATATCACTTTGATTTTTATATGTTGTGTCTCAGAAAATAATCAAGTTTCTCTGTCCTTGTATTAATAAGTTGAGCTTAAAATACATAGCTGTTGCTCCTTTATAAAATTTTGAAAAAATTATATAACAATAAACAAATAAATAAATAATATAAAAATTTATAATTTAAAAAATATTATTCAATTACACTTTAAATTTTTTATTCTTTCATAATACAATACTATATTATTCAATCTCATATAACAATACTTATAATTTGATTGTTTTAATTTAAGTTTTTTTTAAAATAAAAATTTTAAAAATTTTATTTTTATTTAAAAGATTGGAAGATATAATTTTTTATAAATATACAACCTTATAAACTGTACATCTACTAAGTACTTGCATAGTCAACTATTACAATATATATTTTATTTGCATACTCATTACAAACCCGTAAGTCTGCTCTCTCCTTACAGCTCAAAATGACATTTTGAGACAAGGTTCTACTATAAATGACATTTTGAAGTTTTATTATAATATTTTTTTAATTATATAAGAGAGTTGGTTACAGTTATTATATTTAATAATTGGAGAGTGTAAGGTTTAAACTATTTGAAGTTGTATTAACTTAGGTCTAGCGTGCATGCTCTCAAACTACTACCTTTAAAAAAACTACTACCTTTAAAAAAGATCGATTTCTCCTAAATTTGAACCTAAATCTCTTATATAAATACCCAACCACATTATACTTACCAATCTACAAATCCTAAAAATTCTATCATGACAACGTTTTGGCCACTTGATGACTTGAAAAATGACAAACTTACATCCACTCAACAATAATGTCCCACTTTGGAGAGTCCATCTAATATCTTTCCATTCAAACAAAGGCAGGTGTGCATATGGACAGACCTAGGGTGATGTTTTTTATGTCACCAAGAGATTCTTGTCTAAACATTGCTGACTACTAGATATCTTGAGTTCACACAAGACACCATGACAAGACACAATTAAGAGCAATAAAATCGACAGCTGTGTTGTTGGTGCCACAGTCAATGTCAGATTCATACCTTTTATAACAAGAGAAGAAGGTTCAGCCTGAGATCACAAAAATTGAGAAGCAGTATCAGCGGCATGGCAATAGATAACCATGGAAAGTTCCACTTTGTGTTGGTACATGGTGCAGGCCATGGAGGTTGGTGTTGGTATAAACTTGTTCATCTTCTCCAAAGCTCAGGGCATGAGGTGACTGCCTTGAATCTCACAGGAGAAGGCCTCAACTCTGCGGATCCTGATTCCGTCACTTCCTTTGAAGAATATGACAGACCTCTCATGAATTTGCTCTCTGACATGACCACATCTCAGAAGGTCTGTAAGTACAGTGAGTTTTTTTTTTTCATTTTTTATTTATATAAAAGTTTATGGGTTAAAACGTTTTATTTTTAAT
Organism: Wollemia nobilis; assembly: GCA_028583015.1. Lineage (NCBI taxonomy): Eukaryota > Viridiplantae > Streptophyta > Pinopsida > Araucariales > Araucariaceae > Wollemia > Wollemia nobilis. The sequence goes on along the minus strand of JAQPPZ010000861.1, from coordinate 2,458,849 downwards.
TGTTTATAGTAGATTGAAATAATTTTATTTAATTATATAATAATATTATAATTTAATAATTATATGCATATATTGTTAAGATTTAAAGTTAAATTTCTTTATTAAAAATTAAAAAATTGTTTTTATTAATACTATTTTTTCATGTTTCTGAAGAATAAAATAAGATTGCAGATGCTATCAGGATTTGGGCTTTAGATCATGGGAATCTGGGATCTGACTTGTTAACCGGAAAATTGGGTGGATGCAGAAAATTAAGGAAGATCTCTGCATACTACATATAAAAAATGAGGGAAGATCTATGACATACTACATAACACTTTGGTTTTTATGTGCTGTGACTCAAAAAATAATTATAAATTTTTCTGTCCTTGTGCTTAAGTACATAGTTGTTGGTCCTTTATAAGATTTTGAAAAATTTATATAAAAACAGACTATGTAACTTTCTTATTTATTTTTAAATAATACAAACACTTATAAAAAAAAAATACTATTTAATTACACTTTAAATTTTATTGTTCAGTCATAATACTACAATAACATATGTATACTATAAGTGAACCAGCTAAAAAAATTGAAATATGATGGAATCATGATTTGGATGTTATCTTGATTGTTTGTGTTGGGCCAGGTTGTGCTAGTGGGTCATAGTGCTGGAGGCCTAAGCTTGACCCATGCCATCCATGCTTACAGTGATAAGATTGCAGTTGCAGTTTATGTTGCGGCCACCATGCTGCCTCATGGGTTCCGTTCAGAGCAAGATGTCCAACAGGTAAGTTCTGCACACCCATATCTGACATTTTGCTCTTGTTTATTTCAATGAATCAAAGTTTTGCTTTTAGACGTTATAATTACCGGTTTTAGACACACAAAATATGCTTTCCCCGAAATTGAGCTATAATAAAGCATAACTATAACGAACAAATTAGGTAGGTCTTACTTCCATCAATATTGAGAACAAACCTACTATTCATTTCTTTAGAAAGGATAACAAAATCATAGAAATTGTATACAGAATCCGAGGTAAATCCTCAGCAGAATAATGATAGATATTTCCTATAACAATATGATGTGCAGGGAGCTCCAGATGTGAGGAATGTCAGTGAATTCTATTATGGTCATGGTTCAGACCATCCCCCAACAAGCTCAATAGTCCGAAGGGAATTCCAAAGAGAAACCCTTTATCAACTCAGTTCTCCAGAGGTTTTTACTAAAACAAAATCTCCGATGTTTCTTTCCGCAAGAACTGTTTACTGTGATTACTAATGCTTTTCACTATTGCGTTAAAATTTGCAGGATGCAGCTCTGGCCTCACTGCTGATAAGACCAGCGCCATTGTTGGCATTACTCGGAGCCAAATTTCTTGAAGAGTCAGAAGAAATAAAGAGAGTTCCAAGAGTTTATATAAAAACATTGGAGGATAGAGTAGTATTAGTGGAACAACAGGAGGCCATGATCAGTCAGTGGCCTCCTGAAAAGGTCATAAGCCTGGAGAGTGATCACAGTCCTTTCTTCTCTTCACCTGGGGAGCTTCATACGCATTTGCTTCACATTGCCCACCATTTCTCCCGTGTGGATTCCTTCTAGAAGGAGCAGCAGAAATTGTAGGAAAAAAGGTTATTTCTCAAAGTAAAGTAGTTTTTATTGGGAGGTTATAAAATAGAATATAATCATTAAAAAGATAAATGTGTTAATTTTTGGTATATATAATTAAAATAATATATAAATGTAAACAATTATTATATTAGTGTTAGTGTTTTTGTTGAAAATAATTTTAATAAATAAAATATAAATTAAGAAAAGACAAGCACACTTTAAACAGTTATTCATTTCCTATTTAAAATGGAGGGCAAACATGCTAAAAAAAATAAAAATAAAAACTTACCAGACCACTAACTATTTTTGGAAAAAAATAAGATAAAATCATAGCCAGTGGTAGGCTATGTTGCATGCAATTTAAAATGTTATTATTACAATAAATAAATAGTAAAGAAAGGCTAAAATTAATCTATTTAGTTATTCATATTTTTTTTTAAGATTTTATATACAAGTATTAAAGCATCATTGTAGTGCCAACTATGCTGTATAAAATTTAAAAGAAATATTATTATTATAATTAATAAATACTTAAAAAGAAAAATTAGGAATTGAAACATTTGGTTATTTTTTCTCTCCTAGTTTGGTTGGTCTGGAAACTATTGGAATAGGGTTTTTTTCTCCCAGAGTTTAGAAGGGTTTTTGGAGGCTCTTTGCCAGCCTTTTTTTGGTTGAGAAATCTCTAGATCTTCCTCTTTGCCTCTTCTTGGTTATTTAGCTTTCGTTGGAGTTTTTTTTTTTGCTTTCTTTTCCCTCTGGTTTTGTTTGGTTCGTTTCGGCTTGGCTCACCTCGGTTAGTTGTCTTCTTATCTTCTTTCCTTCTGGTTTGGTTCAATTCAGTTTGTAAGGGGCCTAGCCAAAGGGCCTCAAATTTTCCATGGTCATCTTTTTTTTCATGGGCCTTATCCCATAATAGCATTATATCTAAAATCCTAAAGGCCTTTATTTTGGACCTCTTATGAAACCAACATTTTATCATGTCTTCATGCTTACTAAAATGTTGCAGTGCATCTTCCCTTTTTTCATCAAACCTCATTAAATTAAATGATCTAGCTTCAACCTTAATGGTTTTTCATGAATTGTAGGGTAAGGATTTTGAAGTTGGTGGGAAAGTTGAGATCCTAACCATAAATCAAATGATAAGGGGATGTTCCTAATGAAGACTTAATACTTATCTTGTTTGACCACAATGCATACTTCAATTTATTATTCCAGTACAAGGGATTTTTCTCCAAAATTTTCTTAATTATTTCTAGAAGGTTTTTGCTAGTTGATTCTACTACTCCATTACCTTGAGGATAGTAATTAGAAGAAAATTTTAGAGTTACCTTATTATCATAATCCCATTCAATAAATCACAAGGAAGAAAAATTAGGGTCATTTTCACATACCAAAGCATATGACATCCCAAACCTAGCCATGATGTTATCTTTGAGGAATTTGATCATGATCTTTGTTGTGTAGTTTTGTATGCTTGAGCTTCTATCTAGTGGGTGTAGTAATTAGTGGTAGTCAAGATGAATTTGTGGCTAGCTAATGAGTTAGGATTGATGATATCAATAAAGTTCATCCCCATTGCACAAATGGATGGGCTTTAATAATTGGTTGCAATGACATGGGGGATTTCCTTTCTTGGTGAGCTATAATTTGGTAAACATGACATGATTGAGTGTGTGCATATGCATATTTAAAGATGTGGGGCCAATAGTAACCAACTCTCAATATCTAGTGTGCTATGGCATTCCCTGAGCCATGTCCTATACCATGAAAATATCTGAGGACTTTTGCAGATTTTTGTTTGTTCAAACATCTCAATAGATCCCTTCATGGTTTCTTCAGTATAAAATACCTGATTTTACTATGAAGCCTATAATTTTAAGATGCCATGTTCTCCTTTAGGTGGTATTTAAGTGGTTGTGACATACTCTTTTTATTAAATAATTAAAAATGTCTCGATACCACCTATCATTAGTGATTTTTTCATAGAATAATACTGGCATGAGATATGAGAGTCAACTTTGGTCAATGTTTAGCTCAACCCTTGTCCTCTAACGATTCTCATAGGTTATATTTCTAAATCAAAATCTTCAAAGATAGACACCCACTTGTCTCTACATTCTCTTGACTCATTCTGCATCAACATTGTTTTCACAGTACTATTACAAACACTTTGCTCTATAAGTGTCAATTTTTTTTCATAGTTTTAATTAGAGCAAAGGTTTATTTATCAATTATTGACTATCTGAGTTGAGCATATTTCGGTGGTAATATTATGAAAGCTATTGGTCTCATCACCATCCTCCTTCCTCTGAGTTAAAACACCTGCAATCAAATGCTCAAATGTAAATGAGTAAATGTAGAAAGGTTGCATATAATATGGATTGATTAATACTAGAGAACTAGTGATTGCACTTTTAATTTCTTGGAAGGAAACCTATGCTTCCCTAGTCCATGTAATATTGGCATACTTCTTGAGTATCACATTAAAAAGCTAAACTATGTTTGCAAAACCAAAAATAAAATTTCTTACAAAATTGATTTTGCCAAAGAAAGAATTCAACTCCTTTTAGCTTTCAAAGAGGGAATTTTTTTGAATTGCCTCAATTGTATGTACGTTAATGGAAATTCTAGCTTTTGAAATAACATGACCCAAGTGTTTCCCTTTTGCAACTCCAAAAATACACTTATTTGGAATTAGTGAAATTCCATGTTCTCTACATCTTTGTAGTATTCTTCTCAAGACTTCCATATGGTCTCCACATTTATTAGAAAAGATAGTGAGACCATCCATATAAATTTATATGCATTTCCTAATGAGGGCCTTGAAGGATATGTTCATAGCTCTTTGGAAATTTTATCCTACATTGATCAGGCCAAATGACATCCTCCTGTATGCAAATATTCCCTATTTTATAGTAAATATAGTTTTTATCTATCCCTTGGGATCTACCATAATTTTATTGTACTCAGAGTAACCATCTAGGAAGGACATCATCTGAGATTCATTCACTATTTGTAATACTTCATCCAAGGAATGGAGAGGATAGTTAGCCTTCTTTGATGCTCTGTTATATTTTTTGAAATCTATACATAGGTGTATTTCTCCATTATTATGAACTAGCACTAAATTTATGACCTAGGTAGAATATATTATAGATAATATGATATGATCTGCCAACATTTATTTTACTTCTTTGATAATGAGAGGCCCCAATCATGGATTCACTAGTCTCTATATTTTTTGAAAGGGCTTCATTCTAAGCTTCAAGGGAATGGTATGGGTAATAATGGATGTGTCATAAATTTTAGATCTTCATAGATCCATGCTATAACTTCCCTATAATCCTTCAAGGCCTAAATTATTCCCTTCTTCTCCTCATTAGTGTAAGCTTTTCCCAAGAAGATATTTTGATGATTTTTAAATTCTCCTAGATTGTATGCATCATATTACTTATTTTTGGATGAAGCAGTCTACTATTTAGAAGTATAATAATCTATATCAAATAGGTATTTTAAAGAAACGATACCTTTGGGAATGATATTTGTTTTCAAATTTAATTTGCCTTCTTTGCCCAACTCTGCATAGTTTCTATTTTCTTCACCTATAATTTGTGCTTCAAATATACCAGAGTTAGTGATAAAATTAACTATATGCATGTCATCATCAAATACTTCAATTTTTTGGATGTTGTTTGATATAGAGGGAGTGGCAACTAGTTTGATCGAGAACCAATTTATCTTGGAATGGGCAACTAGCTCTAACACGATTGCTCCTACTATCAATGAATCTATAGTGTGGTTCTTTTTACATGAAATGGTTTGGATATTAAAGGCATCAAATTCCTTGATTAAATCCCACACATGAATATGGTAATTTTATAGGCATTTATCATGACAAGCATATTGGTTTTGCACTTACTTGATCACCAATTTATAATCTCCTATGACCCATACAAATTTTACCCCAGGGCTAAACAATTTGGGAAGGGCATTAATCTTACCTTCCTCTACAAGCTTTTCACCTTCTTTTACCATATGATATTGATTGGTCTTACGACCTACTTTTTGATTAGAATCCATCTTTAATTTTTGTTTCCATGTTTCTTGACTAATTATTTACATTTATATATTATTTTATTTTATTACATAAAAAATCGATTTTTGTTTACACCAATATATTATTTTAATTAAAATAAACCAAAAATTAACACAACATTTATCTTTTTCCTAATTATATTCTATTTTATAACCTCCCATTAAAAACTACTATTTTCAGAAATAACCTTTCGTCTACAATTTCTGCTGCTCCTTCTAGAAGGTATCCACACAGGAGAAATGGTGGGCAATGTGAAGCAAGTGCGTATGGAGCTCCCTAGGTGAAGAGAAGAAAGGACTGTGATCACTCTCCAGGCTTATGACCTTTTCAGGAGGCCACTGACTGATCATGGCCTCCTGTTGTTCCACTAATGCTTCTCTATCCTCCAATGTTTTTATATAAACTCTTGCAACTCTCCTTATTTCTTCTGACTCTTCAAGAAATTTGGCTCCGAGTAATGCCAACAATGGCGCTGGTCTTATCAGAAGTGAGGCCAGAGATACATCCTGCAAATTTTAACGCAATAGTGAAAAGCATTAGTCATCACAGTAAACAGTTCTTGCGGAAAGGAACATTGGAGATTTTGTTTTAGTAAAAACCTCTGGAGGGCTGAGTTGATAAAGGGTTTCTCTTTGGAATTCCCTCCTCACTATTGAGCTTGTTGGGGGATGGTCTGGCCCATGACCATAATAGAATTCACTGACGTTCCTCACATCTGGAGCTCCCTACGCATCATATTGTTATTGGAAATATCTATCATTATTCTGCTGAGGATTTACCTCGGATTCTGTAACCAGCATACAATTTCTATGATTTTCTAATGCTTTATTATAGCTCAATTTCGGGGAAAGCATATTTTGTGTGTATATTCTAAAATTTATCTAAAACCGGTAATTATAACGTCTAAAAGCAAAACTTTGATTCATGAAAATAAACAAGAGCAAAATGTCAGATATGGGTGTGCAGAACTAACCTGCTGGACATCTTGCTCTGAACGGAACCCATGAGGCAGCATGGTGGCCGCAACATAAACTGCAAGTGCATGGATGGCATGGGTCAAGCTTAGGCCTCCAGTACTATGACCCACTAGCACAACCTGGCCCAACACAAACAATCAAGATAACATCCAGATCATGCTTCCATCATATTTCAATTTTTTATATGTTATTGTAGTATTACCACAGAATTATATGTTATCCTAGTATTAGGACAGAATCAAAATATTTTTTATAATTAAATAATATTTTTTTAATTATAAGTTTTTGTATTATATAAATAAATAAGAAAGTTACATTTGTCTGTTTTTATATAATTTTTTAAAAAAGCAAACAGAAATTTATGATTATTTACTGAGTCACAACACATAGAAACCAAGTTAGATTTTCCCTAATTTTTTTGCATCTACGTAGAAAACAAGTCAGTTAGATTTTCCCTAATTTTTTTTTGCATACGTAGAAAACAAGTTAGATCTCCATGGTTTAAAGCCCAAATCACCAAAACCTCTACAATTTTATTTTGTTCTCCAGAACACAAAGAAACTCCAAACTCTACTATATATAAAATAGTATTAATCAAATTAATTTTTTAATTTTCAATAAAAAAAATTAACTTTAAATTTTATCAATCTACTGAAATTATTATGATATTATTATATAATTAAATAAATTATTTCAATCTCATAAAGTTTTAACCCATATACGTTTAATTAAATAAACAATGCCAAAATAAAAAAACCCACTACAGACCTTCTGAGTTGTGGTCATGTCAGAGAGCAAATTCATGAGAGGTCTGTCATATTCTTCAAAGGAAGTGAGGGAATCAGGATCCGCAGAGCTGAGGCCTGATCCTGTGAGATCCAAGGCAGTCACCTCATGCCCTGAGCTTTGGAGAAGATGAACAAGTTTATACCAACACCAACCTCCATGGCCTGCACTATGTACCAACACAAAGTGGAACTTGCCATGGTTATCTATTGCCATGCCTCAATTGTTGTGATCTCAGGCTGAACCTTTCTTCTCTTGTTATAAAAGGTGTGAATCTGACATTGACTGTGGCACCAGAAACACAGCTGTCGATTTTATTGCATTCTTAATTGTGTCTTGTCATGGTGTCTTATGGAACTCAAGATATCTAGTAGTCAGGAATGTTTAGACAAGAATCTCTTGGTGACATTAAAAACATCACCCTAGGTTTGTCCATATGCACACCTGCCTTTGTTTGAATGGAAAGATGTTAAGAAATAGATGGAATCTCCAAAGTGGGACATTATTGGTGTGAGCATAAGTTTGTCATTTTTCAAGTCATTAAGTGACCACCAGAATAGTGAGAAATGTTGTCATAGTTTTTATGGTGGAACCTTGCTTCTATGTCTCAAAATGCCTTACCATATAATGCAATTTTGAGCCTCTCATGTAAAGAGAGAGCAGACTTACGGGTTTGTAATGACTATGCAAATAGCCCAAAACTAATTAAAATATATATTGTAATGGTTGGCTGTGCAAGTACTTTTAGCAGATGTATAGTGCATAAAACAAAATTTATAATGATAAAATTTATAAAAAAATTATTGTTTAAAAAAATTGAACAAAATTTATAATTAATAAAAAAAATTACGTTAAGTCATCTAAAATTTATAAAATTCCAAACTTTCTAAATCATCTAGATTACCAACAAACTTAAGTTTACATGGAACATGTGCATGATTTTGCATCCAAATTTTTCCTCTTGAAAAAGTGGTCAACTATAAAAAGCTCAAAAAGATTTATGGTGGTGGTTGTTTCCCAAGTGAGTCAGGTCATAATATGATGATTCATTTCGTTGAAATATGAACCACACTAACAGAGAAGTGCAAGACAACATATGGAGGCCTATCTAGAAACCACTAGAATTCAATTCTTTATTAGTGAGCGTGGACATTACCTTTTCATGCCTGCATTTATGGGCAACATTTGGGATAAAAAATTTATAATAATTAAGTTTATTCAATAATAAAATTTGTGAGTTTATTGTAGTGAAAAGGGTTTTGGTTTTTGTTTGGAAGATTCAAGGTTCAAACACTGACAGGACCTCTCTTAAAAACATGTGTAAATTTTTCAGAAGAGAGTTGTGATTTATAACGGTAGAGGATTAAAGTATTTTTTTTTGAAGTAGAAAAAAAATAAAAAAAAAACTACAGATGACACCTCTAAAGAAAAAGAAAAAATAGTAAATAACAGATAACAACACCTCTTAAAAATTGTTGATATAAATTTACAATTAAATTTTTATTTTATTTATTTTTTAATTAAAAAAAAACTAAGTTTAAAAATATAAAAATATATATATTTTTTATTAATTAAATTTTAATTAATAACAATAGGGGACCTGGGTACGACTTTTTTTTCTGAAGAATAATAAATATGCTATTGAATGACATTTAACACCACCTCTTAAATATTGTTTTCATATTATAACTTTACAATTAAATTTTATTTAAAAAAAATTAAGAAAATAGAGTGATAAGGTGTAATTTTGATATTATTTTGATAAGGTGTAAATTGTGACTATTGTGAGGATATTGATTATTATTAAGTTGGAGTGATAAGGTGTAATTTTGATATTATTTTGTGATATGTTTTGTTGAAGAAAAATATCCTCTAACCCTTATTTTATTGAGATTGGCATAAAAGTAATTGTGAGTGTGGAAATTATAAATTTATCGTTAGATTAAATAGTTTAAATTTAACAATTTTTAATTTTACTTTTGTATTTTAATAAATATATGAATAGACAAGTTGTAATTCTACTATATGGTCTTGATGTAATACAAGTGGAGCCCATTTCAATCCCATATAATTAATTTTTGAAAAAAGTATTAAACTTAGTAGAAAACAAAATAGAAAAAGATAATTCATATCCATGTAATTTTCATTTGATAGGTACTTTGTAACTCATGGAAGGTGAATCACCATATTTTTCATATGGGTGACCTTCTAACTTATGGAAGGTAACCCACCACATTTTCATATAGGTGGCCTTCCATATTCAATATGGTGCTTTTCAAACACACAAATTATTGTATAAAGGAAGATGCACTCAACAATGAAAAATTACACTCAAAACGGAAAGAAATGCCCATCCCACTGAAAAAGTAGATTTTTTTTTTAAAATACACTACAGTGAGGAAACAAATTGAAAATATATCACTACCACATCTGAATTATGAATGCACCAGTGTGAAGTCCTTGAAAAATCAGTCATATTCAAAAACAAATTGACCAAAATCTGATTCTAGAAGAGGGAGAAAGGACCTCCAGAAGTTGATTGTCCAAAAAACTACAACAGGGTCATTGGTTTGCAGTTCAAAAAACTATAGTTTTCAAAAAAACACATAAACCAAACTGTAGATATCACTACACCAATGCAAATTCCTCGAAAAATTAGTCAAGATAAAAAAAAAAATATATCCAAAACTGATTCTAGAAGAGGGAGAAACATCCTCCAGAAGTTGATTCTCCAAAAAACTGTAGGGTCGCGAGTTTGTAGTGAAAAATCCACGGTTTGAGTTTGAAACTAGGGGCCTACAACAAAGGTTTGAAACCACGTTTTGATCACCAAAATCCCTAAGAAAACGAGGTGAGGTGAGAGCATACAATGATCAAAATCTAAAAGGTGAGATCCACACTTTCATAATGTTGAAGCTTGTTGAAGTCGATCTTGAGCAGTTGAAAGCAGATTAGATCAATGTGGAAGGTTTCTTCAATGTCTTCAAACCTGCAAAAAAATTTAAAATTTTCTTAAATGCTTGCAAAAGAATATATCCGGCTCTAGTACCATGAAGAGAAAACCCTAGAGCAAGATTTGCAAAGCACCAAAAGAAAAATAGATTCGTTCAAAAACACATTTTTAGGGGTAAAATTTGATTTCACCTTGAAAAATATTTTCATGATTTTTTTTAAAATTTCGGCTCGGTTGAGGGAAAATATAAATATAAATATATATATATATATATATATATATATATATATATATATATATATATATATATATATATATATATATAACAACACTTTCACCCTAATTGAGGGGCAAAAGTTGTTTTTACCTTATTTTTAGGTGAAAAGGCATAAAGAAGAGAAAAAAAAAACTCTTTCACCCCAATTGAGGGGCGAAAGTTACATTTGCCCTTTTTTAAGGCAAAATCAAATGGAGGGGAATGAAACTTATTTCTAAAAAAAAAAATCGTCCAAGGCTTTGAACCATGTGGATTTATTTAAAAATAAGGTGAAAAACACAACTCCAAAAGCAAAAAAGAAAAGGAAAAAAATCTCATGCAAGAGAGAAAGCTTTAGTTTAAAAATTCTATTTCTAGAAAAAGGGCGAAATTGATTTAATTTGCTTTTTCTAGAAAAGCAGTGGTAGTAAAAGCTTGATTTTTCTAAAGAAAGCACTTTTTGAAGCTAAATCAAGGAGGAAGAACATTTTAAAAGGGCATTCAAGCTATTATTTTTTCCAATATACAGGAAGGATGACTTCGGGAGCACAGATGGTTGGAGAAAGAGTGAAGTACGGATTGTTTTCACACGAAGATGATTTTTATAGAGAAAAGTGCATCTTTTAAAATTTAAAAGGAACGATTTTGGAGGTGCTTTGATGTCCTTTTTAAACTAAATGTACCTAGGAAAAGTGGAGTTTTTCCCAGAATGAAGTGTTGAAGATTTAAAGCTATAGAGTTAATATTTTTTCATCGCAAGGTAAGCCCTTCATAGACACTTGGTAGTTTTCATTCCTGACGCCACCCATTGAGATTCGTGGAGCACTTTTCAAGATTGAAGATGGAAGAAGAACAAGAATCAAGGAATATTTTAGGTAAGAGGAGGTTGGAGACAGTTAAAACATTATTAAAAATCATTCCTAATGCAAAGATCGAAACGCACGTTCGTCCAACTCCTTCGAAAATAAGCATGTGCATTTAATCTGATTGATGAAAGCACAGTTATAAATTTGGTGTACCCATGAACATGAAGTACAATTTTTATTTATTTTTTGAAGTATTGTTGCGTTGAGTTGGATTAAGTGTAGAAATTACAGCCGTGTGAGAATTATTGAAAATGGGAACAATAACTGTTGAATCAAAAAGCACCAAAGAGCTGAAGAAGGTGAAGTAGAATACTGAGGGAGGAAAGAAATCCAAGAAAGCAAGGCACCATGAAAATTTTGACTTGGATCCATAGTCTAACACACTGGCTTAGATGGGCGACTGCATTATTACCAATAAGGGCATTGAAAAATTATGTCAGGATGTACACGTTGTAGTTCAACAGAGGTTAATATTGGAGAGTCCTCTCACCATAGTATACCATACCCATATCTTCTGGTATCTGTACACTCCAGTTCACTATTGCCCAAAATTAGTGGAGGTCATTTTGAAATTTTATAATCCTAAAACCAGGGTAGTGAAGAATGCAAAAGGGGATGTGTTGTTCGCCATCTCATTTGAATATGTCCTAGAGGTATTCACTTGTGGAATTACACCACCCTCAGACTTCCTTTTCAAGAAATTGCACATTGGTGAGCAGTAAGAAAGACATCAATCAACAGTGACACTGCATCGGTTCATGGAGACACAATTTATTAAAATACCCCAACATGGTGAACTGCCAACATTACCAAAGCCATTGAAAAATTTTAAGAGCCTAGATTTGTTCTCTATGGTGGCTTGGGTAGTGGGTATTCCAAGTGATTCAATAGTGCACAAGTGGCAGGAATCATTGGTGTAGTGCATCTCCCAAGTTGAATTTTATGCCCCCACCACAATGATTGAAATAATGAATCCCATTTTCTTTGACTGGGCTAACTATATTTCTAGAAGAATGTATTCCCATATAGAGAATATGCAGAGTGAGGGAACGAAGGTATTCAACACACATCCTTTTTGATTTGGTATTTCTTCTTTCACTTGCATAAGAAGTTTTCTTTCATTGCAAGTAGGTAGGTTGACAAGGAGAATAGAAAATTGTCGGTATATTTGTGGACCTCTAGTTTGTCAAGGCATGAGTCTTTCTATAATTTCAACCATATGTTTGTGGGTCCTTCCATAGAGTTGATTTTCTACAAAAGTGAGAGGGTACCGAGGGAAATGAGAGAGGAAATCATCTCAAAGCAAAGAGGCAATATATTTTTATTGACATAAGGTATTGTGCTACGTATTTTTGGCTATATTGGTAAGCTAGTTCTTCTCCCATATTTTGTCACAGGGAATTTTTTTACTTTGGAGGTTGTTCAGCAACATGATTTTACTAATGACATGTATGGGGCAAGGCGTGGAAAGAAAACCACATGTGTTATGCCTTTTCACTTTGGAGGCATTGAGGTGATCCAGGTGGGCCATAACTGGTTAATAACTAAGACTTTGTATGACATCGAAATGGTGGAGTTGCCACAACAATGGAAGTACAATCCTTTGGGTTGCTTGGTTGAGCACATTAATATCAAAACCTTTCATTGTTGTCTGATGATGGATATTGAAAAGCATCGAAATAATCCAAAGGGGCATGACTTGGAGTGGCACATGGAAAACATGATGTCACTCCCACCTTGACACTATTTCTATGAAATAGAGGCCGAATATAACCCTTTTGTACATAAGAATTGGATTCCTCCACTAGGTTTATTTAGCTAGTTGAAGGAGAATCTTCTAGGTTGGTTAGAAGAAAAAATTACAAACTGGTGTATTATGAGGGCTCATCGAGGAAAAATCGGGTCACCATATGGCATGGTAATGGATGAAATGTTTTCAAACACTTATGATGAGTTCTACACCAGTTATCAGCTGATTACTTTCACTTGTATTGTACCTCAAAGTTTGCAAAAGTTCAATAGTGAGAAAAACATGGTCGAAGAATAGCATCCCATAGTCTAAGAAGCGCCACGTGTACCCAAGGAAGAGGAGCAGCTTCTAGAAGAGTCGTTGCAGCGTAAGGTGAAAAGCAAGCAAGAAAAGCTATCGATTATTAAATTTTTGAAGAAGCAAAGAACTAGAGTAGTTTCATAAAACCCTCCTCCTATGGTTTTGGCTAAACAGATAAAATTATTAGAAGCTATTCCTTTGGTCTGAGCAGATCCATTGGTTCAGAGTTATAATATTATCAATATTGAGGAGGATTTTGTAGAAAAACTAAGGGACTAGGCAAAGAAATATCCTGTGTCACAACCACCTACATCCTCGCTAGCTCAAAAGACATCAGAGCTCGAAGGTACATTCTCTTCCTTTTATCCTCCTCTTGAGTGGTTGGTGACTGTTGCTTCCCTTCATTTAGTATCCACTTCTATATCACCTTCATTTTGCATACCCTCCACTTCAGTTTCACTTCCCATTTCCCAACCACCAATCACCATCGCTCTCACTTCTATTCCCACTTCTTCTACTTCCCTTTCTTTTAGTTATTTTGCCTGTACTTTGAATACATTTTCACTTCCTATATCATCCATCCAAGTAACCTCTGTTACCGCTGTAAGTACATAATATCCTCCTTGAGTGAGTGTGACTATGGTCAAACCCCTTGCCTTCATGTCCACCACCATTTTTGTTCCTGCCACTGTTTCCACTATGTAATGTTCCACTACCCTCGAGCCAAATCCACAACTAGCTTAATTTTCTTTCACCCCATTTTTGAAGATGCAGGTATTGCCCAAGTCAGCGATGGTTGCTATACCAAAACAACCCATTGCAGTAAAAATGAGCCAAACTTGTTTGAGTTCATCATAGTGGTTGAAGAGTCAAAAAAGAAGAGAATATTTGGCACTAGCAAAGCCCTTGAAGAAGGTTTCCTTTGATCCCAATTCCATGGAGGCCCATACAATGAAGATGTTTCCTCAAGTCTAGAAGCCTTAGGGGATATGACTCCAAATGATTATACTTATGAGATCATCACCAAGGACCTCAAAAAGCTCGACACCATGGAGATGGTGGGGAATATTCAAGATTAGATGAACTCCTTATTCTTGAATGACAAGCACTATAAGAATCACTTCTTTGAGGTTGTAGCTAAGATCGTTGACTTAGAGGAGTTTCTGGTGAAAATTTGAGCACAGTTGCAATCCACACAGTTAGAGGTAACTCATTGGTAGAAAATAGAATAAGAGTTGGAGAAGATGATCTAGAAGCATCAACAGGCCAAAGGAGAAGCATAACAATAGTTTGAAGCATTGAAAAGCCAACTCCAAAATTTGCAGGAGCAGCTGGCCATAAAAGCAACACAAGTCATAGTCCTAATGAAAGAAAAAGTAAAGGAGACATGTAGCTAGTTGCTTGTTCATTGTAATACCATAGCGGAAAATGTGACACAGGTCCTCATGTACCTTTAGGAAATATAGACAGTCATCTCTTATTGTCTACACATAGCATATTATGGGGAAGAGAACCTGGAGCTTCTTATGGTAAAGGTAATGCAAATGCAAATGCTGGCTAGGTCAGATCTTCAATTTTATCCCATGAGTGATATGGCCCGAGCTTGGGCAAGTGCCAAAGTTGTACTACGCTAGTATTTTTTTAGGCTAGATCAGGTTAAGGAGGCTCGCAAGATACTTGACATGTTTGATTAGGAGAGAAAATTTTCAAAAACCTATTTTAACGCAATAGCTAATAATGGTTTTCCTAGTTTTACTAATGATAGGGGGAATATTCTATCAAAGGAGGACCTGGAAACAACTTAGGCAATATTTTTTTATGATGCATCCAAAATTGATGATTAGAATGAGCCTCTTACTAAAGACTATGTGTTGCCCTTGATGAGGATTATCTGGTGGATTCGCTTAATAGCCCAGAGATAATCTCTAGAGATACTTGGTCTAATGCTTTTGCTAAATATATGAGGCTACAATAACGTTTCTCTTAGAAGAAGAAGTTGCAATGAAAGAGGCCGAGAAGCAAGGTTCCACAACAAGCGGTAAGCAACCTTATGCACCTAGTGGAGCTGACTCTTAAGCCCAATGTATAAAGGCCTAGGTTTGATTGCATCCATGCGAGCTGGATACCCCGTGATCTGCCAAGAATATTGGTGGTTTTGTAACTTTGCCACATTGAAATTTTGTTGAATGTTAATTACAAAATTTTGACAAATTTACTAAAGAAATATGTTGCAATTGTATTGCTTAGTTTACTGTATTTTTGCCTCTTTTTACTATTTGCATTGCTATAAATAAAAAGGAAAATTTGAATGCAAGGAAGAATTTTGTTTTAAAAATGATAAAGAACAAGAGCACTGATAAGAGATTAATTTTGGAGAAGGAGCACCTCAGAAAAATTAAATGATTTCTTTCACCCCTTGCCAATGGTGAAAGTCCTATTCACTTTTTATAGAGGCGAAGTGCAACACAAGTGGGGTTTCTCCCCAAGAATGTGAAAATTATGATTTAATTCAAGGAGAAAGTCAAAGGGAGGAAAGAAAAGAGTTTAGACCCAATTCAAGGGTGAAAATCTCTTTCACCCCTCTTAGAGGTGAAACATAATCCAAATGAGTAAAGTAGCTCAATAGAAAGAAAGGGTTGAAAGTTTCAAGTTAAATGGGAGGAGTAAAATGCTTTCGCCCCAATTGAGGGGCAAAAACCCTTTTCGCCCCTCTTTTGGGTAAAAGTCATTTTAAAGAACTGGCTACTTTAAAGTTAAAAATTGAAGGTGCTTTCACCGCAACATAGGGGTGAAACTCCATGGCGCCCATCTTTGGGGTGAAATGTAGAATAAAGAAAAGTGTTAGGTAGCACTACGTGGGATGAGCGCCAACTGAGTTGAAGAAGGTTTTCAAAGCGCTTTCACCCTAATTGAGGGGCGAAGGTCTTTGTCACCCCTCTTTGGGATGAAACATGAATTGAATAAGGTTATAAAATTAAAGTCGTGTGAGCCCGATGTGGATGCATCATAGCAAATTTAAGTAGTTATTTCACCCAAAGCAAGGGGTAAAACTCATTGTCGCCCCTCTTTGGGGCAAAAGGATATTTTGAATGTGTTTAAAGGTGAAAGATCTAAATGGAAACATGGGGCCCATTTCAAATATGACAAGGGCAAAAACAAAAGTAAAAGTGCTCAATGCAAATTCAGGGTTTAGAAAATTGAAGGTGCCCCTATTGATAGGCACCATATGGTTTTGCCTCTCTAGGAGGCGAATGGGGCTTGACGATTCAATTTTGGGAGAAAGCATTGTGCAGTGCAATACATCAAAATTAAAATAGTTAAAAGTGATGTTGCTTCTCAAAAGGGGTGAAATTCCCTATCGCATTTCTTTGAGGTGAAAGCAAAAAAGGTAATTAAAAAAAGTGACTAATGGGTGAAATTTTCGAATATGTCGAACCAAACTACATTGTCACCCGTTGCTGCTCTGAAAAGGTTGTTTCACCCTGCTCTTGGTCAAAACTAATTCTTTGACATTATTTTCTCAAGAGATTGCTTCTGAAGGCACAATTTTGTATATTTTTTGGGAAATACGTGAAGAAAATTAGAATTTAATTCTTGGAGAAATGCAAGCAATGCTTCCAGGATTTGCGCTTTAGTGTTGCAATATCAGAGGTAATTCTTGTTTATTTCCAACACAAAGCCCACCAAAATTCCTTATTTTTAGAGCAGATTTAATGCTCAGTGGATTTTCCTGGTCAAAGTGGATTTTTGAGGGGTAAAGGTGAAACAAATTCAATGACCAAGCCCCTAATTTCTAGGTGATTTTGTTGCTTCCCAATGCACCAACGTCCAAGACCCTTTCTAAGCATTTAATCATGTTGACTTCTCTGTGTGATTCTCCTACAAAAGTCAATCATGTTTTCCTTGCAAAATATCTTGACCAGAATATCACTAATGCCAAGGAGGAAATTCTTCTCACTGGTTTTTGATCTACTAGCATTTTATTTGTAAGCGCATTGAATGAAAGGGGCACAATTTGGCTTATGGTTCTTTGAGTGATTTTGCAATTTGATAATTTTCTATGTAATTTATGAAGGCTTTCATTTCCATTATTTTCTATGAGTAAATTCTACTTCTGAATTTAGTCTTTGCTAGTGAGGGAGTGAACACTAAAATGCTCTATGAGGTTATCTTTGTATAATTGCAAGAAGTTTCTATGCTTGTATTTCTGTTGCATGCTGCTAATTGCTTGGTGAAATTTTGGATATTAGTCTATCCCCATCCTATACTGTTGGCTTATAGTCATATTTCCCTATTTAGTTTTGGTTACCCTAAAATTTTAACCGAAGTAGATTAGTAAGGGAGCTAGAACTCTCTAGAGATTGGCTAGAAGGACATTTCTTTCGTCCGGCCTTTCAAAGTTGGTCGGGTCTAGGGTGAACAAGGCATAGACTTTGTAACTAGGTGGATTCATGACCAACACAACCTTACCCATATTTTTGAACACATCTACATCCAAAAATAATGTAACATCTCAATCACGATGGATTCAACCTCACAATCCATATCCTAAGGTAGAAAACATACAAAGGATGGTTCAAAAATTGAGCAATGATATGCTTTAATTGCAAAGGCAAGTTCCTCAAAACCCACCTAAAAATTATAATTATAATAGGAAATTTAAATTCCAAAGGACCAATCATCCATGGAATACCCACCCAAACAATGGAGGAGTCCTAAATCCTCTTAGCAACTAAAATTAGTCAAATAATAATTGAGGTGCTTCAATAAATTTGGTTGATATTGCTTTTCCAAGCTAGTGCAAGGTTCATTCCACTACTCAACATGGTGAAACTAACTATCTAGAGTTTAAAACAACTTTGGATGTTGTCCAAAAAGAAATGGAAATTATAGATTTAGTACCCACTAATGAGGATTGCAGAAATCAAGCCAATCAAAATGCAAGGACAACCCTAGTTTTAGAGACATGAACTCGTAGGAGTGGATGAAGAATCTAAATAATGCCTAGAAGAAGAGGTGCAAGCTTATTGATAGTTTCATAGAGGTAACAATTATATTCTTTAAATGAAAGAAAAAGAACCAATGACTTCTTCCACACCTCCTAACAAAACCTCTATTCCACCTGATGAGTAGACCAACAAAAGCCCAGTTCCACCTAAGAGTCTCATAGTACTTGCACAACCAAAATCTAATAAACCATTATATAGATAGAGAAAATCCTAGAAAAAAATGAGTTTGGATATAATATCATTTTATATAGATAGAGAAAATCCTAGAAAAAAATGAGTTTGGATATAATATCATTTAAGACCTTAAGAAAACTAAGGCAAATATTTATTTATTTGAGGTAGCTCAATTGACTGATATGAAATATTTATTGCTTAAAACTCTCTCTGTCCAAAATAAAAAGAGATAAAAAAGGCTATTGATTCTCAAGTGATGATATACAAAGAAAAATAGAATCTCCACATTTCCTTCTAATATTTAGAATTTTTATTCCATCCTTGAATAACAATTCCAAATATTTAGAATTGCTTTTTAAAACAATCAAAGTTGTTATTGAATAAAATATGTCCATTTTCCTAGAGGTTAAAGGGTATGACAAAAGAGTAGAAATAATGATTGTTGAATGGTGGAAGGTAAAATAATCCAAACCATGCGTAATTAACTCAACACAAAAAAGAATGAACACAAGATGGATGAAACCAAGACAAGGTTGGATAATACTCAACTTTAATGGGGCAGCCAAAGGAAATCCAAGAAGAGCAGGAGGGGGCAAAGTGATTAGAGATGATAAAGAATAAATTTTATGGGCATATGCAGAGGATTATGGAATTCAAACCAACCATGTGGCAGAATCCAAATATCTTTTTTAGGAGTTAAACAGTTATATGATAGAGGTTATAGAAAATTTATGGTCCAAGGGGACTCTCTAAGCATTATTAGAGATTCAAAATAAGGAGAAAAAAATTATAGGTTTATACTTAACACTATAAAGGACACTTCAAGGATCCTAAAATAGATGAGTTATGTTGCAGTTGATCATATCTATATAGAAGGTAATCATGCTACTGATGTTATGACAAATATGGGGGTGGATAGTAGTCAAACTAGAATTTGGGATGACAACTTTCCACTACCATTACAAAGAATAGATGCATTGGAGGCTGAAGGTCAGCCTATTAGAATGAATAATATTATTGAGCTAAAATAGAATGCTTAGTTTGAGTCAAGTTCATTTGGGCAGTATCTTTGTAATTCATTTTTTTGTTAGTGTATCTTTACCGTCATTCATTCCTAGGAGGAAAGGTGTGTGATTTTTTCTAGGACCTCTTTTTTTGGCCTGTGGTTTTTATTTTCCAATATGATCAGGCCTCTCTTATAAAAGGGTTAGAACCCCTTTCAAAACCCTGTTTTTCACCCAATATCCAAAAAAAAATTAGAATTGCTTAAAAAATTTTATATAATTATCTTATGGATTTAGGTGCTTCTAGAAATGTGATATTGTATGTTGTTAGACAAAAATTAGGATTGACACTTGCTTACTTAAATAATAATGTTGTTTAGTTGGATAATATGGAATTAGATGTGGTTGGGGTGCTAAATTGAGTCCACATAAAGTTGTCTACTAAACCCAGGATAAAATAATGTATCAACATCCAAGTCATGGATATCCTAGATGTATATCATATGTTTCTCAGTCGTGACTAGTCTAGAAAACTAAACGGTTATATAAAAAATATTTTTTTGCATGTGTGGCTTCCTTGGCGTGGCATAGTCATTCAAATTTAGATAAAAAGAGAGCCCAGGCTAGATGAATCATTACTGAATATAATAATGTCAATGATATTTTATACTCTAAACTAGATTTGGGTATATACATTGTGGTAGTGGAAACATGACCTAAAGAGAATAAGTTGATAGGAAGGACCCCATTAAGTAAATAAAAAGCAATTGAATACCAATTATGGACTCAAGTTTTATGGGTTAAAATATAATCATGGCAATGATGTTGAAATTGAACTAGTCAACCCTAGAGGCAAATCACATCTTGTTGCATATATATTGTAGTTTCCTTGCACCTGCAACACTACTAAGTATGAGTTACTAATTCATGGATGGAAATTTTTCATTAATAAGGGGGTAAAATTTGTATAGGTCATAGGAGATTATAACCAAGACCTATTTTATCTGTTGTCCTTATTTGATCTTTGATGATTGACTTTACCTTTTTGGTGCTATCTTCAAACCTGTAAAGCTTCTCCTTGTACTCTTTAGTTTCCTCTTTCAAGGAAGTCACTTTTTGTTCCAACTCTCTACACTCAATAACCTTAGACTCTAACTTATCCTTAAGTTTCTGTGTCTTAGCTATAGAGAAGTCAAGACTTTCTATAAGCTCATATCTCTCAATACAACATTCATCCAATTTATCATTGAGTCTAGCATTCTTTTTTCTTTCCTTTTTCAAAGCACTAAGAGCACTAACAAGTTCAGCTTCAAGATCTACTTCACCATCCTCTATAACTTCCTCTATTTGTTTACCTTTTGAAACATCAATGACTTTTTTAGATTTCTTATCACTAGAGGTGCTACCCTTTTCTAAAGCCATACAAAGATCTTCCTCACAATTTTCCAAAGCATCCTCATACATAGTATAACTAGAAATCAATCCATAATTTGTGCAATCATCCTCAAGATGTCCAAAATTTCCACATCTAAAACATTTCATAAGGACAAATCTATGTTTCTTTTCTTCTTCTTTTTCTATTAGGAACAACATCTCATTTCCAATATCACTTGAAGAACTTTCACTATCACTACTAGAACACTTACTTGCCTTGTCTAGGTAGAAACTTTTCTTGTGTTTGTGAGAGTACCTCTTTGCTTGATTGCTTTGCTCATATTTATTCTTCCTTTGATGCCTGTGGCTTTAAAAATCCTTGCTCTTATAATCCTGTTTATCTTCATCACTTTCATCCTTGGCAGCAGTACAGTTAGTAGCGTAATGACCAAACTTTCCACAATTGAAACACTTGACATATTTCATACCTTTGTGCTTTCTTGAGAACTTGCCCTTCTTGCTATAATATGCCTCTTCATCACTAGAAGACTCATCACGATCTTGAAGCTCTTTACCCTTGGATTTCTTGGTAGCCTTGAAAGTTGCCTCCTTCTTAACATCAATCTTCACTTGAGTTCTCAACTTAAATGCTGCAAGTATACTATGAAGCTCATCCTTTTTCAACTTATCCAAATCCTTAGCTTCCTCAATAGCAAAAATATTTTCACTAAATCTATTTGGAAGAGACCTCAAAATCTTATCACAAATATCATTTTCAGCAAGCTCAAGACTGAGTTCCTTCATAGAGTTAACAATCTCATCCATACGAAGCATATAGTCACTAATATTTTCTTCATAATTCATCTTGAGTTGTTCAAATATACCTTTGAAGTGTCTCAACTTGGCATTTCGTACATTTGCATCACCTGTATGAACCACCTTCAACTGTTTCCACATTTCACTAGTTGTCTTGCAGTGAATCACCTTGGTAAGATCTACCTTCTGTAAACCCTTTAGGATTTCATTCATTGCCTTTGAATTGCTATGATGTAGGAGCCTCTCTTCCTTAGTAGAAGGACCATGCTCAGGAATGGTATACTCATCCTCAATCACTTCCCAAACTTCATTTCCAAGAGCCATAAGATGAACCTTCATCCTAGCACTCCAAAGCCCAAAATCTGCCCCATCAAGAATAGGTGTTGCATTACCACTTGTAGATTCCATTGTGTTCTTTACAATATTTTCCTTCAAGCTGTTAAATTTTTCGAAGGAACCCGCTCTGATACTAATTGAAGAACACAAGATTATACTAAGAGGGGGGGGTGAACAGTATAAGACCTCTTTTTACTTTCTCTATTTAACTTCAACTTCATAAAGCAATGAACCAATAGCAATATCAAATTAATGCATAAAGAAACACACAATGAGACACCAATTTTAACGTGGTTCACCCAACATGGGCTACATCCACAAAACTTTTCTCTAAAAAGCTTTCTCAAAGTTCTTTGGGAATCCTTCCCAATTACAATGTTTATGAGCCTCATCCCAAAGGAGAAACCTTCCCCTACTCAAGTATTTATGAGCCTCTACCCAAAGGAGAATCCTTCCCCTCCTCACAAATTTATGAGCCTCTTGCCCAAAGGAGAATCCTTCCCCTCCTCACGAATTTATGAGCCTCTTGCCTAAAGGAGAATCCTTCCCCTCAGCTTTGGAAATGATACTTCAAAGGATCACCTGCATCTTATTCCACTAGCACGTGGAACTCCTTTCCACAGAAGACCTCTTGTCCTCAATGCTCAGCCTCAAGAGACCTCTGTCCTCACTGATCACCTCCATTGCAACTCATCAACCTATACTAAACACAGTCAGTCAGTACAACACAAGTCTTCCTCACTCTATCAGATCTATCCCAAGCTCAACTCATAAAGCTTGAACAAATCAATCTCTACTGTACACAAGCCTTCTCAAAGACTTGTCAAAACTATCCTCAGATTCTTCTCAAAGAACCACTTCAACTCTGTCCTCAAGTACTTTGCTAGGACCTATCCAAATCAGCTCATAAGTCCTCCCTAGAACTTGTCCAAATTAGCTCACAAGTCCTCACTAGAACCTGTCCAAATCAGCTCACAAGTCCTCACTAGAACCTATCCAAATCAGCTCACAAGTCTTCACTAGAACCTGTCCAAATCAGCTCACAAGTTCATCAAGAAAAACTTGCTTAGCATGAACCCACAAAGAGAATTGTTAGAGACCCAATGTGATTCATCAACCTCATAGAAGCATAAAGAGAATTGTTAGAGACTCAATATGTTCTATACTTAACTCCCAATCTCAATCTCAAATCTCATAGAAACATAAAAAGAATTGTTAGAGACTCAATATGTTCTATACTTAACTCCCAATATCAATCTCAACTCAATCTCAATCTCAAAAGAATAATATAGATGTAGTATGCTTTTCTCAAGAACATGAAACACAACCCAACAATTGCCAACCATGCAATATCTCATATAACAATGATACTCATGTTCTTTCCACAACCAATATCTTTTCTCAACCAATTAGGGCTTCAACAACAATGCTCATAGACAAGGTTTAACCAACATCATTCAACTCAACATTAACCTTGAAGCATTCAACCAATCACTACATGAAAAGGAAACTAGTAGACATCCTTTTCCCTCCAAAGATATTTGAACAAAACAACCACCAACATAAATCACCAATCCAAAGAATAACTTGCTCAAATCAATCTCAATGGAGTAAGCCCAAATCATGTATCAAGTAAAGCATTAACTTGATCAAAACAACCTCTATGGAAGCAACTCAACCTTCAATCTCAAAACAACCAACTAAGGGTTTCACCAACTCAAAGCAAGTAGCAAGACTTACTAACATAAACCCTAGTGCAAAAATGCTTCCTCTTCCTCAACCAGAATTATGCATTCACCCAAAAAACTCATCAATGATTTTAATGCATAAACAATCTTCAATATCCAAAAAATGGGATTTACACCAACAAGAATACCTAGTAGACAACCTTTTCTCTCCAAACTCAATTTCAGAAAATACACCATCAACAATATACGTGGAAGAAGTTGCCCATACCTTTGTTTGAGGAAGAAGAGAATAGTTCTTCAACCTGTTACCAACACAACCCTCAACTTTGCCACCAAGTTAGAGTTGGATCATAAAAGTAACCACAAAAATATTTATTCCATAAAACACCTTATGACTCAAATCCTTAGAAGTCAACTACCAAAAATATAATGCATACAAACAATATATCCTTTTACACCTTATTTCTCCAAATTAATTAAACCATGCTCAAGGAATAATAGCTTCTAAGCAAATCTCACTCAACAATCAAGCCAAAAATCTCAACCACACACTATCAACCTTATATCTCCAAAGAAGCATTTAACCTCAAAAATAATTTTAAATAAATCTGCCCAACCACTTCTTTAACAAAATGCAGATTTTATTTAAAAAACCTTACCAAAAAAAATGCTTCCGAAAATCGTAGGTCAACAGTGCCTCTGAAAAAATTAGAGCACAAAAACTCTTCTCACACTCCACGGCGGGATTCAAACGCTTGACCTCCCTTCAAGCGCCTTCACAGAACAGTCATTGCCACTAGGCCAATGGCGCTAGCTTGAAGGCTAGCAATAGTCTCCTTCTCCTTAACCCTTTGGCAGAGGATAAACGTGGCAAAAAAATGATAGCCATAGCTTTTACTTCCCAACCTTTGCGCAATTCCAATTTCTTTGACACATTTGCTTTGGACTATAGGTTATGGCTTATATAGCCAAACTTCCATGCTATGCACGACGTCGGCGGGAGGATAATTCGAACTTTTTGAATTAATATTATTTTTGCGCCTTCGAAACAACTTTAGGGTTTATGAAACCCTTTTGATTATTTAAAAAATAATCAAACATATTTTAGACCTTAGACCTTAGGTGGAGAACCCATTAAATTATTAAAATAATTTAATCACTTAAATAAAATAAATAATTAATTAAAAAACCTTAAAAAGGTTTTATTAATTAAGTTATTTAATTAATAAGTGTCTCTAGCCTTTGCATTAAGCTGAGTGGTTTTGAGAAAAACCCTTAACGCATCCACCTGGTTTTAATAAAAACCCTTAAAATTGCCATGGTTTTGATAAAAACCTTTTTATCTGCCACATGGAATCTCTCTAGAATCTTCTAGAAAATATTCTTTGGAATATTCATACTTTGAAGCCAATAAATCCTCTTGACATTAATGCCAGTTCCTTTTGACATCAATGACAACTCATAGACAGGAAGCTAGGATCTCAAACCCAAAATTGCCAACATCCCCAATAAGAGGTTAACCTGAGGCTGTCATAAACTTAACCTTGAGGTTAACCTTACAATAAAATAACAATAAATTACCCTTTAAATTTTATCCATAAATGTGGACTAATAAATCCTATTGAGGGTGAAATATGAAAGGGACCCATAAGCTTACATAAATATGGAATTCCCTGTTGGGACTTAAAATGGAATGAACAAGATGAGATATATTTTATTGATACAAATGGGTTACAATATATAGGCATAAGACTATATAAAACACATGACACTTGTCACGAGAAACTGACAAGTGTCAAGGTGAAGGCATAGTGCACTTTAATTCTAACATTCCCCCTTAAAGTGCACTATCCTAACTAAAGAAAAAAACAAGTCAACATTAGGTAACATTCCCCCTTAATGTTGACTTCTCTAAAAGCAACCTATCATCCTCTTTTATTGCTGATTTGGTCTAGGCTCATGCTCTTTGCTCTTGGATCTTCGACTGTGAATAATGCTAGATTCAGTGTGTATACATATCATTCTGTTGCCTTAGGGTCAGCCACTTCCATGGGTCTGTTGCCACTGGGTCAGTCGTCTAAGTGCCTTAGGGTCATCATGGGTGCCTCAGGGTCAGCCACTTCTGGGTTTTTTGCCTTTGCAAGTCATCCTCAGAGGATGTTGCCTCTTGTAGGTCACTGACTAGCCCCACCATAAATATCAAATCCCTCCTTATGGTGAACTCAATCTAGAAGGTGTCGGTCTCTGTCGAAAATGCACCTTAATACATAAGAGAAAAATGAGCCATGAAATACAATAAAATGAGCCATAGAAACCAAATATGGAGGAGAAGAAGAAAGAATAATAGAAGAGAATCTTCTGAAGTGTCTTCGTCTGTAGTCTTCAAAAGTAGATCCAAAAAAAATGGATAGAGTCTAGGGTGTCTATGTCTGTAGTCCCTAGAATAAGTGTCCTTATGGTAGTGACCTCATCTTACTGGTATGCATGGGTAACCATCCACTGCATCTGCCAAGTAGAAAGAGGTATTACTAGATACTAGGTTCACTTACAAGTGCCTTGGGAGTGTCGGGTACAACCAAGAGTGCACTCCAAGGTAGAAAAGTTTGAGACTTAAAAAACTCAATTGAAATAGCCTCAAAATTACAAATGGACACTACCAATGTGTCTGTCATGGAAAAACGTTTCCAACGACTATAAATACCCCTATATTCCACCATCAAAGGGGCCTTCATCATTTGGAAAAACCATCATGCCTATGTAAGGCAGGAAATTTTCATCGCACTGAGGCGGAATAAAAGTAGACAGTTTTAGTTTCCCTCATAGGGGAATTACAGGGGCCATTTAGGCCTTCCACATCATCTCTTCATTTGGAAAAGAACAAAAAAATGGTCTGATCATACAATTTAAAAAATTCTAAAGTGGTCCTTCACTTTTAAAAAAAATTCCCCTTACTTTTCAAGAAATAAGAAACCCCCTTCACTTTTTATGAAATAAATTAAGTGCCCCGTGCTTTAATTGTAAGTGGAGTAATCACAGAGGACGACCCCACAACGCTGCCATTACCTCCAAAGCACTGGCAAAAATAAGAAACAACACAGATTTGCGCAAAATTTTAGTAAATAGATACCAAGAACTCTACTAAATCAGCAGTTTTAATGAACTTGGAGTCATCTGGCCGTCACCGAAAGGGGGTCTGTTAGTTGCATCCTTAGTTTCCACAGCAAATATCTAAATGGGTGAGGAGGCAAACACATGGCGGCTGAATTCTTCCCACTCCTCATTCTCCATCTCCTCGATACTCCGATCAAACTTAGCATCGTGATTTTCCTACGTATTTGTTGCAACAAGTGCTGCATTTCCTCCATAGAAGTGACCAGTAAAAAGCCTAAACGAGAATGGCGATGATGTATTGAAGCTTCAAATACGCCAGGTTGGCAGCTGGGCACATTCGCAAACTACTGGAGAACGAAATAAACCTGAAATCATTGTCGTCTATTGTTGTCTTCGGCGTTGCCTCGAAACTCTTCGACAAAAACTCGAAAGGTCGGTCCCATAGATCCGAGTTGTGTGCGAGCCCCTCGATGTTCATGAACATGGCAAACTTTACCAAAATCTTGATTCGACGAGCTCCATGGCCTCCTTGTTGTAGTGCGGGTCCGTCAGCGGCCCCGACGAATGCAGATAGAGCACCTCCTTCACAACAAGTTGCAGGAATGGAATCCTGTTGGGACTTAAAATGGAATGAACAAGATGAGATATATTTTATTGATACAAATGGGTTACAATATATAGGCATAAGCCTATATGAAACACATGACACTTGTCAATAGAAACTGACAAGTGTCAAGGTGAAGGTATAGTGCACTTTAATTCTAACATTCCCATAGGATTACATAATCACATATCCATAGGTAATATAAATTGTGCTTATAAGTACCTCATCATGCATTTGACCTTGGTCTAAAGAAGATTAGATTACACATATTTCAATAGGGGATTGAATTAAAATTGCTCCATGAATTTTCTTCCAAAAGTTTTTTTCCTCCTTATCTTCTCTAGTTTAAAAATTAGGGATAAAATAATGGGTGGTGAACCATGGTTTAAGGGAAGAAATACCCTATATTTAATACCATGGAGTGAATTTTTTTTGTGGAGACAAAAACTATTAAAATGATTCTAGCACGGGTTAGACTTTAGTATATCTACCTATGGACTCATATTTCAACAATTGGTATAAAATCACTTCTATTTTAAAACCTTTTTAGTATATCCACCTATGGATTCATGTTTCAATAATTAGAAGGAAATGACTTCTCTTTTTCAACCTTTAGATTCAAGATGGCTTAGCACTAATCTAACTAAAATAAAAATAATCTAATTTATAAAAGTAAATCTGAGAGAAAAAGGGATGTGATAAAATAAATCAAATGTAATAAAATAAGTACAACCATGAACTTAGCAAGATTAATGTCAATCAATCAACACATTTGGAGGGAATCAAATAAAATTAGTGTGATCCAATATGTAAATAATTGACCATACTAGAAGAAAAGATGAATAGAAAGAGATAGGATAGTAGCACAAACATTATCCATTGATAAATCAAAAGATCAAGTGACACAATCAATCCATAAGTATCATGCATAGTCTTTCTATTATTGGCCAAATCAGTTCATAAGTATAATTGAATCTTACTAAGTGTAGTTCTGATTATCACAAGTGGTCAAAATATATATAATTGGATCCTCTAATACTTTACATAGCTATCTATCTATTTATCTATCATATATATATATATATATACAAACTTTCACCTAAGAGGAGTTTTAAGCAAAACATTTTTATTTCTAGTAAATCCTCTAGTTTAGTGGCATCTAGAAAAAATTATATCTCACTAGATCTATTATGGAGTGATTTTCTCTTTAAAATTCAGCAAATTGTCCATTTGAAAGGATTGCACTTTAAACACTTAGACAAAAGTTTAAAATTCTACCTAAATTTTGTTGAAATTGTAATCTAGTTCTTGTCCAAGGCTAGCATTTTATGATGTAATTTTGTATAGGCCTAAAGGCATTCCTTGTACAATGTATTGAATTTATTGTAATATTTTAATATATAAGCCCTATGGGTTATGGTTAAACCCATCTTATAAAATTGTAATTAACCTTAAAACCTTTTTTGTTATGTTAGTTTAAGGTTAAGATCATTTATGTATCTGGGGTTTTGGTATTTGTATAAATATCCCCCCCCACCACCTCCACTCAATCATTGCATTATTAGAGTTTTATAATTCAAAGGATAATATATTTATTATTTTCAGAAATTATAGATTAGTGCACCAACATGTAGAAAATTGAAGTATTTGAGGATGACATGCATATAGTTGATTTTATCACTAACTCTGGTATATTTGAAGCACAAATCATAGGTGAAGAAAATAGAAACTATGCAGAGTTGGGAAAAGAAGGTGAATTATATTTGAAAACAAATATCATTTCCAAAGGCATAGTTTATTTGAAATACCTATTTGATATGGATTATTGTACTTTCAAATAGCAGGCCATTTCATACAAAAATGAGTCATATGAAGCATGCAATCTAGGATATTTTAAAAATCCTTAATATGTCTTCTTGGGAAAAACTTACACTGATGAGGAGACGAAGGGAACAATTCAGGCCCTGAAGGATTATAGGGATGTTATAGCATGGAGCTATGAATATCTGAAAATTTATGACACATCCATTATTACCCATACCATTCCCTTGAAGCTTAGAATGAAGCCCTTTCGACAAAGATAGAGACTAGTGAATCCACTGTTGGAGCCTCTCATTCTCAAAGAAGTAAAAATAATGTTGGAAGGTCATATCATATTCTCTATAAGATATTCTACCTAGGTCATAAATCCGATGCCAGTTCATAATGAAGAAATACACCTATGTCTAGATTTCAAAAAATTTAATAGAGCATCAAAGAAGGATAACTATCCCCTCCCTTTCTTGGATGAAGTAATGCAAACAATGAATGAATCTCATATGATATCCTTCCTAGATGGTTACTATGAGTACAATCAAATTATGGTAGATCCCAAGGACTAGATAAAAACTATATTTACTACAAAATAGAGAATATTTGCATATAGGAGGATGTCATTTGGCTCGATCAATGCAAGCTAAAATTTACAAAGAGCTATGGACATATCCTTCAAGGCCTTCATTAGAAAATGCATATAAATTTATATGGATGGTCTCACTATCTTTTCTAATAAATGTGGAGACCATGTAGAAGACTTGAGAAGAATACTACAATAGGTAGAGAATATAGAATTTTACTAAACCCAAATAAGTGTATTTTTGGAGTTTTAGAAGGGAAACCCTTGGGTCATGCTATTTCAAAAGCTAGCATTTTATTTAACCTAGATACAATTGAGGCAATTCAAAAAATTTCCCTCCTTGAAATCAAAAAGAGGTTGAAGTCTTTCTTTGGCAAAATCAATTTTGAAAGAAAATTTATTTTTGGTTTTGCAAACATAGTTTAGCCTTTGAATTTTATGCTCAATAAGGATGTCAATATTACATGGACTAGGGAAGCACAAGTTTCCTTCCAAGAAATTAAAAGGGCAATCACTAATTCTCTAGTATTACTCAGTCCATATTATATGCAACCTTTCTACATTTACTCATTTACATTTGAGTATTTGACTACAAGTTTTTTAACTCATAGGAAGGAGGTCGGTGATGAGAGACCAGTAGCTTTCATAATCTCACCACCGAAATATGCTCAACTTATATAGTCAATAATTGATAAACACACCTTTACTCTAATTAAAACTATGAAAAAAAATTGACACTATATCCTATAGAGCAAAGTATTTGCAACAGTACTAGAGTCGACTGTGAAAACAATACTGATGCAGAATGAGTCAAGAGAATGTAGAGACAAGTGGGTGCCTATATTTCAACAGTTTGAAATAGAAATCCAACCTATGAGAATTGTTATAGGACAAGGGCTGAGTAAAATATTGACCAAATTTGACTTTCATATCTCATGCCAACATTATTCTATGAAAAAAATCATTAATGATAGGTGGTATTGGGACATTGTTCATTATTTACTAAAAAGGGTATGTCCCAACCACTTCAATACCACCCAAAGGAGAGCATTGCATCTTAAAAGCATAGGCTTCATGATAAAATCAAGTATTTTATATTGAAGAAACCATGAGGGGATCTATTGAGATGATTGAACAAACAAAAAGCTACAAAAGTCCTTAGAGATTTTCATGGTAATAATGGAATAGGACATGGCTCATGGAATGTCATAGCACACTAGATATTTAGAGTTGGTTACTATTGGTTCCACATCTTTAAATATGCACATGCACACACTCAATCATGTCATGTTTACCATATTGTAGCTCACCAAGAGAGGAATTCCTCCATGCTATTGCAACCAGTTACTAAAGCCCATCCATTTGTGTAATGGGGGGTGGAATTTATTGATGTCATCAATCCTAACTCATTAGCTAACCACAAATTCATCCTGACTACCACTAATTACTGCACCCACTAGATAAAAGCTCAAGCATACAAAAACTACATAATAGAGATTATGATTCAATTCCTCATAGATAACATCATGGTTACGTTTGGGATGTCATATGCTCTAGTATGTGACAATGACCCTACTTTTTCTTCCTTGTAATTTATTAAATGGGATTATGATAATAAGGTAATTCTAAAATTTTCTTCTAATTACTATCCTCAAGGTAATGGAGTAGTAGAATCAACTAGCAAAACCCTTCTATAAATAATTATGAAAAATTTGGACAAAAATCCCTTGGACTGGCATAATAAAATGAAGTATGCATTGTGGTCAAACAAGATAAGGATTAAGTCTTCATTAGGCACATCCCTTTATCATTTGGTTTATGGTTAGAATCCCATCTTTCCCACCAACTTCAATATCCCTACCATACAATTCATGAAAAACCGCTTGGAGATAGATGACAAGGTTGAAGCTAGATCATTTAATTTAATGAGGTTGGATGAAAAAGGGAAGATGCACTCCAACATTTTAGTAAGAATTAGGGCATGATAAAATGATGGTTTAATAAGAGGTTCAAAATAAAGGCTTTTAGGATTTTAAATATGGTGCTAATATAAGATAAGGCCCATGAAAAAAATATGACCATGGAAAATTTGAGGCCCTTTGGCTAGGTCCATTTTAAACCGAATTGAACCAAACCAAAGAGGAAAGGGGGCTAAGAATACGACTAGCCGAGGCAAGCCAAGCCAAACTAAACCGAAAAAAATCAAAGGGAAAATGGAGCAGAAAGAAAACCTCCATCAAAAATCGAATACTGAAGAAGGAGCAAAGGGGAAGATCTGAAGATTTCCCAACCAGGGAAGGGCTAGAAAAGAGCCTCGAAAACCCTTCCAAACTCCAGGAAAAAAAATCCCTATTCCAATAGGCTCCAAACCAACCAGAAGAAAAAAATGGCAGAAGAACGCCAAAAGACTGGATAATTTCTTTGAACAAGACCAATCTTGAAATTCCATTCACTTCCTCGTGCTCCAGATCCTCAACTCCTCCCATGGCTCCTTTAACCCTTAACCTCGAAATGTTTAAATTCATTATTTTTCTTTTTAAGTATCTATTAATTGTAATAATAACATTGCTTTTAAATTTTATACAACCTAATTGACTCTACAATGTTACTTTATTACTTATATATAACATCTTAAAAAATTTATGAATAACTATATAAATTAATTTTACTCTTTCTTTATTAATTGTAATAATAACATTTCTTTTAAATTTCATACCTACCACTCGCTATGATTTTATTTAATTATTTTCAAAAAATAGTTAGTGGTGTGGTATGTTTGCCCAATCGAATAACTATTTAAAGTGTGCTTATCTTTTTTTAATTATTATATTTTATTTAATAAAATTATTTTCAACAAAAACACTAACACTAATATCATAATTGTTTACATTTTTTTATTATTTGTGGAAAACATCCCAAAAGGGATGCCACTTTCGAGTAAGACCCAAGGAGGCAGGGGTATCCATTCTACCAAAAACGCCCAGGACTCGGACCTGGCCTACCACCTTTGACATACTCAAGGAGCAAAAAAACACACAAAACCAATTTAAAAATAAGTAAATAACAACAAAAATAATAAAATAAAATAAAAAAACATGCTCCTTGAGTGTGTCAAAAACAAAAGCACAACCAAACACGCACAATAATATAAAAGAAACCACAACACAAACCACATAGAAAAACACAAGAACCACATAACAAAACACAAACAAGACAAAAACAACAGAACACTACAAAGACATAACCCAAAAAAACATGAAAAATAAACACAACCAAAACCTAAAAAATAAAAAAAAATTAAAATAAAAAACAACCAACAATAGACAATAAACAAAAAAAAAAAACATAGAAAACACTCACACATAAAAACACGAAATAACACAAACAAAGAGAAACCCAAGAACAAAAATGAAAAAAACACAAGAACAATAACAAAAAACATTAAAAAAAAAAAACACAAAACAACAAAAACACATGAACAAAAAAAAACAACACAAAGAACACAAAAACAAAACAAAACAAAATAACCCACCCACCTTAAAAAACAAAAAAAAAAAAACAAAAAAAAAAAAAAAATGAACATAACAATGACCTATCTAGACCAGAAGACTATTAAGGCAAGAATCAATAGAGGAAACAAAATAAAGAATAGAATGAGCTAGGGAACTAAAAAAAACTGAATGAACCAAAGAGAAGCAAAAAAAAAAGCAAGAAGAAACTAGGTACCTTCGAACTGGAGCCATCCAAAGAAATGATAGAAAGAAGAGCTTCCCTAATTTGAGAAGCCCACCATATAGGAGGGTGGCCATAACAAGTAAGATCACCTTTGTCTAAAGCCCAATTAGCTAAAGTATCAACACTCTTGTTTTGATCTATGACCACATGATTGTAATCAAATTTCAAAAATCCCATCTGGATTAATTGAATCTTCTCAATAATTCCTTTTATTCTCCAATCTACCTTATGATTCTTAGAAGGAGTCTTCAAGAGATTAATCATAAGTTGAGAGTTAGACTAAACTAACACCTTTTCCCATACAACCTTAGTAGACTCCTGAAGGCCTCTGAGGATACCATACCCTTCAGCAAGGTTATTGGAAAGAATACCCAAATTCTCAACAAAAATAAAAACCAGGAATCCATCTAAAAGTCTACCAATTCCTCCCACACTAGCTTTTCCAGGGTTCCCTCTAGAGGCTCCATCAGTATTGAATTTTCCAAAATCCTTAGGAGGAGGTTGCCAATTTCTAGTCCTATCCATATTACTAATACTCACATTCCATTTAAGTTGGTTTCCCTTAGAATATTTAATCTTCAATATTTGCATCACTTGATCCCATATTTGGTGGGAGTTTTGGGGGTGATTAAGGAGTTGATGGACTGATTCAACTAAGTTGGCTATGGTCTTTTGCCAAATATAGTGAATATCCTTCCTTTCTTGATTAAAAATTTGGTTGTTCCTTTCATTCCAAATATTCCAAAGAAGAATGGTAGAACCCATCCAAACTAACTGCCTAATAAAATGATCAACACCCTCTTGATTAGGCCAATCCCTCCAAAGTTGTTCAAAAGTAAAAAAATTGGACCATTGTAAGCCAAGTAAAGTGGCCATTCTCCTCCATAGCTCGGAGGCTAAAGTACACTCAATAAAAATATGGTTGAGATTTTCTACATTCTCTTCACACATTTCACATCTAAAAGGGCCATGAAAACCACGCTTCATAAGTTGCTCACTAGTAAGCACCCTACGATGCAATAAAAGCCAATTAAAGAACCTCACCTTAGGCAAAATATTTTGAGCCCACAATCGAGAAAATATGTCAGAAGAATGGTTGGGATTATTATGGCATAAGGTCAAATAACCTTGAGCAACTAAATACTCACCCTTAGTAGTGTTGTTCCATCAAAAACAATCTTTTTCATGGGACCAAGAGAGGGATCTCATATGAAGGATGCCTTGGATATCTTGTCTTTGCCTTTCTAGGATTTGAATAGGCCAGTCCTCAATAGGGATCCAATATCTACCAAGCTTTGAATTACCAGTATGGTACCGACAGTAATTAGCCACCTTTATCCAATTAGCTCGGTGAAGCTCCTCCATCCAAGGCCTCCAATCGGGAAACTAAATTATCAAAGGCTTGTGACCATCCCAAGAATATGTCCAAAAATTTACCTATTGACCATTATGAATGATCCAAAATAATTTTTTCTTTATCAAATCCTCACCAGTCTTAAGAACTGCTAAAATGGGAGAACCTTTGGTAGGAAGTTGATAGCGAACAAGGTCTTCAGGAATTTTGTTCTCAGCATATTTAGCACGAAGATTATTGGACCAAAGAGCATTGGGGTTATGCAACATCCTCCAATATAATTTAGTAGCTAAAGCTTTGTTGTTATTAATAGAAGACCAGAATCCTAACCCCCCTTCACTCTTAGGAATACATAAAGTATCCCATTTCACCAAGGCCCATTTTCTTTTCTCCTTAGTACCACTCCAAAGGAAACGATGACTAATTTGATCCAATTCTCAAAGAAAAGCCTTTGGCATATTCAAAATGAAAGAAACATAAATAGGAATAGTTTGAAGGACTTATTTTACCAAGGTTATTATACCCCCAGAAGAAGGCTACTTGTTGGTCCACTTTCCAATTTTCTTCTTGACTTTGTCCAACAACCAATTCCAATCTTTGTTTTTCTTCCTTTGAATATTTATGGGAATACCTAAATAAGTGATTGGAAGAGAGGTCTTCTTATATCTTAATTTATGCAAGACCATGGATTCCTGTCTAGTAGAGCAGTGAAAGAAAATAACTTTAGATTTGTCTTCATTGATCAACCGCCCGATAGTCTTAGAAAAATAGCTAATGATTTGCTTAATATTAGAAGCTTCCTTAACTATAGCTTTACCTAAAAGAGTAGAGTCATCCACAAATTGAAGATGAGAGATAGGTCTAGCTCCATGAGCAATGGTAACTCCCTCAAGGGTTTTTTTTTCCCTCTTTTTGGTTATAGTCCTACCCAAGCATTCAACAAGAATGATGAATAAATAAGGGGATAGCGGGTCACCTTGCCTAATACCTCTAGAAGCTAGGAATGATTGAGAAGGCCTACCATTGATAAGAACTAAGTAGGAAACTGAAGAGATACATCCCATAATCCAATCCATCCAATCCTTAGAGAAACCAAATTGCCTCAAAACTTTGATAAGGAAGTGCCAATCCACTCTATCATAAGCTTTGGATAAGTCTAACCGAATGAATATGGAAGGAGAATTTTGCATATCCATGGAATGGATGGCTTCCTGAGTAAGAACTATCTCATCTACTATTTGATGTCCTTCCACATAACCCCCTTGCTCTAGGGAAATATTCATATGCAAAAGAGGCTTCAACCTTTCTACCATGATTTTAGTAATGATTTTGAGAAGAACATTACATAAAGCAATAGGTCTAAAAGCTGAGATATGATCAACCTATTGAGATTTTGGAACAAGAGTAATATAAGTTTTATTGATAACCTTCAAAATTTCTTTGGCTTTCCTGTCTTCTTCCACCACCTCTAATAAATCAACGTGAAGGATATCCCATAACTCTTGGTAGAAATCAATGGAAAAACCATCAGGACCTGGGGTTTTCTCTTTTTGCATTTTAAAAACTACTTGTTGAAGCTCATTGATAGTAATAGGAGCAGTCAAAATAGATTTCTCCTTAGAAGTGATAAGAGAAGGGATTGCTTGAAGAATATTTTGTTGTGAAGCTGAGTCAAGAGGAGTAGCAACAAAAAAATTGGAAAAGTAATCAACAACAATAGAGTTCATGCCATCCCAAGTATAAAAAACATCTCCAGAATCTGATTTTAAGGAAGAAATAAAGTTGTGAGATCTTCGAGCTAGAAGATATTTGTGGAAGAAATTTGTGTTTCGATCTCCTTCTTTGAGCCCTTGAATTCTAGATTTTTGCTTCCATAAGATTTCTTCTCTTTTTTCCCATTCCTCTAACTGAGTTGTGAATTTAACTTCATCTGCACTTCTCTTCTCTGTGAGGCCATCTAAACGGATTTTCTTATTCAAATTTTCAAGATGAGCAATAACTTCATGTTTTTTTTATGAACATCGCCAAACTCTTTCCAGTTCCAAGTCTTGATTTTGGATTTAATGTATTGCAGTATTTTGGTAAAACATAACATCTTAGTCCCATGCCTAGGTTTACCTTCCTTCCACCATTGTTGCACAGGAGGACTGAAGGAAATGTCTCTAAGCCACATTAATTGAAAACAAAAAAGAATGTATCCTCCCGAATGAGTTTCAGGGTACTGCCCCCGATCGCACATCGGACACAGAGTTCAGCATCTCAGTCTACAAATGAAGAGAGACAAAAGAATCAAGCAAGGCAGGCAACATAAAAGAAAGTCAATAGGATGTTTATCAACTCCTATGTATCCTTTAGAACGAGTTTCAGGACACTGTCCTCGATCACACACTGGACGAAGAGTTTAGCATCCAACATACAAAAAAGGAGAGATAGGAGAATCAAGCACAGAAGGCAGCATAAAAGAGAAGAATTGAGCTTAAAGTCTCTTAGTATTAATCACAGGACATCAAGTTACAACAGCTTTCTAGCAGATAGTTCCCCCCTTTTTCCATTACAATGCCTGGGTTTTTATAGAGGACCCGGGCCTCTGAATCATAATTACATAGCAAAGAAGAGTATGCCCTCGAGCTCCGAGAATTCGGCCTTCCTCGGCTCTCGTGACTGAGCTTTCAAATATGTTATCAAAACTAGAAACTGTGATCGGGTCAACCATGGAAAGGTGCATTGATGAGCCGTCTGAATGTCCTTGGTCTCCGAGTGTAGTGCTCGAGTGGCCGCCATGCTCGTCGGGTTCTCCATCATGGCTTGATACTTTTCTTATGATTGCCAAAAATGAGTAGCGGGCTTGCTGGGCATGAAAAATTGCATTTATGAGGCACTTGATCGCCTCGAGAAGATACTTGGCTTGGAACATGTGCCCGTGAAGCGCTTCGCTAGATCTTCATTCACAACTTCTCTTTGCAATGGTTTTGGGCTGAAGCAAAAACTCTTCCTTAAATTATACTTCACACAATTGAGATTCGCAAAACTGCTTCGAGGAAGGTTTGTTCTGAAGCATATCTGCTTCGCAAAATGGTCTTCTTCGTCCTTGCTGCTTCGCTGACAAAACTGCTTCACTGATGCCTTGGAGAAATGCTTCGTTGATTTTTTGGCCAAAGTGATTGATGGAAATACTTTGGGTGCGAAGCAGTTTTCTTGCCTTTTCTTTTGAATTTTGGTTTGGCATATCGCTTCACAGAAATATTTCCCAAAGTAGCTTCTGAAAAAGCTTTGGGCCTGAAGTAGATTTCTTGCCTTTTCTTTTCGTCAAAATTGTTCTTTCAAACACTGCCTTTGTATTCTACTTCGGTGATACTACTTTGCAAAAACTACACCCGAAG
Organism: Wollemia nobilis; assembly: GCA_028583015.1. Taxonomy (NCBI): domain Eukaryota; kingdom Viridiplantae; phylum Streptophyta; class Pinopsida; order Araucariales; family Araucariaceae; genus Wollemia; species Wollemia nobilis. Next base: position 2,420,292 of record JAQPPZ010000861.1, on the reverse strand, counting down.
CGGTGTTGAAAATGCTTCAGGTGCGAAGCTCTCTTTCCTTCTGAACGCCGCTTTGCTCAACTTTCGCTCGAAGTAGCTGCTAGAAGCGCTTCGGGCCCGAAGTCATTTCATTCTCCTTTTCTTGTGTTTTACTTCGGTGAAAACTACTTCACAAAAATTTTACCCGAAGTAGTGTGGCAAATGCTTCGGGTGCGAAGTTGTTTTATTTTACTTTGACGAAGCTCTTTTTTCTAACTTGTCTGGCAGCAAAGTTCTTCCCTTTCTACTTTATGTACAAATGGGTGGCATTGAAAGCCAAAATTGCTGCAACTTTTCAAAATAAAATTAACAAAGTAAAAAAACTTTACACAACACTATACAAAACTTGTTTCTTTTCTACCCCTTGAGAAATGTGACAAAATTGTCAACATTCTTGGTGGCTCGCGAGGCAATGAGCTCGTCTTGGTGGAAGGACCCTTTAAATTTGATCTATTGGGCCAGAGTCTTTTCCCGATCTATCTCCTCATTTTTTCGCACCTTCTTCTTCTTTCGGGAGCACATCAGTAGTTGGTTCTCCTTCTTCTTCTACTTCTTCTTCCTCCTCTGCTCCTTCGTCTGTTGGTGTGGCCTCCTGTTGTGGAGATGGGATAATGCGATCGCAGATTTTCTTTATAGTTCAGTGAACATGAGCCTAGACCCCTTTCTGAAATATTTCTTGATCTTCGAGCGCCTTGACTAGAACATGGAATCGGTAAATCTGCCCTATGTCGGTGTGTTTGATCCTCACACCTAGGTCATTTAGGCAAGTCACGATTTTATAGTGTCTCAGGATGAAGTCTGTGATTTGTCCCTCCGTGATCGGTTCTTCCCACTCATCAATTTCGGAGACGTCATTTTCAAAAAGGAGCCATGCCGGCTTTAGTTCTTCCCTGGTGAGAAGGTTTCCATCATCATCTGTGAAACTCGAGAAACCCAAAGAAGAGAGGTCTTCAAAATGACTCATTGATGTGCGCTGCTCCTGCTCAAATATATCAAGGAGGTCTTTCACCTTTTGCACTTTCTTCACCTTGGAGAAGAAAGAGCGAACAGTGGCTTGGGCAATAGACCAATCCCTAGCCGTTCGAATCATAGCAGTGACCTGTAGGTCTTGATATCTGATGCTTTGGACCTCAAAGGCGAGCTTGAGTCGCTTATTAATTTTTTGAATCACCTCATCTACCATTGGTCCCTTCTTAGCGATGGCATGCTGAGCTTCAGTGACATAAATTAAAATTGACAGGACACTGGTGGCCCGAGATCTAAAACCCTTGAGTAGGTGAGAGCGGATTTCCTTGATCCTAACTTTGTCGAACAGCTCCAGATTTGCCTTTTGGTATAATTGCTGCTGGGACTGCAAGATCTTGCTCTCGAGCTCTGCTCATTTTTGGCCTGTTTTTGTGCTTGTTGTTCAGCTGAAGTCTGCAATTGTAGAACTTACAGTTTGAGGGCATGTGTTTCCTTTTTTAGAAATTTGCCCTTCTTCTACGACTCCTCCAGCTTAGAGATAATCTTACCTAGCTCTTCCTCCAACTTGATATTGGTGTTTTCTGCCTCAAACCTGCGCTGGTTGGCAATTTTTGCATGTGCTCTGAAAGTTTCGACCCTGACATGCATGGATTCAGATTTGCCATTTATATTTAAATGCTCCAGGTCTTTGGTTTTCTCCTGGTAGTCGTAATTGGCTAGAGTCATTTCATCCAGAAGCTTCTGGACCTTAGGGGCATTTCTCATCTTATGCAACTTTCCGCCCTTCAGGTCGAAAACTGCACATTTTTCAACTTGAGCCAGAGATTTTCCTCTTTTCTTTCTCGCCTCCTTTAACATCTTCTCTGTATGCTACCGAGCTAAGAGTAGCTTTTTGGCTAGGGGGCACTCCTTTATTGCAGATAGGTCTGTTTCAGAGAAAGCCGAATATCCGGCCAAAGGTGTAAACAAATATAAAGAACTAATAGGGGCAGGTTTGCCCGATGACTCGAGGACGAGTGTAGCAGGGGCTTTGGTGAGTGGGACTATGCTTTGATCTATGGGAGAGTGGGCTATGGGGCTTGGTGTGGGTGAAGTTGTTTCAACGGGCTTATCCTATTCAGACGACTCGAGATGAGTGGGGCTATGCAGGATTGGGCTGGCGATGGGTAGTTTCTGAGTGGGGGATTGACTCTATGGGGAAAGGAAAGACTGATGAGGGCTTCCACTTAGGATTGTTGTGGATGTGTCAGAGACCGAAGTGAAAGGAAGAGAGTGTGTACCTGCGTTCCCTCCTGGCAAAGCGATTGTGGTCACTTCTTGCATGGCCGACTCTTGTCCCTCTTGGGATTCATCACCCCTGACCTCTACAACTTCTGCTCCAGAGTTCTTCTCTTGTTGGAGGAGCTCCTCCACATCGATGATATCTATTTTGAGGATCGTTTTAGCACTTGGTGCCCCTTCATCTCCAATGTTTGCCTCAACCGGGCCTGATGTAGGGGACCCAATAGGAGTACCTAAAAGTTTCGTGCGAGGGCGCTTTGGGTGGCTCGGAGGTACTTGAATCTGCTCCTGCATTTTCCTTTTCTTCCTCTCTAATGGTTTTTCTGCTTCTTCGATGCTCGCTTCCTTATCTTCCTTCGAAGCATCCTTAGCGCTTCTTGGGATTTTGCCCGATCCTGGGGTAGCTGGGGGAATAAAATCTACAAAGGATATCGACTTCCAAGTTTTGACATTGGAGTCATAAAGAATTGTGAAGTCTTTATCCGATGCTAAGAGTCCATAGGAGTTTGTCTTTTGATGGTGGACTCTCATTGTCCACCATTCCCAAAGCTTTTCCTCACTCCAGTCTTTTACCTCTTCCTTCAAATCGTCCCTTGAATTTTTCCAAAATGTGGAGCCTAGAGTCAGGAGGGGATGCTGATCAGGGTCGTACTTGACCTCTATAGGATAGAAATCATGCCATGGAGGCAATGTCCTAATCCTCTCTAAATGCCACTCCAGATCTTTTCCATTGAGTTTGTTCCTTTGTTCCACAACTTCGGGGTGAGGGCAGATGTGGAAGCTCTTGAATTTTAAATGATCCTTCATCATGCCCAAAGGATCGTAGAGCCACTGCTGAGGAATCTGGAGTAGGCCAAAGTAGGCAAGATTTTCTTCCAGGAATGTGCCCTATTTTAGGGCAAAGACTTCGATTACCCCCATCCTGAAGGAGAAATCACAGGTATGTGCCCACTTACGACCATGACCATATATTGCATTTGTAGAGTTGCTCTGTCGAGCAACCTCCAATATGAACTGATATTATGATGGGTAGACTGGTAACATGAAGGGCTTCCCAATGAAGTCGAATATGCGAATTACCAGTCCCTATTTCAATTGGAAGACATCTTCCTTTTTTCCCAGCACCACTTTATCTCGCAAACTGAGTGGTACCCGTGGAGAAGACCCTTTCAACAAATGCATGGCGGGTCCCAAAAATTGTTGATTAAAAGAATAATAAGACTCCTCATTCAATAAAAGGGGAGTCCATTGGTACACTGGCAGAGGATTTCCATCCTTGCCGCTTGGGGAGATGGCGATGTGGGGAAAATGCTTATGAACTTGGTAGAAGAATAGCCAGACAAGAAAGGAACAGGGTGAGAAGTACTGGCCTGCTGCTAAATTCTTCATGCTAGCGAGCCTTGTATGTAGGGTTCGGGCCACCCATTCTGCCCAGTCAAAGAAAATTGGGTTGGTGTTTGGCCTTGAAGCGTCAGGGGCATAAAAATCCCCTCTTGAAATGCATTTAGCCAGAGACACCTGCCAGGGCTGTACTGAAGTATCCTTTGACAAGCCCGCCACCCATGCAATGATAGAAAAAATATCTATGTTTTTGAAGGCCTCCAAGGGTAAGGGCATCTAGGGCAGCTTGTTTGAAGGCAGCCCGCTCTTGAGATTCTCTCATAGGAACTTCAATATCTAGCTGTTGGAGTTGAATCTCTCCATTTGTTTGTTTAGGAGGACATTGAAAACAGAATAGCCCTTGGGAGGGCCTTGCTATGATGCGAAGCCGGCTTGCACATCTTCCTTCAATATGGAAAATAGTTTATGTCCCGAAGCATCTAACACCTGCCTCGTAGCAGGTTGGTAATTCTGTGCAATGGCATAGACCAGATCGGGACAATGGTGAGCAGGTGGGGTTAGAAACCAGTAGATCTGGGAGTAATATGCAGTGGCTCTCTTGTTTTCTGGTGTGAGCCTACTTGTCATGAATTCTATGGTGTGCCGAAGATCAGATACACCCTTCGAGAGCTGCGTGTCTCGAATTCTCTCCCACCCATCAATTGGTGGATCCACAAGCTGTTCTTCTTCTGAGTCGTCCCCCTCTTCCATTGGCTATTTTTTGGGTCGAAGGGGAGGATTTAGCTTCTTCGAGGTACGCTTTTTCTCCTCTTTCCCCCTTTTTGTCTTTTTGAGGCTTGTAACTTCAGGCTCTTTCGCCTTCTCCTTAGAGTTTTTCTTTCCCATGTTATGGATAGCAACAGAGTTCTTGATGCAGAGGGCTTAAATGCAAATGGCCAGATGCGAAGGATGGGAGAGTTACAAAATATCCGAAGGCTCTTAGTTTAGCTCTAACTGATGGACAAATAACTTCCGTCTTGCCAAGAACTCGCTTTTATAGCCTAAAAAGGCAACCACCTGAATTTATGGCACCTACTAAAATTAAATTTGTACTCAGATGACGGAAGCTGTCGTATTCTCAAACCGCTTCTGCAGTGACGTGGTACACAGGGCTGCATGCTTTGATGATTATACTTCATACTGGAGATGCCACCCGTTGCCACCTCATACCTTGGTGCGAGCCCTTTTTCTCTTTTTTTGACTCGATCATCTTAGGAAGTGTTCCACCACCCCTTTTCCTTAATTTTGTCCGCTTTGTACTCCTCTCAAGGCCATTGTTGGCACATTTTCTGAGGCACGTTTCGAATTCTTCACCTCGCGCGTGTTTGGCTCGATGAAGAGAAACTTGATGCTAAAAATGCTTCATGGTGAACCTTTGGTTCGGACTATTTTTTGATGCTTCGGGCCCGAAGTACCTCTTCTTTGTCGTGTTGCTGCTTTGGTCGAAAATGCTTTGGGCGAAAACTAGCCGAAGTGAATGCTTTGCTATGGTTTCCACCGAAGTAGAAATGGTTCAGCTATGAGGAGGCCTGAAGTAGATGTTTCAAAAATTTCTTGGCGAAGTAATCTTCAATGTTCTCTTGGATTTTGCTTCGCTGGTTTCCTAGCCGAAGTGTTTACTGAAAATGGTTCGGGCCCGAAGTCCTTCCACCTTGGTCAAACTTGAATCGTGGCCTAGAATTTTCTTCTTAGGCGAAGTTGCCTCTTCGGATGATTTTCACCTAAGGTAGGAGTTTGAAATGTTTTAGGCTCTAAGCTCTCTTTATCGGCACTTTGCATTTTTATTTGGCAAAACGACTTCACACAATTTTCACCCGAAGTAGTGTTGGAAATGCTTCGGGTGCGAAGCTTCTTTTGTGCCTTTGGTTTGGATTTTGGTTCAGCTTCCTTTCGGGTAACATGCTTCGCAAGGAGCCTCTTATAATCTACTTCGCAAGAATGCTGCCCTAAGTAGCTGTTGAAAATACTTCGGGTGCGAAGTTCTCCTTTTGAAAACTGGTTCGCAGAATTTTGCCTTTGGTTACCTTCTTTGCAGCAAACCTTTTGTACTTGCTACTTCAATCATAAGTCTCCGAAGAAGATTTGGAAGTGGTACTTGGCTTTGTGATTTTAGAAGAGAATGTACATACAAAAGAAAATTATATACAGAAGTATATATACACATATATATATTTATTTATTTATTTTTTATTTTTATTTTTATATTTTTATATTTTTTAAAGAGAAGAATTGTCTTTAGCGATGAAAAGTCTTCAGGTGAAGACCATTGACAGAGATCGGCAGAACTTGTCCATCTGCATCCTTGAGGATGTATAAATTGGCCGACTTTACCTTCATAATTTCAAACGGCCCATCCCAAAAGGCGTCCATCTTGTCGTGATTCCTAGGCTTGGCCTTCCAAGAATCCCACTTCAATACCAGGTCTCCCACATTGAATGTGCGATCGGATGAATTTTTCTTGAACCAGTCTCGGATAACCTGAGTATGCTTAGCGAAGTCCTGGTATGCTTCTTCGTGATCCTCCTCCAGTTGTAGCAGCTGAGCTAACCTATTATCCATCGGATTAACTCCATATTCTGCTTCTAACAGTCGCAGTGTAGGGATCTCAACATGGATGGATAAGATGGCCTCCTTGCCATAGGCCAGAGCATAAGGCAAGGTTTTGATTAACCTTTTGATAGAAATCCGATCGGCCCACAGGGCCCGATCTAGAAGGAGATGCCAAGTCCTTTTGTTCATCTCTATGAGCTTCCTTAGCATTCTCAATAGAGTCTTGTTGGCAGATTCTGCCAAGCCGTTGCCTTGTGGATAATAATTAGAGGATACTTTATGGTATATCCCATATCTATAGAGGAAATCATTGATTTTAGTGCCTGTGAAACCAGGGCCATTGTTTGTGATGATTGCTTCAGGGATGCCGTGGTGATCAATCCTTCCAAGAAGGTGACTACAGTCTCTTGATTTGCATGTTTGGTAGGAATCGCTTCGGCCCACCTGGTGAAGTAGTCTGTTGCTGTTAGGATGAACCTATGTCCCACGAAGGAATTTGGTGATACGAATCCTATAAAATCCAACCCCCATTGTTGAAAGGGTGTCTATACTTGTATCAAATGAATGGGTAGTGTAGCATTTTTATTTCAGCCGACGAACCTCTGACACTACTCGCATTTACGACAAACTGTGAAGGCATCGACAAAGAGTGTGGGCCAATAATAACCCTCCCTAATGATCTTTAACGTTGTTGTTCTTCCTGCAAAGTGACCTCCCAAGAGTCCTGAATGGAATTCTCCTAGGAATCTCATTTTATTATCATCTTTGATACACTTAAGAAGGACACCATCAATGTTCCTGAAAAATAGGCCTTCGGGGCACAGAGTGTATCTGGAGGACTGCATCCTAAAATGTCTTCATTGTGATGCATTTAAATGCGAAGGATACTTGCTGGTGTTGAAATAGCAGATTATCTCACCGACCTAATCCTTCTCATCTTCTTTGTGGTTAGTGAAGCATTCTTCGGTTGGTAAGTCATCCCTTCGAGATTCTGTCACTTCGGCCGCCACACTCTTTGCCAATTCTTGACACAATGCACGACCACAAACCAATTTTGTGGGCTTGATCTCAATGTCAAACTCTTGTATTTTGTTCACCCAACCAACTCTTTTACTTCCCAATTCTCCTTGGATAATGAAGTTATGCACATCGGGGTGAATGACATAAACTGTGACTCGGCTCTGATAGATGAACTGCTTGAACTTCCTTAGTGATTTCATTACTGCATGCACCTGACGCTCTATGAAATTATATCTTTCTTTGTGGGAATTGATCACCTAACTCAGAAATGCGATGGGATGCTCCTCGCAATCTTCCCCATTTTGTGTCAGGACAACAGCATAGCTTTTGGGCTCTCCTATGGCATACATGATGAAATCCCAACTGTAATATGGATTGATCAAGACCGGCGCCTGAGCGATTTGAGCCTTAATCTCTTCAAAAGATTTTTTTCTTTCTTCAGTATAGTTAAATTTGATGCCCTTCTTCAGGAGTTGGGACATTGGCTTGATGACTTGGGTGAATTTGGGAATGAACTTCCTTACGAAGTTGATTTTATCGAAGAAGGATTGAAGTCCTTTCTTGTTCGTCGGGAGCGAGAGGTTCATTAGAGCTTTGGCTCTGTCAGGATCTATAGCGAGCCCTTTTTCTGATATCGCATGTCCCAACAACTTTACTTCGTTGACAGCGAATATGGACTTCTTTGGGTTAATTGAGATGTCGAACTCTCGACACTTTTCAAAAAATTGTTGTATATGTAGTGGATGATATTCCCTTCTTCGGGAGAAAACGGTCATGTCATCCAGATAAATGATGATGACCTTATTTAGAAGCACGCCAAAAGTAAGATCCATTGCTCTCTGGAAAGTGGCCCCAGCATTCGAAAGGCCAAATGGCATTCGCTGGTAGGCAAATGTTCCCCACTTGGTGGTGAATGTTGTTTTGTGTTGGTCTTCGTCCTTGACCTAGATTTGATTGTATCTAGAAAAACCATCGAGCAGAGAGAAGCATTGCGCTCTAGCTACTGAGTGCAAAATTTGATCAATCTATGGGAGAGGATAGTGATCCTTGAGGGACGCTTGATTTAGATTGCGGAAGTCTACGCATAACATAATATCTCTGTTCTTCTTTCTAACTGGGACCAGGTTCACTACCCATGAAGAGTGCTTGATGGGATATATGATCTTTGCCTCGAGCATCTTCAAGAGTTTGGCTTTCATTAAGACCTCGATCTTGGGATTCCTCGGTCTTTGCTTTTGTCGGAAGGGTTTGACCCCCTCCTGCAACTCAATTGTGTGTTGAACCAGCTGCTGATTGTATCCTCAAAGATCTTGATAAGACCAAGTGATTATATCAGAAAACCTTCTGCACAGATTCTGTATCTGTTCTATCTCCTTCGTAGTGCAGTAGGTTCCCACATTTATTGCTTTCCCAGGTTCGAGCTCCAAATCCTGATACTGTCTCTCATGGACCTTGATCATGTGAGAGAGAGCTCGGTCATTCTGATCAAAGAGGATTTCAAGGGTGATTAGTCCCTTGGGAACATGATTATTCTTCAATTGGATCAACCCTTCATACTCTTCTTCATCAGAGCTTCGGTCTTCGACTGTGGCGGCTTCTTGGATTAATAAATTTACAATCTACTCATCGTTGTCAAACACTTGCAAATGTAGATCCTTGTCTGGGATAGAGGGTCTATAGATCATCCTCACAGTTTTGGGCTTGTGCACCATGTATTTTGCTAGAGAGTACTTGGCTACGATGGATGCCAAAAAATTGGCATGTCGGTTCTTCTCTCATGGGACTGACTGCATATTGAGAGATTCAAACTGATTGAACAGGTCCCATAACCTGTTGCGGTATGATTTTAGATAATTCTTCTTTGAAGTACACTTATTTGTGACCTAGTTGCAAACTAGTTCGAAATCTCCAAAAATTTGGAGGTTCTTTATGCCTAACTTATTAGCTTTCTTAAGTCCTAGGCATAACACTTCATATTTTGCTGCATTATTAGTGCAGCTCCATGTCAACCGGTAGCAATATTATTTTTGCTCTTCGAAAGGTGAAATTGGAAGAATCCCTTCCCTAGCACCGTTTTTACATCGGGCACCGTCGAAGAACAACTTCCATAGTTCTTCCTGGGCACTTGTTCTATTCCCGGGGTGGGAGTGGTTTTTTGGCTTGACGATCACATAACATCCTATTTCGGTCTCCACCATGGCATTGAAGTCTGCCAATGAAAACTCATCTTCACAACTTAATTGCGCAAGAGACTCCTCAACTAGATCTACCTGTTCTATTTCCTCCACCGTTGCGTTCACTGGTTCGTTGCTTTCTTCCTCGAACATATTCTGTACCAAAAAATAAGAAGGCTTCTCATTGTATATCTTCACCTTCTTTCCCTTGAATGGAATCTCTAGATGGTAGTAATCTATAGACAGATATCCACCCAATTTTGTCGTGAATTCCCTCGACAAGCACATACTGAAATATGGCTCCAAGCCGACTACTACTACCTCTTGTATGACTGTGATCTGAGGCATATTATGTAGCTAGATAGGAATGTCCTTGATCACCCCTACAGTATTTAATGGAGTACCATCCAACTGGAGTACACCTTGGCTGCTTCGCGTATACTCCATCCCTATTTCTTCGCAGACTGCTCTTGGCATTACTGTTGTAGCGGCCCGAGAGTCGATCATGCAATTATGCACAATATACCCTTCCATTTGTAGGGACAGGTAGAACGGAGGTGGTCTATTCTTCCTCGTGATTTATGTGGATAGGGTTTGTACCAAGGCAAGCGGTGCTGCTTTTTTAACCTTAATTGTCTTTAATGATTCCTGCAGTAGGTCTACTTGTCCAAGAAGTTGCAGTGCATCATACAGGCTAATCTTGGCTGGAATCTTCTTCAATTCCTCTACAATATTGTACACCAGGGATTTGGGTGCTTCGGGCTCTTTTCTGGGCTCATATCTTGTGTGAAACTACTCTATAGCTTCCACCCTTTGTCGTTTAGTTAGCGAAGGAAACTTGAGCTTTTCCTTAGCTTGTTCTTTAGTTTCCACCTAAGGAGGTTCAGCAAAGGCCTTTTGAGCCTTTCCTTTGATCGGTGTTGGCGAAGGAGCTTCGCTTGAGGCCGAAGTAGATGATTGTCCTTTCTCAGGTTGAACTTGCTCTTTTGAAGGAGTTAGCTGAGTAACATTTGCTTCTATTGTCTTTTTCCCTCCTCGGGTGAGTACTGCAACCGGCTCCTCCTCGCTAATTACCAGGTTCTGATTCATCTGCCTAATGACATTTACTTGACCACTGTGACTACTGTTTTCCAGTGTTTGTACATAGTGTTGGTGCAAGGTGCAAGTGTTCTCCTCATGTGGATCATTGCACGTAGAGCACCAATACACATAGTCAAAAGTGCTCGGAGCCTCATCAATTACAGCATTTCTCGTCGAAGCCCTCCCTTGCTGGACTGCTTGGTATTTGGTAAGCGCAGGTGCAGGATAAGATCTTCTTGGTAGAAACTCTTGTTGCGCTTGCTTCTTTTTTACAATAGTCATGTCATTAGACAACATCTGAACTATAGAGTTCAGAGATTGCATTTCCTATAGAATTTTGGTTTGTATATCATCGACTTTCGGAGCGAGTGGTGATGGAGCCATCATCGATATGGGAGGAAGGGCGAGGAGTTGAGGTGGTTTTGGCAGCATAGGAAATGCTAAAGAGATAGTGGGTTGTGGAGTTGAAAATATAGGGAAATGGATTTGTAGAGCAGTGATTTGAGACATGACAAGATTCGGATTCCAAGATGAAATCGAGAGTGTGGGGGTGGTGGAGATTTGTGAAGCGGCTACGCTTGCATACTGGAGTTGTAAGAATTTATAAAGTATGGGCATCGACATCCTTTGGGGGAGCTTACCCACAGCTATTAAATTCATCTTTGCCCTCTTAGCTAACTCATACAACTCAAGAAAAGTATTAACATTAGAATATCTTACCATGAGACTGATATCGAGGTTGAAAGCCTGAAGGAAATAGAGTGTTGTAGCTTCATCGGTTGGCCGAAGTCCAACTGGCACTCTCTGCCAGGTTCGAGCGAACCTCACATTGAAATCCATGATCTCCTCTTGTGGATGTCTCTTGATTGAAGTGAACTAGTGCAGCAGAGAGGTAGGATCACATGATTCATTAAAGTTTCCCATCAGTTGATTAGCTAACTAATCCCATATCATAATACTACTGGGTGGTAGAGATCTATACCAGTAGAGGAGTTTCCCTCTAAGGGAAAGGACCAAAAGCTTTACCATAATTGGCTCTTCTGTAATGTCGTGGATCGTCGCCAGGGATATTATATCCTGGATGTGCTCCAGAGCGGTCTTCCCAGTTCCATCGAACGTTGGAATTTTCTTTACGATAGTAGGTGGCACTTGTCCTTGTCCCACTAGATTTAGAGGTGACAAAGAATCCCATGCTGGAGACAATCTGGGTGGTGGTGGCTGCTGCATTTGTTGTTGTTGTTGTTACTGCTGTGCCATATTTTCTCTCGAATTTCTTGAAGCTCCCCCTTGACTGCTAATAGGACAACTAATAGGAATAGAAGGGCTAGGACACTTTGAAGAGTTGGGAGGATTGGGAGGAAAGCTAGATGTTGTACTATCAGAAGTTGAGCTTTGTTTGCCAATAGAGGATGTTCCTTGTGATAGGGATTCGGGGGTGATCAACCTTGATTGTTTCCAAAAAGTGTCAGTATCTAGTTCAAAGAACTCGGTTTCTTCTCCTCTATTCTTAACTCTCCATATCATTTGCATGAAGGCATAGACTTTTGGTACTGGTCTTTACGACTTAGAGATTCTCGGGTAAACAGAGTCGCCAGATGCTAGGAGTCTTTTGGTAATGACAGCATCAATTCTCACTACCACTAGTCAGGTGAGACCGATCGGGTCACACTGGGAACTGGTCAGTGCTATTGGCCACGGTGAAGATGTGTTTGCATTAAAATATGGGACCTTAACTGGTTATGGGTCTATCTAATACAGATACAGTTGGTCCCACCGAGCGTGCCAAAAATTGTTGGTCATCAAATTTGCCTAGATAAGGGTTTTGAGTAAATGTATGCACCCTAGACCTGGACCAACATTGAAAGGTTGAAGGGAAGAGATGCCCCTCATGCCAATCTCCAAAGAAATGTTGGCTCCTATGCTAAACTACTTGGGTGTTTGAAGATAAGAGTGCAGGAAAGAGATAAAAGGGGTTAGGGTTAGAGAAATAAAATAAAAAGGGTAAGGGAAGAGAGATTGATGATGTAAGGTGGGAGAGAATAGGAAGCACGATCACTAACTGACAAGTGGAATGGAAGCAATGAACACCAAGAGTAAAATGGAAGAAACATAGTATTAACCTTCCTATGTATCCTCTCGAACGAGTTTTAGGGTACTGTCCCCGATCACACACCGGACGCAGAGTTTAGCATCTCAGTCTACAAACGAAGAGAGACAAAAGAATCAAGCAAGGCAGGCAGCATAAAAGAAAGTCAATTGGATGTTTATCAACTCCTATGTATCCTTAAAAACGAGTTTCAAGACACTATCCCCGATCGCACACCGGACGTAGAGTTCAACATCCAACATACAAACAAGGAGAGATAGAAGAATCAAGCACATAAGGCAGCATAAAAGAGAAGAATTGAGCTCAAAGTATCTTAGTATTAATCATAGGACATCAAGTTACAACAGCTTTCTAGCAGATAGTTCCCCCCTTTTTCCATTACAATGCCTAGGTTTTTATAGAGGACCCGGGCCTCTGAATCATAATTACATAGCAAAGAAGAGTACGCCCTCGAGATTTGAGAATTTGGCCTTCCTCGGCTCTCACGACTGAGCTTTCAAATCTGTTTCCAAAACTGGAAACTGTGATCGGGTCAACCATGGAAAGGTGCATTGATGAGCCGTCTGGACGTCCTTGGTCTCCGGGTGTAGTGCTCGAGTGGCCGCCATGCTCGTCGGGTTCTCCATCATGGCTTGATACTTCACTTTTGATTGCCAAAAATGAGCAACGGGCTTGTTGGGCATGAAAAATTGCATTTATGAGGCACTTGATCGCCTTGGGAAGATACCCGGCTTGGAACGTGTGCCCGTGAAGCGCTTTGCTAGATCTTCATTCACAACTTTGCTTCACAATGGTTTTGGGCCGAAGCAAAAACTCTTCCTTAAATTATACTTCGCACAATTGAGCTTCGCAAAACTGCTTCGGGGAAGGTTTGTGCCAAAGCATATCTGCTTCGCAAAATGGTCTTCTTCATCCTTGTTGCTTCACTGACAAAACTGCTTCACTGATGCCTTGGAGAAATGCTTCGTTGATTTTCTGGCTGAAGTGACTGATGGAAATACTTCGGGTGCGAAGTAGTTTTCTTTCCTTTTCTTTTGAATTTTGGTTCGGCATATCGCTTCGCAGAAATATTTCCTGAAGTAGCTTCTAAAAAAGCTTCAGGCCTAAAGTAAATTTCTTGCCTTTGATTTTTGGCAAAATTGTTCTTTCGAACGCTGCCTTTGTATTCTACTTCGGTGATACTACTTCGCAAAAACTCCACCCAAAGCAGTGTTGAAAATGCTTCAGGTGCAAAGCTCTCTTTCCTTATGAATGCCGCTTCGCTCAACTTTCGCCCGAAGTAGCTGCTGGAAGCGCTTCGGGCCCGAAGTCATTTCATTCTCCTTTTCTTGTGTTTTAATTCAACGAAAACTACTTCACAAAACTTTTACCCGAAGTAGTGTGGGAAATGCTTCGGGTGCGAAGCTGTTTTATTTTCCTTTGACGAAGCTCTTTTTTCTAACTTGTTTGGCAACAAAGTTCTTCCCTTTCTACTTTATGTACAAATGAGTGGCATTGAAAGCCAAAATTGCTGCAACTTTTCAAAATAAAAATAACAAAGTAAAAAAACTTTACACAACACTATACAAAACTTGTTTCTTTTCTACCCCTTGAGAAATGTGACAAAATTGTCAACAATACCCATGGGTACCCACATTATACTTCTTGTCATCTCCTTTCATTTATTTTTTGTTGTTTTTTATTGCTATATTTTAGTAACCTTTTTTATTCTTTTTGACATATGAATGTGGTGAATGCATATTTTATAAGGTTTCTGAAAAATATTATAAATCCAAACATCCCCCACTTCCACTTGATCTAGTTTTGAATTTTTGAAAAATCTAGCTAGTATCCATAGAACTTACATATTAACCCTTTATTTTTTATAACCTATTATGTCATGCTTGATCATCTCATTCTTCACAAAATTTTTTGGTGTGACATCTACTACTTGGATAAATATTGCCATAAACTTGTTTTCCTCTTATCCCCAACTAGGGCATCCATGCTTCTAACTAGAGAATCCTTACCTCTAATAATGGAATTCAAAAATTAATTTTGTTCTATACTACCTAGATTTTCCTTATAAAAATTCTTAATTTTTTGAGTTTCCCAAATATTTTTAACAAGAAAAAATGATGATTCCTCCTTGCTTGCTTTCACTTTCTACTCATACTTGATCCCTACTCTTTCCTAGAGATCTAAAACAAGAAAAGGTGAGGCTTTCTCCTCACTTGCACTCACTTCTCTTCTTACTTTCTTAATATTAGACATATTAATATCTAGGTATACATTGAACACAAACATTGAGATATTTTTCCTTAGTTTGTGATCTAAAAGTAAAAATTTTGATTATTCTAAAACTCAAAATTTCAAATCAAGGAACATCAAGAAAGAGTGCAGTAATAAAGTATAACAAACAAGAACACAAAAACATACAACCAAAATAAAATTATGGTTTAATTTCTTAGAAAATAAAATACAATGCAAGCAATCTAATAAGAGATGTGAGCCTATAATATTACACCCATTACTCATGCTTTTTATAGTCAAGGGTGCATCTCTCTTTATACAATAATTGGTGTGTTGGAAATTCACCATATTGAATATGGAAGGTCACCTATATGAAAATGTGGTGGTTCACCTTCCATGAGTTAGAAAGTCACCCATATGGAAAATATGGTGATTCACCTTCCATGAGTTCCAAAGTACCTATAAAATGAAAATTACATGCATATAAATTATCATTTTGTCAGTTTGAGGTTGGCGGTTCTAATTTTGAGCCCCTCCAGGGTCCCCCTTACTTAGATTAAAAGTTTAATGAGGTGGGTGGGATTATAGAGGTAGCTTTTCAGATTTGAACCGTGCCCATGGGGATAATATGACAGATACCATTGCCAATTCCCCTATGGTAAAAAAAAATAATCCTTTTGTGTTTTATCTTCTACTAAATTTAGTAGTTTTTCAAAAATTTATTATATGGGATTGAAATGGACCCCACTTGTATTACGTCAAGACCACACAATGCTATTACAACTTGTCTATTATGAATATATCTCTTGGCAAGATTTAAACTTAGGTCTTCTCCTTAAAAATCAAATAATTTAACCAACTAGACTAGTACTATTTGATATGTTTAGTACTTATTTAAATATTAAATAAGAGAAAAAATAAAAAAAAATCTAAAGTGAATGCTCTAGTTATGTATAATATTTATTATTAGATCTTAAAAACTTTGCAGGTGTTCAAACTAGCTCAATAGACCTCCTCACATTGTAGTAGGTTAGAATAAGTCACTATTGTAATAATAAAAAAAAATTAATTAAATTTAAGATTCAATTTTAAACTCAAACAAGTAACCACTTGGCTTATCCCATTAAACATGTTATGATATGCCTAATGAAAGTATATATATAAGTGAAATGACTTTTGAAGGTGTGTATGTGATGTTAAGAATGATCCACCAATTTTGATTAAGCTATCATATAGACGATGATGATGTACTATTATCCACTTATCATAATCTATGCAAATAAACTAGATACAAAACACTAATACTATCGGGTTTTCATGTGCTAGAATTTTAATGAAGGATGGGAATGGTAGATTGAGGAAATGGTGGGTGAATTTATACACTCTACAATTAGCGATAATCATTACTGATCAGAGGTAGAAAATCAAGCAATACAAACTCATAATCACATCCATTCTATCCAACAATCATGTTCAAAATGCTAAGGCTTTCATTGATCACATACTATCGGATGACATGCCATTGGTGGTGTTGAAGCAATTGATGTAGTTATTTATGGAGGACTTGGGAAATCTAGAGCCAAAAGCATATAATGAATTATTGTATTATGTGGTGGATAAATATTAGGCTAGACTTATTTCTTGCAAAGCCAAGAGGAAAGGGTCTTATAGCGATATCAAAACTGATAGTAGGTGCAGTCTCGATGGTGTTGGGAATGGTGAGGCAGAGTTAGATAGTACATATCTTCTTCAAGATGCTATTATTGTGGACATAGAAGATAAGGGAAAATGGTCATGGTCTCAAGTGGTGTTGGGAAAGCCTAAGTCCCAAAAGACCAAGTTTGATCTGCTTCTAGAAAAGGGTCAGCTTTTAATTATGACTTGGTTAATATGGCCATTGACCAAGGTTCCCATCACTTGGTAGGCATATTTATGGGATTTAGACCTGAGCTAATCTAGATGTGATAAAAAAACGGGCTCTTGCTAAGTGGATTCCAAATGGTCATATGGAGATTGTTGCCCTCTCCAGGATTTTTTTATGGTGAAGCTCAATTATTTTGCTAATTCAGAGAGAATTTTATTTGGTGGGACATAGTTCCTTGGAAGGAGTGGCCTTTTCTTGAGGATATGGGGACCTTATTTCAATCCAAAGACTAAATTTTTTTGTAGGCCCTAGTTTGGGTGAGATTACCAAATCTCCCCTCTCACTACTAGAATGAGGAGAGTTTTGCTAGTATTGCTAGGGAAATGGGCCATCTGATTACTATGTAAATGATCACCAAGTCAAAATCTCATCTTGTCTATGCTAGGATTTGTGTTAATGTGGAGTTGGGAGAAAATTTACTAGATTCTATTTGGTTGATTTCGATATTGGGTGTTTGGAATCAAACTTTAGAATATGAGAATCTCCTTGTTAAATGTGGGGTTTGTAAGAAATTAGGGCACTTGACTCGAACATGCCCAAACCAAAAGCCTCCTTCCGAAGTTCATAAAATTTGGAAATAAAAGTAGATTGAAGAAGAGGATTCCAGGGAGAAAGATATCTTAGAAGTTGAAAACCTTGAGAGTGAAAAGTAGAAGGTCTCATCCTTAGAGGGTTCTAGAAAGGAAGATATCTTGAAAGTTGAGATCCTTGAAAATGAAGTAAAGTTGATATACAGAATGATTCTTCCTTTGAGAATCAAGTTATGGCAGATAAGATGAAGGTATGTGATACTTTACCCTCCTCACAAATGAATATTGTTCTTTCTCCAAATCCTTTTGATATGATTCAAGAGATTACTTTAGGAGATGAAGGTAATGGTCTTTCGAAAGAGGGAGATGAAAAAAATATTCAATTAGAAATTGAGGAAGGTGAAGATGAGGAGGACCACATAGTTTTGAAAAAGTAGGTAGATCAAATAAAAAAACCTAGGAAATTTAGCTAAAGCTTCCCAAACTCCAAAAACCAGACATCAAAAAAATCAAGAATTGATGTGGGTATTGTTAAATCTCAAGGGAGACCTTCCAATCGGAAAATCAAAGAAAAAAGAGATAGAGACAGATATTTCCAATGAAATGGGAAATAAAAAGGCTCTTAAGGCAGGATGAAACAAATGATAATGCAGACCATGTTGAGTTTAAAAATAGATCCCATGTGGTATTTTAGGATTTTAATCGAGTTGCTTATGGGTGTTTTGCTCTTTTGGGTTCCTGTTCGGTTTGGTCTTGGAAGACCATTTCACTTTGTGGACTATTGCACTTCATAATGTTTTAGTTTTATGGGTTATCTTGTTTGTGATGTCTCAATTTTGAGATTGTTAGTTGATCTATAATTGCTTTTTTGTAAAAGGTTTGGGACCCCTTTTAAAGCCCCTTCTTCTACCCTAATAAAAAAGAAACACTAATACTATTTTAAAAAATATTAAAAAAATAATAATAATAATTCATACATCTATTAGAATATAGAAGTAATTTTGTTTTGTTAATATAAACTATTTAATTTAATATTTTAAAATTTTATTAAAAATTAAAATATAATAAGGTTCAAACCATGATGTGGGCCAATGTATGGGCCAATGCGTGAGGGGATGGGTGTGTGGTGGCTTTGTGTTAAATTCCCTATTGTTAAGTATAGCTCTCGACTTTACAAGGGATCATAATTGGGAGGAGACTACTCAACTCTATACGTTGGTCATAGAAGTTTTTCACAATAACCAAATAAAAAAAAAAAAATTAATTAATAAAAAATACTATTTAATATATATTAAACTTCATTTTATTTTTTTTAAAAAATAAAAATTTAATTGTAAAGTTATACATCCTCGTATAAAAAGTCAGGTTGAATATAATTAATGAAAGGAGGTGTTCTCATCTGTCATTCAATAGCCTTGATTCTTTTAAAGTATTGATTATAAAATTTTAATGGTTTAATAATTATGTTGTCTTTCTTTGTTACTGTGATTCATATTTCAACTAAATGAATCATCATATTATGACCTGACTCACTTGAGAAACAACCACAACCACCACTATGATCTTTTTATAGTTAGATCACATTTTCAAGAGGAAGAATTTGGATGCAAAATCATGCACCTGTCCCATGTAAAATTAACATTTAGTTAATTTTTTAAAAATTGAAATTTTATAAATTTTAAATAATTTAACATAAATTTATTAATAATTATAATTAATTATTTTAATTCAATTCTTAAAAAAAAAAAATTACATAAAATTTATTTTTATTTAAAACATTAAAAATTATAAATTTTCATTGCGTATAAAACCTTATGGACTGTACATTTACTAAAAGTACTTGCACAGTCAACCATTACAATATATATTTTATTAGTTTTGGCTTATTTGCATACTCATTACAGACCATGTATTAGTGTTGGGGTTCAAAATGGTATGAGTGTAGGGTTCAAACTATAAGGACTATTTTCAACAAACTTACGTGTCTGGTTCTGGGGACCATGGGTCTAAGTTGGGCTTGCACTCAGAGGATTCTGAGAAGACTATTCCCCTTTGCAAAAGGTTGGGAGAGCCCAAGGATACCGTAGCTTTTGATTCGTACCCTTACACTCAAAAAATTCGGAGTATATTACTACTTTGCAAAAGGTTGGCTCCCCATAATTTAAACCTAGATCTCTTTATTAATAAATGCTTAACCACACTGCACTTACCAATCTATTAACCAAATCTACTAACCTTTGAAATTCCACTATGACAACATTTCTTTCTCACTATTCTGGTGGCCACATAATGACTTGAAAATTGACAAACTTACATGCTCACAATGACTTGAAAATTGATAAACTTACATGCTCACAACAATAATGTCCCACTTTGGAGATTCCATCTAATTCTTAATATCTTTCCATTCAAACAAAGGCAGGTGTGCATATGGACAGACCTAGGGTGATGTTTTTTATGTCACCAAGAGATTCTTGTCGAAACATTCCCAACTACTAGATATCTTGAGTTCACATAAGACAGCATGACAAGACACAATTAAGAGTGCCATAAAATCGACAGCTGTGTTTCTGGTGCCACAGTCAATGTCAGATTCACACCTTTATAACAAGAGAAGAATGGTTCAGCCTGAGATCACAACAATTGAGGCATGGCAATAGATAACCATGGCAAGTTCCACTTTGTGCTGGTACATGGTGTAGGCCATGGAGGTTGGTGTTGGTATAAACTTGTTCATCTTCTCCAAAAGCTCAGGGCATGAGGTGACTGCCTTGGATCTCACAGGATCAGGCCTCAATTCTGCGGATCCTGATTCCGTCACTTTCTTTGAAGAATATAACAGACCTCTCGTGAATTTGCTCTCTGACATGACCACATCTCAGAAGGTCTGTAAGTACAGTGAGTTTTTTTATTTTGGCATTGTTTATTTAATTAAAAGTTTATGGGGTAATTGTTTATATGAGATTGAAATAATTTTATTTAATTATATAATATTATTATAATAATTTAATAATAATATACGTAGATTGACAAAATTTAAAGTTGAATATTTTTATTAAAAATTAAAGATTTGATTCGAGTAATACTATTTAATTATGCAGTAGTAGTAGAGTTTTAAGTTTTTTTATGTTCATTGAGAACAAAATAAGATTGCAGATGCTATTGCCATTTGGACTTTAGATCATGCGGATTTGACTTCTTAACCAGAAAATTAGGTGGATGCAGTTACATATCACTTTGGTTTTTATGTGTTGTAACTCAAGAAAAAATTATAGATTTTTCTATGCTTAAACATATTTTATAAAATTAAAAAAAAATTATATGAAAACAGAGGATGTAGCTTTTTATTTAATGCAAAAGCTTATAATAATAAAAAAAAATTACTTAATTACACTTAAAAAAAATTTATTCTCATAATACTACAATAATATATAATTGGTTAAATATGTGAAAGTTGGTTGAATCTCATAAAATCAACTAAAAATTTTAAAATATGGGATTGTTGGTGTTGGACTAGGTTGTGCTAGTACTACAATAACATATAATTGGTTAAATACTATATGTGAAACTTGGTTCAATCTTATTTAATCAGCTAAAAATTTGAAATATGATGGAAGCATGATCTGAATGTTATCTTGATTGTTTGTGTTGGACCAGGTTGTACTAATACTATAATAACATATAGTTGGTTGAATACTATATGTGAAACCTGGTTAAATTTCATATAACCAGTTAAAAATTTTGAAATATGATGGAAGCATGATCTGGATGTTATCTTGATTGTTTGTGTTGGGCCAGGTTGTGCTAGTGGGTCATAGTGCTGGAGGCCTAAGCTTGACCCATGCCATCCATGCTTACAGTGATAAGATTGCAGTTGCAGTTTATGTTGCGGCCACCATGCTGCCTCATGGGTTCCGTTCAGAGCAAGATGTCCAGCAGGTAAGTTCTGCACATCCATATCTGACATTTTGCTCTTGTTTATTTCAATGAATCAAAGTTTTGCTTTTAGACGTTATAATTACCGGTTTTAGATCATTTTTAGAATATGCACACAAAATATGCTTTCCGCGAAATTGAGCTATAATAAAACATAAGAAAATTATAGGTATAACGAACGAATTAGGTGAACAAACCTATTATCCATTCTTTTAGAAAGGATAAGAAAATCATAGAAATTGTATACTGGTTACAGAATCCGAGGTAAATCCTCAGCAGAATAACTATAGATATTTCCAATAACAATATGATGTGCAGGGAGCTCCAGATGTGAAGTGAATTCTATTTCTCATAATAATCAAATAAAAATATATATATTAATATAAATAAAAATTAATTTTTATGTAAAAATAATAATAATAATATATAATTACAAATAATTATTATATTAATGTTTTTGTTAAACACACTTTAAAAAGTTATCCATTTCCAGGGCAAACATACCAGACCACTAACTATTTTTGAAAAAAATAAAATAACATCGTAGCTAGTGGTAGGTTATGTTGCATGAATTTTAAAATAAATGTTACTATTACAATTAATAAATAGTAAAGAAAGTTAAAATAAATGTTATTATTACAATTAATAAATAGTAAAGAAAGGTTAAAATTAATTAATTTAGTTATTTATAAATTTTATAACAGCATAAAATTTAAAAGAGATGTTACTATTACAATTAATAAATATTTAAAAAGAAAATTAGGAATTTAAACATTTTTAGGCTATGGAGCCATGGGAGGAGTGGAGGAGTTGGAGCTTGAGGAAGCGGACAAAATTTTAGGATTGATTTTGTTCAAAGAAGTTATCCAGTATTTTGGTGTTCTTCTGCCATTTTTTCTCCCATGGTTTTGGTTGGTTTGGAGCCTATTGAAATAGGTTTTTTTTCTTCTCCAGTATGGAAGGGTTTTTGGAGGCTCTTTGTTGGCCCTTCCTTGGTTGGGAGATCTCCAGATCTTCCTCTCTGCCTCTTCTTTGGTATTTGAATTTTAGTAGAGGTTTCTTTTCCGCTTCCCTTTTCCTCCGATTTTGTTCAGTTCAATTTGGATTGGCTTGCCTTGGTTAGTCATCTTTTTAGTCCTCATTTCTTTTCGATTCGGTTCAGTTCAGTTTGAAAGGGACCGGTTCAGTTCAGTTCAGTTTGAAAGGGACCTAGCCAAAGGGCCTCAAATTTTCTATGGTCATCTTTCTTTTCATGGGCCTTATTCCATAGTAGCGCCATATCTAAAATCCTAAAGGTCTTTATTTTGGACCTCTTATTATACCATAATTTTATCATGCCCTGATGCTTACTAAAATGTTGTAGTGCATCTTTCCTTTTTCATCCAACATCATTAAATTAAATGATCTAGCTTCAACCTTATCATCTATCTCCAAGTGATTTTTCATGAGTTGTAGAGTAAGGATCTTGAAGTTGGTGGGAAATATGGGATCCTAACCATAAACCAAATGATAAGGGGATGTGCCTAATGAAGACTTAATCCTTATATTGTTTGACCACAATGCATACTTCAATTTATTATGCTAGTCCTTGGGATTTTTGTCCAAAATTTTCTTAATTATTTCTAGAAGGTTTTTGTTAGTTGATTCTACTACTCCATTACCTTGAGGATAGTAATTAGAAGAAAATTTTAGAGTTACCTTATTATCATAATCCCATTCAATAAATTACAAAGAAGAAAAAGTAGGGCCATTGTCACATACCAAAACATATGATATTCCAAACCTAGATATGATGTTATATTTGCGGAATTGGATCATGACCTTTGTTGTGTAGTTTTTGTATGCTTGAACTTCTATCTAGTGGAAGGTTTGTTTGATAATTATTGACTATCTAAGTTGAGCATCTTTCGGTGGTGATATTATAACAACTATTGGTCTCTCATCACCAGCCTCATTCCTCTGAGTTAAAACACCTGCAATCAAATGCTCAAATGTAAATGAGTAAATGTAGAAAGGTTACGTATAATATAGACTGATTAATACTAGAGAATTAGTGATTGTCCTTTTAATTTTTTGGAAGGAAACTTGTGCTTCCCTAGTCCATGTAATATTGGCATCCTTCTTGAGCATCACATTCAAAGGCTAAACTATGTTTGCAAAACCAAAAATAAATTTTCTTACAAAATTGATTTTGCCAAAGAAAGACTTCAACTCCTTTCTGCTTTTAGGGAGGGAATTTTTTTGAGTTGCCTCAATTGTATCTAGGTCAATGGAAATAATCACTTTTGAAATAACATGACCCAAGATTTTTCCTTTTGCAACTCTAAAAATACACTTTTTGGATTTAGTGAAATTCCATGTTCCCTACATCTTTGTAGTATTCTTCTCAAGTCTTCTAAATGGTCTCCACATTTATTAGAAAAGAAAGCGAGACCATCCATATAAATTTATATGTATTTCCTAATGAGGGCCTTGAAGGAGATGTCCATAGCTCTTTGGAAATTTGATCTTGCATTGATCAGGCCAAATAACATCCTCCTGTATTTATATATTCCCTATTTTGTAGTAAATATAGTTTTTATCTAGCCCTTGGGATCTACCATAATTTGATTGTACTTAGAGTAACGATTTAGGAATGACATTATCTGAGATTCATTCACTGTTTGCAATACTTCATCCAATGAAGGGAGGGTATAGTTATCCTTCTTTGATGCTCAATTAATATTTTTGAAATCTACACATAGGTGCATTTCTCCATTCTTACGAACTAGAACCAGATTTAAGACATAGGTAGAATATCTTATAGAGAATATGATACGACCTACCAACATTTTTTTAGCTTTTTTTTAGAATGAGAGGCTCCACCAGTGGATTCACTAGTCTTTGTCTTTGTTGAAAGGGTTTCATTCTAATCTTCAAGGAAATGGTATGTGTAATAATGGATGTGTCATAAATTTTTAGATCTTCATATCTCCATGCTATAACATCCCTATAATCCTTCAAGGCTTGAATTATTCCCTTCTTCTCATCATCAGTGTAAGCTTTTCCCAAGAAGAAATTTTGAGGATTTTAAAAATATCCTAGATTATATGCTTCATATGACTCTTTTTTGGATGAAGCAGTCTGTTATTTGTAAGTATGATAATCCATATCAAATAGGTATTTCAAAGAAACCATACCTTTGGGAATGATATTTGTTTTCAAATTTAATTCACCTTCTTTGCCCAACTCTGCATAGTTTCTATTTTCTTCACCTATGATTTGTGCTCTAAATATACCAAAGTTATTGATAAAATCAACTATATGCATGTCATCCTCAAATACTTAATTTTTTTGGATGTTGTTTGATATAGAGGGAGTGGCAACTAGTTTGATCAAGAACTACTTTATCTTGAAATGGGAAACTAGCTCTAACATGATTCATCCTACTATCGATGAATATGTAGTGTGGTTCTTCTTACATGAAATGGTTTGGATATTAAAGGCATCAAATTCCTTTATTAAATCCCACACACGACTATGGTAATTTGATAGGCATTTATCCTGACAAGCATATTGGTTTTACACTTGCTTGATCACCAATTTAGAATATCCCATGACCCATACATATTTAACTCCCTTCTTTATGGAAAATCTTCATCCTTGAATTAGTACCTCATACTTAGTAGTATTGCAGATGCAAGGAAACTACAATATATATGTAACAAGTTGTGATTTGCCTTTAGGGTTGACTAGTTCAATTTCAACATCATTTTCATGATTACATTTTAATCCTCAAACTTGAGAGTCCATAATTGGTATTCAATTGATTTCTATTTACTTAATTGGGTCCTTGATATTAGCTTATTCTCTTTAGGTCGTGTTTCCACTACCACAATGTAGATACCCAACTCTAGTCTAGAGTGTAAAATATCATTGACATTATTATACTAAATAATGATTCATTTAGACTGACTCTATTTCTATCCAAATTTGAATGGCTATGCCATGCCAAGGAATCCACACATGCAAAAAATATTTTTCTATATAACCATTTAGTATTCTAGACTAGTCAAGACTAAGCAACATATGATATACATCTAGGATATCCATGACTTATATGTCATTACATTATTGTATCCTAGATTTAGTAGACAACTTTATGTGAACCCAATTTACCACCCCAACCACATCTAATTCCATATTATCCAACTAAACAACATTCTTATTTAAGGGAGCAAGGGTCAATCCTTATTTTTGCTTAACAACATACACCATCATATTTCTAGAAGCACCTAAATCCATAAGATAATTATATAAGTTTTTTTTAGCAATTCTAAATATTTTTTTGATATTAGGTAAAAAATAGGGTTTTGAAAGGGGTCCTAAACCTTTTATAAAAGAGGCATGATCATATTGGAAAACAAAAACCACAGGCCAACAAAACATATCCTAGCAAAAATCACACACCTTTCCTCTTAAGAATGAATGATGTTAAAGATACACTAACAAAAAATGAATTACAAAGATATTGCCCAAATAGACTAGACTTATATTAAGCATTGTATTTCAACTCAATGATCTTGATAGAAAATGACAACCCACTTCATTCAACTTATGATATTATTCATTCTAACAGAATGACCTTCAGCCTCCAATGCAACTATTCTTTGTAATGGCAGTGGAAATTTGTCATCCAAAATTCTATTTTGACCACTATCCACCCCCATATTGGATATAACATCAGTAGCATGATTACCTTCTCTATAGATATGATCAATTACAATACCACTAATCTCTTTTAGTATCCTTAAAGTATCCTTTATAATGTTAATTATAAACCTATTTTTTGTTTCTCCTGATTTCAAATCTCTAATAATATTTAGAGTCCCCTTGGACCATAACTTTTCTATAACCTCTATCATATAGTTGTTGAACTCCTAAAAAAATAACTTTGGCTTATACCATATGGTTGGTATGAATTCTATAATCCTATGCATAAGCCCATAAAAGTTTTCCTTTGTTATCTCTAATCACTCCACTCCCTCCCGCTCTTCTTGGATTTCCTTTGGCTGCCCCATTAAAGTTAAGTATTATCCAACCGTGTCTTAGTTTTATCCATCTTGTGTTCAGTATTTTTTGGGCTAAGTCCATTATGCATGGTTTGGATTGTTTCACCACCCTTCAACAATCATTATTTCTTCTCTTTTGTAATACCCTTTAACCTTTAGGAGAATGGATCAATTTTCTTCAATAATAGATTTGATTCTATGAAACTATCCGTAAGTTTGCACCTCTTCTTCTAGGCATTATTTGGATTCATCTTCATCCACTCCTGAGAGTTCATGTCTCTAAAACTAGGGCCGTCCTTGCATTTTGATTGGCATGATTCCCGAAATCCTCATTGGTGGGTACTAAATCAAATTTTTTTATTTATTTTTGGACAACATAAAAAGTAGTTTTAAACTCTAGATAGTTAGTTTCACCATGTTGAGTAGTGGAATGAACCCTGTACTAACTTGGAAAAGCAAGATCAACCAAATTTACTGAAGCACCTCAGTTATTATTTGACTAATTTTGGTTGCTAAGAGGATTTAGGACTCCATTTCTTTGGTGGGTATTCCATATATGATTGTTCCTTTGGAATTTAAATTTCCTATTTTAATTATAATTTTTATGTGGGTTTTGATGAACTTGCCTTTGCAATTAAAGCATATCATTGCTCAATTTTTGAACCATCCTTTCTATATTTTCTAGCTTAGGATATGGTTTATTAGGCTGACTCCATCTTGATTGAGCTGTTACATTATTTGTGGATGAAAATATGTTCAAAACTATGGGTAAGGTTGGTTGATTATCATGTTGTTCATTGTCACATGATTGTCCAAGTATGTGGGAATGGTCTATTGATTTCTCACATTAGACATCATTTGATTTAGGGGTGTAAGATTGTAGGGTTGGTTCTATTTTAGATACATGACTCTTGATAATGGTTCAACATTGAGAGATGTTGTATAAGGGGATAATTATCAGTAGTATCTAGTTATAAGCTCATAGTGACCCAAGTGAAGGCAATTTATTTAAATCAAAATCTTAAGGTATTAATTATTATTCCATTATTAAAGGCTCACTATATGCCAAGGGTAAGGATGTGATTTGGGGAGCTCTCCTAACAAACATAAAATGTAATGGATCTAAATATCTTAGGTACATTTGGATGGTTGCTTCCTTTGTGAAAGTGTAAGGTGTTTCCAACTTAGCATATAGTTTATGGAACCTAGTATAGAATAGTCTCAAGGGTTCACTAGGTTCTATATGGGTAGAGGTAAAATTATAATATACCACAAATGATCCTAAGAAGTGATAGAGCCTAAAGGTAAGCTGATATACCAATCATATACAAAATCATCCAATGTGTGTGGAAAAATCCTATAGGACACATCTTGATGTTCAATCTACAAACAGATTAAGGAATATTTGTATGCTTGGATATGTTCTTTACCTAACCTCATTCCATCATGCCTATACTGAGGGAGATATATTTTAGCATTCTTAGGTATATCATGTGAAGGCATATGTATATTCAAAGGACTACTTCCTACTAACCATGGAATTGTATCTACCATTGGTCGACCTTAGGAAATCATGAAAGAATTAATACAAGAGATAATATCCCTATGAGATCTATTGGTAGTCTAAGAAGTATTGGGTCTTTCTTTGTTAGCTCTAGGTCTTTTGTATGGGGAAAGGCTAAAAAAATCAATGTTATATTCAACTAACTTGGACTTGGTGATGATGATCTTTAGTTCTAGCTTTAACAATAATATATGCAATAAAAACACTATACTAGGAAAAAATATTAATTTTTAGAATCTACGACCCTCCTAGCACCAATTCTATTGAGCAAGAAAATGATACGCTCTAGCTATTTCCTCCCCAATGCTAGTTTTTTTTGGCATAAAGAGGTAGAAGCTAACTATTGGTGTATCAAGGGCAAGCCAACATTTTTGGAATAGATTATATTCCCTCTTGAAAGGAAATTTTGTTTCCCACAAGGTTCGAGTATGCTAGGTCTTAGCTAGTGTGGATAAACTCAAATTTCATTGATAACTATTTCTTCAAGGGACCTTTTTTAGTTTGACTAAAAAATATAAATTTCCTAGGCATAATGCCTTAAAATTAAAATGCTTAACTATCTGAAAGAAATTCCACTATGTTAATTTTACAATATATGGGAATTGAGCATAAAGTAAATGATATTTAAAGGGAAATTAATCTACTCCTAATATAAACAAGTTCCAAATAAAAACCAAAGGTTTTAAGAGTAAGAAAAAATAAAAAAATAAACTAACTAACTAATGTTTCCCTAAACTCTATTTTGATCTAATAAAGCAACAATTTTGATTTAAAACCAACCCTAGCCTAACAAGTATTCATATAGCATGAGGTCCTATTGGTCAAATATCTACCTAAAAGACAAACATACATTTGTGTGCCCTAGAAACTACCAATATTTAAAGGTCGAAGGAAAGAAATATCCTTCGTGCCAATCTCTAGAGAGGGCTAGGTCCCTTAATAATCCTACACCGGTTTAAGACTAGAGTTGTAGGAAAGAAATGGAAATAACAGAAAAAATGGGAAATATAGCCACAAGTTGAGGATGTAGGATTGGGGATAGACTAGCAATAGGAATTCCACCCAAGTGTTATAACATCATTTAATATAAAGGAGGTAAGATAATACACTTACATTTCCTTGGAGATAACGTCGAGAATCACATTCTAGTACTCACACTTACACCAGCGATACCCAGATCCAGGTGCATAATTTGAAATTAACAGTAGATAGAAAACATGAATATAAATTAGAAATGCTTGAACATAAAGAAATAACACATAGAGACTTCTTGCAAAATTATAAGCCACAACTTCTTCTATTTACGCATAAAACTTGAATAGTTTTTTTACGAAGTGTTTATCCTCCCTTCTACATTGAAACTATTTAGTATTTATAGAGTTTTTTGCCTTTGTCTATTTAATACACAAAATATAAAGTGTTTACAGATCAGGAAACTTGGTGAGAAAATTCCTTCTTGTAATATTGAAAATCCACCTTTTGAGATAGTGATCTAGCTTTTAAGGAAGAACACCCAGGGAATCAACACATTCGAGCATCGGTGCACAAAAACTATGAAGCTAGTCATTGACTTGGTGTATCCATTGTGCCTTTGAAATTTTCTCCTACTTATAATGTTTTAGAACTCATGAAAATCACCTTGTGCTTTTAATGCTACAGCTCCTTTAGATCAAAATTGATAATTTCAGTCACTTTTTGCACCAATCATTAAATTCCCATCACTTGATCAACCTGAGCACCTTTGAAAAGTTTCCATCAATGTTTAAAATATAATTCACTCAAAATAAAGCGATGGGTAAAATAGTTTCCTTTAACTTCATCATTTCCCTAATATTCGCGTTTCTTTGTGGAGATTGCGCCAATAAAAAAACTTCCTACAAATCTTACGATATTGTGCTCAATGCAAAGCCCTAGATCTTACCCAATTTAAAATTCTTTGCATCGCATTATCTCCTTTTCATGGCAAGAAGCGACTTGAAGAAGATCTAGATGAAAATGAATTATCATATACCTTTGAGCTTATACTTGATGCCTTAAACCATATTCGTATCATTTTGAATCCAAGAGGGGTGACTAAAAGCTTCATCTTCCCCTTAAGGTGAAAGTGCCTCACATGAGACATCCTTTTCCTTAAAATATACATTTTCCTCCAAGAGAGGTTAAAGGCATCATCACCCTTTACCTTAGGTGGATGTACCTTTAACTTTTCTATGCCATCTCTTTTAATATTCGCCTGAAGCAAAAAATAAAACCTTCGACCCAATTTTGGGGTCGTATTCACATAGCTTCACCCCAGGGAGGGGAAAATGAGAATTTCACCCCTCACTTGGGGTGAAAGTGCTTCTATTTTATTATGCATGCCAACATGGGATCCATAAATTTTATTTTTAGATGCATTTTCCTGAAGAGAGGGTGTAAGGTGTTTTTAGCCTTCCCTTGGGGTGAACGAAACTTTGACTTGTCAATGCAACTTGGGATATTGCAAAATTTTGCTTAGTATTTGGTCAAATTTACTATTGCTGATCCTTCACCCTAGGGAGGGGCAGAAGGGAGTTTCACCCCTCACCTGAGGCAAAAATCCTTTTGACTAATCAATGTGCTAACGAGGCATGTTATATTTTAAAACTTGGACATGTTCATCCCAAAGTGGGGAGAACGATACTTTCATCCCAACTTTTGGGCGAATGCACTTCTTAATGTCATCATTGTGCTTCAACCTTGGGCCCAATTCAAACTTAGCCACTTCAATATATTTTCATCCCAATGAGAGGTGAAAGGGACTTTCGCCCCTCACTTGGGGTGAAAGAGCTTTAGCCTGACTTAGCATGTTTTCTTCCTTTTACAATCCTTATTCACCCCAAAGTGGAGCGAATGTACCTGTCACCCCATTTTTGGGGCGAACACGCTTCCGTTATTTCCACTGCTTGACATCACAATTTTTGAAGGTGATAAGGGTTCTTCATTCTTCGTTTAGGTGAAAAGCTGTTAATTTTATTACTCTTAGTATTTGGGCATTATTTTTTATAGATATCTTTGGGTGATTTTAACTGATCTCACCAACCAATTTTCCCAACCATTTTATCTTATAACACCCATTATTTTCAAGCAAGAAACACATGAAAAACAAGGAATAATATTAACACATAAGAATGAACTACAACATGCTATAGAAAATACTGCAACATTTAATTAAGTATATTTTTCTCTTTTACAATAAAAAATTATCCATAAATTTTTTTAATGTGGCATAATATCAAAAGTGCCAACATTTCTAGTGGCTCATGGGGTATCTAGCTCGTATGGATGCAAGCGATCCCAAGCCTTTATCCATTGGGATCTTCAGTGGGTCTTCTTATTGGTTGCCTTAGTTGGCACTTCTGGTTTTGATGTATTTTTTTGCACTTGATCAACTAATGCCCTCTCAACCACCTCTTTCTCCACTACTATCTGTGCCACTACTACTTGATTTTTTGTTCCCTATTTTTTTGTGACCTATTATTCTTACTCCTTCAAACTTTCATAGGTTATTTCATAAACTTTTACTGCTTTGGACCAAGAATGTGTGGTGAGCAAGCAAGGAACACCAAGTGATTCATAAATATATCATAGATTCTCGGTATCCTCCAAGCTAAGGTGCTTAGATCATTGGGCCAACTTAAACAAGGACAACTCCATGCAGGTGAAATTTTTTATAAGTGGTAACACATGTTCTTATGTGATTGGCTCATCCCATTTATCAATCTCTGAAGTGTCCTCCATAAAATTCTTCTAGGTCACTTCCGATTCTTCCTTGGGTAGAGGCTCACCCTATTCATTGGTAAAATCTGGAAACCCCATATTGGTGAGAGTATCAAAATGGATCATTGAAACAATATGCTCACACTCCATTGTGTTGAGGAGCTTCCTACCTTCTCTCACCAGATCCAACCTTTGGAAGTAGCTACGTAGTTTAATCTTGGTAGTAGACCAGGCTTGGTCCATCTCACTCATGGGGTGAATACGCATATTCTACTGAGCTAGGGCTTGAATTTTTATAGCCATCTCCAAGTGAGGCTCCAACATATCCTCAATAATATATATTACTTTTTGTCTCAGCTAAATTTGACTTTGACCCTCATAGAGATACTACAAAACTTGAACTGCCCTCATTGCCAACTTTTCACAACATTGAGCCAATCGAAGGTGAGCCTCCTTCATTCTAAGAGAAGCCTATATCTTGTGTGGTCTTCTCCACTAGTTGGTTATAAATAGACTCAAGTTGTGCCTTAAATGAGTGCATCTATTGCTCCACTGCATCTTTCACCTTTTTATGGGCCCTTGTTTGTTTATGCCATTGTTCAACCTCTATCTCCATCTTCTCCTATTGTGCTCTACTTGCTACCAAGGCATCCTCGAGCTCGATAATTTTTGTCTCAGTGTCATAAAATATCTACTTATAATACTCATTGTGCAAATAACCTGAGCTCATATCAACCTGAATATTCCTTATTTTTCATTTGGATCAATCCTCATCAGGTCCTCCATCATAGTCTCATAAGCGTAATCGCTTGACATCATTTCTCCTCATGGCTTTTGGACCAGGGAAATTATTTTAGTAGTATGAGCCTCCATAGCAATTGGGTCAAAGGTGAATTTCTTGAGATGTATAGCTAGGGAAAGTACCTCTTTTATCTTATGGATCTTCAACCACAATGATGAAATAAGGTGTGCTTGACTGATCTTCTTTGCATTTGGTTTTTTGGACATCACCTAGGTTTTGGGTAGTATCTGCATCTTCAAAATTGGTGTGAAGGAAACCAAGACCTATGCATGGTCTGGATCAAAGGAAGAAGAGGAGACATATATGATAGGGGGGACCAAAATAATAGAGTGGATGGAAGAACCAAGTTTAGCTACAGTTACGCTCACTCTTGGAGGAGATTGCATACTTACAACAATAGTGGAAGTGGTGGTAGAAATGGATGATGAAGGACATGAAAACATATTAGAACTTGATGCAAATGAAATGAAAGAAATGGAGGCCGAAGAGAGGGGGAGAGAAGAAGGAGAAGTAGTGATTTATGAATGGGAGGAAGGGAGTGAAATAGAAATGGAAGGCATAACAAATGGAGAAGCAACTGATGTAGGAATTGAAGAAAATGAACTGACAATCATTATTTGCTCCTGAGTGGAGGAATAGGGAAGAGGAGACATACCTTCGGGTGCAGGCACCATGTGTCCTGGTGATGGAGGTGATTGCATAATAGGTTCTTCTTGTTCATTCTCTACATCTACCTCTAGGTTTATGATCTCCACCTACTAGTCCAATGGATGCTCATGAACTAATGGAAACATTTGGGCAACACTAACCAAAGCAACCGACACTAGCAAGGGTGAATTAATAGTTACTATAACAACTACAACTGTGGAAACTACAACACCTAAAATTGTAATAGTAGATGAAGAAATAGCACCAGTTCTTAGCCTCTTTGAAGCCTTTTAAAATGGAAGTGCTTCTCTAAAAGTTTGTTTCTCCAACAAAGGTGTTTCATCTATATTTCATTTCACCTGCTACGATCGCTTTTTAAATATGTACTGTTGCTCTTCTTCCTCATGTGTCACTTCCTCAACTGTCAGATGATCCTCCTTAGCCATGCTTTCTTCGCTATCATATTTTTTAAAACTTTGAGGAACAACCTTGGTGAAAGTGATGGGTTGATAGATATTAGCAAATTCATCGTATGCTTCCTAAAAAACCTTGTCCATATTAAACCCATTTGGTGAAGTAATTTTTTCTTTGTGGACCTGCATAATCCACCAATTCATAATCTTTTCCTTGATCCATGCAGACAACTAATTCATTTGGTCAAATAGTCCCAGTGGAGGAATTTGGTCTCTGTGCACTTTGGGGTTATACTTAGACTCCTACTCATAGAAATCATCTCACGGAGGAAGCAACATCATATCTTCAACATGCCACTCTAAATATGTAGACACCTAAAACATTTCATGACAATGACGACTACTCATATGGACATGCTACAAGATAATATGGAAGATCTTGGATATAATATAGGATAGAGCAGTGGTTCTAACCACTTAATTTGGGCTCCCTAGCCTAATCAGGTTGAACCATAGCTCAAACCTATGGTCCATAGTCTGAATCGTGGCTGACACCTACGGTTTACAGTCTAAAACACAATTGTCACCTACGATCTTAACTAAAGTTCAGTTGGCCTTCATCCGAGCCAAATTGGTTGAATGGTCATTTGGTCTAGAAGAGGGTCGTTAAAGGATGAGATATTCCAGATGCTTCCATTCCAACTATCCTAACTACCTCTTCTTGATCTTGGCTTCTCCATGAAGCCACCCCTAGCCCTAGGGACAAGCTATAAATACCCCTTTCAAATGTGGGATGAATATAGAGAGTGAATTGATCAAGCGAGCAGCGAAGCCCTATCGAATTGCATACTAAGTTCATGCATGTGAGAAGGCCACTTTGCTATCCATAAAAATATCAATTTTCCATGGAGGTCCTAGGAGCCTAGGAGAGCCAAGAAATGCTAATTCGGAAAAATGGAGGCCCTATTCAACAATTCAACCACCAAACCTGTCAAAGAAGACTGAGGCGAACCTTGATCATCAATTTGACAAGGAGGATCAAGCCCACTATCCTAGAATTGGAGGGCAAACCTATTTTGTTTTAGGTCACAACTATCAACCATGCTTTACAGTGTAGACTGCTCATCAGAGTTGCAATTTGCAATAGGTGTAAGATCTCCTTACTATTCCTTTTACAATTTATTTAGCTAGATCAGATAAATCATTTAAGCACTTTTTTTAGTAGTTTAGAGATCTTGACTAACTGGATTAAGTATTTTATTAGGTTTACTTAAATTTAGCAAGTAGGACCTAAATAGCTTAATTTCAAGTCATAATGCTCCATTTCACATAATTGAT
Organism: Wollemia nobilis; assembly: GCA_028583015.1. NCBI lineage: Eukaryota > Viridiplantae > Streptophyta > Pinopsida > Araucariales > Araucariaceae > Wollemia > Wollemia nobilis. The sequence continues at coordinate 2,385,540 of JAQPPZ010000861.1, read as the reverse complement.
CCTTTATATTGGTAACTATAATTCTTGTTTACATGTGTCAATAAATCTTGATAAATCTTGCAAATGTTTAACACATTTTATATGCTTTTTTTATTTCATGTTATTCATGGCATCTTTATGTTTTCATGTTTTAAAGGGCCTCATCACGAGAGGCTACCTATTTGTATAACTTTCTTGTGTTGTTTCTTTATCACAGGGAACAGGTTCAAAGGAGCTTCAATCACCAAATTCCTTCCTCAATGTGAAGAAGAGGGTCAACTCCACCCTAGAGTAGTTTGTGACTATTTGGAGAGCAATAGTATTGCGCCTACCCCATTGGGGGCTTTGGCATTGTATTAATTGTATCAAAATTTGGGTGACCCTAAGAGGGGCATGATTGTAATTGGGATTCATTGCAATATTAATAAAAGAAGCATTCATTTTATTGTCATATGTAATCTTGTTTCTATTTTCATGTTTTTATGTTTATTTCAATTGATCTATTAGATAGGCACATGCTTTTTGGATAGGTCATAAGGCGATCATGGTGAAACTCTGCAAATTCAACTGTTTAACTACCATTTCTTATATTTTAAAATTACAGGTATAGACCGTAGCTACCAACTATGGCCAACAATTGAACCGTAGCTGCAACCCATGAGTTATAGTGCAGACCATGCATCAGACTTGCCTTTCATAGCTAAAAGATCATATAGTAGAAAATAGAGCGCAGATTGGATGTGGACCTAAGGTAGGTCCCATTTTTTATTCTCTGTAATTTTTTTCTCACTGTGTTTTTCTAGAGAGCTCAAATTTGCAATGCAACTAGGAAATTAAGAAAATAAGAAATGAATTAGGTCTTAGGTTTGCATTTATTTTTCACGTCATTATAAAGGCACTGCTAGGAATAACCGATATCTGATTTCAATCCACCCTAGAATCCAACGTGCTTGATAGAACTTGTGTGTTTGGTTTGCATGTTGAGGCCCAAGTAGTGGCCATTTGCATCATTATAATTGCATTGTCAAAAAATAATGTAGAGTATAGCATGTAGATCTGAATATAAAACATTTTTTTTACATTACATATAGGAAACAATCATTAATGCTATATTATGCATTTTTCTTTATGCAAATTAAAACGAACCACACACACCATGTTTCACTTAAATGCTAGTGATTTGGAAGTCATATCCAACCACTAGTAGGGTTTAGTGATGATGGGTGTAATTTCCATCCATTGGTCCAAATCCTACATACCCTTGGATACTAGACCAATACCATATCCAAGAACCATCCGTAGCCCAAAAAATTTGCATGTACTTATCTTTAGAGGGTATAATGCTGACTAGGTGATATTGGGTGAGGATATGGTAGGACTTGTGCTCCTTGTCTGGGTGTGGACTTTCATTACCACACACAGGGTATTTATGCGGCCTGGAATTCACATCCAGGTTATTGAGCTATGAGCATACAGGTGAAAGATAATTTAAACTGAGAATATCATTCAACACTTTTCAAAACACGATAAGGATTTCTATACTGATACAACAAACTTGAAACAACATCAAATAGTCTAGGGTTTACTTTTAAAAACTAATACGAGATAAAAACCATTGTATACCTTGTTTGTGTAATAAAGAATAAATCTAGATGCTAGGTACACCATGGTGGAGACATGGGACGGTCGGCAAAGGCACAAGATTGAAGCCCATGACCAATACCCAACATATTCACATCATCACATGTCGAATCCTTACCCACATGCGCTTCCCAAATGTCGTTTGGCAAGTATTAGAGGAGACAACTCGACAAGAGGGGAAATTATTGAGCATAACCCCAATAGAGGAGTTTTTGTGCATTCTTCTAGGCATAAAATAGAGCAAGGAGCCTCTTAGCATGAGGGTGTTCCACTCGAAAACCATTACCGATACTGCATTGCACATGCGTCCATAGGATCAGCCGAAGAGTACATTATCTAGGGGTCTAAGTTAGTACCCTTACATTATAGGTCTGTAGGAGGATCCATGGCTCCACCTTTGGAGTATAGGTGAGATCGAGATCCACCTATTCAGGGGCATACAAATAGGGTCATCGCTGAGCATAGGCCTGTGCAGACTCCCACATGTAGTGAACATCAAAATATCACTATTGATATGGATAAGGTGGGAGCCAATGGCACAGCACTACACGAGCGATGGAGATCTAGATAGTTAGTTGACTTAGGTAGCATCCTTGAGAATCTATGCTATAAGCATTTGGCTCCATCCACTCGTGCCCCGAGTGAGCATAGTGTGACTTCTAGTAGGACTACTAGAGAACAAGAAGAGGCTTATAAGCACCCTCATGTGACACATCCACCATCCACACATGGTGGCATAGAGCATAGAGCTTAGCAGGACGCTAATGCCATATTTACAAACAAGGGCAAAAGCATCACAAATCAATCATATGGGTATAGAACCCATAAGGTTTCTCACACAGAGCATGCATACCAAAGACTTTTCATGGAAAATGACCTTGATAGATCATACATACTGGTATCTAAATAGTTGCGATAGATCCTCCAAGATCAATTGGAGGATACTTGCCTAGAAAGGCAGTGAATTGAAGAAGAGAATCTTCAATCATAGAGGCTCATCAGACAAAGACTATACGAGCAACGCATGTGTGAGGAATGCATCCTTACCCAAAAGGAGCATGTAGAGCAAGAAGATAGGTTAGCCAGGTTTGGTCTATATACTCATGTCAAGAATAGAGAGTGCATTCAGAGAAAGGTTTTTTCACAAGCCGATGTGCAGTAGGAGCATAGGGACACTCATACTCATATTATTGCCCTACCAAGAGAATGACCACCACCATTCGAACATGAGAGGCAACAAAAATATGAGGAATAAGAGGGAGTGGGAAACCATCAAGAGTATCCCAAAGACTCCCAAGTTGAGGAGGAGTAATAGCAATTCCCTCCACCTTGGCAGAGGAAGAATGTGCATCCAAGATCGCCCCCATGGCAGGTTAGGGAGGAGGACTTTCTATCCTTGGAGGCTTAAAAAGCCTTAGAAGCTAAAGTAAAAGTGATTGATAGGCAAGGTGAAAATTTTTAAAATTTGACATTAAGAAAGATTAACAATGAGTCTTTGGATCCCTCGATACCTGCTCCTACCTATCCTGAATATTTTGTTTTGTCCAAGCTAGACAAATTTAAAGGTGACATAGATGCACAGGAGCATGCCACAAGATTTTTGGATGCATGTTTCCAAATTGCGAGCAATAATGTCTTACTTTTGTACACATTTGTCATGACCCTCTTAGGCCCAACTCATGAGTGGTTCAACCAGCAAAAGAGGTATAACATTACCAATTTTGAGCAACTAGCTGACGCTTTTCTTGAATGCTTTTCTTTTGGCATAAAGAAATAGGCTAACCTTTCCGATTTGGCTATGCTATCTCAGCACGATGATGAGCCACTTGAACAGTACAAAAAGAGATGAAGGAGGTTGATGGCAAAGCTGTAATTTCCTATTACTGCTACAAAATTAACACAAATGTTTACCAAGAGTTGTGCCAAGCACATATCGCTATTGTTGCAGTTGTAGCAGTATTCAACATTCAAGGAAGCTTTGGCGTAAGCCAAGGTAATTGAAGACATCAATTTGTAGGAAGGAAAATTAAAGCTTAAGAATAGGAAAGAGGTCCAAGAAGAGCTCCATGAAGCATAAGGGCAAGCAGGCCCACATCAAAAAAGTGGTTCTAAACCCCCAAAGAGAGGATAAAGAGCAGTAAAAGCAAAATTATTAGGCCCAACCTCCTCCTCCGCAGTACAAAAAGTGCAATAATAATTATAAGGGCAAGAACAAAGAGCAACACCCACCTCACTAATTCACACCTCTGATAGAATCACTGACGTAGATATTCCACCAATTGTGAGAGGCCAAGGCAATAAGATTGCCCAAAATTAATATGGTCAATCCAAATCAACCCAAGTCAAATGGGTACTAGGATGATCTGTTTTGCATATTTCACCGAGCAAAGGGTCATGAAATTGAAGTATGTTGGTCCTTCACGCATATTGTGCAAAACATGATAGAAAAAGGTGAGCTTGTAGTACCAAGTAATCTGCTTGCTCCTGACAACTAGAACATGGGGATTTACAAAAATCCACTTCCAAACGATGAGGCACCGTGCAACAATGTTGGTCACGTCAACTAGGTGCACATCAAACCACCTACCCAGGGATTCATAGGTATGGTTAATATTGTTACAAGGCATGGGAGATATGAGTAGCCAAATCAACCAAGTGATCCCATAATAATACAAGCCACACCTAACCAACAGTCAATGTAGAATATTCCAGGCCCACCAATGAGACATGTGGTGACCATACGGAGTAGGCTAGTCCAAAACCTGTAGACAACTCCTACAAAGCTATCTATATATGAATGGATACAAAAATACCCTAGGCACAGGGATAATCTCATGGACATTTTGATATCTATCAAAGTACAATCCTAGGATGCTCAGGCATTCACAAATTTTGTGGGACATGTACAACAGTTCCAGGAACCGACGATCTAATTTTATGATCACAAAATTAGGATGGTTCCCACTGATATAGCTGAACCGTCATTGCATATTATTGCATGTGTAAACCACATACCATTCAAAAGGGTCTTTATCGACATTGTTTCATCGATCAACATCATAACAACCAAGGCATTGAGTCCTTTAAAGCTGCCTAAATCACACATTGTACCAACTGCATTCACATTTAGAGTGTTTAACTATGTGTTATGTTTGATGGTTGGCACGATTGTCCTACCTATTCAAGTAGGCCTAAAGACCATCCTTGTGATGTGTCATGTGATAGAAGGTGCCATGCAGTATAACATCCTATTGGGAAGACCTTGGATTTAGGATATGCATTACGTTCCCTTGATATTACATCAATGCATGAAGTATATTCACAAGGGACACTTTCACGTGGTGCTGTCAGATAAAGAACCATTTAAATTCATGAAAATGGCTAACTTTCCAAGGGGTTTCATGCTCCCATAAATGTACTTGGACATCTGACTAGCATCATTTATTAAGCAGACAGAAGAAAAACAAAGAGTATGTGCTCAGCCGTCGATATATGTGTCACACAGATCTGAGCAAACTATTTCTACTTCCTTGAAACCGATTGCATCAGCGATGCTTCAAGACAACAAGAAGTTAAAGATGAAATTGGGTGAAAAATAGAAGAGACATATGCTCTAACTAGTCATCGATGAGGCTCCCATCCCCATGGAAGTAGAGGAATCCCAAGACATAGTCAAGGAGGTACCTTAGTCTACCTCACCTGTATCATCAGTAGGGTCATCCGCACCATGAGTGACTATACATCTCTCCAACATAGGGTTAGGTAAGTATATTGTGTAGAATGTAACCTTCAGACTTATTTTGGAGACTACACAAGAGATGGGCCGACCGCATGCCCATTGGTTTTTGATTGGATCGATGGTACCATTGGGAGAGCCACCTAATCAAACTAACTTCATTTACGTTGGGCTGGATCAGCTTCTAGCGTGAATGCCTATGGATGAAGATGGTGATGAACCTTTCATAGTAAATATTCATTATTTATCCAACCCAAAGTACTCCATGTGTATTTTTGAGTTATATCACTGGCATGGGTACGAAATTGGCTTGTTTGAACAAGGACGTAGGACTTCGCTCGAGCCACATTATAAGCTAGCAATTGATAGGTTTAGCCTAGGATTATAGATACAAGGATAAGACAATTTGCTTACAACATACTTAGATCACTTGTACCTTAGTCTCAGGGATGACATGGACTTTAATCCATATCATCCTGACTCATCCAGGTTCTAGAGGATTCATCCAATGGTATCTGTCGTCACCACTAAGCCACTTGAAGAATATCATGAAGAGCTCTTACAACATACTGATATAGAGTGGAACCCGAGAGACAACTTGGGTCATCATATCTATAATGCAACCAAAAACAAAGATGTCCAGGGGCATAACCCCATAGTCTTAGGCAATCTCAAGTTAAGTTATCTATACAACAATGATGGAGAGGAGTCCACCTTCGAGATAAGTGGACTGAGTTGTGATGTTGATAGTTAATCCTTTAATAATGATCAATCTGAGGATGAAGATGAGGGGGGCTATCTAGGGCCTTTGCATGCGCATCACCTACCTCCTGTAAAGTCGGTACATGTTACCAAAGAGACTCTTCCCAACATTGATCATTTGGGGGAAGAAGTAGAGTTGGATTTCTTGGCAGTGTCACATTTACGGTATAATTATCCAATTTTTCCAGATAGTGATGAAAACAATAAAAAAGTAATATTCATGGGGCCACACTTGCTAAAGCGCCCCACAGGAGTAGGAGTGAATGATGGATTATGGTTGTCTGACAGTGATGAAGAAGATGAGTTAGAGAGGGCCTCCCTTGGTCCTCCTTATTTACATTACAATTATCAACCCATAAATATCTATGAGGTCTATTGTCAATTACGTATTGGTCCTCATCTGAGAGTGATACAACTAAACCAGGATCAAATTTATCGGTTGGTTAATCCCCCTCTACCAACCTACATGGATCTCCTTGAGCCAAATGATCCTATTTTACAATAAATGCATAGGGAGGATCCAGTTGTCCATACTTCACATAGAGAAGACCCATTTGTGCCCATGTTGTTAGATCCAAATCGTGGGTGTGAGGACTACATCGATTATGTAGAAGTTGGTACGTGTGGTTCTAGAGACCAATACCATTCCATCAACATCGTATCCATTGATTTGACCATCCCATTCTATCCAACAGATCCATCTAAACCATTAATGTAGATGCTATCGATTGGGATCACACTGACTCGCCTATAGAGCCAAAAGATTTCTTCCCTAATGAATAAATGTTGCAACCATTCTATTTTGTGCCAGGCTATGCATATTATGTCTATCATGTCAAAAATATGTCCAATATAGAACCTATCAACCCAGCTGATGACATCCATTTGATTCCTATGCCTCATCAGCTTGAGGAGGGATCACATATGTCAGTAGAGGAAACCTTTGAATTGGATATTAGTAATGATCAAACCAATTCAAAGAAGGTTAAATTTGGAGAGAGTCTCACTCTAGATGAGCGAGCAACCCTCATCCCCCTATTGAAAAAGAGACCAAATATATTTTCTTGGACATATAAAGCTATGCCAGGTCTAGACCTAAAATTGGTTACTCATAACCTTTCGCTAGATATGATGAAGAAGCCAGTCAAGAAAAATATTAGAAATATGCATCCAATAGTAGCCTTGATGGTGAAATATGAGCTACAAAAATTGTTGGATGTAGAATTTATAATCTCCATCGACTATCCAGAATGGATGTCCAATATGGTACCCGTGGGAAAACTTGATGGAAGAATCCGTATTTGTATGGATTTTAGAGACCTTAATAAGGCAACACCTAAAGATTCATTTCCATTGCCTAATATCAATGCTCTTGTGGATGTAACTACAGGTCACAAAATACTCTCCTTAATGGATGGTTTTTCTAGTTATAATTAAATTCAGATTAAACCCAAAGACCAACATATAACTACATTTATAACACCATGAGGAACATTTTGCTATAAAGTTATGTCGTTTGGCATAAAAAATGCTGGTGTAACATATCAGCGGGCCATGACATATATTTTTCATGACTATATGCATAATATTCTAGAAGATTACATGGATGACTTGTTGGCCAAGTCATTGCTACGTGTTGAGCATGCGAAGGTCTTAAGGAAGGTCTTCGATCACCTAATAGAATATAATGTTAGGTTGAATCCTAAGAAGTGTGTATTTGGCATAACTTCTATTAAGCTATTAGGATTCATCGTCTCAAAGCGAGGCATCGAGGTTGACCCAGTGAAGGTCAAGGCTATCTTAGAAATGTGTCCTCCCTCCAATATTAAAGAGTTAAGAAGCCTTTAGGGCAAAGTAGCATCGATAAAGTGATTCATCGCTTAGTTATCAGATAAATATCGACCCATGAATCGACTGCTATACAAGGGGGTCCCATTCAATTGGGATGAGGACTGCCAAGTAGCTTTCACTAAAATAAAGTAATACCTGGTGACGTAGCCAGTACTAGCTCCACCAAGGCCAGATGTACCTTTTTTTGCTATATATTGGTGACCGACTTTGCATTAGGGACCATGTTAGCCCAAAAGAATGTGCAAGGTAAGAAAAATCCATATATTATATTAGTTGAACCTTGATGAGTTACGAGCTAGGATATGCATATGTGAAGAAACTGTATTTAGCAGTAGTTTTCACTGTAAAGAAATTGTGACACTATATGCTAAGTCATACAACATATGTTATATCAAAACAAAATACTTTATAGTACATGATGAGTAAGACGTATCATAATATGCATACTACGAAGTGGATCATGCTACTGATAGAATTTAATCTGGAATTCATAAGCCAGAAGTTCATTAAGGGACAGGTCATAGCTGATCAATTAGCTGAGGCATCATTGCTAAACAGTAGGCCTCTAACCATAGAACTTCCAAAAAATGCATTCTTCATCATGCGACCACCAAGGAAGCTCACACCCACTCTAACTATTGTAATTGAAGGGAAACACACAAATAAGCATGCATAATTTGATAAAAAGAAATAAAGTGAATATAAGGAATTCTTTATTATTTGATGAAATCAAATTACAAATTCGTCCCTCTTAGAATTACCAATTTTATACATTAATTACAATAGTGTTTAATCCCTATCAAGGGTAGTTGTGATCAAAATACCCCTCAGGGTGACACAAAATGCTCTAGGGTGTCGATGACCATCTTCTTCGCAATGGGGAAGGGGTTGGATGCTTTATCTCTCCTTTATAACTGTTTCTTGCAGTCAAGAAACAACAAGAATGTCAAAAATATAGGCAGCCTCTCGTGATCAGGCCCTTTTAGGTAAAATGTACAATGACACCGTTAACATGAATAATCAAGAAAGCATAAAAAAAGTTGTTAAACTATGTAAAACGAATCAAGATTCATGTAATAGCATAAAGTAAAATAGCACCTACACTATGCATGGATCAAATATAGGAAATGAAGCATAAACATGCATAAAGAAAGCATTCTAATCCTAATTGAAACATAAGCATAAAATGTGAATTTAGCCTAGTTATATGGTAAGAAGTCTTCTAAAATGCTATTAAATCAACAAAATGGCTAGTCTAAGCTAACTAGCTAGAAAAAAAAATAATAAGGTGATATGTCACCTATTGCAAACTGCAACTCTGGTGAGTGGTCTACACTATGAACCGTGGTTGACAACCACGATTTGACCTCTGATGAGTTTACCCTCAAAATTAAGGGTAGTGGGCTCAATCTCCTTGTCCAAATTGATGTTCAAGGGTCACCTTCATTGTCCTTAGACTGATTTGGTAGTCAATTCAATGTGAAGGGCCTTTGTTTACCCGTATTTGCATTTCTTGATCCTCCTAAGCACCTAGGGCATCCATAATGTAATTCATCATGAATGGTGGTAAAAGGGTTAGGAATTAAGTGCAATAGCTATATCTCTTAGTATGCCCAGTTTGAGTATACAATTCTCCAGGGCTTCGCTGCTCAAATATCCAATGCTTGATCTCCTTTTCTCCCCATTTGGAGGGGGTATTTATAGCATGACCCTAGGGATAGGGGTGGCTTCATGGAGAAGCCAAGACCAAGAAGGTTGGTTAGGATAGTTGGGATGGAAGCCTCTAGAATATTTCATCCTTCAATTGCTTCCTTCTAGATATCTTGGCTATTCCAACTGATTTGGCTCAGACGGAAGGCCTAACTGAACTTTAGTTAAGACCACAAGTCACAGTTGTGGTCTAGACTGCAGACCGTAGGTGTCAACCATGATTTAGACTGGAGACCGCAGGTTTGAGCTATGATCCAAATTTCTTAGGCTAAAATGCCTAAATTGAGTGGTTAGAACCACTAATCTATCTTGGAGTATGTCCAAGATCCTCCATATGGTCTTGTAGCATGTCCATATTAGTAGTCGCCCTTGACATGACACATTTTAGTTGTCTACAGATATCCCTTTTGAGATGCGTTGTGAGATTGAACAACGTTGAGCAAAAATATACATCCTAAAATGATGTCTAAGGTTCTATGATGATCATTAGTAAGATCAACATTAGATGCCCCAGGTCCAGCAAAAGGATGTGCATCTTGGAATCATTGCTTCCATCTTGTGAAAGGCTTACATTTTGACAAGTCTGCCCTCGTCATCAGATGTTCGGATAGCACCAATGCCAAGTATGGGTATCTTCTGACCCATAAATTTGAAGGATGAGAGTTGCAAACCAATTATCATATTTTTTATTTACCCCCAAGCAAATGGGGAAGCTTATGATAGCTGTTGACAATGATTTACAAGAACAAATGTAATTTTGACAAGATCAAGGGATCTATGATCTCAGGGATCTTCTACTGAATTTTATTATGATTATGAAATTATGACTACCCCCTCAAGCGATGAGTCGATGAGGGTAATGATAATGTATGAAGCGACAAAATTGCTTGACCATAATGAATGATCCTAAAAAAATTAAGATTCAAGTCTTTTAATGCCTTGGCTAGGCCTATTTCAACTTATGATTGCAACTCTTAGTAGTATTGGCACATTTCTATCCCCTGGAGCAGTCATGCTACAATAGCCATCTTAAGGAATCAAAATGATACAAATGCAATTAGACTTGTGTTGAATCATATTTGTCGATGATTTGCTGAAATATGTCATAAAAGAAATGATAATTTTACCCCAAATGTCCTTATGGTGATTTACTCATCTTGTTGGATTGCATGGATCGTAACTTGCTGCAACCGCCAAGTGTATAGGATAATTCACTGAATACGAGGTGCATTTGGTTTTTTAATTATTTGATTTTTTTCTTTTGTTTTAATTTTGCATTTATTTGATTGATCCTGTGCTTTTAACATCAAATTTGCAATTTTAATCATTGATTTTGAATTTTTATCCAGTGTAAATCAATAATTTGCTCTTTTCAACCTTCCCATGGTGGGTTTTGAGTGCATTTAATACTAGGTGCAAACCGTAGGTATGGTTTGTAGTTTATATTTCTAAATTTTGGGAACTGTGGGTCAGAACTACGGGCAGAAAACCCTAGTTCCAAAACTATAGGTGTCAGCTACGGTTCGTCGAGACTAGGAAAACCTATAAATTGAATTCTCATTTGAATTTTTTCATTATTTCTTGGCAAAAACTAGCAATCTGAGAGCTCTAAGAGTGAGAAGACCCTTCTTGATAGACAATGCTACCACACTCTACCTTGATTACACTCCTTGATATTGATGGCGGATCTTGATCAACCATCTACTAGTCGGGGATAGGGTGCGGGCAAGGTAACTCGAAACCGAGACCATGCACTCAATACTAGTAAAATGAACTACATTAAGTAATGTAGAAAATAAACCTCACTAAACTACTGGTAATGAACCCCACTAGTTTATGCGAGCTTTAGAATTTTAATTTTATGACTTAGTGGTCTATGAGGGTACCCAAAATGGGTGTTGTTCCTAAATCATAACTAGTAGCTACGGTTCCCAGTTGGCAAATTGGGGACCGTAGGTTTTAGTTGCGGTTCCCAATTTGCAAATTGGGGATCGCAAGTTTTAGCTACGGTTCCCAATTTAAAAATTGAGGATCGTAGCTACAGGTTTTAGCTACAGCTTGCTGTTGCTGCTTCTTTTCTTCTTCTTTATTTTTTTTAAGCTCTAGTTAGCTAGATTTTGTCTTAAATGACACTTGTTATTCTAGAGATTGACTTCTAGAGCCTGGGAGACAGATATTTTGGAGACTCTATGCGAGGCTTTATCCGATGCCGATCGGTATTGGTTCTAATTTGTCGGGTTTGGATACATCATGGATCTACCCACTATTAGGGTAGATCAAGCCTACCTGACTATGTTGGCCCGATGCTAGAATGCGTGGACCAACACATTTCACCTTCCTACAGGTGAAATGACTATGACTCTAGAGGACGTTTATAGGCTCTTCAAGATCCCTATTTATGGTGAGGCCATCATCTCCTCTACCTTTGGGCTAAAGGAGGTTGTTTTTGACACTATATTCGATGACCATAGCAAGGATTCTCAAGATGCGGTAGACCACGGTGGGGTACACATTGGTGAGTGGTACCACGAGGATGTCTTCTCTGCATGGGAAGCCCTATTTATGCACCTCATAGTTTAGATTGTGGTTCCATACTCCTCGAGCATGAGGATTCCCTGGAACTTCCTGTCCACCATCTGGAGGGTGTTGTAGAGCTCTATAGAGGCACCTCTATGTCTAGCTTGGGGGAGAACCCTACTATGTCAGCTCTATAAGGTGTTGTACCAAATTATAGAGCATAGCCATAAGGGCCTTAGTTGTAGTATTCTATTATAGATCTTGGGGTGGCAGCACATTTAGATCGAACATCCTTTAGATCTGGCCCTATGAATTATTGCTATTATTGATGATCGTCAGTGCTATGTCACATACTAGCCTTGTGAGAAGGAGGGTACCCATAGCAGGATCTATGTTGGTGATGTCTAGCACTACATTACTCAGTTTGTGACACTTGGCCTGAATTATTTTCAGTGGTGGCCCTATATGGATTGCCCAGCATTGCCATAGGAGGACCAGTTGCTGAGATAGGCACGCCATGACATATGGTTGATCAACCGTAAGGCCGATATTCAAGAGTACCATTTCTACTCTTTAGTCCTATGGTATTTTGGGCTCATGTAAGATATTCCAGATATCCCCCTCAGGTACTGACTCTTGGTTATAGAGCACGATCTACAGTGGATCATTCTGGAACCTTTGGGAGATGTCATTGATGACTACTAGGAGACTGGAGTCAAGACTATTGGGACCACTCCATAGTATGATGGATGGTGGTCCATGTTCATATGGTATGACATAGGGCCTCTAGGCCAAGAGCTAGACCAGGCAGAGGCAGAGGTGGATCCTAATGGGTGCAAGGTGTGCCAGTGGATAGAGGGCATTTGGGGTGCAACAGCCACCACCGAGGAGGCTCCTAAGGTTGAACCTAATGAGGAGGCTCTAGAGGAGGGTGAGGTCCCTCTCGACAGCACAGAGGGTCAAATCTTAGCTTAGGTGGCTAACTTGTAGAGCTATCTAGGGAAATTCCACAAGTAGTAGCTAGAGCGAGACACTACTATCACCAATCTAGAGGTGAGAGTAGCTAATAGGGATAAGCACCTTATTGAGGTGCAAGATCAGATACAAGGTCTGACTACATGATCCATAGATGTAGAAGCTAAGGCTCAAAGATTGTAGACTGCTCTAGAGTTAGCACAGGCATAGCGGACTACAGTAGAGGTAGAGAGGGATCTCCTTCAAGTATTGATGGGGGTATGCCACCTCCTCAGGCTACTATGGGACCTTCGATAGCACCAAAAGTAGCACTAGTAGTTGCACATGATCCGATGATCGAGGTGGAGAAACTACATAGTATGGTCATGAGGATCAATGAGATGCACACAACCTATCTTACTTGCATTGATCGGCTAGTCGATTATATAGAGATGCATGAGCTACAGGTTCCTGAGGATCCTTTCTCCTCAGATTTGTAACGTACCAGGTCTAGGACCTTAGGGAAGTCTATGGCGAGCTCAGGTCATAGGACTCATAGTATTGAGAGGACACATAGGTCCTCTAGCACACATGGGGCTACATCACATGCCAGGCCTAAGGATGCAGGGTAGACTTTAGGGGCCACCATTCAAGGGACTAGCCTACTATAATTACCAGTTTCTCGTGTGTTGGGTGCCTTAGGATTTGGAGGAAGGTAGGAACCATAATAGGACCCACCATAGGTGCTAGCATAGATAGGATAGTAGGCTCCAGAGCACAGTTCTGATGGAGGCGACGAGAGTTCCGATACAGGGGAAGCAACCTAAACTTGGGCTCTGCTAGATGTAGACTATACTTTTGCTATGTTGTACTCATTTTGAGTATAAGTTTGAGGACCTACATGCTTTGTAGTGTATGGGCATATTGATGCACTACCTATGTACTCTATTGTACATATATATATATGACTTGATCATTTTGGCTCATTATGCATATCTGATGTTTAATTTTTTGATTTTATGTTTATTTTATGCACATGGATGTAATGCTTATGTGATGCTATGTTGATATGATGCAATGTATGGATGACATGCACTAGATAGCTATCTGTTTTATGATTATGATGTTATGCAATGATCTATATGATCAGATGTGCTATATATAATGGATACAAATGGATGTGGCATTTATTTTGAACGCATATTTATTTTTACTTTATGGGCATGCATTTATTTTTATGAAGTTATGGAATGCTATGCAATATATGGTAATGCATTATGTACATAATCATAATCTAATGGGAATGAACCTGTATGCTTTAATCACTTAAAACATAAATAATGAATGTAACTGTGTATATCAATTTTAAACTGTGACACCACAAAATGTATGACAATCATGCAAGATAATTGATAATTCTCATTACAATAACTTAATCAATTAATCACCCATATATGAAATGCAGTGAAATGGATTGGTATAATGCTAATGAATGAATATGCTATTCTGTATATTTCTTTGCTGCACTATATAGTCAGTGGTCGTCTAAACATCATTTTTGATATTCATGCGATACCTATCCTATATGTTTGATTGTACTTTGTAAAATGCATTCTGATGAATGAATGACTCATATTTTTTATTTTTAATGATATTTGGTGTTTTTTTGCTATTAGAGAACTTTTTGAGGTTTTCCATGAGACTCAAACACCCTAGTAGACTTCTCCAAAAACCACATACTAACTGTAAAATGCATTTATTGGATAAGGATTTTATTGTGACAGACCCAACTATTCATTATCCCTATGTGTGCATGTGAGTATTTTTAGATAGATCATAAGCATACCCCGTATGTCAATCGGGACTCTTTCAACCCATATGTGAGATAGGGTTCCTCATACGTCATACCATCCTTGTTTTAGATTTTATTAGACTTATACAACTAGAAAATCCTAGGTATCATCTTGCAAATTGATCAGGGCTACCCCTCCAAATATAGGCAAGACTCTTTCAACCCATTGCTACGTTTGGGGATCACCCAATAGAACTACCCATCTGATTGTAGGTGGGACTCTTCCAAACCATTGCTGTGATCGAGGATCACTCTATGGCTTTCAAAAGGTGGACAATCTAGGGATTCAAGTTCTCACCCTTCTTACTTGCTCATATGTAGTGATGAAAATCATTGTTAGTCCACGTGTTACCATTTTCTTTGAGCAAGGGATTTTTATAGTGCTTTTGATTCACTATGTCACTTTACATTTTGAACTTGAAATTTGTACTTTTGCACTTTGTAACTTGGGATTTAAACTTTGTGACTTTGGGATTTCTAGGGGAAATTCTTGTCATTTTTCCAAAGTACACCTTTCTAAACCAACTATTTGCAAGATAAGTAGGTCGTGAAACCCATCTCTTTAGATACCTAAGACTGCTTTTGTAGCTTTCATAATCTCTTATCCTAGCAGGATTTTATATTATTTTGCTTAGTGATTAGATTCTGATATGTTGAAGCACTATCCCAAATATGACCTCTTCTATAAAAGCAAAGCAAGCTTTCTACAATATCTGAAGAATCCACTAGGTATGGTTGAGTGACTGGAAAACTTAATATACATACGTGTTTCTCCGTAATAGGTATTGTGTATGAATGCAATGAATTATGATAAATGCAAGGGTGGTGATTTTTAGAAATCCTTGGAGCCTTTTGGGATGACCGAGTAGTTATAGGAACTCTCAGAGCCTTTGGGTTGACCAAGTGATTTTTAGAAATCCTTGGAGCCTTTTGGGATGACCGAGTAGTTATAGGAACTCTCAGAGCCTTTGGGTTGACCAAGATATTTTTAGAAATCCTTGGAGCCTTTTGGGATGACCGAGTAGTTATAGGAACTCTCGGAGCCTTTGGGTTGACCAAGCAATTTTTAGAAATCCTTGGAGCCTTTTGAATGACCAAAGGGCTTATAGATGCCTTTGGAGCTTTTTTTGCTATGCTCTCTAAGCATATAACACCTTAATATGGATGATGTTGAGAGGCTCAGGCTCTTAAACACTCCCTAGCGATGTCAAGCAATAGTTACCTAGACCAATCTTTTTAGATATGATATAGGGTCCTAACCAATTAGCTACAAATTTGTCTCACATATCAGGTGACAAATTCGAGTTTTTTTGGTTTTCTTTTAGCACAAGATCCCCAACTTCAAATTCTCTCCGGTGGACTTTGATATTGTAAGCTCATTTGAGTCACTCTTGATAAACACAAAGATGCTCAAGGGCATTCACGTGATGTTCATCGAACAATATTAGTTGATCTAGGTGAGCTTTTTGCATGATCTCATCATCAATGAACTCTTTCAATGTGACGTGCAACATTGGAATTTCCAACTCTAAGGGCATAATAGCCTCAATGCCATATACTAGTGAAAACAGAGTTTCCCCAGTGGGAGTCTGAATGCTAGTTCTATAAGCCCATAGTGCAAGGGGCAATTGTGTATGCCAATCCTTATGGTGTTCTTGCACTGTATTTTTCAAGATGGCTACTATAGTCTTGTTTGAGGCATCAACTTGCCCATTTTCCTGTGGATAATATGGAGATGCAAAACTATGTTTGATGCAGTACTTAGAAGTTAAGGCTCACAAAATTTTGTTCTTAAAAGAAGTTCCATTATCCAAAACTATTTTGGATGGTACCCAAAATGACTTATGATATGCTCCATTATGAAATTAGCTATGAGAGCTCTCGTGGTCATTGTTAAGGGAATGGCTTCCACCCACTTTTTAAAATACTCAATAGTCGTAATGATGAATTTATGTCAACCTGATTACGAAGGAGAGATATTTCCAATTAGATCAAACCCCCACTGAGCAAATTGTCAAGCTCCTTGGATGGGTTGTAAGGCCTATGATGGTAGGTGTATGATATTAGCATGATATTGATATTTGATGCACTTCTTGACATACACATTTCAATCCTTCTCCATAGTGGGCCAATAATAACCCATTCAAAGGATGCACTTGACGATGGCCATGTCATTGAAATGGCCATCGCACGTACCATCATGAGCTTCTAAAATTGCCCAAGATGACTCTTGGGGCTCAATACAATGAAGGAGAAATCCATCATAACTTCAACAGTAAAAAATGTCTCCCATAAAGACAAATTTAGTCACTTTCTATTTAAATGTGAATTTTGTAGCACGTGACAGTCCCTCCGGGACAAAAACAAGTCTTAGGAAGTCTTGAATATGTGACATCCAAATATGATGAGCCTCAATGTTGACCTCTAAGACAACCTGTACCCCCTACATATTTACTTTTGCAAATGCATACTAGGAGATAGCCTTATGGTGAATGGTGGTGCCACTCCCCGTAGGACTCTAGGAGGTTAAAGACCCCTAGGGTGCTTTCTTGAGAAAGTCTTCAGCTTTGCATAACCAATCAGCTTTTGGTTCCATACTAATCATGTTGAATGATTCTTTGTTATCAAAGGCTACACGCTCTACTGCAGGATGGAAGAGTGTCTTGACATGGATGGTAGTGAAGTCAACAGACGAATTCTGAGGGATTAAAGAACTCAAAGAAGCCATGGTGTCCATAAATCTATTTGACAAATGAAGGATTGCCTCGATGTCGTACCATTCTACTTAGCCATATATGTGGAAACAAGATCTTTATAGGCTTTCAATATCGGAAATTGATACTAAATAGTCCCTTCACTTGGTTAATTATGGGTAGGGAATCACCAAAGATGTTTAGTCTCTTGATATTCATGGCGATGACTGTATGAAGACCCAAAAATATGGCTTCATATTTAGCATTATTGTTGGTGCATAGGAAGTCTAGTTTGAATGACAAGGGCATTGGAGCTCCTTGTGGTGTGAAAAACACTATACCTATGCCAAATACTTGCTCGCACTTTGAACCATCAAAGAACAAAGTCATATCAACATTGTTCTCTGGCTCTTCGAGTTCGGGAGCTTCAGATATTATAAAAATTGCATCATTCGGAAGCTTGATTGTTAGATGTCTATTGTGGGATAGTGGCACCTCAGCTAACTGATCTGCTATGACCTATCCCTTAATGGACTTTTGGCTTACAAATTCTAGGTCAAATTCTATTAATAGCATGATCCACTTTGCAGTACATGTATTATGATATGTCTTGCTCATCATATACTACAAAGGATTTTGTTTTGATATCACATATGTCATGTGACTTAACATGTAGTGCCACAATTTCATGGTAGCGAACACTACTGCTAAACATAGCTTTTCCACATATGCATATCCTAGCTCGTAACTCACCAAGGTTCGACTAATGTAATATATGGCTTATTCTTTACCTTGTACGTTCTTTTGGGCCAACATGGTTCCTAACGCAAAGTCTATTGCCGATATATATAGCATAAAATGCTCTTATGGCCTTGGTGGATCTAACACTGGTAGTGTTGCTAGGTATTGTTTTATCTCAGTGAAGACTGCCTTGTAGTCGTCATCCTAGTTGAATGGGAGACCCTTATGTAGCAGTCGATTCATGGGTCAACATTTATCCAATAATTGGGCGATAAATCGCTTTATCAAAGCTACCTTGCCTTGGAGGCTCCTTAATTCCTTAATATTGGTGGGAGGACACATTTCCAAAATGGCCTTGACCTTCACTGGGTCTACTTCGATGCCTCTCTTGGAGACAATGAACCCTAACAACTTTCCAGAAGTTATGCCAAATACACACTTCTTAGGATTCAGCCTGATGTTGTGCTCTATCAGGTAATCAAAGACTTTTCTTAAGACCTCTGCATGCTCTTATCGTAGCAATGACTTGGCTAGCAAATCATCGATATAATCTTCCAGAATTTTGTGCATATAGTCATAAAAAATGTATGTCATGGCCTGCTGGTATGTAGCACCAGCATTTTTGAGACCAAATGGAATAAATTTGTAGCACAATGTTCCCCATGGCATTATAAATGTAGTTTTGTGCTAGTCTTTGGGCTTAATCCAAATTTTATTGTAATTAGAAAAATTGTCCATTAGGGAGAGCATTTTGTGACCAACATTAGAATCTACTAGAGCATCGATATTGGGAAATGGAAATGAATATTTGGGTGTTGCCTTGTTAAGATATCTAAAATCTGTACAAATACGAATTCTTCCATATGGTTTTCCTACAAGCACCATGTTTGATACCCATTCTAGATAGTCAATGGAAATGACAAATTCTACATCCAACAATTTTTACAATTCGTCTTTCACCATTAAGGCTACTATTGGATGCATATTTCTAAGCTTCTTCTTGATGGGCTTCTTGGATGGGTCTAGCGAAAGGTTATGAGTTACCAAATTTGGGTCTAGATCAGGTATATTTTTGTATGTCAAAGAAAAAATTTCAAGTCTCTCTTTCAACAGAGGGATGATGCTAGCATGCTCATCTAGAGTAAGAATCATTTCAAATTTGATCTTCTTTGGATTGGTGGGGTCATTACCGATATCCACTTCTAAGGTTTCCTCTACTAACGTATGGGATACCTTCTCAAGATGATGAGGCGTAGGGATCAAATGGATGTCATCAGCCAAATTTATAGGTTTTTTGTTGGAAGCATTTTTAGCATGATAAACATCGTAAGAGCAGCTTGGTCTAAAATGAAATGGTTGCAACATATCTTCATTCGAGAAGAAATATTCAAGCTATATTGGAGAATCAATGTGATCCCAATTGATAGCATCCATGTTTAGATGTAATGGCTTGGATGGATCTGCTATATTGCGGAGTGGAATGGTCAAATAAATGGAGACCATGCTGATGGAATGAAATTGATCTCCAAGACCACATGGAATGAACTCTACATCATATGTGTAGCTTTCGTAACCAATATCTAGCTCAGATGGAACGAGGATGAAAGTGTCCTCCCTATGGAATGCCTAGACAACTGGACCCTCTCTGTGCACTGACTACAAAATGGGATCTCTCAACTCAAGCAGCTCAACATAAGTAGGTAGCCAGAGAAAGAGCCTTTGATATTCCTCTTCCAAATTTATTCTTTTCTTGAGGTGATGCTGGAGATTTATCTCTCGATGCAAAACCATAGCTGTAACAGGTGGTGGAACCCAAGGTGGATTCTTATTACATAGGTGATGAGGCCCCAAATAGGCCATCTCCAATTAATCCTCATCATCACTATAAAGATATAATCTTTCACTTTCCCCCATATGCAAGGGACGATCTTCTAGATGTGGCCCCATGTACCTAATTTTGTGGTCGCTATCATCACTATCTGGATAGATCAGATAAAATGATTGTATATACGACACTAGCACAAAAATTGGTTTTGCTTCCTCTTTAGAGTGATCAATGTTAGGAGGACCTTCTTCTATAACATACTCTGACTTCTTAGGCAATAGATGTAGCAGATATACTAGCCTCAGATCGGTCATCTCAACCTCATCACTATGATTGCTACTATGAGTAGGGCACTCTATCGTGTCCATGAATATTGGAATATTAGCTGGATGAGGCCTTAAGTAGGCCTGCTCTGTATCATCTTCATAGTCACTATCGACCATGAAATGCTCTTGTATCTCATCTAATTGCTCTCTAGGCAGAAAATATCATAGAAATGCTAGAACCACGAAGGCTCGGTCAATTCCCTCTTCAAATTGATCATCATTTGAGGAATCACAATCTGCATCATAACTTTCTCTACTCATTTTGGAGGTGGATTCCTCTACATATTCATTGCAAATATCTCCTAAATTGAGATCATCTAGAATGATGGGGTTGTGCCCCTACATACCGGTATCGTCAGTTGTGATACAGTTTTGATGACCCAGGATGCCTTTGGGGTTCTTCTCTGAGAACTCTTCATGTTCAATATCTGATATCTCAATGGTGATGACTGAAACCATTGGGTTGTTTTCCCAAAGTCTAGACATGTTAGGATGATATGGATTAAAATCCACACCGTCCCCCAGACACAGGTACAAATGATCTAATGATGCAACAAGTAAATCATCATGTCCCTAAATCTGCAATCCCATTATGAACCTATCAGTTTCCAACTGATAATGTGGTTCAAGAGGGGTTCTTCATCCTTGTTCAAAAATACCCAGGCCGTATCCATGCTAATGATAAAGCTTAAAAATATGCATGGTGTACTCTGGATCGGACAAATATCGAATGTTCACCGTGAACTGTTCATCATCATCCACCTCCATGGGTGCTCACGTTGGAACTTGATCCAACCCAACATAAATGAAGTTTGTTTGGTTGGGTGGCTCACCCGTGGTACTATGGATCCAACTGGGTATCGATGGGCTATCGATCGACTCATATCTCATGCAGACTCTAAAATAGCACCAAAGGTCACATTTTACACAAGATATTTACCCAGACCTATGCTAGCTAGGTGAACAATCACCTAGGGTGCATATGACCCTACTGATGAAGTAGCTGAAGTAGGCTGAGGTGCCTCCTTGACTTGATCCTAGGTTTTCTCCACCTCCATGGGAGTGGCAGCCTCAGTGGTGACTAGTTTGGGTGCACTCTTTGCTTCTTTTCTGCCCAATTTTATGTTTAATTTACCATAATTCTGATGCATTGTTGATGCACTTGGTCTTAAATAAGTGGTAGTGGTATGTTCAGATTTTTTTGATACAGATGCCAATGGTTGAACATGCACCACCTATTTACCTCTTGGAACCCTCATCGATGACGTGGGTCGTATGTCCAAGTGCATTAACGGGATCACAAAACCCCCTGGCAAATCTGCTAAGTTCACGAACTTGAATGGTTCTTCATCTGATGCAACCACGTGAACTTGTCCCTTGTGTACATACTTGAAACACTCATGTAATATCGAGGGAACACAACACATTTCACAAATCCAAGGCCTTCCTAGTAGGATGTTATACTACAAGACACCCTCTATCACATGACACATCATGGGAATGGTCTTTAGTCCCACCTAAATAGGTAAGACAATCATGCCAACCGTAGAGCATAGTGTGTTGTTAAATGCTCACAATGTAAAGGTGGTTGGTACGACGAGTGATTTAGGCAATTTCAAATGGTTTAGTGCCTTAGTCATGATTATATTGATCAAATAACTAGTGTTAATCAAGACCCTTTTGAATAGCACATGGTTAACACATGTAATGATATGTAGTGGCGGGTCAGCCATGCTTGCAGAAATCACTTTCACTTTATGATCATAGAATTGGATCATTGGTTCCTGACACTATTGTACATGCACCACAAATTTCATGAACGCCTGTGCATCCTGGGACTGTACCTTAATGGACCTCAAAATTTCCATAAGAGTCTCCCTATGCCTATGGGACTACTATATAAGATCATATATCGATAAAATTGTAGGAGTCATCTGTAGGTTTTGAACCAACCTGCTCTTAATGGTTACCATTGATCTCGTTGGTGGGCCTAGAATATTTTATGCCTGCCACTGTTGGGGTGTGGCCTATATTTGAATGGAATCATGAGATTTATTTGGCCGTTTGTACCTCCCATATCTAGTAACAACATTGACCATTTTGATGAACCCCTGGGTATGTGGTTCGACTCATACTTGATTGACGTGGCCAGCATGGTTATGGGGCGCCTCATGGTTTGGTAATATATTTTTAAAATCCCCATGTTTTGGTTGTCTGGTGCCTGGGGATTTCCTGATACTACAAGCTCTCCCTTGTCTATCATATTTTGTACAATGTATTTGAAGGACCAACCCACCTCAATGTCATGGCCTTTCTCTCTATGAAATATGCAAAACAACTCTTCCTGATAGTCTTTGGGCTTGGGCTGATTTGGATCAACCATTTTGACTTCAGGAAATGTTATTGCCTTGGCATCATAGATCTAACAAAAGATCAATGTCATTGATTTCATCAATGGCGTAAATATGCGAGGTGGGCATTGCTCTTTGTTCTTGCTCTTGTAGTTATTTTTGCATTGGTCGTATTACGCAGGAGGGGGATGGGCTTGATAATTTTGTTTCTTTTACCCCTTATCCTCATTTTGAAGATTCAATGCCACTTGATTCACATGGACCTACTTGCCCTGTTGCTTTGAGTTACTCTTCTTATATCCCTCTTTCCTAGTTTTTAGCTTCAAGCTACCTTCTTGCAACTTGATATCATCAATTACCTTGGCTTGCACCCAAGCTTCTTCGAATGTGGCATACTACTATAGCTGTAATAGTAGCGAGATGTGCTTGGCACAACTCTTTGTAAACATTCAAGTTAATTCTATGGCAGGGATCAAGAATGGCAACTTTGCCATTAATCTCCTCTACCTCTTCCTGTACTGTTCTATTGGCTCGTCGTCGCACTGAGCTAGCACAGCCAAATCAGAAAGGTTGGCTTGTTTCTTGATACTGAAGAAATAACATTCAAGAAAGGCATCAACTAATTGCTAAAAAATTGTTATGTTGTGCTTCTTTAGCTGATTAAACCACTCTCGGGCTGACCCAGAGAGTGTCATGACAAATGTATGCAACAACAGTGCATCATTGTTCTCTATCTGGAAGTATGCGTCCATAAAGTCCATGATATGTTCTTGCACCTCTTCATCACCCTTAAATTTTTCCAACCTGGGCATCTCAAAATGCTTTGGGTATGGGGGTGTGGGTACCGAGGTATCTAAAGGTTCATTGTGAATTTTCCTCAGTGTCAGATTTTGGATAGCCACGCCCTGTCTCTCAATTGCCTTGACCTTCTTAGCCAAAGCTTTGTAAGCCTCAAAAGATAGAAAGTCCTCCTCCCTAAGTCGGTGCAGAGGTGGTCTGGGAGGTACATTCCTCTTCTATCGAGGTGGAGGGTGTTGCTCTTCCTCCTCCTCAGCTCGGGAACTCTCAAGATACTCTTGGTTGTATCTGTTCCCCTCTTGCTCCTCATAATGTTGTTGCCTTTGATTATCGATCAAGGACGGTTGCTCTTTGTGATGGGCAGTGATATGAGTATGAATGCTTATGCGCTCATGGTACATATCGGCTTGTAAAAAAACCTTCCTATGCACCTGATCTTGGTGCTCACCTTGAGAGTATAGGCTATCCCTAGCCAACCTATATTCTTGCTCTACACGCCCTTCTGGATGAGGATGCACTCCTCGTGCAAGCGCTGCTCATACAACCTTTGTCTAGTAAGCCTCTACACCTGAAGATATTCATCTTCGATGTGCTACCTCTCTAGGAAAGCATCCTTCAATTGGTCTTGGAGGAGTTAGAATTTTTTCTTAGAGGCCACTTGATATGATATTTTGACCTAGTCAGCCATTGTAGGCCTTTGATATGCTTGCTTTGTACGAGCGACCTTGTGGGTTCTGTACCCCTTGGACTGATGTGCTATGATTTTACCTGTCTGTGAAGATGGCATCGACATCATGCTATATCATGTGCTACGTTCCACCATGCATGGATGGTGGATGCGAGATATAAGAGCGCTTAGAAACCTCTCCATGCTCTCTAGTAGTTCTAATTGTCCTCTTAATGGTCACTCAGAGTACGAGTGGGCAGAGCTGAAGGCTTGCAGCCTAGCTTCTCTAGCACACTACCTAGATCATCTAGCTGTCTAGACCTCCACCTCTCATGGGGTGGTGTTTCATTAGCTCTCACATTCAACATATTGATGGTTATATTGCATGCTATAGTACACATGGGAGTATGGGTGGACTTGCCCTCAGCAAGGAGTCCATCTACATGCCCTTGAATGGGTGGACCTCTATTCCTTCTATACTTAGAATGTGGGGGTATGGTACACCCTGTAGACTTAGTGTGGATGGATACCAATCTGGTCCCCTACACAACATACTCTTTGGCTGATCTCATGGACACGCATGCACTATGGTCTTGGTAATGGCTTCTGAGTGGAGCACCCTTAGGTTGAGAAGCCCTGTGCTCTAATCTATGTCTAATAGTATGCACTGATGCTAATATATTAGGGGTACACTCAATGGGATCCCCTCGTGTCAAGTTGTCTCCTCTAATGCTCATCGAATGTCATTCGGTTTGCTCATGTGGTTGAGGACTAGACACATGTAATTGTGAATCAATTGGGGCTTGGTCATCGACCTCAGGCTTGCGCATTTGCCAACCACCCCATGTATCCACAATAGTGTACCTAACATCGTATATTTTATTATCAAATAAGGTATACAATGATGTTTATATTATTTTTAAATTTTACAACATGCCCTAAAATGTTTGATGTTGTTACAAGATGTGTTGCACCAGTATGAGAAACTCTCGTGTGTTTTGCAAAATCATTGGATTTTATTCTCAGTTTAATTGGATTTCACCTATATACTCATACAAGCCGAATATGGTAATGAATTCCATACTCAACGAAGTAGCATAGGTACTACCAAACCTCATCCAACACACCATGTGTAGCGATACACCCTTTCGAAGATGAGTGCATGCTATTTTGCATGGATAGGACAGTTCTTGGGTTGGCCTTGGCAACGAGCGAGTCACAATAATACAATTTCAAATGAGCCAACCAAGCGGTAATGACATCCAATGTTGGTCTCAATCAAATGGGTTGGATGTGAGAGCCCAATGCCACTGATGTTTACAATGAAACGTGGTGTGTGTAGTTCATTTTACTTTGCATAAAGACAAATACATAAAAGAGCATTCATATGATCATTCCTACATGATATGCATAAGAAGGGACATTTTAAATTCACAAAGGTATGCATTTTATGCCCTACATGACGTTATGACAATGCAATTATGATGACATGGCCTCTAATTAGGCCTCACGCATGCAAACGACCACACAATTTTATCAAGATCACTGTATTCTAGGGTGAACTGCAATCAGAGGTCCGTTGTTCCTAGCAGCGCCTTTCTAATGAAAAGAATGCGAAAGCAAATTAGGACTTATTCATTGATCCTTTTTATTTAATGTTCCTAATTTTCCATTGATTTTCCACTTACTATAAGAATACAGAGGAGAAAATGCATAACAGAGGATGGAAATAGAACCTACCTCAACTCCTGCTTTACTGCCAAGTGGTTTCTCTGTTGTCTGCATCTTTTACTATAAACTGCAGCTCTGGTCTGCGGGATTCAGTGTAAACTGTAGGTGATAGCTACGGGCCAAAAAATAATCATAGTTGTTAGTTACGGTTAGCACCTGAGATGAAAAAACCAAAAATTTCAATACTCGGGGGCTAGAAATACATATTTTCACCGTGATCGCCATCTATGACCACCAAGGAATCTCACACCCACTCTAACTATCGCAATTGAAGGGAAACACACAAATAAGCATGCATAATTTGATAGCAAGAAATAAAGTGAATATAAGGAATTCTTAGGGATACCCTTTTGATACATTAATTACAATAGTGTTTAATCCATATCAAGGGTAGGTGTGATCAAAATGCCCCTCAGGGTGACACAAATTGCTTTAGGGTGTCGATGACCCTCTTCTTCGCAATGGGGAAGGGGTTGGATGCTTTATCTCTCCTTTAGAATTTTTTCCTACGGTCAAGAAACAACAAGAATGTCAAAAATATAGGTAGCCTCTCATGATGAGGCCCTTTTAGGTAAAATGTATAATGACACCGTTAACATGCATAATCAAGAAAGCATAAAGAAAGCTGCTAAACTATGTAAAGCGAATCAATATTCATATAATAACATAAAGTAAAATAACACCTACACTATGCATGGATCAAATATAGGAAATGAAGCATAAACATGCATAAAGAAAGCATTCTAATCCTAATTGAAACATAAGCATAAAATGTGAATTTAGCCTAGTTCTATGGTCAGAAGTCTTCTAAAATGCTATTAAATCAACAAAATGGCTAGTCTAAGCTAACTATCTGGATGGAAAATAAAAGAGTAAGGTGATTTGTCACCTATTACAAATCATAGCTTTTGTGAGCGGTCTACACTGTGAATCATGGTTGACAGTCGCGGTTTGACCAATGATGAGTTTACTCTCAAAATCAGGGGTAGTGGGCTCAATCTCCTTGTCCAAATTGATGTTCAAGGGTCACCTTCATTGTCCTCAAACTGATTTGGTGGTCAATTCAATGTGAAGGGCCTTCATTTACCTATATTTGTGTTTCTTGATCCTCCTAAGCACATAGGGCATCCATAATGCAATTCATCATGAATGGTGGCAAAAGGATCGAGAATTAAGTGTAATAGCTCTATCTCTTAGTATGCTCAGTTTGAGTATACAATTTTCCAGGGCTTCGTTACTCAAATCTGTAATGCTTGCTCTCCTTTTCTCCCAATTTTGAGGGGGTATTTATAGCATGCCCCTAGGTTTAGGGGTGGCTTCATGGACAAGCCAATACCAAGAAGGTTGGTTAGGACATTTGGGATGGAAACCTCTGGAATATTTCATTTTTCAACTGCCTCCTTCTAGATATCTTGGCCGTTCCAACCAATTTGGCTAGAATGGAAGACCTAACTAAACTTTAGTTAAGACTGTAGGTCACAATTATGGTCCAGACTGCAGACCGTAGGTGTCAACCATAATTTATACTGGAGACCGTAGGTTTGAGCTGTGGTTTAGACTGCTTAGGCCAAAATGCCTAAATTGAGTGGTTAGAATCACTACTCTATCTTGGAGTCTGTCCAAGATCCTCCATATGGTCTTATAGCATGTCCATATGAGTAGTTTCCCTCGACATGACATATTTTAGGTTTCTACACATCATATCTGAAGCTCCCTAACTCAAGGAACCAGAGAACAATGCTAATATGACTTTGTTCTTCGATGGTTCGAAGTTTGAGCAAGGAGGTGGTGCAAGAATAGTGTTTTTCATGCTATAAGGAGCTCTAATGCCCTTGTCATTTAAATTAGATTTTTCATGCCCCAACAACAATGCTAAGTACAAAGCCCTACTACTGGGTCTCCACATAGCCATCACCATGAATATTAAAATATTAAACATATTTTGTGACTCATTGATCATAGTAAATCAAGTTAAGGGGCTCTTTCAGTGTCAATATCTAATACTGAAAGCCTACAAAGATCTTGTGATTACAAATTTGGCTAAATTAGAATGGTACAACATCGAGGCAATCCCTCATTTTTCAAATAGGTTTGTAGATACCATGGCATCTTTGTGATACTTAATCCCTCAGAATTCATCTACTTATTTCACTGCCATTCATGTTAAAATGCTCCTGCATCTTGTAGTGGAGCGAGAAGCCTTTGATAATAAAATATCAGTCAACATGATTAGTGTAGAACCAAAAGCTGAATGGTTCTATAGAGTTGAAGACTTTCTAAAGAAGGCACACTAGAGTTCATTAACCTCTTAGAGTTCGATGGGGAGTGGTACCACCATTCACCATAATGTTGTTTACCAGTATGCATTTGCAAAAGTAAATACGTTGACAGAGCAAGTCATCTTGGCAATCGAAGCTAAGGTTTATCAAAACTAGATGTCACAAATTCAATACTTCCTAAAACTTAATATAATTCCAAAGGGATTGTCATGTGCTACCAAACACACATTTAAATAAAAAGTTACTAAATATGTCTTAATAGGAGACATCTTGTACCATCGAGGTTATGATGGAGTTCTTCTTCATTGTATAGAGCCCCAAGAGTCATCTTGGGAAATTTCACAAGCTCATGATGGTACATGTGATGGCCATTTCAGTGACATGGCCATCGTCAAGCGCATCCTTCGAATGGGCTACTATTGTCCCACTATGGAGAAGGATTGCAATGTGTATGTTAAGAAATGCATCAAATTTCAGCATCATGCTAATCTTACACACTTTCCATCACAGGCCTTACAACCCATCCAAACGGCTTGGCCATTTTCTCAGTGGGGATAAGATATTATAGGCAATATCCCTTCTCTGTCATCAGGCTGACATACATTTATTATTACGACTACTGATTATTTCATAAAGTGGATGGAAGCAATACCCTTAAAAACGACCACTAGATCTCGTATAGCAAAGTTTTTACTGGAACATATCATAAGTCATTTTGAGATTCTATCCAAAATAACATCAAATAATGGAACGTCATTCAAGAAAAAAATTGTGAGAGTCTTGACATCTAAATACAGAATCAAACACAGTTTTATGACTCTATACTATCTGCAAGCAAACGGGTAGGCTAAAGCTTCAAATAATGTAATGGTGGCCATCTTGAAAAGACGGTCCAAGAAAACCACAAAGACCGACATATCTAGCTGCCCATTGCATTATGGGCTTATAGGATTGGTATTCGGATGCCCACTAGGGAAACATAGTTCTCACTATTTTATGGCACTAAGGCCATTATGCTCTTGGAATTTTAAATTCCAATGTTGCATGTCTCATTGAAAGAGTTCATTGATGATAACACTGTGTGGTAAGCTTGATTGGATCAACTGATGCTACTTGATGAACATTACATGAATGCCTTGGAGCATCTCCACATTTATCAGGAGTGACTAAAATGAGCTTACAATATCAAAGTCCACTAGAGAGACTTTGAATTTGGGGATCTCGTCTTGAAAGAGAACCAACAAAAATCTAATTTACCACCAGATATGTGAGATAAATTCGTGGCTAATTGGCTAGGACCTTACATCATATCTAAAAATATTGGTCGAGATACCTATCACCTAACATCGCTAGGGGGTGTTGAAGAGCCTGAACCTCTCAACATCATCCATATTAAGGAATTCTATGCTTAAGAGCATAGTAAAATGTTTCAAGGGTTTTCTTATAACCGTTCGGTCATCCCAAAAGGATCCAAGGGTTGCTAAAATTGCTTGGTCATGTTATTAAAAGGCCCCAAGGGTTCCTAAAACTGCTTGGTCATGTCAGTAAAAGGCTTTGAGAGTTTGCTTAAAATTGATCGATCAATCCCAAAGGCTTCGAGGGTTTGCTAAACACTGCTCGGTCATCCTAAAAAGCTCCAAGCTCATATATGAGTAGTTTGGTCAATCAAAAGGCACCAAGAGTCTTTGAAAAATTGCTTGGTCAACCCAAAAGGTTCCAAGGGTTCTAAAAACTGCTTGGTCATGTCAATCAAAAGCTCCAAGGATTCTTAAAAATCACTTGGTCATCCCAAAATGCCCCAAAAGGTTCTCATAATCCCTTTGGTCTGTCCTAAAAGCTCCAAGGGTTCTTAAGAATTGCTTGGTAAATTTAAAAGCTTCGAAGGCATGTACTCACCGTTTGGTCAAATATGAGGCTCAAAAACTCATAAAAATTATAAAATCAATAAAATAAAAAAAAATTGGTAAAGCATAAAATCTAAAAATATTTGCATTTGCATTATGCATTTTCATTCACACATGCATTAATTTCAAAGCATTGCATCTATATGCATCCATCATAAATAACACATCTAAACATCTAGATCACTGCATATCATCATCATAAATAAAATAGCTATCTAGTGCATGTCATCCATACATCACATCATATAGCATCAAACAAACATAACATATAAGCATTGCATCCATGTGCATAACATAAACATAAAATAAAAAATACACAAGTACACATAACGAGCCATAAATGATCAAATCATATATATATATATATATATATGTCTCAAAAGTACATAAGGAATATCCAAAATGCCCACAAGCTATATCCGTGTAGGTTGATGAGGCCTGGAAATGCCTCAATCATAACATGTTTTGAACACTGAAATTGCCTACAAACTCTTATGTTTAATCTAATATGCTAGTTAAGTTAATTCAATATGTTGTGTATTAACTATTTGCATGATAAATGTATCTGAAATACTATATTCTGATTTTTACAGCTTTTTGCATAAGTTTTATGTTATTTTGTTATGACTTGCTAAATGAGATATGCTTAGGTTGATAGCAGCATTTCACTAATCATGTTTTGATATGTCTCAAGCATTTATTTTACCTAAATCTGGCAACAGTGCAAGCAAACTATTATTGTGCAAGCAAAACTGGTTTTTCCCATGTAAATTCCAGCCAGTTGCCAATGAATGGCAAGGCATGGAATTCACATATGGAAAGAGATGAAGACCATTGGAATCTGATCCTGAGAAATAACCCACATGAGAAATGCAGAGGAAATCATTTAAAGAGCACACATTTGTTCATTCCGAAGTCTCTTCGGAATGAACAGATATCTTCGGAATGAGAAAACACAGTGTCTTCGAAATGAGCGGATCTTCGAAATGAGAATTGCAGAAATGAGCCACTTATCTTCGAAATGAAAATAGAATGTGCTTTTTGACTTGTTGACCGATTTTTGATGCTGGAAAAAGGGAAATAAATATTGAAAAGGGTAAGGGAAAATATCTCCCATCTGACTTTGTCGTCCTTGCCGACCAAAGCCACCATTTATGGAAAGATCAAGTTTGATCTTCTTCTAGGATAAAACCAGGAATTGTTGCAACATAATAGGATTAGATATTTTGAGATATTCTCAGTTGTCAGTAGATCTTAGGACATCTATAAATATGGCTCCCATTCAGGTTGAGCTAGGTAGAAGATAGAGAAAGCAGAGAGTAGAGAAATATAGGAGAAAATAGGCAATAATCAGAAAAGTGACTGTTACAGTCCTGTAACAGGTTTTCAGCAGAATTATTGTAATCATGTTCTTGAATCAATAAAGTGTACTATTTCTATTTCATATTGCTTGTAAATGAGTGTGAGTAAGATCTAGAGAGAGAGAGACTCATACCTTCTTCTGGACAAGGAGGCTGGCCACTTCCAGACCTAGGAGGAGGACTAACAACAGGTTTTTATTCTAATTTTGTTGCAGCAGAATGAGTTGTAGAACTTGTCATTTCATTTCTTTGTAAACAACTAATAATATTTGCAATATTAGCTTATTTTATGTTTTGTGATTAATGGTTTGGTTGTAATCTCCACTTTCAGCAAAGCTTTCAATTTATTGCAGACTGTCATTTCCAGAATTTACTATTTTTTGTAATTTCTTGCATTTTGTGTTTGTTGTCAACCCTTGCATAGAAGATTGACAACCTTCTATTACAGAGCCTTGACAGGGTTTCATTTCCATGCTATAAGTAGGTTTCCATTGCTACAAAAGTAAATAGATTTCCTTTCTGCAATTATAATCAGACTTCTAATTCTACAACTGTTATTTCTGCAACATAATTAGGTCTCATTCTGCAATTGTAATTAGGATTTCATTTCTGTAGTTAATGATTAGTTTCCATTTCTGCAACTTAGATTAAGGTTTAATTTATGCAATTTAGAGATAGGAATGTCCTAAATCCCCCACACAATCGGTTTCACCAATAAGACCTGTTGCTCTAGATTGACCTAAGTTATAACCTTGTTCACCCCTTCTTTCGTAGATAGCCTTGTACACTGCCTTGGATTGACAAATTCATTGAGAATTAATGATGTGTATAATGACTACGCATCATTTTGGCACCTTTTCTAGGGAATTGTGTTGCTAGAAGGTGACAATAGTCCAATAGCTGTTAATTAGACTAAGTTGTGAAGATTCAGGATAAAATCTGAATAGAACAACTGGTTAAAGTAACAACTATTGACCTATAATTTATGTCATTTAAGAGTAAACATGAATGAGTAAGTCTAGGGATGAAAAAGGTAGAATTACCCAAAAGGATCCCTGGCTTGTTCCATTAAGAAGATCTTCATGCCTAAGGGGTGAATCACCTATGTTTGAATTACCAAAAATATTGAAAGAAAAATCACCAGTCTCACCATCATTAGAACATTCTGAGAAAGGAAAATCACCAGTCTCACCATCATTAGAACATCCTAAGAAAGAAGAATCATTAGACTCATCATCAACAGAGGATCTTGGACCTCTTGAGAGTGAAATTTGGATAGGTTTAACTGTTCCCAAGGAATAAGAAACTATGGCAGAGGGAGGCAATCTAGATAGAGATGGCCAACATGGCTATGTCCATAATGAAGGAGATGATCAGGATATGCCCCAACCTTCTAGAACATTTGAATATCCTATTCATTTGAATCCAACACAAAACTCTCCCATGAAAACTATTTCACCTTCAGTACTTCCAACCTTTCGAGGTGTTGTATCTGAAGATCCTGATCAGTTTTTGTTTGAATTCAAGGTAGTGTGTCAAACCTATGATTATGTAAATGACAATCAAAAACTTAAGGTCTTTCCCTCAACACTTAAGGACTCAACATTACGTTGGTTCATGAGCTTAGAGCCAAATTCCATCCGAACCTGGGATCAAATGGAAACTATGTTTTTAGACAAATATCAGGAGTATTGTCATGTAAGGAACAGGAAAGATGAGTTATTCAGGATTAAATAGGAAGATGATGAAACATTAGAAGACTATCTTGATAGGTTCTCCTTTGTTCAAAGGAGATGTGGACTTGTAGAACCAGAGTTATGTAAAACCATATTTTTGAGAGGATTACAAGATGAATCCAGAGAAGTATTGGATTTGATGGGAAAAGGGGATGTAAATACTCTCAGTAATGAGGAAATTGTGGGTCTCTATAGAAATTACTCTCGTAATAAGTAGGGAAGAAGAAAAAAGAGTACAAATGGCACTGATGTAAAGGACCTAATAGAGGAACTTGCAAATTTTAAAACTGATATCCTAGTGCAATTAAACACAACTTTGGGGGAAATGTCTGCAAAAGCAAAAACCATAGAACCTTTGGCAATTTATTGCCCAAGATGTAGAAATAAACATGCTTTGTAGGAATGTCCTTTGAATAAAACATCTATCTCAGCCATTTGTAGTATCTGTTCAAAGAAGCATTCAACTGATAAATGCCACCTGCTACCACAACTCAAAACTATGTTAGAAAATCAGACTGAGGAACTCAACTATGTTGGACCAAAACAAGGGGGAAATTTCTCTCAATACCAAAATCCCCCTCATTTTCCTACAAATTGGGGGCATAATCCTTGGACTATGCCTTGGGGACAATCGGAACCACCCCAACGTCCTTGGAATTATCCTCAATGGACAAATTCCCAAGAATGGCCACAAACAAATTGGAGTAATTCAGCCTGGAATCAGAATTAGAATAACCCATCATGGAATCAAAACAACCCATCCTGGAATCAGAATCAGACTAATCCACATTGGATGCAAAATCAACCACAGTGGAGTCAACAATACCAGTCCTATCCAAGGCAACAAAGAAATCAAGGTCAAAATCAACATTTGCTGCCTGCACCTAATCAAAATTTTCAAGAAAAATAGAACCAACCACAACAAACACAATAGGTGAAACAACCTCAACTTCCAGCTCAATCAGTCACTAATCCAAATAGCATGAGATAGGCATCCCCTGTCTATGTGGTTGAAGTTGAAGAAAATGTTGAAATAAATGTTATTGATTGTAGTAACATCCAACTTCGTTCAGAAAAAGTTGTACCTGAACCTGTTTCCAATAAAAGCAAGGAAAATGAAGAGCAAGAACCTTTGGAACCAGTTAGAGTTAAACCAACAATAGAGAAAGAAGAAGAAAAAATAGAACCACAGGCAGAACAATTACCTTCATCAAGGATAATTCCATATCCTGAAAGATTCAATACCACAACAAAAAATTCTGAGTCAGACCTGGTCAAGGAACTTAGAAAGTTAACTATATCATTGCCCTTATTGCAAGCCATTAAGGATATACCAATGATTAAAAGTATTGTCCAAGATTTGTGCATTAAAAGAGCAGGAAGAAAAAAGAAAGCATTTCCCAAGACTGTTCAAGTTGAAGGAAAGATAGTTGATCTCTTGTCTGGAAAACTAGTACCTCCAAAGTATAGTGACCCAGGAAGTCCAGTTATCATAGTTACCATAGATTCAGTACCAATATCAAATGTCTTAGTAGATCTAGGAGCTGCAATAAATGTCATGACCAAGGATATAATGAAACAATTACAGCTCAAACATCTCAGCCCCACATTTACAGTTTTAGAAATGGTTGATAGGTCAGTTGCAAAACCTGAAGGTATCATTGAAGATGTTCCTATAGAAGTTTCTTCTTGGGAATTCCCTACAGATTTTTTGGTTTTACAGCCAAGAAATTCAGCACATGGATATCCCATCATTTTGGGAAGACCTTGGCTTGCAACTGCAGCAACCTTCATAGATTGTAGATCTAGAAAAATGACTATTTCAAATGGTATTGATCTAAAACAGATCTCTCTATATCCTCCTGCAAAACCATCTAGCAAATTTTTAGGTCAGTTATGGTTTCCTGATTCAGATGAAGAATCAGAGGAGGTTATTTCCACACTAGCCACCTTGGTAGTAAGGGAACACATAGAAGACCTCCATGACACAGAAAATTTAGAAAATGAAACTATCCTAATGAATGTTCTGCATGAACAAGGGTTAGAAGAGGAAGCAGTAAATATCCATCAATTGTTAAGGAATGAGGAGAACCAAAATTCTGAAGGTGAACCATCTGTACTATCACAGGAAAACTCTGTTTCACTACCACATGGGTGGCACCATCACCTGATTTTTCCTTCTCACTGTTCCATACAGGATATGCTTCCATCAAGAAGTAATGAAATAGAAACTTCTTATTTCCTCCCATCTCAGTAGTGTCCTCTTAACTCCCTAATCACCAGGTATGAAGAAGTGAATTCAGTCCTTCCAAATACAAAACAAATAGAAGTCCAACCAGGAAAATTTTTGAACATTTACAACTGGCTTACTAGGGAAGAGGAAGAAAAATTGATAGTTGTCTTGCAGAAGCATGTTCATGCTTTTGCTTGGGACTATAAAGATATGTCAGGAGTTCACCCTGATATATGCACCCATAAAATTTATACTGAAGA
Source organism: Wollemia nobilis (assembly GCA_028583015.1). NCBI lineage: Eukaryota > Viridiplantae > Streptophyta > Pinopsida > Araucariales > Araucariaceae > Wollemia > Wollemia nobilis. The sequence goes on along the minus strand of JAQPPZ010000861.1, from coordinate 2,349,633 downwards.
AGTCAAGCCAGTAAGACAACCCCAAAGAAGACTGAATCCTGCCCTAAGGGATATTGTAAAGGAAGAAATTGAAAAACTTCTGGAGGTAGGATTCATTTACCCAATTTTTGATAGCCAGTGGGTCTCTCCATTGGTTATAGTTCCTAAGAAAAATGGAAAAATGAGAGTATGTGTAGACTATAGAGAGCTGAATAAAGTGACATACAAAGACCATTTTCCATTACCTTTCATAGATCGGGTGTTAGATACCCTTGCTGGAAAGAAATACTTTTGTTTTCTTGATGGATTTAGTGGATATAATCAAATTCAGATTGCACTTGAAGATCAAGAGAAAACAACCTTTACCTGTCCATGGGGAACATTTGCCTATAGGGTTTTACCTTTTGGTTTGTGTAATGCCCCAACAACATTTCAATGAGCGGTCTTAGCAATTTTTTCTGATCTGACTACCAACAGTGTTGAGATATACATGGATGATTTCACAGTATGTGGACAGACTTTTGACTTTACATTAGAAAACCTTGACAAAGTTTTAACTCACTGTGAAACATACCAGTTATCCTTGAATCCAGAAAAATGTTTTATGATGATGAAGGAAGGAATAGTTCTTGGTCATCACATCTCTCTTCAAGGGATCCAGGTTGATCCAAAGAAGGTGGAAATTATCAAGAACCTTCTTCCTCCTAAAACTCATACTGATGTCAGAAGCTTCCTAGGACACATTGGTTTTTACCGTAGGTTTATTCCCAGCTTTAGCACAATAGCCAATCCCATGTTTGCCTTATTGACTAAAGATTCTAAATTTTCCTGGACTGCAAGGTGTCAGGAATCATTTGAAGCTCTGAAAGAGAAATTAGTAACTCCACCTGTGTTAAGAGGACCTAATTGGACATTACCATTTCACATACAGGCTGATGCTTCCAATACTGCAATTGGAGCAGCATTAGGACAAATTGACAATGGTGAACATTATGCCATCTACTACATTAGCAAGAATTTGATAGGAGCTGAGAAAAATTATACCACAACTGAGAAAGAATTCTTGGCAGTAATTTATGCCATCAACAAATTCAGGCATTACATCACAGGTTATCAAATATTTATTCACACAGATCACACAACCATTAAGTATTTGATGAATAAGCCTATGGTAAGTGCAAGAATTATTCGTTGGTTACTGTTGCTGCAAGAATTTGATATCACTATAATCAACAAACCAGGAAAAGCTAATGTTGTAGCAGATTTCTTGTCCAGATTACAGAACACAGATGAAGGGGAATTAGTTGAAGACACCTTTCTTGATGAAAAATTATTTGCTATATCAGTCCAATCACCTTGGTTTGCAGATATAGCCAATTATTTGGTCACAGGGAAAGTTCCTCCACATTTCACTTCAAAACAGAAAAAACAATTGATCAAACAGAGTTCTTCTTTTGAATGGATTAAGGGTATACTTTTTAAGTGCAGTCCTGACCATGTGTTACGTAGGTGCATCCGAAAGGATGAGGTGTATGATATCCTTAGGGCTTGTCATGATGAACCCTCGGTGGACACTACTCTGTAAAAAGCACAATTAGGAAAATCTTAGGGACAGGATATTATTGGCCATCTCTTCACAAGGATGTGAAAAAGTACATCAGGCATTGTGATGCATGCCAAAGAATGGGGAAACCCACTCATACAAATGAAATGCCACTGCAGCCTCAATTGGTTTTAGAGCCATTTGAGAGGTGGGGGCTTGATTTTGTAGGACCTATTGATCCACCTTCTCAAGGAAAGGTGCATATTCTAGTATGCACTGATTACTTGACAAAGTGGGTAGAGGTGCATGCTTTCAAACATGCTCATGAAGAAAAGGTCATTGATTTCTTGTATACTCAGATTTTTTAGAGATTTGGAGCTCCCCGGTCTATCACCACAGACCAAGGACCCCAATTTGCATCTAAAGTCATTGAGGCATTTACAGAATTATATGAAATCAAACATAGAAAATCATCACCTTATCACCCACAAGCAAATGGCCAGGTTGAGGTAACAAACAGGGAACTAGAATGAATCTTAACAAAAATAGTAGCTTTTCATAGGAGAAACTGGCTAGATAAATTACCTGAAGCAGTGTGGGCTTACAATACTACTTGGAAATCCACTACTAGATTCACACCTTATGAACTAGTCTTTGGTAAAAATCCCCTCTTACCTATTGAATTTGAGCTACTAACACTACGCACAACATTGGAAATTGGAATTGAATTGTCACAAGCACATACAGACAGGATTCTATAGTTGAATGCATTGGATGAACTTAGGTTGGATGCTCTACACCAAACTAAAGTAATTCAGGAGCAGAGGAAGATGTGGCATGATAGTCACATTCAATAGAAGAAACTTCAACAAGGAGATTGGGCTTTACTATTTGATTCTCGCTATGAGGACTTCCCTGGAAAGTTGAGAACTAGATGGCTTGGACCTTACCGGATTGAAGAGGTATTTGACAATGGAGCAGCTCGTTTATCTCCTATTGATGGGTCATAGAGAAAGTTGGTAGTGAATGGACATCGCCTCAGGGTGTACCATACACCTCTGACTAAAGAGGAATTCTTGCAGCAGCTTGACAGTTTGGATACACAATAGGTGGAAGAAATTTCCTCTTCCACTTCAAAACAATCAGCATGATCATGGATTTCAAGAAAAAAAAAATACAAAAAAATCAGAAAAAACAAAAAGATGAATAAATTCTGATTATGAATTCCTTCATGGGCATGATTTTAGGGAAATCATGAATTCCTTCATGGGCATAGTCAGAATCAAGAAAAAAAAGAATCAAGAAAAAAAGAGAAAAGGAGAGGTAAAAAAAAAAAAAAAAAAAGAGAAAAATGAATAACTCAGCAGTGAAAACCTTTTCCAAGGCACTACTGGGTTGGTATGCATGAAAACCAGTTTTCTGGCATGCATAACCTTGAAAATTTTTGAACCATCATTGTACAAATTCACCAACTGCACTTGTTTTGAAATATTGCAAAAAATCTCAGCAGAACATCAACAAAGGCAGTCATTCTTCAAAAACTTGCATTAACTTGTTTTAATCAGGTATATATTTCTTACATTTCTTCATTGTAAATGATTGGTATATAGTATATAACAATTAACCATTAGCATAAAAGGGTATCCATAAGAGTTGGCATACTTAAAACATGTTTTGAGAATGAGAATATTGATTTCTGCCTAATCTTCGAAACAAGAATGCCAAAAATAGTGCCTGCTATCTTCTTCAGATTAATTGTTGTATTGTCTTCGGATTGAAATTGTCTTCGGAATGATAGTAGAATGAATGTTGCACTTTGTCTTCGAAATGAAGCTTTGTCTTCGAAATGACGATTTGTCTTCGAAATGAAGCTTTGTCTTCGGAATGACGATTTGCCTTCACAATGAAGCATCATCTTTGGAATGAAGCTTTGTCTTCAAAATGAAGCAGGATTTGTCTTCGAAATGTAGCAGGATTTGTCTTTGGAATGAAGTTCTATCTTCGAAATGACGATTTACCTTCGCAATGCAGCCTGATCTTTGAAATGAGGATTTATCTTCGAAAAGAGGATTTATCTTTGAAATGAGGATTTATCTTCGGAATGAGGATTTGACTTCGCAAAGAAGCATGATCTTTGGAATGAAGACTTGTCTTCGGAATGAAATCATAATCTTCGGAATGAGGTTTTGTTTTTGCAATAGATCATAATCTTCGAAAAGAGCATTCAATATAACATCTCCACGTGGCATCCAAGGAAGAAAAGAAATACGATCAAATAAAAATTCTTTTGGCTGCATACGATAAATGAACACGTGTCAGTTAGGATATGGTTTGTTTTTGCACCCATTTAGAAAGTACCAGAATCACGGGGGACGTGACCAATAGTATGCCACCATTTTTTTGATGCTAATAAACATGCACGTGAAAGTCCATAGGAAAAATAGAAAAACTAAAAATGAGTAAGGTGGATCTGACGGCAAGGACATCTGTGCAACCATTGATGGACATGTGTTCGAAGCAAAAATAGAAATGCATGCCACCCTTCTTTTCGAAGACATATTTGCTAGCGCAAAATGATTACGAGGTACAGTGCTCAGATTACGGTTCATTTCAAAGAAGAAAAATAGGGCAATTGAAAACTTGGAACCAAACCCTACAAGTCTGCAAACACCAGAAACCAGAGATCCAACAAAGGAATAGCAGTAGAAGTGAGCAGTTTTTAACGTACCAAGATAGGAAAATGGGGCGAAAAATGAAAATGGAACCAACGGATACCACCCACCTCCGGGAGAATCCAGAAGTGCTGTAGATTTTTGAAGATGGAGGGCTTATGCCATTTTTGGATAAGTTTAATGGGTCCTCTGAAGATTTGGTCGGCATGTTCGCCCACACCTTCAGAAACAACCGGGCACACATTAACGACATGACCATTGAGGTAACCCCTAAAGTTTTGAGTCAAATTACTGAGCTGCCATTAGAAGGTCTTCCAATTTCTAGGTCTGGCAAAAATACATTGGTAAATATAGTTAATCAATTTTTGGAAGAAAATGATAGGGAACCAGAATATTTAACACATAATAACACATGCAAGGGGGTAAAAAGGGCCAGCCTACAGGAACCCTGGGATGAAGTGGCCACATGGGTAATCAAATTTCTAACCTATGAAGGGCAGTATGTACTATTATCAGGGCATCATCTAAAAATTTTAAACCATCTCAGACATGGTAGGCAACAACCAGAAGTTAGGGTAAATCTTCCCCTATACCTACACCAAGAATTGAAAAACATGGCAAAAATATATCAGGAAGGAAAAGGGAGCCTTCGCCACCATGGTCTCATCAAACTAGTTTGCCAACACCATTTTAGAGGAAACCCTAGGAGCTTTGATAGGTTTTACTCTACCTTAAATGATGTAATTTTTGGAGATGAGGATGAGGAGGAAGAAACAGATGCTACTGATGCTATTGCAGAAGAAGAAATAGCTACTGTAGAGGTTATTGTAGAAGATGAAACAGAAACTACTACAGAAGCTATTGCAGAAAAAGAAACACACCCAACAACAGCAACATAACACCTTGCTCCAGAACCTTCAACTTCATGAGCCAAGAAGCAAAAGAAAAGAGGGTCTAGAACTGGCAGTAGAACAAAAAAATAGAAGAAGGTCCATTTTTTTGAAGTTGTAACTAATTTTTCAGAATAGGGAAGTGAAGCACCTAGCCCAACAGGGGAAGAAACAACAAGGGAAATAGAAGCATCTGAAATTGACCCCACAACCCCTACTGTCACCAGAAAACAAAGCAAAAAGAAGAAGTTTGCATCTGGAACTAGGAGGTCTACAAGACTCCACTTGAGGGAAATGGCAGAATAGGTCATAGAAGAAGAAGGTGGACAAAGCAGTCCAGATGTCACAGAAATACAACCAACCCCTAAAAACTTTCTAGAATTCCCTGAATAGATAATTGAGGAAGAGGTTGGGCAGGATAGCTTGGAGGTGGCTACAGTTCAACAGGCCACAGAAATGGTAGATGCAATTATAGATAGTTTCATAGAGCCTCCTGAACAAGAGCAGATAGATGTTGCAGAGGAAGAGATAGTTGTTGAGCAGCCAACTATAGCTGACTTGTCTGCATCAGATTCTGAAGCAGAAACAGAGGAGGAAGACATCACAGAGCAGCTGAGAGCAGCAAGGAGTGTTGTCAAAACACAAACCAGATGGATTGAAGAGAGAGAAAACATCATTGAGATGCAAGAAAGAAAAATTGTAGAGTTACAGCAAGAAGTGGCAGAATTGAGAGAAAGGTTATCACAGTCTAAAAAATAGCCAATTGTATCCATTGATGAGGATGATTTGGCTCAATTGCTTGTGGATTTATCTAGGGCAGATGACTCTGTTGAGGCAGACATAGGTGCTCATTCTGAAGAAGCACCCTTTCATTCTGAAGAAGTGCCTTCTCATTCTGAAGCATTACCTTCTCATTCTGAAGATGCTTCAGAATTGGCAAAGAGCATAGCAAAAAATATTGGAGATGAGTCACCAGCACAGGAACAGTCCAAGCAACAGCATGAAACTGTTCAAGTAAGTACTCCTTCTATTGATGTCCCTGTATTTCAAACTATTACACCTTCAGTAGAAATAGCAGATAAGGGGGTGCAAGTGGAATTACTGTCTGATGACAACCCAATAGAAATAGCAGATAAGGGGGTACAGGTAGAATTATTGATAGATGATCAACCAGTAGAAGTGGCAGAAAAAGGGGTTCAGGTAGATCTGCTACCTAGAGTTCCACCTATAGTCAGACCACCTAATACTGTGTCCCTAGAACAATACAATGCAGACATAGCCAGTTGGGTGATTAGATATGAGAAGCTTGCCACTAAGACTAAAAAATTCAAATTGGAAGGAAAACAGCTAGAGGCAAAGGAAACAGAGATTCAGGCATTAAAAGAAAAAGTGTCTGATTTATGTCAAATTGCTGAATTTTTAGTCCAATTCAGACGGCCAGCCAGATTTTACAGTCTTATTCTGAAGGAGAAATACCTCAGATGGCAGGTCATGAGGATTAGCTCAGGTCTCCCATATAAATTGGACACAACTACAGATTTCTTGGAAGCATATTTTGACAGCCCTATTGAGCAAAAAAATCTCCTATGTGAACTATTTTTACACAACTTCTTTATTCTAGAAGAAGTAGAATTTCATCCTCAAATCTACATTGGAGATGTTCAATTGAGGGCATTCATGTCCACCTTGCAGAATCAGTTTTATTGGGACCAGGAGAAAAGGCAGAATAAAGAAATTGAAACAAGAGCTGAATTGTTAGTCAGAGCAATTCAGCCAAATCACCCAATTATCACCAGACAACACTTCACCATGATGAATAGGGATGATGTAAAGAGAATGTACTTGACAAACTTGAGGGACTGTGTGACCAGATTCCAAAATTTTTGTAATGACAATTTTGTGCCAGCATTATCAGTCTATAGAAACAGATGGGCTGAACTTTCCATGTCTTTACAGAAAAGAGAACCCATCTCCCCCATCAACTTAGAATGGTCCAGAAGAAGGGCAGAAGGAGTAATACAGTTGATTGAAATCATGCAACATCATTGGATAGGTCTCAGATTTAGGCCTCCAACCATCATCACTCCAGTTCCATTCTACTTTGAAGAAGATGCCCAACTTGATGAACAGTTTGAAGAATGGCTCAGGAACCTTCAGGAGAACAGGGGATATTATATAGGCAAGAAGTTGTTCTACAGGTCATGGAATTTGACCATGGACATATGTGATTCCATAGCCCAACAGAATGCATGAGGACATGCATCAATATAAGTTGGGGGAAAATGATGAGGCCTAGAAATGCCTCAATCATAACATGTTTTGAACACTGAAATTGCCTACAAACTCTTATGTTTAATCTAATATGCTAGTTAAGTTAATTCAATATGTTGTGTATTAACTATTTGCATGATAAATGTATCTGAAATACTATATTCTGATTTTTACAACTTTTTGCATAAGTTTTATGTTATTTTGTTATGACTTGCTAAATGAGATATGCTTAGGTTGATAGCAACATTTCACTAATCATGTTTTGATATGTCTCAAGCATTTATTTTACCTAAATCTAGCAACAGTGCAAGCAAACTATTACTGTGCAGCAAAAACTGGTTTTTCCCATGTAAATTCCAGCCAGCTGCCAATGAATGGCAAGGCATGGAATTCACATATGGAAAGAGATGAAGACCATTGGAATCTGATCTTGAGAAATAACCCACATGAGAAATGCAGAGGAAATCATTTAAAGAGCACACATTTGTTCATTCCGAAGTCTCTTCGGAATGAACAGATATCTTCGAAATGAGAAAACATAGTGTCTTCGAAATGAGCGGATCTTCGGAATGAGAATTGCAGTATCTTCGAAATGAGCCACTTATCTTCGGAATGAAAATAGAATGTGCTTTTTGACTTGTTGACCAATTTTTGATGCTGGAAAAATGGAAATAAAGATTGAAAAGGGTAAGGGAAAATATCTCCGATCTGACTTTGTCGTCCTTGCCGACCAAAGCCACCATTTATGGAAAGATCAAGTTTGATCTTCTTCTAGGATAAAACCAGGAATTGTTGCAGCATAATAGGATTAGATATTTTGAGATATTCTCAGTTGTCAGTAGATCTTAGGACATCTATAAATATGGCTCCCATTCAGGTTGAGCTAAGTAGAGAGATAGAGAAAGCAGAGAGTAGAGAAATATAGGAGAAAATAGGCAATAATCAGAAAAGTGACTATTACAGTCCTGTAACAAGTTTTCAGCAGAATTATTGTAATCATGTTCTTGAATCAATAAAGTGTACTATTTCTATTTCATATTGCTTGTAAATGAGTGTGAGTAAGATCTAGAGAGAGAGAGACTCATACCTTCTTCTGGACAAGGAGGCTGGCCACTTCCAGACCTAGGAGGAGGACTAACAACAGGTTTTTATTCTGATTTTGCTGCAGCAGAATGAGTTGTAGAACTTGTCATTTCATTTCTTTGTAAACAACTAATAATATTTGCAATCTTAGCTTATTTTATGTTTTGTGATTAATGGTTTGGTTGTAATCTCCACTTTCAGCAAAGCTTTCAATTTATTGCAGACTGTCATTTCCAGAATTTACTATTTTTTGTAATTTCTTGCATTTTGTGTTTGTTGTCAACCCCTGCACAGAAGATTGACAACCTTCTATTACAGAGCCTTGACAGGGTTTCATTTCCATGCTATAAGTAGGTTTCCATTGCTGCAAAAGTAAATAGATTTCCTTTCTGCAATTATAATCAGACTTCTAATTCTGCAACTGTTATTTCTGCAACATAATTAGGTCTCATTCTGCAATTGTAATTAGGATTTCATTTCTGTAGTTAATGATTAGTTTCCATTTTTGCAACTTAGATTAAGGTTTAATTTATGCAATTTAGAGATAGGAATGTCCTAAATCCCCCACACAATCGGTTTCACCAATAAGACCTGTTGCTCCAGATTGACCTAAGTTATAACCCTGTTCACCCCTTCTTCCGCAGATAGCCTTGTACACTGCCCTGGATTGACAAATTCATTGAGAATTAATGATGTGTATAATGACTACGCATCATAGGTCCTTGACCTTACATATAAAATAGTGCATCAAAATAGCAACCCATGTGTATGCTATGGAGGTCCTTCACCCATAGGTGGAGAGTCACTAGTATCAACTCTATCATCCATGTGCCTCTCGTGTGAGCTAGCACCATGTGTACTTGAGGACATATGTGTCCTCTCAGTCCTGTGAGTCCTATGACTCGAGCTCATGGATGACTACCCTGTAGTCTTGGATCTAATCTATTGGGACCCTGAAGCGTGTGTATCCTCTGGAACCTACCCACCCATCAATCTAATCCATCCCTCCAACTGAGATATGCAAGTTGCTCTTGCATTGCATAAATAATTCTCCTCTTGTACAAGGAAAGTAAGCCACCTAATATCGACTATAGGGTCGTAGCCTCCTGGTAGTCTGAGTTATAGTGTTGAAGGTGGTGCCATGATAGCACAAGAATATGATAGGTCACCTCTATGATCCTAGGATTGAGTGAAGTACCTCTCTACTATAGTCATCACTCATCATGCCTCTACTAGATCAAGTGCTCTGGTCAGCTCTTGAACTCACCCCTCTACTACTATAGAACTCTCTGTTGCAACTATGGCCTGCTCTTGGGCCTCTAGAAGTTGCCTCTCCCTATCAGATAACTTCATCTCTAACATGGCGATAGATGTATCTCATTGTAACTGCTGAGACTGTAGCCTCCCAAATTGGCTCTAAAAATTTTCTACCTAGGCTAGCAGCTACCCTACCTCATTTTTTGGAGGTACCTCACCCTCATCTAGGCCCTCATCATCGGCCTCCACTAGTGGTGAATCCTTTGCACCCTATTCACCCTTAACCCACTGGCGCACATTGCATCCCTCTAGATCTACCTTTGCCTGGTCATCTATCCTGCCTAGGGGTCCTGATCCCTACCACTGTAGTAGGGACAACCAAGTATCATATGTTGGGGTGGTCCTAGCTCTAGCAGCTCTAGTATCCTAGAAATCGTTAGTTGCATCACCAGTGCTATTAGTAGAATCCATGTCAAATGAGTCTTCAATACTAGATGCCTATATATAAAAGGTTTCTTCGGTATATCTTGTACTAGGCCAAAATGTTGCAAGACACGAGAGTAGAACTGATACTCCTTAATCTCATTCTTATGACTGAGTAGCAACCTATCTCAATGAACCTGGCACAGCCACTCGCCAACCTCCTCCCATGTAGGGTAATCTATATATGGATGCCACTCAATATCATATGGTCTGAGTGCTACAAACCTAGAGATGTAGTGGTCTATATCCCCTGCATGGGACCTGCTCCAGAATCCCTCCTCCTCACGAGGCTAGAATGAAGCGTAACACTGATGTGCATCATCAATAATAGTGATAGTAAGGGGTAGATCCATAGGATGCTCGATCTTGATATGCTGCCAACCCCATATCTATAGAAGAAGACTACAACTGATCCCAAACCAGATCTGGCTGATGATCTGGTAAATATCCTAGTATAGTTGGCACAACAAGGCACTCCCATAGGATAGGAGAAATGGCCACGCTATCGAGATCAGAACAACTCTCCTAACACAGGCTAGAAGGTTCTAGGAAATCCTCACACTCGAGGAGTCTAGAAGCACAATATGCACCACCAGGTGCATAAACACTGCCTCTCTAATAGATAATATGTGATCCCCCTACTAGTATTCGATGTGCATGCCTCTATGGTCCATATTGCATTGAGCCTAATCACTCCGATCGCTAAAGATAGCAGCACAAACTACCTGTTGGCAATTTTGGGTTTGAGATCCTAGCTTCTTGTCTATGAGTTGTCATTGATGTCAAAAGGAAATGACATTAATGTTAAGAGGATGTGTTGGCTTCAAAGGTGGAAGATTCCAAGAGAATATTTTTAAGAGAATCGAGAGAGATTCCATTGGCAATGGTTTTTATTAAAACCAATGGAGGTTCTCTTTATTATTTATTTAATTATTATTTAAAACCCTTCAAGGTTTTAATTAATTAATTATTTAATTAATTAAGGGAGAAATTATTTTTAATTTATTAAAAATACTTTAAGGGTTTTTAAACCCTTTAGAAAGCAAATTTCGATTAAATTCGAAATTACTTTTCTTTGCAGTCGACGTGTTCTAAAGTCCACGTATGGACTATAAATATGAGAAGGTTCCTAAGGTTAAACCCTCTTGGAAAATTGAAGGCAATTAATTGGTTTGGCTACGATCGAATGTTCTGTTTACGCTGCGAAAGAGGAGAGCTCGTGGTTTGAAAAGCTTTCGGAAAGCTTGACCGTTTATGTGGAAGGAAGTCCGTCTTGGACTTCGTAAGCCCCTTGTGGGCTAGTGGCAGCGAAGGCCGCATTTGGGCCTTGCGTAGGCGGAGGTCTGCGTTTCGATCCCCGCGGAGGGAGTTGTGCATGGATTAGTCACGTTTTTATTAAAACGTGTTTTGTGCCGCGAATTTTGGATTCTTCAAGGGCAGCCAATATAAGGTGTGATTATTTTCTTGATATGATTTTTGGCATTGTTTAGCATTGTTTAAAAGACATAGGAGAAATAAGGGGATATTTCTTTGGTTGTATTTTTGAGATTAGTCTTTTGCTATGCTAAATTTAAAAATGGAGATATAAGGTGTAAGTTTTGGTTGTTGTGTTTTTGGCTTCTTTGGTGGTTGTTTTTAAAGAAGAGAAGCTAAAAGGTGTATTAAGGAAAGTTTTTATATATGCTCATTTATCTTGGTTCTAACCCTAACTTGGTTGGAAGTTTGAGGGTTGTGTGTGGTGACAACTTTAAGGATCAATTTTCTTCTACTCCAAAAAGGTATGGGCACATTTTCCTTATGAGTATGATTGGTGTATGTTTTCTGAAATAAGGTTGGAGTGAAAAGGTTTTCAACTAGGTTTCCTTTGGTTGGGTGTAAATCCTATTTTCTGGTTTGTTGAAGACTTCTTATGCATTGTTATCCTTGATGAGAGTTTTGGTGAATGCATAATTCTGGTTTGAGGTAGTGGAAGCATTGTGCACTAGGGTTTATGTTTGTGAGTCTTGCTACTTGCATTGAGTTGGTGGAACCCTTGGTTGGCTGTTTTGAGTTTGATGGTTGAGTTGCTTCCATAGAGGTTGTTTGATCAAGTTATTGCTTTACTTGATTCATGATATTGGGCTTACTCCATTGAGTTGATTTGAGCAAGTTATTCTTTACATTTGGTGATATTGTGTTGGTGGCTTTTTGTTCAAATATCTTTGGAGGGAAAAGGATTTCTACTTGTTTCCTTTTCTTGTGATGATTGGTTGAATGCTTCAAGGTTGATGTTGAGTTGAATGGTGTTGGTTGACTAAACCTTGTTTGATGAGCATTGTTGTTGAAACCCTAATTGATGGTGAAAAGAACATGAGTATCATTGTTATGTGATTCTTTGCATAGTTGGCAATTGTTGGGGTTTCATGTTCTTGAAAGAAAACATTCTATCCTATCCATTTCAGATATTGAGTTGAGTTTTTAGATTTGAGATTGAGATTGAGCTGAGTTGATTTGAGTTGAGTTTTGAGATTGGGATTTGAGTATAGAACATATTGAGTCTCTAACAATTCTCTTTATGCTTCTATGAGTTTGACAAATCACATTGGGTCTCTAACAATTCACTTTGTGATTTCCTACTAAGAAAGTTTTTCTTGGTGAGCTTGCTGAGTTTTTGGACAAGTTCCAGTGGGGACTTGTGAGCATTTTTGGACAGGTTTCGGTGGGGACTTGTGAGCAATTTTTGGACAGGTTCTGGTGGGGACTTGTGAGCAGTTTTTGGATAGGTTTCGGTGGGGACTTGTGAGCAGATTTGGATAGGTCCTAGCAGAGGACTTGTGGTCTGAGTTTGATAGTTCTATCAGAGAACTTGAGGACAGAGGTGCATTGGTTCTATGAGAAGAACCTGAGGACAGTTGGCAAGTCTTTGAGAAGGCTTGTATGTAGAGGATTGATTTGTTCAAGAGTTGGACAGATCTGACAGACAGAGGAAGACTTGTACTAGACCGACTGACTGTGTTTGGTATAGGTTGTTGAGCTGCTATGGACGTGATCATAGAAGGCAGAGGTCTCTTAGGCTAAGCATTGAGGACAGGAGGTCTTCGGTGGAAAGGAGTTCCACGTGTCGGCAAGAGGTAGAGGCAGTTGATCTTCTGAGGGATCATTTCCAGAGCAGAGGGGAAGGTATCTCCTTTGAGCCAGAGGCTCATAAATTCTGATTGGGGGAAGGTATCTCCTTTGAGCAGAGGCTCATAAATTCTGATTGGGGGAAGGTATCTCCTTTGGGCCGAGGCTCATAAACATTGTAATTGGGAAGGATTCCCAAAGAACTTTGAGATAACTTTTAGAGAAAAGTTTTGTGGACGTAGCCCAACCATTCGGGTGAACCACGTTAAAATTGGTGTCACTTTGTGGATGATATTGTGCATTGCTTTGATATTGCTTTGGGTATATTGCTTTACTATTTTGAAGTATAAAGGAAAAAGTAAAAAGAGGTCTTATACTTGTTCACCCCCCCTCTCAGTATAAGCTTGTGTTCTTCAATTGGTATCAGAGCAGGTGCCTTCGAAAAGTTTAACAGCTTGAAGGAAAAGCTAGTAAAGAACACAATGGATTATTCAAGTGGCAATGCAGCACCTATTCGTGATGAGTCTTCTAGTGATGAAGAGGCATATTACAACAAGAAAGGCAAGTTCTCTAGAAAGCACAAAAGTATGAAAAATATAAGATGTTTCAATTGTGGAAAGTTTGGTCATTATGCTACTTGATTGTACTATTCCCAAGAATGAAAGTGATGAAGATAAACAAGATTCTAAGAGCAAGGATTCTGAAAAGCACAAGCATCACAGGAAAAACAAATATGAGCACAACAATCAAGGAAAGAGGTATTCTCACAAGCACAAGAAGAGTTTCTACCTAGACAAAGCAAGTAAGTGTTCTAGTAGTGATAGTGAAAGTTCTTCAAGTGATAATGAAAATGAGATGTTGTTCATATCAAAAAAAGAGGAAGAACCGAAACATAGATTCATTATCATGAAATGTCTTAGATGTGGAAATTTTGGTCACCTTGAGGATGATTGCACAAATAATGATTTGGTTTCTAGTATGTATGAGGATGCTTCAAAAAACTATAAGGAAGATGCATGTATGGTTTTTGAAAAGGGTAGCACCTCTAGTGATAAGAAATCTGAAAAAGGCTTTGATGATTCAAAAGGAAATCAAATAAAGGATCTTGAAAGTGAACTTATTAGTGCTCTTAGTGTTTTGGAAAAGGAAAGAAAGAAGAATGCTAGACTCAAGGATAAGTTAGATGAATGTTGTATGGAGAGAGATGATCTTATAGAAAGTCTTGACTTCTCTATAGCTAAGACACAAGAACTCAAGGATGAGTTAGAGTCTAAGGTTCTTGAGTATAATGAGTTAGAACAAAAAATGGCTTCTTTGAAAGAGGAAACTAAAGAGTACAAGGATAAGCTTTACAAGTTTCAAGATAGCTCCAAAAAGGTAAAGTCCATCATCAAAGATCAAAGAAGGGCAACAGATAAAACAGGTCTTGGTTTTGGTAAGAAACACAAGGAACAGGTTGGGGAATCTAGTAAGAGATTCCAAAAAGAAGAGAGTTCTGATGAGGAGAGTATTTCAGAGAAAGAGTCCTTGAGTGATAGATGCACATAAATAGAAAATAGGAAATAGAAAAAGGGGAGAAAGTTTACAGGACCTAGAAGGTCATTTACAGGAAAGTTTAATGGTAGATGTTTTGCTTGTCACAGGTTTGGTCACATGGCTTCACATTGCATGACTCAAGTAAGGAAGGTAAATGACAGTTTCAGAGGTGGTAATTTCTTTCAAGGGTATTGCTACTCTTGTAAACAGTTTGGGCATAAGGCAATTTTTTGCAAGGCTAATAACAGGAACAGGGTTAGTCATAATAGGTGGATTCAAAGAACGGGTATGCCTAAAAGAAATAACATTGTTACTTGTTATAAGTGCAACAATGAAGGTCACACAACTAGACAGTGTAGAGCTGAACTTCCAAGGTATAGGAACAGGAACAGTGGTATGAACAGGTCCAAGGATCAAGGCATGGATAAGAATAGGAATGATAATAGGAACAAGAACAGTGACGAAACGAGAAACAGGAATATGGACAAGGAGAACAAGAGAAGACATGGTAAGGCAGCTATAGACACTGATGATGATCAGTGCCTATTGGGAGTTTTACTCCCACCCCGGAATTAAACACCTCAACAGGAGGTGGGGGAGGGACTAAGCTAAGAGGCTCATTCTTAGTCCCAAGCCCCAAAGGTGACCCTTTGCCATTGATGACAAAGGGGGAGAGATATGAGTAAGGGGGAGAGCCTCAAGACAGGGGGATTTGTTTATGTTGAGTTTCCGTGTTGTTGAGAAGCATGGTTTGCCATCAATGACAAAGGGGGAGATTGTTGGCAATTTTGGGTTTGAGATCCTAGCTTCTTGTCTATGAGTTGTCATTGATGTCAAAAGGAAATGACATTAATGTTAAGAGGATGTGTTGGCTTCAAAGGTGGAAGATTCCAAGAGAATCTTTTTAAGAGAATCCGGAGAGATTCCATTGGCAATGGTTTTTATTAAAACCAATGGAGGTTCTCTTTATTATTTATTTAATTATTATTTAAAACCCTTCAAGGTTTTAATTAATTAATTATTTAATTAATTAAGGGAGAAATTATTTTTAATTTATTAAAAATACTTTAAGGGTTTTTAAACCCTTTAGAAAGCAAATTTCGATTAAATTCAAAATTACTTTTCTTTGCAGACTGACGTGTTCTAAAGTCCACGTATGGACTATAAATATGAGAAGGTTCCTAAGGTTAAACCCTCTTGGAAAATCGAAGGCAATTAATTGGTTTGGCTGCGATCGAATGTTCTGTTTACGCTACGAAAGAGGAGAGCTCATGGTTTGAAAAGCTTTCGAAAAGCTTGACCGTTTATGTGGAAGGAAGTCCGTCTTGGACTTCGTAAGCCCCTTGTGGGCTAGTGGCAATGAAGGCTGCATTTGGGCCTTGCGTAGGCGGAGGTCTACGTTTCGATCCCCGTGGAGGGAGCTGTGCATGGATTAGTCACGTTTTTATTAAAACGTGTTTTGTGCCACGAATTTCGGATTCTTCAAGGGCAGCCAATATAAGGTGTGATTATTTTCTTGATATGATTTTTGGCATTGTTTAGCATTGTTTAAAAGACATAGGAGAAATAAGGGGATATTTCTTTGGTTGTATTTTTGAGATTAGTCTTTTGCTATGCTAAATTTAAAAATGGAGATATAAGGTGTAAGTTTTGGTTGTTGTGTTTTTGGCTTCTTTGGTGGTTGTTTTTAAAGAAGAGAAGCTAAAAGGTGTATTAAGGAAAGTTTTTATATATGCTCATTTATCTTGGTTCTAACCCTAACTTGGTTGGAAGTTTGAGGGTTGTGTGTGGTGACAGCTTTAAGGATCAATTTTCTTCTACTCCAAAAAGGTATGGGCACATTTTCCTTATGAGTATGATTGGTGTATGTTTTCTGAAATAAGGTTGGAGTGAAAAGGTTTTCAACTAGGTTTCCTTTGGTTGGGTGTAAATCCTATTTTCTGGTTTGTTGAAGACTTCTTATGCATTGTTATCCTTGATGAGAGTTTTGGTGAATGCATAATTCTGGTTTGAGGTAGTGGAAGCATTGTGCACTAGGGTTTATGTTTGTGAGTCTTGCTACTTGCATTGAGTTGGTGGAACCCTTGGTTGGCTGTTTTGAGTTTGATGGTTGAGTTGCTTCCATAGAGGTTGTTTGATCAAGTTATTGCTTTACTTGATTCATGATATTGGGCTTACTCCATTGAGTTGATTTGAGCAAGTTATTCTTTACATTTGGTGATATTGTGTTGGTGGTTGTTTTTGTTCAAATATCTTTGGAGGGAAAAGGATTTCTACTTGTTTCCTTTTCTTGTGATGATTGGTTGAATGCTTCAAGGTTGATGTTGAGTTGAATGGTGTTGGTTGACTAAACCTTGTTTGATGAGCATTGTTGTTGAAACCCTAATTGATGGTGAAAATAACATGAGTATCATTGTTATGTGATTCTTTGCATAGTTGGCAATTGTTGGGGTTTCATGTTCTTGAAAGAAAACATTCTATCCTATCCATTTTAGATATTGAGTTGAGTTTTCAGATTTGAGATTGAGATTGAGCTGAGTTGATTTGAGTTGAGTTTTGAGATTGGGATTTGAGTATAGAACATATTGAGTCTCTAACAATTCTCTTTATGCTTCTATGAGTTTGACAAATCACATTGGGTCTCTAACAATTCACTTTGTGATTTCCTACTAAGAAAGTTTTTCTTGGTGAGCTTGCTGAGTTTTTGGACAGGTTCCAATGGGGACTTGTGAGCAATTCTTGGACAGGTTTTGGTGGGGACTTGTGAGCAGTTTTTGGACAAGTTCCGGTGGGGACTTGTGAGCAGTTTTTTAGACAGGTTTCGGTGGGGACTTGTGAGCAGATTTGGACAGGTCCTAGCGAGAGGACTTGTGAGCTGAGTTTGATAGTTCTATCGGGAGAACTTGAGGACAGAGGTGCATTGGTTCTATGAGAAGAACCCGAGGACAGTTGGCAAGTCTTTGAGAAGGCTTGTATGCGAGAGGATTGATTTGTTCAAGAGTTGGACAGATCCGACGGACAGAGGAAGACTTGTACTATACTGACTGACTGTGTTTGGTACGAGTTGCTGAGCTACTGTGGACGTGATCATAGAAGGCAGAGGTCTCTTAGGCTAAGCATTGAGGATAGGAGGTCTTCGATGGAAAGGAGTTCCACGTGCTGGCAAGAGGTAGAGGCGGTTGATCTTCTGAGGGATCATTTCCAGAGTAGAGGGGAAGGTATCTCCTTTGAGCAGAGGCTCATAAATTCTGATTGGGGGAAGGTATCTCCTTTGAGCAGAGGCTCATAAATTCTGATTGGGGGAAGGTATCTCCTTTGGGCCGAGGCTCATAAACATTGTAATTGGGAAGGATTCCCAAAGAACTTTGAGATAACTTTTAGAGAAAGGTTTTGTGGACGTAGCCCAACCATTCTGGGTGAACCACGTTAAAATTGGTGTCACTTTGTGGATGATATTGTGCATTGCTTTGATATTGCTTTGGGTATATTGCTTTACTATTTTGAAGTATAAAGGAAAAAGTAAAAAGAGGTCTTATACTGTTCACCCCCCCCCTCTCAGTATAATATTGTGTTCTTCACTACCTCCTTTCTCTCAATGGAGGAGGAGGTGATGGCCTCACCATCAATAAGGATATGGAAGATCCGGTAGATGTCCTCCAAGGTAATAGTAATTTCACTTATTAGAAGGTGAAATGTATTGGTCCGTGCATTCCAGCATCGGGTCAATGTAGTCAGATAAGCTTGATCTACCCTGATAATGGATAGATCCAATACATAGCCAAAGCTAATGACTCCAAGCCACTCTCGCTTCCCCTCAGTAAGTTGTCTATGGAGGATGTGAAGTATGTCGGGTTACCTGGATTTAGAGGTCAAACTCTAGAAATAAACAAGACATAAGGAAAAAGCTAACTAAAAACAACCACAAACAACTAATATATATATATATATATATATATATATATATATATATATATATATATATATATATATATATATATATATATATAATAAAATGACCTTAAAAACGTCAAAAACATCTAACAAAATGATAAAAAGACAAAAACATGTCACAAAGTAATAAAAAAATTTCACAAAAATCAAAATTGTACTTCCAAAGTGCAATAAATGGCATTAAATGCCAGAAAACATTAGAAAAATTTAAAAACATTATTTTTTTTTCAAAAGTAGTGAACCATAGGTCAACCCTACGGTCCGCTTGCAATAAATTTTGACCATTGTAATTTGAATGCTAACTGTAGCTGATACCTACGATCCCCAATATGACAATTTGGGGCCGCAACTGCCAACTACAGTCTAGGAATGAGACCCAATTTGGGTCACTTCTTAGCCTAACTAAGCTAGAAAATTAAACCTACACTAGTCTAATCTAGGGTGTGGTTCATTGCCAACAATTTAGTGAAGTTCATTAACCCATTAATTAATGTAGTTTATTTTAGTTGGTAATGATTGCGAGGACTCAATTTTGAGTTACCTTGCCCACACCGTGTCTTATGCTAGTGGAAGGTTTTCTAGAGTCCACCATTAGGGTATGAGTGTGATGTGAGGTCGAATTCCAACATCATTCATATCAAGGGATGTTTTCTACCTTTCAGAGCTCTCACAAATGCAATTGCTTTCAAGACAATAATGAAATTTTCAAATGAGAAAACTATTTATAGATTCTCTTAATTTTTGTGGACCGCAAATGTCACCCGCGGTCCCAAAATTAGGGTTTGCTGCTTGTGTTTCTGACCTACGATTCCCAAATTTTGAAAGTTTCAATCACAAACCATACCCGCAGTTTGCAATTAGCATTAACTACACTCAAATACCACTGTGGGAAGGTCTAAAATGACACATTAATAACTCCTAATGGATCAAATTTTAATAATACAAATCAATGTTGCAAATTTGGTGATTTTTAAGCACCATGATCAATTCAAAAATTCAAAATTAATAAAAAATAAATAATAAAAAATCAAAATCCAAATGCACCTCGTATTCATTTATTTACCCTATACACTTGGCAGTTGCAGTGGCTTGCGCTCCATTCAATCCGACAAGATGAGTAAATAACCATAAGGAAACTTGAGGTAAAATTGTCATCGTTGACTTGACATGTTTCTTTTCAATCTTGAAGAAAACCTTCGAGGCTAGACTACTCCACTGGAACGAGGTGTTTCATGACATGTCTCCCATGACATCATTCAGGAAATCATCGACAAGAGTGATTCAACACAAAACTAATTGGATTTGTATAATTTTGATTCCCTAAGATGGCTATTGTATCTTGACTACTCCGTGGGATAGGAATGTGCAATTACTATTAACAATTGGAATCATAAGCTAAACTAGGCTTCACCAAGTACTTAAATGCTTAATTCTAAATTTTTTCAGATCATTCATTGTGGTCAAGCGACCTCATCGCTTCATACATTTTCATTACCCTCATCGACTCATCGCTTGAGGGGGTAGTCATAATATCAAATCATAATCAAAATCAATAGAAGATCTCGAATATCGTAGATCCATTTATCTTGTCAAAATTACATTCGTTCTTATGAATCATTGTCAAAAAACTATCATAATACTACCCCTTTACTTGGGGCATATAGCAAATATGATAATTTTATTTGTAACTCTCATCCTTTCGATTATATAGGCCTGAATCCTATTGTAGCGCCAAAGCTACTCGAATGTCTGATGATGAGTGCAAACTATTTCAAATTTAAGCCTCCAAAGAGTTGGAAGCAATGATTCCAGGATGCACATCCTTTTGCTGGACCTAGGGCATCTAATGTTGATCTGATTAATGATCATCATATAACCTTTGGCATCATTTTAGGTGGTGTATTTTTGCTCACACATTGTTCTATCTCACAACACATATTAAACGAATGAAAAATGCAACAATTTTGATGGGCGTTGTTGTGATATATGTCTTCTATACGACCATAAAGGTGTGCACCCGATATTGCAATTGCATAAATTGAAGTAAAAATGGATATTCACACATAAATTGACAAAGAAAAAAACAATTAAGTAAAATGCATCTTTATTTCCTTTTGGAATCAATTCATGTATTACAAATGAATCCCTCTTAGGGATACCCCTTTTTGATATGCAATTACAATGCTGTAATTCCCTTGGGGATACAATGCACTTTTCAAGCCTTTAAGGTGATATGAACTACTCTAGGGTGGAGTGGACCCTCTTCTTCACATTGAGGAAGGAATTAGATGGTTGAATTTCCTTTGAATTTACTTTCCTACGATCAAGAAACAACACAAAAACATTAAAAGAATAGGCAACCTCTCATGATGAGGCCCTTTGATGAAAATATGCAAAAAGATACCATAACAACTATGAAATCAAGAAGATGAATAAAATATATTAAACTTGTGCAAGATTCATAAATATTGTTAGAAGTCGATCAAGAAAAATCTTAGAAAGATGCATCCAAAAGTAGCCTTGATGGTGAAATATGAGTGACAAAAGTTGTTGGACGTAGAATTTGTAATCTCCATTGACTATCTAGAATGGGTATCAAATATGATACCTGTGGGAAAACCTGATGGAAGAACAACGTATTTTAGGTGGTGTATTTTTGCTCATGCCCATCAAAATTATTGCACTTTTCCTGGATATCCGATCGTGGATAGCAATGAAAAGTCTTGGTCTTGATTATTTTCAAAAATTTACCCAATGGATCATATATCCATCATTGCGGTAGTTCTATCAGGCCTAGGTATTGAAGTGCCTCTGTGAGCAACCTTTTTTGGCCAACTTGGTTCACCTGTATGCCACCAAACTTAAAGGGTATGGTGTAATTCATTCTTTTGCCACACCCTAATCCATACACATCATTAGTATAATCCATCTAGTGCACCACCTCCATGGCAAAAACATGCTCGATAGTAAAATATGGAAGAAGGAATGACTTACCTGTGAAGCCATAAATTCTCATAACCATACCTTGAGTTACCAAAAATACGTCACCCTTCTCAGCTGTGACAATCACTTCATTCATTGCTCATGGAAATGTTTCACTCTTACCATAAATAAACTCAATTGCAGGCCCAAAAAATAAGTAGTTAAAACTATAAAATGACTCCCTCCTTGATAGAGTGGGAGTCCATTTATAAACTAGCAACAACTTATCCTTTTCATCAACTTATTTTATTGCTATAAACAAAAAATGCTGGTGTAAGTGAAATAAGAAATACCAGACAAGAAAGGACGTATGCTTTAATGAATTCTCCTCTCTGATATTCAATTTCTCTAGTTGAATATGCATTTTTCGATATATGAAATCAGTATAGGTAGAATAAATTAGATTTATGTTCTTTCTCATGGTCGTTGGAGTGTAAAACTCCACTTGGGATATATATTGCACAAGTGTTGCTTGCCACTTGTGAATCACAGAATCTTTAGAAATGCCAACAACCCATACCAGCATCAAAAATAAGTTTGGGCTCTTGAATTCTGACAAAGGCTTAGGCATATTTGGAAACTGCCCTAGTTGCGACTCCTTAATCAATTGTGTTTCCATAAACTAGCGCATCATCACCATCAACACATATCTCTCTTCTTGATAATTAATATGCAACTTCTTGAAAGTTAAGTTAGAGGGGGGTTTTAACCCATAGGAAAATGCTTTCCTCACTTCAACGACATAAATAGAGAAAAGCATCTCCCCATTGGCTTTTCGAACCGCCCTGGTAACTAGGTTATAAAATCTGGTAATTAATTTTATTAGCTTTGGGCAAGTGTGTACGGGCATACACAAATACAAAAATAATTATGCATGAAACAACATAGTCATAGGGCTCTCCGATGTCAATCCTTTATTTACTGTAAATTCCACATCTTGCCAAAGCTTCACCATAGTTCCTGACATCTACCAAGGTGTTAGAGTATGGGTCTAAATCCATGTTTTTATTTCTGTGTTTTCTTGGATTTTTCCCACCGTCTACTTTCTTTCTCGACTATTTAGGCTCTACAGTATCTTTCACTTCTTTTCTTTTCTTACCCATTATACCAATTTTGGTGACTCTGAAGATGCTCTACAAAATCTGCAACCCACAGCTCAAAAATACATTGATAAGAAAAATTTAAATTTATAATCTTTGAGTGAATTTACCTATGCTCTATTTATAGAACACACTCCAACTACCGTAGTAAATGTGGTAATTTTTTATGATGGATTCGAGAGGTAGCATGCCTCATTTCCTTCAACTAGCACTAATATTGATGCTTAATGGCAACTAACCGTTATTCGCTACAAAATCATCTTTAAAAAATTCATCCTTCTTGCCATGTTTATCCTTGAATGATGTGCATTGGCTACTGACAAACACCTTGGAAAAATAAATTCACCACCAAATAACCAATGAGTGCCTCTGCTTCCAACATTGTGAAATTATGGCTCTCGAGAAGGACAAAACATCTCCCCATGCACACCTGGATGCACATTTTAAATTAAACGCTCTGTAAAATGCATCTTAGTGCTCATGAATGCTTTCCAAAATCTGACATGTACCGATGGGCAAAATCACTTTGAGAGGACGCTTTAAAAAATTGACTTGCACTGAAAAAATCATCACACACCCAAAAAAGAAATGGAGGGGCGAAAGCATCTTGGTGGCACACTTGATCTCTTCCTTTTTTTCTTTTGAAAATGCATTTTAACTTGTTTAGTATAATTTCATGGCAAACCCTCCCTTTTAGACAATTTTTTTTTGCCTCTCTTTTTTGCCTCTCTTTTTTTCCCTATACATCAAAAAGCATGGATTTTCTTTATTTATAAAATCTCCTAATTTTAGGGCTTTTATGTTAATTATTATTATTATTATTTTAATTTATATATATATATATATTTATTTTTCTTTTTTTTCTTTTGTATTTTCTTATTTTTTATCTTCTCTCTATTCTTTATTTTCACCCCTACATTTCTTTTTGCTAAAAATAAAGTGCATGTAAAATTAAAATTCGTCCCCTTTTTTTTACTTTGCTCCACTTCTAATTTTGTCAAAACATTCTATTTAACACAAAGAATTTTCATGTGAATGGAAATTTTAGGTGAAAGATCTTTGAATCATTTGTTTTAACCGGAAGGTAGAGGAACCATAATTAAAACTTTAAAATTTTCCATGGTATTCTTTCGCCTTGACATCTTCTGTACGTGTTCGCTCCATAGGGAGGTGAATGTGATTTTTACCCCTACCTTGGGACAAAAGTGTCTTTTCACTTGTCACACTCACTGATATCAGAATGGGGTCCCATGCCCTATTACATGTTGCACTTTTATTTCTTAATTAAGACATTCATATCTCCACTCTTTATACTTTCGCAAGGTACCCCAAATGTTTTATCAAGACATTTTCTCCTTATTTAACTTGAAGACTTGCAAAGTAAAGCAAATTTTAAATTTGGAGTTTTCAAACCTATCAAAATATTCCAATACAACGACCAATTTCAAAGGAAATATTTTGGGGTAAAACCAATTTTCAAAGAGAGCATTTTTCAAAGCAAAGTTTTTTTTGAGGAAAACCTGATTTCTCTTTTTTATATAAAGCAATAAAATACTTGTATATAGAATCTCTACATATTTACACACTTGCACCTCTTAATCACATCATTGAAAATAGGCCTTCAAATGAAGACCGTTAACTAGAATCAGTAGATCCCAACCATCCATATCTCAAAGATGATATGTGTTTACCTAATTTACTACAGAGACCTGAAATGAATCTTCCCAAATTACATCAAACTTGTGGTGCTTCCCTAGCTTAGCTTTGTTCTCGTTCCACTTGAGGACTAGATATCCCACCTAAAACTTGCATTCCATTGTCTTTTTTTCAATCCATTTTTTCATCACTTTAGCATGTTTTATGAAAGCTTCATATGCCTTTTATCTCTCATCTTCCAGCTATAGCAACTGAGCTAACCTTGCACCCATAGGGTCAAAATCATCATCTTCATATTTGAATAACTACAATATCTAGAGGATAGGTAGTTCAATGTGAGTGGGTAACACTAACTCTTTTCCATATATCAAGGAGTAAGGAGAGACTTTGATAGACTTCTTAACTGATATAGGGCCTACCCATAAAGCCTATGACAACAATAGATACCAAATCCTTTTATTGTTTGCAAGTGTCCTTTTCAATATTCGAAGAAAGTTTTTATTTGTGGATTCGGCCAGACCGTTGCCTTGAAGGTAATAATTGGAAGAAGTCTTCAGATAAATTCCATATCTGCTTTCAAATTCTATGATATTTATTCCAATAAATGGAGTCATTTTATCTGTTACAATGGTGTATGAAATATCAAAACAAGTAATCAATCTCTCAAGGAAAGAAATAACTATAGCCTGATCTGCCTTTTTGGTTGGAATGGCCTCTACCCACCTGGTGAAATAATCCATCATTGTTAATATGTATTTGTGCTTGACATAGGAATGAGGATCAATAACCCTAATTAAGTCTGGACACCACTACTGAAAATATGCTTCTACTTGAATTGGGTGCAAAGGTAGAGACACCTTCCTACTCCTACCAACATATCACTGATAGTTATTGCAATGTTGGCTCACCTTGTGTGCATCCAAACAAATATTAAGCCATAAATACCTAGCTTGGGTGATCTTCAAGGCCATAGGCCTTCCTACGTAATGTCCATCGGAGAGGCCAAAGTGGAATCCTCCAAGATTTTTTGCTTCTCTAACTCCTTCACACATCTGAGGAATACTATGTCTATGTTTTTATGAAATAGCCCACTCGACAATAGGGCATACCTAAGTACTTACAGTATGAATATTTGTTTCTATGAGGGATCAAGGTGTGATGGACATTTTTACAATGTAAAGAATTCAACAAGGTCCTTTGTCCAATCACGATCACCTGTAACTGGATTTGTAAAAAAAAATTTGATGATAGCTTCATCCTGTACTGGAACTAGTTATCTAAAAGCTACGCTTTTGGCCAATTCTTGGCAAAGATATCATCCACACACCAACTTATTTGGTCGAATATATCATATTCCTAGATCTTTGAGATCCAACCTGCCCTTTTGTCACCTGATTCTCCTTGAAGAATGAAATTTCTAATATATGGATGTATGACATAGACGACTATTTTAATTTGTGAGACCAAATTATAAAGTTTCTTTAATGACTTCATGACTGTATACACTTGTTTCTCACTAAATTTGTACTTCTCTTGGTGTGGTGTGATGAATTGAATTAGGAAAGCAATCAGTTTCTCATCCCCGTCATCTTGCTTTTGAGTGAGTACAACAACATAACTTTCCTATTCTCCCACTACGTAAAGGTTGAAATATTTTGAGTAATCTGGGTTAATCAATACTAGCACTTGAGTGATTCTCTCCTTGATCTCCCAAAATTTTTGTATCCTTACTTCTAACCACTTGAATTCTGCATTCTTCTTTAGAAGTTTGTTCATTAGCTTTACAACCTAAGAAAAGTCAACAATGAATTTCTGAATGAAGTTGATCTGACCAAAGAATGACTATAGATCTTTCATACTAGTTGGCAAGGGTAATTTTAATAGTACCTCAACTCTCGTAGGATCAATCGCCAGTCCTTCTTATGAAATCACATGTCCAAAGAGTTTTCCCTCTTTAACCAAAAAAATGGATTTATTCAGGTTAATGGAAATTCCAAATTCCTAATAGTTTTCAAACACTTACCTTAGATGAGATACGTGCTCTTCCCTACAATGTGAGGAAATAGTCATTTCATAAAGGTAAATTACAATAATATAATTCAACAACTCACCTAAAGTGATGTCCATAGCTCTCTAAAAGGTGGTGCCAGCATTAGAAATACCAAATGGTATCCTCTAATAAGCAAAGGTTCCACACTTTGTAGTAAATGTAGTTTTGTGTTGATCCTCATATTTCACCTAGATCTGGTTGTAGTTGAAAAAACCATCAAGCAATGAGAATCTCTGAGCTCTAGTGACTACATGCAAAATTTGGTCTATTTATGGCAATAGATAGTGATACTTCAAGGATGCTTGGTTTAAGTTCTGAAAGTCCACACAAATGCGAATGTCTCCATTTTTCTTTCGAACATGAACCAAATTTGCCACCCATACCAAGTGCTTGATAAGATAAATTATTTTTACCTCAAGAATATTCAATAACTTTGCTTTCATAAGCACTTCAATTTTAGGATTGATAGACCACTATTTTTATCAAAAAATCTTTACTCCTTCCTGCAATTCAATGGTGTGTTGGATCATGTTCTTGTCATATCCTTTCAAATTATGGTAGATCTAAGAGACGATGTCTAGAAACTCATAACACAGTTTTTAATATCTTCAAGCTCTTTTGACATACAGTCTATCCTAAATTTGATAACCTTTTCAGGTTTTAGTTGTATTTCCTTATACTCCTTCGCATTCACCTTGATCTTATGTTTCTCTACCCTATCATTTTAATCAAACAAAATCTCAAGAGAAATTAATCCCCTAGGAATGTGATTATTCTTCAATTGAATCATTCCTTCCATCTCTTCTTCAACTAGTATTCTATATTCCGCGCTTGCAGCTTCCTTGATCATAAAATTGATTATTTGTTCATTTTTGTCAAAAAATTTCCAATAAATTTTGAGGACTGAGGGTCTATAGATTACCCTCATAGTATTTGGTTTCCTAACTACTTGATCTATAGGAGGGAAATTAGCACCAATGGAAGCTAGGATGTTTGCATGTTTATTTAGTTCCCACAAAATCGCCTAGATATTCAATGTTGTGAAAGACTCAAATAATCACATACCTTGTTATAGTAGGCCTTCAAATAGTGTTGCTTTGACACACATTTTTTTATAGTCTGGTTGAAGATGAGCTCAAAATATCCAAAAAAAATCAATTATTTTATGCCCAAATTTTTAGCTTTCTTCAAACCAAGGCATAGTGCTTCGTATTCAACGACATTATTTGTGTAGCTCCAATTACACCTATATGAATAGTTTTTCTACAACCTTGTAGGAGAAACCGAGACAATTTCAACTCATGCACCATTCTTACATATTGCACCATAAAAGTACAACTTCCATAGCTAATCGGAGATAGGATCTGAGTAATAAAAAACTTCCTTTTCAATCTGTTCAGGTTTTGTTATGGTGTAACAACTGATATAAGTTTCTACCATTACATTGAAATCCATCAAGGGAAATGCATCCTCCAAGTAGAGCTCTTCAAGAGCTTCTTCCATCAAGTCCACTTCTTGCACTTCCTCTTTCATCATGTTGACTGCACTAGTGGGATTTTCTTCTTCTTCAAGTTTTTCTATATGGAAAGTGGAAGGTTTTTAATTATAGATGTGAATTCTTCTTCCCTTGAATGGAATATCCAAATGTGAATGATCCAAGGAAAGATATCCTCCTAGCTTCGTTGTGAATTCCTTTAAAATATACATGTTGAATTATGGTTCCAAGTCAACCACCACTACTTCTTGGATGACAGTAATCTATGGCATGTTATGCATAACAATAGGAATATCCTTAATCACACCTAGGGTCTTAATTGGGGTCTCATACAACTGCAAGACTCCTGGACTACTCCTTGTGTATTCCATTCCCATTACTTCACATACTATATTTTGCATGACAATAGTTGCAGCATTGAATTCAATCATACAATTATGCATGATCCACCCTTCCATTCTGAGAGATAAATATAATGGGGGTGGTCTATTGTTTCTAGTTGTAGAAGGTGAAAATGTCTATGCTAACACTATTTGAGTAAGATTTTTCTTCTGATATTTTACAGACTTGAAGGACTCCTGCAATAGATCAACCTAGCCATGTAATTGTAGTGCATCATGTAAACTTACTTTTGCAAGGATCTTCTTCATTCCTCCACAATATTATAATTAGAATTAATTAGGACCTTTTCTTCTCCTACCGGCTCATACTTGTTTTGAAATTGTTAAGTGGCTTCCACCCTTTATCGCTTGGTCAATGATGGGTACCTGAGGTACTCTTTGGCTTGTTCTTTTGCCTCAGTCTATACTTGAGGAGCTATGGGCTACAAAGTTGATGTCTTCGTTTGCAACTTCTCTTGAGCTTGTTTAGGCAATAGATCCTTCAACAAGACATAATATTATTGTTTAGCTATTTTTCTAGGTGCTTTCGTACCAGACACTTTCACACCAAGAACTTTCATTTGAGGTTGTAACTTTTAATTTTGTACCTTTTTTTTGACAGGAACATTTAGAGGCTCCATTTCTACTGGATCAGCACTCACCTGCTTCTTCCCAACCTTTGTAAGAACTAAAACTTGCTCCAAGAAAGGTACCATAAAGTTATGATCAAATTTTGTTATCATATTGATTTGTCCACCAACATAAATTTTTTCTAATGTCTGTACATAGTTCAAATGAACCATGCACACGTCTTCTCCATGGGTATCATTACAGGTTGAGCACCAATATGCTCACTTTGATATACTAGCTTCTTCATTTGCAAACATAGTAGTATTTATTTTAGGGCATTTGCTAGCAGTCGGTTGTTCACTAGTAATTGGCAGTGTTTGAAATCTCCTTGACCAAAAATCTACTTCAGCTTGCTTCTTCTTAACTAACATGATTTCATTCGACATTGTTCTTACGGCTAAATTAATAGATTGCATTTTTTGTAATAATTTCATGTAGGGATTAGAATTTGAGGGCACAGGAGGTGTTGGTAAAGGTAAAGGCACTAATGGAGCATGAAACGATAGTGGAACAAGTGGTGTTGGTAACACTGAGAATGGAACTAGGTTTGGAAACTATGGAACAACTAGTGTAGGCAATTACAGAATACTTGAAGTAGGAAGCTATGGAACTAAAATTGGAGTGATTTGAGGTAGACCTGATCTCCATGAGAGAACCAGGTATATAGAAGGTATAGGTTTGTTGAGCAAGGTGTTGCAAGAAGGATTGTCATTGTTGTCAACACAGGCAGTCAGATCCAAGGATGCAATTGATAACAGACTTGAAATGGGTTTTTCTTAAAACCCAAGTTGGCTCTTCGTTTTGTTGAAAAAGATGCCCCGGTGATGAAGATATTTAATTTTAAATATTTAGTTTAAATTTTATTTTATTAAAAATTTAAATTAGAATATTAAATTAAATTAAAAGGGCCGACGTGTTACTATTTCACGGCAATAAGCTACAGGAAGGTAATGAAGGTGGAGAATATTTTGAGGCCGACAAAGTTAAATCTGGACCGATGGATTTTAAGGTTTGGTAGCCGACAATTTCTAGGGTTTTGCAGCCGACATTCTTAGGGTTACAGCCGATAGATTTTAGGGTTTGGCAGCTGACAAATTCTAGGGTTTCTCAGTCGACGTTCTTCTAGGGTTTGCCTCTAAAATTTCTTCTATAAAAGAAAGGGTTCTTCAAGTTTAAAGTGGGGGCGATAGATGGGAAATATGTGAAAGAAGTTTGTGCGCAGCAGAGAGTAAGTCGTTTCGATCCTAAGGGTGAGCAAAGTGATAATTCATTGGAGTTGAAGAAAAGAGATCGCAGCGATGAGATATTAAGTGAGTGGGAGAATCATGAGAGTATGAAGTTCGACCGAGGAGAGTGTAGAGTCGCAGTTCAGATCTACGAATCATGAGTGCATGAATTATTAGAGCATAATCTACAGAAGTTGTGATCTAAGTCTAAAGTGATAGTGCGCAAGTTAAAGAAGTTATCGATCGACGGAATGCAGCAGTGAATGTGAAGAAATACAGAAGAAGCAGTCGACTAGTGTGAATCATCTTGCACAGTAGCAGCCGAATGCCGACAAGCAGCAGATCGTAAAAAAAAAAAATAGCAGATCGTGATAAATGAGGTGAAAGTTTTTATTCTGCAATTGTTATTATTATCTTCAAGTTGTAGCTTGAAAAAGGGGTTGGTGCCTCTTTCCAGTTGGTGCTGGAAAAATTGGAGTTGGTGCTCCATTTTGTTGTAGCTGATTAAAACTTAGGGGTTTGTGCCTCTTACCAGTTGG
This sequence comes from Wollemia nobilis, assembly GCA_028583015.1. Lineage (NCBI taxonomy): Eukaryota > Viridiplantae > Streptophyta > Pinopsida > Araucariales > Araucariaceae > Wollemia > Wollemia nobilis. The sequence goes on along the minus strand of JAQPPZ010000861.1, from coordinate 2,318,808 downwards.
TGTTGGTGAATGATTATGTAAAGTCAGAGCTTTGCATTTGACTGGATTTGGATGGTAGTCCAAGCAGTCTTTTTGAGGAGTAGCCACATCGGTGAACCTTGTTAAAATGCCGTGTTATGTGTGATGCTCTTAGTAATTTTATTATTTCTATTTTAATCTGCTGCAGTTTATTTAAAAGTCTAAATTGTTTTAAGTTTTTAAAGAACACACTGATTCACCCCCCCTCTCAGTGTCATTGTGATTACAACAATTGGTATCAGAGCCAAGTTCCCAGTTCAGGCTTAATCAGTCTGGGTTGATCTTGGATTATTACACAAATGGCAAAGAAAGGCAAAAGTGGAACCATGAGACACAAGAAGAAAAGAACACACAGGGTCATGAAAGAAAATGAAGATGAATGTCAGTGCCATGGTTCTAATAGCAATGAAGTTGAAGATTATCCATTCAAAATTGGTAAAGAAACATATTTAGAACAAGAATATGATGAAGAAGAAAGTGATGCAGAAGCAAATTGGGAACATAAACTAATTTCAGCTTTGGTTAAAAAGGTTGAGGATGCAGAAGATATAATCACCAGTTTGAAAGTACAGACAGAAGATTACAAGAAAATTTCTAAAAATCTTGAAATGCAGTTAACCATGAAATCAGAGTATTGCAGTAAGCTAGAAGAAGAGATAGACGGTCTAAGAATACAGATAGAAGAGATGAATAAGAAAGTTAATGTATGTAGCAAACATGAAGAATATTCCAACAAAATAGTTAGCAATCTGAAGCTACAAATAGAAGAGTTCAAAAGGATTGAAGAAATTCTTAGGTCTCAGATCAATGAGAAAGAGACTGTATGCTGCCAACAAGAAGAAGAGATTGTTTCATTGAAGAAACAACTAAAAGAGGCCAATATAAATCTCAAATTTGAGAAGAGCACGAGTTGCTAGATACAATGATAAATCAACAAAGAAGCTCCACAGCTAAGTTTGGTCTTGGATATGAAGCTGAACAACCTTCATCCTCCAAATATGCTGAGAAGAAGAAGTCCTCGGTTGAAGGATTGAAACAAGAAAAGTCTGAAGATGAATCCTCAAAAGGAAGAAAATATCAAAGAAGATCTACAACAAAGCAACCACAGCAAAAGAGGTTCTCTCACTCTCACTCTTTTAATAATAATGCTTTTTATGGCTATTGTTCTAAATGCAACCACTTTGGTCACAAGGCAATTTATTGTGGATTGAACAATAGATCAAAGAGTTATGTTGATAAAAATACTTCTATTTTTTTGAGTGAACACCACGTGCAATGTTTTAAATGTAATGGCCATGGGCACATAGCAAGGTCTTGTTCAAGCACTTCTGTATCCAATCTAAGGCAATACCATAGATTTCATCATACACATAGAATGCAATACAGACAGGGAATAAAACATGTGCAATGTTTTAAATGCAACGGTCATGGGCACATAGCAAGGTTTTGTCCGAGTGCTTCTGTATCAAATCTAAGGCAAAATAGTAGATTTCATAAGACACAAAGAACGCAACACAGACAGGGAATAAATCAGGTTCATAGAAAAGAAAATAATCATTCATCATGGATGCATAAGAGACAACCACACCAGAGAAATATTTGAGTTCACGCAAAGGTGCAAAATGGGGAGGCAGTTGAGAAATACAAGCCCGTGTTTAAGAAAGTTTGGAGAAAGAAAGAAGAGAGGAAATCATGTCTCCTTGGACTGAAGGAGACTACTCCTCCTTTGCACTAAACATCTCCAGGAAGCACATCCTTAGGGGGAGCAATATTAAAGCTTCATTTTAATGCTCCTGTATATTTGTCTGGGTATCTGAGGATGAAAGACCAACAGTTGGGCTTTTGTGGTATAATTGTCAAGTGTGTTGGCTGTTCATTTAGTTGTGTGTGGAAGTGCCGTAAAGGGTAGTGTTTGCATTGAGAATCTTCACCATTGGTAGTATTGCTTATGTCATTGTTGTTTTGTTGATGGTTCTTACTACCACTATTTATAGCTATGGATTATAACAGTTTATATTGTTTTTTTTTATTGAAAGAATGATTGCCCCAGCTGCGTATTTGTGTTTCAATAATAACAACATGTTTTTGTTTGACACTTGATGTGAAGATTGTCAAATATTTCATAACACCTTTGTGAATATATTTAATTCACAGACAGTTTTGTTTTAACTATTGATTTAATGCCAGTCCAAGGATAAGAAGTATAAGGCTGAGTAAAGAGATGAATGGTTGGTCATGAACTGTTTGACAGAATGTCTTCTTTCGACATGCATAGTTGAAAGTAAGAGTTGGTAGTAAAATTGTAGTGCTGGACAAAAATTGGTACAGATGTGAGTCACTTGTCAATTCTGTTGACAAAAGTGAAATCAGCATGTTGAATAGTTGAGTTGCTTTCATAGTGGTTGTTTTGATACATGATTTGGGCTTACTCCATTGAGCTTGATTTGAGCAAGTTATTCTTTGCCTTGGTGATTTATGTTGGTGGCTGTCTTCTTCAAATACCTTTGGAAGGAAAAGGATGTCTACTAGTTTCCTTTTCAAGTAGTGATAGGTTGAATGCTTCAAGGTTAATCTTGAGTTGAATGATGTTGGTTAAACCTTGTCTATAAGCATTGTCGCTAAAGCCCTAATTGGTTGAGAAAATATGTTGGTTGTGCTGTGGTACAGTGTTTGGTACTTGCACAGAGTTGAAAGTGGATTGAGGTAGCCTGCTGGATTCTCACTACAGAGAGAGACAAACAACTATCATTGGGTTCAAGCTTGTTGAGAATATATCCAAGATGCATGGTGAAGTTGTATGCAGATGTTGCTGGCATTGCAGAAAAAAAGTTGGCTATATAATATTATTGTATGCCTTCACTAACAGTGGAAAAATTTGAGTTTGCAAGGTAACAGAGGGTAGTTGCACAGAAGACAGTGGTTCAGTCATGTTATTACACATGTTATATTGGTGAAGTTGACGGTGATGGTGTCATTCAATGGTTATTGCTGCTATTCACATTGTTGATTTTATTGATGCCTATTATGCTTATCATGATGTTGTCAATCAGTGAAATGAAGTGGTCTTGGACTCAGGGGGAGTCAAATTGTGCTTGAGAAGTGTGAGGATGGACTCAGGGGGAGTCAAACTATGCCTGAGAAGATTGAGGATGGACACAGGGAGAGTCTGCAGTAGCCCTTTGGTATTATTGACAAAGGGGGAGAAGAGTTACAAAAATGTATACAGGTGTTGCCAACAATTCCAAAGGGGGAGATTGTTGAGCAAGGTGTTGCAAGAAGGATTGTCATTGTTGTCAACACAGGCAGTCATATCTAAGGATGCAGTGGATAACAGACTTGAAATGGGTTTTTCTTAAAACCCAAGTTGGCTCTTCGTTTTGTTGACAAAGATGCCCCGGTGATGAAGATATTTAATTTTAAATATTTAGTTTAAATTTTTATTTTATTAAAAATTTAAATTAGAATATTAAATTAAATTAAAAGGGCCGACGTGTTACTATTTCGCGGCAATAAGCTACAGGAAGGTAACGAAGGTGGAGAAGATTTTGAGGCCGACAAAGTTAAATCTGGACCGATGGATTTTAAGGTTTGGCAGCCAAAAATTTCTAGGGTTTTGTAGCCGACATTCTTAGGGTTACAGCCGATGAATTTTAGGGTTTGGCAGCTGACAAATTCTAGGGTTTCTCAGTCGACATTCTTCTAGGGTTTGCCTCTAAAATTTCTTCTATAAAAGAAAGGGTTCTTCGAGTTTAAAGTGGGGGGGATAGATGGGAAATATGTGAAAGAAGTTTGTGCACAACAGAGAGTAAGTCGTTTCGATCCTAAGGGTGAGCAAAGTGATAATTCATTGGAGTTGAAGAAAAGAGATCGCAGCGATGAGATATTAAGTGAGTGGGAGAATTGTGAGAGTATGAAGTTTGGTCGAGGAGAGTGTAGAGTCGCAGTTCATATCTACGAATCATGAGTGCATGAATGATTAGAGCACAATCTACAGAAGTTGTGATCTAAGTCTGAAGTGATAGTGCGCAAGTTAAAGAAGTTATCGATCGGCGGAATGCAACAGTGAACACGAAGAAATACAGAAGAAGCGATCGACTAGTGTGAATCATCTTGCACAGTAGCAGCCGAATGCCGACAAGCAGCAGATCACAAAAAAAAAAAATAGCAGATCATGATAAATGAGGTGAAAGTTTTTATTCTGCAATTGTTATTATTATCTTCAAGTTGTAGCTTGAAAAAGGGGTTGGTGCCTCTTTCCAGTTGGTGCTGGAAAAATTGGAGTTGGTGCTCCATTCTATTGTAGCTGATTAAAACTTAGGGGTTGGTGCCTCTTACCAGTTTGTGCTGGTGAATGATTATGTAAAGTCGGAGCTTTGCATTTGACTGGATTTGGATGGTAGTCCAAGCAGTATTTTTGAGGAGTAGCCACATCGGTGAACCTCTTTAAAATGCCGTGTTATGTGTGATGCTCTTAGTACTTTTATTATTTTTGTGTTAATTTGTTGCAGTTTATTTAAAAGTCTAAATTGTTTTAAGTTTTTAAAGAACACACTGATTCACTCCCCCCTCTCAGTGTCATTGTGATTACAACAAGGTTGTGAAAATGCACTCCAATACAGATGTTGTGGAAGTTTAGGAAGAATGGGTATCGTTACCTTCGGAGGCAACTTACCTATGACAATCAGATCTGCCTCAGCCTTCTATGCTTGCATGTATAAATTTAGAAATGTGTTGATATTGGCTTGTCTGACCACCATACCAATATCAGATTTGAAGGCTCGAAGGTAGTAAAACACAACTTGCTCATGCATGGTCTGAAGGCAATCAAGAACTCTCTTCTAGCTTTGAGCAAATATAACATTAAATTCCACTATTGCTGAGCCTTCATCCCAGGGATGGGTGAAAGGGAGTTTCATCCCTCACCTGAGGTGAAAATCCTTTTGACTAATCAATGCACTGATAGGGTGTTTTATATTTTAAAACTTGAAGATGTTCACCCCAAAGTGGGGTGAATGATACTTTCACCCCAACTTTGGGGTGAATGCACTTCTTAATGTCACCGTCGCACTTCAACCTTGGGCCCAATTCAAAATTAGCCACTTCAATGTATTTTCACCCCAGTGAGAGGTGAAAGGGACTTTCACCCCTCACTTGGGGCAAAAGGACTTTAGCCTGACTTAGCACATTTTCTTCCATTTTACAATCCTCATTCGCCCTGAAGTGGAGCGAATGTGCCTGTCACCCCATTTTTGGGGTGAACACACTTCTATTCTTTCTACTATTTGACAACATGATTTTTGAAGGTGATAAGGGTTTTTCATTCTTCGTTCAAGCAAAAAGTTGTTATTTTTATTACTCTTAGTCTTTGGGCATTATTTGTTGCATATATCTTTGGGCGATTTTAACTGATCGCACCAACCAATTTTCCCAACCATTTTACCTCATAACACCCATTCTTTTCAGGAAAGAAACACATGAAAAAAAGGAAGAAGATTAACACATAAGAAAGAACTGCAACATGCTATAGAAAATACCACAACATTTAATTAAGTATATTTACCGCTTTTACAATAAAAAATTATCCATAAAAAATTTCAATATGGCATAATATCAAAAGTGCCAATAGGTCCAAGATGGTGCAATCTTCAAAGGAGCAATAAACTATGAAATGGATTGAGTGCAGCCACCATCAACATGTGGAGATTGAACACAAAAAAATTCAAAAGCTTTGTATTATGACAATGAACATGAATGCATTCAATTTCAAATTTACCCACTTTGGTAGATTACAAGAATAGAGCTCATAACAATATCGAACTTGATTCAAAAACCCATATAACAAAAAGATAAAAAAATAAATAAGCTAAGTCTAAGGGCTTGCAAATAGATGGTTTCTACCCCTTGTAACTAACTAGGGAGCCCTTATTTATATAATTTTTGAGCTCCTCATTTTTCTACCATTTTACAATTAATTATCGTTATATTCATTTTCATGGGGCAGATCAGATTTTAGAATTTTATTCTCTTGACCATGACATGCTCCTTAATATGGCTTCTATTGCATCTCAAGCATGTCCTATTATTTTTTCAAAATCTAGGTTGACCATTAATTTTGCCATATTCATCATCCTATAAGATTGCACTTGTTTGGTCCACATTAAAAAATCCCATGTTTGACATTTTTTGAATTTCTAGCATCTGCATTAAATATCCTACAAGACAAAAGTAAAAATTGTACGTGTTAGAATTATTACCATTAATTTTATATTATATTATATTTGTAATTATTATTATTATTATTATTAATATTTATTTATCTTATATTTTAGCCTCCCTCTCTTTCTACATTTTAAACACATAATTTTTTTCTTCTCTAATAAAATTCTACAATTTTAGTTTTTTTGGTAATTTACATGTTTTCTAGACTCCTTTTTACACCCATTGGTGACTCTCCCCCTTTTTGGTGACTTTTGTATTTTGGTCAATTCTTTGCATTTTTTTGGGTAATTTTAACCTTGCATTTTACACTTTCACAATGTTGGGTTGCATATACTTATCTCGAGCCAATCCAGTGCTAATTTTCAATTACCAAGGTTCTATTTTCATTGGCATTTGTATTTCTCCATAAATATTTTGTGCTTCCAATTTTAATTTCCAATCCTAGGGATTTAAATCCATTGGTCTATATTTTCCCTTGTAAACCAGTGTCAATTTTCAATTATTGAAGATTTAATCTACTAGGTTTTATTTTTTTCTTGCAAATACCCAGTGGTTCTAGTGTTAATGGGGTTTTATTCCTCTATGGATTTCTTTCTTCCTCATTTTATGAGGTTTTAGTGTTAATTTCCACTTACTAGAGTTTAAATTCATCGACCTCTATGTTTCCTCATCAATATCCTGGTGGTTCCAATACTAGTGGGGTTTTAAATTCTTTTGTGGATCTTCTAGTTGTTGAGGGTTTTTGGTTGATAACACTTTAAAAAATAATTTTAATTTTCCCATGGTTTATTGAAATTAAGCCAATTCACGTTTTACTAAACTGTTCAATTCTATTGGCTTTTACAACTACCCATGGATCTCTAGTTACCAACGTTACTAGGCCTTTTGGTTAGTAAGTTTGTTTTTAATTTCCTTGTCTAGTTGTCAAGGATTTTGGTTGGAATTTGTTTCAATATCAATTTTCCCCCTCCAATAGCCAAAATAAATAAATTTGGGGTTTAATTTCTTTTGCATCTGCTTTTAGAATTTTGCCAACTCATGTTTTATCGAACATCCACTTGGACTTGCTTTTTTATTACCTCTAGTTGAACTCTCCATTTACTAGTACATTAATTTCATTGTCACTCATATTTCTTCATACATTTCTAGTTAAATTGGTTTTACCTAATTAACAATTGGTTGTGGTAATTTAGATAGACTATGGAAAACATGCACTTTTGGGCCTTGAAACTATAGAACATAAAAAAATTTATATCTGTAGCACCCTAAAATTGGTGCAGTAAAACTTAGTAAATAATTAAAATTACCTTAGTAATAATTCAAATTCAAATTTCAACCCCAAAATCGCTCCCAAATCGCCTGCTACCCGTTTCCTTATTTTCTGTGCCATTTTTAGAGTTTGTTTCGTCTGTTGGATGATATCGTTTCTGATTAGACGATATCACCTCAGATCGAACGATTTCGTCTGGAGTAGAACGTCTAGACGATTTCGTCCCAAAACTAAATTTTCAAAATTAGCTTTTGTTTCAACAGCTTCTCTAACTCGGGCAGAGATGCGTCTGCACCGTTAGAGTCTCCCTCTATTGGAGATCTCCCAAAATGGGATGATCTCCAACCTCCCAACCTATTTCCTATGCCTATTTAATCTTAGGCCCTCCCCTTGACATTCCCCTGGCTGAATTTTTTTGTACTTTAAGTTTTACATGCTTCAGGATATCCTAGATTATTGTTCGCCTTTGTCCCTTTTTGAATTTTCTTGCAAGAACTTTGTTATTCTTCAGTCGGAGAAAATCTCATATCTTCACAGATGATCCTGTCCAATTCGAGATGATTTCGTACCAATCCGAGATGATTTTGACTGCAGTCAACATTGGGGGCAATCAGTGCCCAAAGTTTGTGTTTCTTTACTCTTTTTTGTTGTTTTGCTTTGCATTAGTTAAGCTTATTATTGCTTTGCATCTTGGAGTTCACCTCATGTAGCCTAGATGCATAATAAAGTCAAAGTTAGTCATTAAAACCATGCATTTTACTTAATTTGTTATCTAAAGTTGTCATTCTAGCATTCATACTTTCATTTCTATCATTTTCCCTTGCTTTTGCAATTGTATTTTTTGTTCTTGGTATCCATTTCTACAATTGTAGGTCTCCGACGAAATCATCTGAAGAATTCGTCAGATCTCAGATGATCCTATCAGATTAGAGACGATATTTTCAAATTCTAGACGATCTAGACTACTTCAAAAATTAGAACCTCCATCAGACATCCGGATCAGGTATGGCTTTTCTAATCTAGTATATTTCTTGTATTTTCTATTTAATTTTGTTTTCTATATTCATATAATCAGCATTTCATATAGCTTAGCTTAGATTCATTTGGCCAAACCTAGGACTTGGATGTTTAAAGCTAAAATTGAACACATTAAACTCATTCCCAACCTAGGCGTGGAAACTGCCACTAAACGTTTCCTGGTGAACCCCACCATCCATTGAAAAATCACCTTAATACCCCTCCCCCGAGAAGCGGGACCTTCAAAGGGCCTCTCAGTCTGAGGTACCGTCCCATCCTTTTCCCATCCTCCTTCCGGGCACGGATCCTTTAGCCTGAAGGTAAGGATGCAAAAAATTTGGAGCGATACATTTTGGTGAACCCGATGTGAAACTAAAACCTTTTGAAAAAAAAAAAAAAAAAACAAAAACCAAAAACATAGATGCATTTAAAATCATTAGAAAACTACTAAGTTGCATATCATGTCTAGATGGTAGCTCCTAAGAAAATACTAGCAGTCACTATAAACGTTGCAAATCAATTAATAGCCATAGAAGTTAATTATGTGCTTAGTGTGCCTGAAATAGATAGAAACCAACTTCTATGGAAAGAACTTGATAGGAGGCTAGGTGTCATTTCATCTAAATCAACCGAACTTAGACAAATCAAGAGGTTTGCCCTAGATAGGATCCTGGATCCTCATCAACTCATTTTTTATCATGAACTTCAGAGAGCCTTCCATAGGTGGTTAGCTTATAGGAGAGCTCTTGTGTCTTCAAAATTGTTCACCTTCAAGGAATACCTCGAGAACGCAGTTGTTATACACCAATTCCTAGGTCATGTAGAAGATCAAGAGGTCATTCTTATAGATAGGGAAATATGGAATAGAGTTCCTAGGGCTATGTTATATCGAGAGTATTGCCACGAACTTTATTTCTACCAACCAGAATCTAAGACAGATAATATCACTATAGCACTTTTTGTCAAATTCTTGAAAGAAAATTTTCAATTTGAAGAAGAACACTTCATGACTCCTGAAGAAATCGAGCCCATTAATGATATTTATAAATTGTTTATAGAAAACTAGATCATTGCTTTCATTATTATTATTTCTTGCATTTAGTGTGTTGTTTGTTATCTTTATAATATTGTTATAAAAACAAGAAAAACCAAAACATAACAAAAACCAAAAACATTTTATTTCAAATACTATAGTAGGTATATAATTAAAATATATACCTCTTAAGCTTGTTGCATATATATATATATATATATATATATATATATATATATATATATATATATATATATATATATATATATATATATATATATATATATATATATATAAAAGTATATATATATTTTCTAAAATCTAAATTTAACCACAATGCCTAAACATAGGAGTGGTAAACAAACTGAAGAAGAAGGAGACGATTGGTTAGGAGACAAAACAAAAAACCCAAATGTCCTTCCTGAGGAATCAATTCCGGAAGGAGAAACTCTAGAATAGCCAGAAGATGACCTGGTTGAAGAAAATGAACAACAAGAAAATCTTAAAGAGGAAGGATCCTCATCCCCTAGAATAGCTCCAAATGGAACTATTGCTTTTGATAATTTAGATCATTTTTGGAAATTTTTCAATAATAACATTGGTGCTCTTAATATGGCAGTTCGTATTGATAAAGGAAAAATTAGTGACACTCAAGTAGCCATGAACATATGTTTGACATACACACTAATCCCTTGTCTTTCATTGATCAAGAAAGTGATAAAGTTGGACCATCCAATAGAGATATGGTCACTATGATTCAGAACATGCCAAAACAATAGGTTACCCAACCCCCTAAGGAACCTGTTATTGAGCCTAAAATCATTCCCACACAAAAGAAACCTTCCTTCAATGCTTTACTTCGCCAAACTATTGATCAATATGCTTCAAGTAGACAAAAACCTAAAATGAAGCCAAACACAAATTTTCAACAATCGAGCATACAACATAATACAACTTCAAAATTTCTTCATAACACCCTTCCTACCAACAATTTACACAATAGAAATATAGCATATAATATCCATGTCCCTTCATCATATGCTCACAAATCCCATATTAATGCCCTACCGAATCAATATGGTGGGCAAACCAGTAATCTAGAAGCCATGGTGAAACAGTTAGCTTCGTGCATGGACCATATAGATCCCTACCGTCCCTCGTACAATTATCGAGAGATATGTAATCAACCTCTGGATCCCATAGTTGTAGCACAACCATACCCTAAACACTTCCCCATGCCCGTCCTGCCTATATATAAAAGAACTGAAGATCCCATAGAGCATCTTCGCATGTTTAGGATAACATGTCATGATATATCACATGATGACTTGCTATTACTAAAAATATTCCCAAAAATTTTAGGAGGAATGGCATTAGAGTGGTACTATCAATTTCCCACTCATTCTTTGAGAAATTTTGAAGAAACAACTGAATATTTTGTCCATCAATTTAGTGCCTACATTGAGATGCATGTCACCATTAAAGATTTGTACAACTTAAAACAAGACAAAGATGAATGTTTTGCTGATTTCTTAGCTAGATGGAGGCAGTTGACAGGAAAACTACACTTTGTGCTACCTTATAGGGAAATGTTGGACATTTTTATTAATAATTTACAAGAAAAAATATCTTATGAGTTATCAACTGCCACCTTAACTACCTTCGATCAAGCTATAGACTTAGCTCGAAGGGTAGAATATGCTCTCATTAGAAGAGGTCAGCTCAAAAATAAAGATGATGAGAAAACATCTAGAAATCAGTATAAAAACAAATAAGTTGTAGGTGACGGAGTCACTGATAGTAGAAACGTTGCTAATATCAATACAACGAAGACAACAGAAAAAATTATATTAAAACCTCCTGATAAACCTCCTCGATAATTTACTAGATTGAATCAACCTTTATCAACCATTCTTCCTCAATTATTAGCACGAGGCTTGATTCAATTACCAGCTATCCAGGAACCTGATCCAACTATACCCGAATACAGAGCTGATTTACATTGTGATTTTCATAGAGGACCTGGACATGCTACAAATTCTTGCAAAATATTGAAACATAAAATACAAGACTTGATTGATAATAATGAATTGGAGGTGCAAGCCTTCCAACCTAAACAAAATGCTCCTAATAATGCTCAAAATACCATTTCCCAAAATCAGAATCAAAATGCTAATCAATCATTAGATATATTTCAACATCCTTTACCAAAACATGGTAAAGAAGTGGCCAATCAAATCGAACATCATAATGTTCCCCCTCCTACCCGATATGTAGGGACTATTAGTGGAAAATTATCTGTTGAGGATCCTCAAATATTTGGCACAACCTTATCCCTGGTCATGACTAGACCCCTACATAATATTCAAACTCCCGATCCTAGTGATGTAGAATCAGATATTGAAAGTGAAATAGACATCACCTCAAACCAATCGAATAGTTTTGAAAACGAATCAGATCCTATTCAACCCATCATAGATGCTATGGTTCCAGAAGAACCATTTCCTAGAAGAGTTACTACTCGACCCTCTTCTAATCAGTTCCTTCCTAATGAAAAAGCCATAAAAGCTCAACCAAGACCAGTTTAGCATCTTCAATATAACATTGTGGGTACCATTGGAGTTGTTACCAGACAACAGGCTCAAAAATTTCAACAAGATCAAACTCAGAATGATGGATCAGTTCCATTTATTTTGAAAAATCCCAATAAAGGGAATCATATGTCTAATGTTCAACCAAAACCTCCTTACAATATTAATGAACAATTATCCAATACTACAACTAGAATTTCCCTTTTGGACTTGTTAAGATCTTCTCCTACCCATAGGGATGAGTTAATGCTTACATTAAGCCAAATGATGGTACCTCAAAATATTTAACCTGAAGCCATGTCCAATACTATCATCACTCGAGAAGTTGATTGTATTGACTTTCGAGATAAAGATATCCCACAACATAGTTTACATAAGGATAACCCCTTATACATTACTGCTCTAATTGGAGACGTAGCTGTTAAAAGAGTCTTGATTGATAATGGTTCATCTCTAAACATTTGCACTTTTGACTTCTACCAACGATTTGGGTTTAGAAGTGATGAAATGAAGAAAATTGACATGATTATCAAAGCTTTCAATGACGAGACACAAGAAACGTGTGGAGTCATTACCTTACCCTTGCAAGTTGGTCCTAGAACCCTAGATACAACCATGTTTATTGTACATTGCCCAGCATCATACAACATACTTTTGGGTCACCCTTGGATCAATGCAATGCGAGCGGTTCCTTCCACTTTACATCAGTGTGTTAAATTTGAATTTAAAAATTAGTTGGTCACTATCCATGGTGACCCTAGACCCTTTGATATGTGTGCTTTGGCAGAACCTGTTGGAGTGCAATTTTGCCCTGCTCTGTCATCCACACATCCTAATTCTTATTTTTCATCTAAACATGTGAAACACACACACATAACCTTATCTACCCCATCAACTACACCTATACATTTAACTCAACCATCTTCTGAACAAACCACACTAAAACCTCAAAAATATCTTCAATCCACAACCAATCCTTCATGTTCTATCCCTATAATTTCAAAACCTATAGACCCATTTATTGACACCTCCACATTATCAACATCTATCATACCTTCCACATCTAAAGATATAGGGAATGATCCTTCTACATCTTATGCTCTTTTTGATGAACTTTTATCGGATTTATCCACAATATTAATATCAGAAAAAACAAATGCTTTTATGCAAGATTCAATTATTTTAAATAACTTACCGCCATCTCCTCATACTTTGGGCCTCCCACAACCTATGGGAAGTACTTACCAAGTCGAGAGTTGTGCTTTTATTTATAAAGGATATGATTGGGGAAGAATACCCAGGAATATCAAAACTCATCATGAGGGATATGCCCGATGTATTTTGCTAATGAATATATTAAAGCTAAGCCCATAATGCTTAAAATGGGCTATAAATGGAAAGGCTTGGGACCTTTCCAAAATGGTATGAAAGAACCTATTGAGGTAGAGCCATGGCCCGCCCGATGTGGTGTGGGCCTATTTCCTAGTAAGGGTCAACCCTTCCCTTTTGAAGATGATGATCAACTCATGTTATCAAGATTATCTAGATAAACAAGATTCTTTGTGTTCTAAGAATAATCCATTTACCTACAATATGCTATCCATAGCTTACCCTGAATTTATTGCTAAATCCGATGAGGAGTTGGAAGGAGATATTTTCCATGATATCTCCGTTGAAGAGTTGTTACACAATGGTTTTTATTTTGATGGTTCTATACCAACTATAGCCCAACTTGAGGCCACCACTAATCAAGATGAATTATCCAACTTAACCTTAAAAGAATTACAAGAATTGTGTGTTTCACCCACCCCACCTAATTTTGAAATAGATATACACATGGAAGTAGAAAACGTCATTAAAGTTAACATTGGAACTGAGGATAATCCTCACATAATCAATATTGGATCAGCATTAAGTCAAGAAAAACAAGATGAATACATTGCATTCCTTAAAGAATATGAATATGTCTTCACTTGGACATATGAAGATATGCTAGGTCTGGACCCTTCTGTAGTCATGCATCATCTAGTAGTCCATCCGGATGTTAAACCTGTTAAATAAAAACTTAGAAAAATGCATCCCAAAGTGGCCCTGCTAGTCAAAGGGGAGTTATAAAAACTCCTAAATGTTATTTTCGTACAAGCTATTGATTATGCTGAATGGATGTCGAATGTAGTTCCAGTCACCAAGAAAGAAGCTACCAAAGTTAGGGTTTGCATGGACTTTAGAGATATTAACGCTGCATGCCCTAAAGATGATTTTCCTCTTCCAAACATGGACCAAATCATTGAATTTACCGTTGGGAGTGGAATGATGTCCCTAATGGATGGATTTTCTAGCTATAATTAGATCAGGATAGCTCCTGAAGATCAGGCTAAAATAGCCTTTATTACCCCTTGGGGTACATTTTGTTGGAAAGTGATGCCATTTGGTTTAAAGAATGCAGGCGCAACATATCAATGAGCTATGACTTATATCTTTCATGATATGATGCATGATATCCTACATGATTACGTAGATGATATTATAGCTCGCTCTATTAAAGAAGATGTTCATTTAGATGATTTGAGAAAAGTATTTAATCGGTTAAGAGAATACCTTATTCGATTAAATCCAGCCAAATGCATATTCAGAGTTAAGTTCGATAAACTATTAGGGGTTTTTTTACATGGTATCAAAATTGACCCTCTCAAGATTGTGGCTATCACTGATATGCCCGCACCTACCAATATATCTGAGTTACAAAGTTTACAAGGTAAGCTTCAAGCCATTCGTCGCTTCATCGATAAACTGGCGGAAAAAACTACTCCCTTTCTTAAGCTCCTTAAGAAGGATACCCCTTTTAACTGGGATGATGAATGTATAGAAGCTTTTGAACTTCTCAAAAAATACCTCCTTAACCCACCTGTGCTTTCACCGCCTAGACCTGATCGCCCGTTTCTCCTGTATATTTCAGCTTCAAATTTTGCTTTAGGAGCTATGTTAGCTCAGCTTGATGATGAGAAGAAAGAACGTGCTAATTATTACATTAGCCAAACTTTAATTAGTTATGAAACTCGTTATACCTCATTAGAAAAACTATGTCTAGTAGTCGTATTTTCTACACAGAAATTATGCCATTATATGCTTAGTCAAAAAACATATGTCATTGCTAAATATGATCCCTTGCGGTATCTTATGAGTTGACCTTATTTATCGGGTCGCACAACCAAGTGGGTTCTTGCTCTAAGCGAGTTTGAACTCACATTCATAGGAAAAATTCTGTTAAGGGTCAAATCATAGCAGATCAGTTAGCTATTGCACCCTTAGAGTCTACCCATCCCCTCATCATTGAGTTTCTTGATGAATGCCTTCAATTAGAGGCAGACCATGTTGAACAATGGTCCTTATACTTTGATGGAGCCCAATGCATGAGTGGAGCTGGTGCGGGTATTATTTTAATATCTCCACAAAAACACATTATACCTTTGTATTTTAAATTAACATTTGCTTGCACCAATAATACTACCAAATATGAGGCTCTAATCCTTGGATTATGAGTTTCCATGGCATTAAAAATCAAACATCTGCTAGTTTTTGGTGATTCTCAACTTGTCATAAATCAAATTAATGAATTTTATCAGACCAGAGATGATAAATTGCTCCCATATAAAGCATATGTTTTGCAATTGTTATCCTTGTTTGATAAAGTTACTTTGGAAGCTATTCTGTGAACTAGCAACCGTGCGGCTAACGCTATGGCCGTAGCTGCATCTCTTCTGCCCTTGGAGTTAGATGACGAATATGCCACCATCATTATTCATTGACTCCAGGAACCCGCTTCAAATAAGTCATGTTTAGAACCTTTGGATGTGTTTCTAGTCAATGAAACTAATCTTGACCCTTGGTATACAGATATATTTGATTTTCTTCACAATGGGACATTCCCTGCCAATTCTAATAGAAACCAACGTCGGTTATTACGTAGACGAGAAATTCGATTTGTAATAATTGGCAATACTTTATATAGGAGATCTTTTGAAGGTATCCTATTGAGATGTTTGAATCTAGAAGAATCCAAATCAGCTTTAAGTGAAGTCCACGATGGCTCTTGTGGAGGACACTTCAGTGGTAGTGTCATTGCTAAAAAGCTCCTTAGGATAGGCTAATTTTGGCCTACCATGGAAAATGATGCACATGAGTATGTGCACCATTGCGACAAGTGCCAGAAACATGCTGACCTTTTCCATGCACCTGCACAAGAGCTGCAGGCTATTTCATCTCCTTGGCCATTTTCAAAATGGGGCTTAGACATTATTGGCAAAATTAATCCTATGTCATCTGATGGACACAAATTCATCATAACCGCCACTGAGTATTTCATGAAGTGGGTTGAAGCTATGCCTTTAGATTCCTGCACTGGAACACAAGTCTCCAAATTTATTTTTAATCAAATCATTTGTAGTTTCAGAATTCCTGAAAATCTCATCTCAGACAACGGAACTTGTTTCAAAAATGAAGATGTCAAGAAATTATGCCAAAAATATAAGATTCAACATTGCTGGTCCACTCCCTATTATCCTCAGGGTAATGGCCAAGCAGAAGCATATAACAAAAACTTAATCAAAATTCTTAAAATATTGGTCAATAAATATGGCCACGACTGGCATATTCAATTATATCCAGCTTTGTGGGCCTATCGAACTAGTGTTCAAACTCCCACTGGAACTTCACCTTTTGTCTTGGTTTATGGTGCTCAAGCCATTTTTCCTTTTGAATTAGAAGTTCCTTCTTTGGCTCTACTACTTCAAGATACCGAAGTAGAAGATGAATATCGAGCTGGCAGACTCAGTCAGCTGGAACTCCTAGATGAAAAGCACATCAATGCTTTGGAGCATCTTCGTGCTTACCAAAACAAGCTTAAAAGATCATATGCCAAGAAAGTTCGTCATCGATCCTTTGAGGTCGACGACCTTGTTTTAAAAGAAAATAAAAAAAATACTAATGCAACTAAAGACATTAAAGGTAAATTTGAGCCCAACTGGCTTGGACCATATATTATCATTACTAAATTTGAATCAGGAGCATACCAATTAGCTACCTTAGATGGTAAAGATTTAAAAGAACCTATGAATATTATGCATCTTAAGCGATATTACGCATAAAATTTGGTCATTTCATCATTTGTACATATTTTGCATGTTGTCTCATTTTAAAAATATATATATAACTCTTTAAACAAAAACAAACAAAAAATAAAAAAAAAATAAAAGTCAAAACAACAATATTATTGACTCTTTTCAAAACCAAAAAAATAAAGAAGAAAGAGAGAGTCAAAATCATCAAACTCCTCAAAAATATTTGTTATATATATTTCTTCTTCAAGTATTGTAGTTATATTTTCAAGTTATTTTGGATAAATTAGCATTTATTTGGAATCCCTCACTATCACAAACACAAAAATAAATATCTTGATTTTATCTGGCATGATTACTAATCTCTCATATCAAAGTCCACAAAATTCAATTAAATAAAGTTTGAGCACAGAGAATTGATCTTGTTATTTACTTAAACCAAGCATATCCTTTCACAATAAAATAATTATATTTGTAATGTCCATGCTATGCTACATAGTAGAAGTGGTTTCTTGAGCAAAAAGTTTCCCCTGCTATCCTATCATGCACATGGTCTAGAATCTTTGAGAATTGACAAAAGGACAAGCTCACCCCTACCCGGAATAAAAATACCTTGCTCTATAGCTAATCCGAGCAAGTATCCCTAGTATAGGAAGAAAAGAAAATTTCAAGAAAAAGAGAAAAGAAACAAGTTATTTCAGCATTATCTCAAATATCAAGCCAAAATACAAAAATACAAAAAAAAAAAGAGAAAAAGAAAAGCAAAAGCAAAGAAAAAGAAACAAACAAAAGCAAAAGCAATAAAATCCCTTTCCCTACCCATTGAAAAGAAAAGAAGGGTTGATGAGCTTGAATCCCTGGAATTCTCAATTATTCGAAAACTGTGAGGTAAGCCCCATAACGAGTGGTTTGTGCCCAACCCGCTTGGCCTTGGGTAACTCCTAGCGTGGCGATATGTTTGTCACATTAGCGACCTTCTTTTGTACAGAACTATGTCTGCTTATGGATTAGCTAGCTCTTGATAACCCGACCTACATAGTAGTCTGGTATGGTTATATGCATCTAAATCATGGTTAACGAACACTTATTTGGTTAATTCAAATCACTTGTATCATAGTATCTTGCTCAAACCTGGTCAATGAACAATACAATTGCAAACACATTTTGTCTTTGAGAGATTTTGTGTATCATTATGATAAATCAAGATTGGTAATGAACTCACCTACGCACATAGGATTCTTTATAAATCTAACTTTTGTCTTTAAGATACTTTGAAATATTTATGCAAATTGTTTGGAATAAATTCATTTTCTTCTTTGAAGAATAGTTGTTTAGTATAAAGACAACTATATGCATTATCAAAAATCAAAATCATTTTCAAAACATGCAATAAAGTTACATTTATATATAACTTTTGACTTTCGTGACGATGGTATAGTTCCAAAACCAAAATTGGAATTTTATGCCTAGCGCAAGTCCTCATCTTCATATTTTTTGACTATTTTCAAAAATTAAAAAATCAACCATGCAATAAAACTATTATATTATTTTCTTCTTTGGATTTTGCGATGATGGTATAAGTCTATACCTAAATATTCTATGCCTAGCGCAAACCATTGTACCAATTTTATTTTCCATTTATTATCATAAAAACATATGACTTAAATCATTATGTTACACAATTATGCTTTAAAACAAAACAAACACTTACTCTATTTTCATGTCATTATGTCAAACTTCAATTTTGCAATGATGGTATAATTCCTAGGGAATTACCCAAAAATTTTATCACACTTAGGAATTTATGCTTAGCAAAAGTCATTTAAAAATATTTCATGCATAATATTTTCATGAAAATATGAAAACAAATCATCATCATCATTATCATCATTTGCATCATCACACCAAAGTCTTAATACAGTCTCTTAAGCACTCTTAATTTTAACAATATTTCTATACTGGGATTAGCTTGACAATCGAGTGAGCGGTGACTCCATGAAATGGTCTATAATAGCAATAATGTCCTTTGAAATTATTTTTAGAAGTCCCTTTTCTTTTTTATCAATTCACATCACAAACAACCAATTTGTTTACATCAGATTATTTCATTTAAATTTTAAAAACATGACATTCAAACCATAATATTTCCAACCGACATAATTACATGATCATAAAATCAATCACACCACAACAATAAAGCATCATACAAACACATAAGACAAGTCATATGATCAAAAATATCATATATATATATATATATCTCAACAATATATGTACATCATATCAAAACTGGATTGGTATGCCACAATCTACATCTTGGCATACTCAATCCTCTCAAATCATATAATCAGTCTATATAGTGCAGTAGCCTAGCCTCGAGAACCCCTCGAGCTCTCAGCCTCATCTCCTCCCCCACTCTGAGGTGGACGAGGTGGCCCCATCACAGTATGTGTGGTACTACAAGTCCTAGTTGTCGATCAGGATGAAGTCCTCGATGACCCAACCCTGATCGGATCCATAATGCCGACTAGCAGCTATACCCTCTGGCCCTTTGGCACCATCTGGAAGTAGATACCCTGATAGAATGTAGTTTGAGCAATCGACCGCACCAACTCCTGAGCGCTCGCTCCTTCGCTCCATGCTCTAAGGCATGCAACCTCATCTCTAAGTTGTGTAGCCTCTGCTTGGTTGTGTGTAGCCTCATCCTGTAGAGTCTGCACCTGTGCCTAGATACGGGCAATCTTTGCTTGAAGAGTAGCCATCTCACTACTCTCTCCTATGTCCACACCCTTGCCCTTATCGGGTGATGGTGGTCTCTCTCTCCGTTGAGAAGTGGGTCTCTCCTCCCTCCTCTCCCACTACCGTGGCCTCTACTAAGCCTGTGGTCTCCTTTTCTCTCTCCCTCTGTGACCCTATGCCACCTTAATGGCTGCCTGGCACGACCTCCCCATCTGATGCACAACTGCATGAATTAGACCTTGAGCCCTCGTCATCCGAGAAGGGTAGATGCCTGTGTACCAGGCATCGTAGCCATCGACAACCCCTGTGTCGTCCTCATCCACTGGCTGAATGGGGGCATCATCTACGTCCTGACTCTAGAAGCGCTGCATATCTCAAGCCCTACTAACTATAGTGTTATCCCGAATGGTCTGAGAAAACTCGTAGTCTCTGAGAGATGGGATCCCATGCTGTAGACCGAACTACCTCAAAACTCGGTCATAACGATGGAGCTCCACCTCTCCCCTCTCCATCCTCAGCCAATAGGTTCACCTAATGTGAGCCAGCTCCTGTCTATCCTCGGCCCACCCTGGATGATCTCTCCAAGGCCTCTAAGTGATTTGGTCGAAGACAAGGTCGTCAAGTAGTCTCCAAGACATTGGTAGATCTATCCACCATTGTGACCCTCTCTGGAGCCACCAGTAGAAAGCTCAAGGCCTCTCCCCATCAATCCCTATCAGTGGGAGCCCTATCAGCCTTCACATTGTGATGTGCTCCCAGCACCAAACCTGCAGTAGTGATGTCATAACCAGACATCGGCCGCCCTTGTATATGACCCCATGCAGGATCCTATACAATCGACATAGTACATAGCTCCCCCAAGCAAACCTATACCCGTGGTCTCTCATGCCATAGACCACATTTTTCAGTAGCCATGGTACTCTGCATCCACTCTGATGGCATAGTAGCAGACCACCTACAACCCCAACCAAAACCTGTGTCAGTCTAGATGCCCTAGGCATCTGGCGTAGCAACTTGATGTTCACTCTGCCCTTCTCTAGGGCAAAGCTTGGATCTCCGCACAGTTGCATCATCACGTGGCCCTGATTGCTCATGGGAGTTATTAACCGTCCTTGTATGGGGATCCTCAAAATCTTCCATACATCCTCTAGTGTGGGAGTCATCTCCATTTTCGATAACCAAAAATAGGAAGAACTCGGATACCACCTCTTTGCTAGGGCTATCAATAGCCCCATATTTGTAGAAACCTATGGCATCTCTACCACATGCTGTAAGCTGACTTATGCCAAATGATCTCGCTCTGCCTGAGATAGAGTAGCCAAGTCATCCCTCAGCCCACCGTATTTCCATTCTATGCTCTTTAGTAATCCTCTCTGCAACATAAACAACAAAACAATAAAAATCATTAATAAAATAGTGATTAAAAATGCAAGTAAAGCAAGTTCAATTTCATCAATGATGATATTGTCCACTATTGGACGATATTGTCCCCAATTTGAGCAAATTCATCTTCGATTTCGCAAGCCGAAATTTTCCCTTTTTTGATGAAATCGTCTCCATTTTGTCGATTTCACCCCTGGACGAAATCGGCGATATCGAGACGATTTTGACGAAATCGAGACGATTTCATCCCGATGATGTTGATGGCCCAAAAATGTCCGCGATGCTCAAAAATCATCAAAATTTAATCTAAAAAGCATAGAAAATCAAAATTCAAGCATTCTAAACTAAGTTTAGACTCTTACACGTAGCCCGCACCGGACCTCTGTCGATCTGTGCGTTGTCTCGACCATTTTGTTTGCAAAGCTCCACAAACCAAAAAATGAAAATAAACAGTAACAATGAATTAGGGTTTTTCCCTATTTTTTAATTTTATTCAAAAGCAATTAAAAACATTTTAATTTTTTTCTTTTTCACGTTTTTACCTCAAACGTTCGATTTGGGTGAAAACACGGAGGGGGCATCATAGTAAGCTGTCGTACGATTCGACCAAGAATTGTCGCCTAAAAATGGGAATAATTTTTGCTTTCTCATAAATCAAGAAGAACTCATCTTTAACGCATTTTCTTCAAAAAATTCGCTAAAGATGGGGCAAAATGTAGCACCATAAAATTGGTTAAGTAAAACTTAGTAAATAATTAAAACTACCTTAGTAAGAATTCAAATTCAAATTTCAACCCCAAAACCGCTCCCAAACCGCCTGCTACCCGTTTCCTTGTTTTTCACACCATTTTTAGAGTTTATTTCGTCCGTTGGATTATATCATCTCCAATCAGATGATATCGTCTTAGATCAGATGATTTTGTCTGGAGTAGAACGTCCAGACGATTTTGTCCCAAAACTAATTTTTCAAAATTAGCTTCTATTTCAACAACTTCTCTAACTCGGGCAGAGACGCGTCTACACCGTTAGAGTCTCCACCCGTTGGAGATCTCCCAAAATGGGATGATATCCAACCTCCCAACCTATTTTCTATGCCTATTTAATCTTAGGCTCTCCCCTTGACATTCCCCTGGCTGAATTTTTTTGTACTTTAAGTTTTACATGCTTCAAGATATCCTAGATTATTGTTCGCCTTTGTCCCTTTTTGAATTTTCTTGTAGGAAATTTGTTATTATTTATCCGGAGCAAATCTCAGATCATCACAGACAATCCTGTCCAATTCGATATGATTTTGTACTAATTCGAGACGATTTTTACTGTAGTCAACATTGGGGGCAATTAGTGCCCAAAGTTTGCATTTCTTTACTCTTTTTGTTGTTTTGCTTTGCATTAGTTAAGCTTATTACTACTTTGCATCTTGGAGTTCACCTCATGTAGCCTAGATGCATAATAAAGTCAAAGTTAGTCATTAAAACCATGCATTTTACTTAATTTGTTATCTAAAGTTGTCATTCTAGCATTCATACTTTCATTTCTATCATTTTCCCTTGCTTTTGCAATTGTATTTTTTGTTCTTGGTATCCATTTCTGCAATTGCAGGTCTCCGACGAATTCGTCTGATGAATTCGTCAGATCTCAGACGATCCTGTCAGATCAAAGACAATCCTATCAAATTCCAGACGATCTGGACTGCTTCAAAAATCAGAACCTCCATCAGACCTCCGAATCAGGTATGGCTTTTGTAATCTAGTATAGTTCCTATATTTTTTGTTTAATTTTGTTTTTTGTATTCATATAATCAACATTTCATATAGCTTAGCTTAGATTCATTTGGAAAAACCTAGGACTTGGATGTTTAAAGCTAAAATTGAACACATTAAACTCATTCCCAACCTAGGCATGGAAACTGCCACTAAACGTTTCCTGGTGAACCCACCATCCGTTGAAAAATCACCTTAATAACCCTTCCCCGAGATGCAGGACCTTCAAAGGGCATCTCAGTCTGAGGTACCATCCCATCCTTTTCCCATCCTCCTTCCGGGCATGGATCCTTTAGCCTGAAGGCAAGGATGCAAAAAATTTGGAGCGATACAATATCTATTGGAAAGATATTTTTGAGCTGCATCCAATGGAAGTTATTTTGTGAATTATTTCTAAGTATTTCAAGAGATATAGATCCTAAAAGTGGGAGCTATGTGATTATTTAGGCATTTCCAAAAAATCAGGATAATTAGATAGTATTCTGAAAATTGATCATTTTGGAGGGCAGTTATTTTTGGAAGATAGACAAGTTTATAATTAAATATATCTTTGAAATACATCTAGTTAAAGTGGTTCTACCAAATTTTATTATGCATTGAAAGAGATATGGGGTCCATAAGTGAAACCATTTGTGTTGCTAGGGGGTAATGTCAGGTTTGTAATGCCTATATTTAAACACATTTGATAGGGTAATACTATGAGAATATAATCATGTGGGTACTTATTGGAAATATTTTTATGAATTTGTTCTAATGAAATATATTTCTAGCTATTTTTAAAATTTTACCAAACACAATAAAAAAAATAAGAATTATTACACACATAAGGAATGCAAAGACTAGTCATCTATGATTAAAAGCTTTCATCTGATAACATAAGTTTTTGGATGGATGAATATTATATACAAAATCAAGCAAACGAGGAAAAAATCACCAAAAATTAAGAAGGTGGATCCTTGCTCTATACATTCTAGGGCATGTTGTGCAAGCACATCAATAGAAATATCCATAAGAAACATAATCACCCTTGCAATAAGAGTTTAGGTAGCTATAATACCCCATTTCCTAAACATGAACATTAAGATACCAACCAATAATAAAGAGTGAATAAAAATAAAATTTATGGGTGTAATCAAGGTGGCCATCAAAGATATCAAAATTAAGGATATTATTCCAATTAGTAACCAAGGAGGAGGCTAGAATAATCAAAATTAGAATGTTAGCTACACACAAAATCAAATCCTAGAGTTCACACCTCTCAAATGCTTCTCAAGTTAAACAAGTCTTTACCAAACCTATCCCAAATGAAGAATATATTTGTAGTCAAATAAATATGACTCAATATGTCAATATATTGGAGTTGCAAAGAGAGACAATTGCATCCTTGGAACAACAAATAACTATTATTACTAGGATTGCATATCAACACAAAAAAAAAACAACCATATAAAGAAGAAAAAAAGAGAAGGATAAGGGAAAAGAACCTATATAGGAAACTCCTAGTCTGAAATTCACCTAAGTGGATGAGATGCACCATAGATCTCGGCCAATATTGGAAGACTCAAAAAATATTTTGAGTTAGCCTCCAAATAAGGTTCATTCATTTTAAAACTAACTAAAATAAATTGGGTTTAATACTAAAGTGAGAGATGCAAGGGTTGGGAGAGAGTGTAGGGTTAGAAATTAAAACTATATGTATTTGAGATTTAGATAACAACAATGATATGCATTGTATAAGAGTCTTACAAACTCAATATATAGCAAGGCCTAAAAGACTTGCTATTATATAGTCTCATAGAACATTATTTAAATCAATTTATATACCTCTAAGCATTTTAGGAGCTAAATAAATGGTAATCCAAAAAATAATCTAGATTAATATAATTGCCTAATAGAATACACCATTCATAGGGCATATAAAAAAATATTTGAAATATAACCCACATTGTCATAAATTTTATGATACCTTTTGATAGAGGCCAAACAACACTTGATTCTATTTATAGACAATAATCATCATACAACATATACAACATATATAAAAAGCATACACTAAATATTCAACCCTTTAACAAAGGGGTTCTTATCTATTTATAAGATTTTATAATACTTTATATTAGCTTGATCAATGCTATGAGAGTTTTTCTCTAACCTTATGTGGATAGACATAGTCTAATTGGAGTGCTTGAATAGCATGGCTATCTCTTTTATGCTCTTCCTAGTCTAACTACCTTGATTTTGATGACATGTGGGTGGTTTTGATTTCCCCCTAGATATTGACATCCACATGTATTTTAAGAGTTTGAAGAAGTATGATGATTTCAATCTTTTTCTATTGTAATTTATTACATTTCCAACTTGTCCAAAGTACATGTTTGACCTAACGATTTTGATATGGGCAATTGATTGACATGTGTAGATATAGTTTGATAGGGATATGTTTGGGAGCCTTATTATTAATTCTAAAGCTTGAAGGTGTATCTGAGATCCTTTGGGGATTTATAGATTAGGCCATATTTCCTTTCATGCCTAGATGTCATCAATACCTTGAAAGTCTAATCCCCTTCTATGTCAGGATCTATGCCTTAGTATAATTTTGAGTCCAACAATGTATCACAATGCTAGAATTTTTTGGCCCTTGTGATGATGTCAACTTATTAAAAGTTTGACCCATTTCTCATACTTATCCAATTTAGAATCCAACAAGATGTTGAATGTTGGAATTTTCTTGTCCTCGTGCTAACATTAGTGCTTTTCAACTTCATCTTTCTTCCATGTTGGGCTCTTATGCCTTAGTGAAATTTAGAATCTGGCCATATGTCACAATGCCATACATTGGACTTTTATACCTCCCATGATGATGTCAACACTTCAAAATTCTAGTGTGGACTTTTCTTTAGCCAAACTTTAGGTTCAGCCTCTTGTGGAAATGCTAGAATTTTCTTGTACTTGTGGTGACATCAACTCCTTAAAAATCCAACCTTCCTTTTGCCCAATCCTGAATTAGCTATATATTGATTCTAACACTATGGAAACATGTCAAAAATTATTTCCTTATCCAAACTTTGGGGTTTGTAAGGTGCTAATTCACATCCACCTACCTTACTTCCTTTTAGCCTAATGTCCATCACTCTATTGTAGCAAAATTCTTAAAGGATATATACTCTAGTAGTTTTATCATATAACAATGATATTTTTGGTAGACCTCTTGGGCCTTTGTCTTAGAAAAAAATTAACAAAACCTCAACATTCTACAACCATGATAGGGGCTCTAATGCATGCATTGGGATATATCCCTGGCTAAACCTCATCATATTTGCTGACAAAATATGGAATTTTCTATAGAACCCAAAGAAGGAAAGGTACAAAAAGAAGATAAGGCTAGGGTTTAAATAATTATGAAGGGGTGAACAAGGGGAAAAGAGTGTAAGGAAGTAGGAAGTAGAAGAAGAAAGAGGAGGGAAATATGAGAAGAGGAAGGGAAAAGAATCAGCTCAAGAAATGCTTTTTCTTTGCATTAGGTCTGTATCCCCTTTTATAGCTTGTATTGATGATCATGCCAACTAAGTTTCACAATAACTATGGGTGTCCTCTTCTAGGTTTGCACACTTTCCAAAAAATATATACCTTATGAAATTGGTTTGCTCTGGCATTTTATTTTTATACCTTTAATATTATTTTGCTAGTAGGGATTTCCTACTTAGATACCTTATGTTTACTTTCATCATCAGAGTACTGAGGTATCATACTGTAATTTTGTATGTAATCTCATGCTTGTGTATCATTTGTACCTATTCATTCTTCCTCTTGATCACCTTCATGACTATTCTGATCGACCAGAGTACTTTCCATTATTTGCACAAGTAATATCTTGCTAATCTATCTTTTGAAATAAGGAATCAATGAGAAGTATAGAGGGGTTGGAAAGTGGGGAAATCTTAGAGGATTCCTAAGATAAAAATAATGAACAATGAATATGAGTGGGTATGGAATGCTTGGAGGAAGTGGAAGGTGTAGAAGGTAGGGTGAAAATGGGATACAAAGTGATGAAGGGCTACCCCACCCAACACACACACAATACTCAAATCATAAAAAAAATTAGAAGAAACACAATATTTTATATTATTTCAATAAAATAAATTTTACATAATCAGAGTTACAATGATATGACCACAAGGCCGATTTTATCACAAAGAAAATCGACTTGAAATCTGCAAGCTGGACCCATGATCTGTCTTCCCACAGACTGCCCTTTGGTGATCCCTCTTCTCCCTTTTTATAACTCCCAAAGAAAATTTTGGAAAGCGTAAATCCTCTTTTCCCGCTCAAGAAGATATTCATCTAAAATTTAAATTTTCATTTTCCCACCCAGAAAGATATTCAAATTTGAATTTCGATGGCACAACTTCCTAGACCTGTAACTTTTGACTCGAAGGCCTGATTGGCATTCCTAAGATATCATTGGAAATATTATGAACATATCTACAATACCTCAATTACCTAAAGGTAATTTAGGTTATTTTTCATCCCTCTTCAAGGCTTCTAAGGTCTTCAAATTTTATGTTTAAACCTTTTTGGAGAGTTTTCTTGAGATGAAAACTTTAATATCTCTAAAACTGTTCAAGCTATTGGGGTGATTCTTTCACCACCATATATGTTTTTCAATCCCACTCCTTGGGATAAATTTTCAAATCCACATGTGTCTATTTAGGTTGACTTACTAAAAATAGTCGATGACTATTTTTTACCTTTTTGGACTTCTGATTGACTTATACCTCCCAAGTGTCATCATGGACTCGAAAACAACTAAAGAAACTTACAACCAAAAGAGAAAATGTAATTTATTTCTTTTTGGTGATGCAATATTGCCCTTACACCACTGGATGCTCCTGCATCAAACACCCAAGGTAAATTGAGAAGTGACCTTCACTTCTCTAGTGTTGTAGGAAAATCAAGACGGTCAACCTCTACCTTAGACAACCATGATGAATATTCAATAGGACTTCCTTTCCACTTAACCCTATATTATTCATACTACCTATTTCTTGTACCTCTGACCATACTCTTTTATCCTTTTTCCATATTCCTCAACTCAAAAGCATTCCTTGGGATGCTCCTAGATGCAATATGGAATGGGGATTTACCAGTACTCCTATTGACAGAGTTGTAAGAAAATTATGCTTATGGTAAAATCAAATCCCATCACTTGGGCTTATCCCCTACTAAGTATATAAGTAGGTTTCCAAAACCCCTATTCGCCACCTTTGTTTTTCCATCAATCTGCAAATGGTTTGTAGACCTTAACTTCAAATTTATCTTCATCTTCTTCCATAAGATCCTCCAAATATTACCAATAAATTTGATATCGCTTTCTAAAACTATACTCCTTGGTAGACTATGTAGTTGTACCACCTCTTTGAGAAAAAACTTTGCAATGTGAATTGTACACATTCTCCATTCTCCATATTTCTTTGGTGCTAGTACTGTAGGTACTACACATGGACTCAAACTCTCCCAAATCAATCCTTTCTTCAATAGCCCTTGAACTTGTTTGTTCGGCACCTCATTATTTGAAGGAGTCATTCTATGGGTTGCCTTATTTGGTAAACTAGCTCCTGGTATCAAATCCATCTTGTGACTAATCTTCCTCATTGGTGGAAAAACTTTAGTTACATTATCTAATACAATATCTTGGAATTCTCCCAATAGATTTGAGGCTTCTATTGGTATATCTTCATATTTTTTCTCATTAATTCTATAAATCAATGAAGAGCACATATGTTAATTCGTAATACCATCCAAAAATTCTCTACCATCAACTAAAAAAATTCTTGCACTGCTACATACCTTTTCTTTCACATCCTTCAAGGGCTTCAGCTTGCGGGAAACTCCATCCTTCATCAGGGAATAAGTGTTGGCATGTCCATTATGTACTACACGTCGATAAAATTATGATGGCCTCCCCAATAGCATATGATAAGAATCCATAGGCATGATGTCACATAGTACCTCATCATGGTAAACCCCAATATTGAACTTCACTAAAAAAAAATTATTGACCAAAGCTCTATGTTTTTCCTGCAACCATGCAATCTGATATGGATGTGGGTGCCTCCTCTCCAACTATAATTTTTTAACCATATCCTTTGAAACTAGATTATCAATGCTACCATTATTAATGATAACATTACAAAATTTACCTTCACATTTGCAACTTGTGCGAAATAAACTCCTCTAAACTGAATCTTTCTCCTCATTTAGTAAGGCTATCCTCACAATAAGAACTCCTCTTTATGCCTCTTCATAATGCTCAGATTTAGCATATTCATATGCATAAACAACTTGTGCATTATTATAGGTCTCATATTCATATTTCCTTTATTTTGTGGACACTCGTATGCTCGATTTCCTTCTCCACATTGGAAACATGTTCCACAAAATCCTCCTCTTCCAAGTCCTTGTTCGAATCTTCCTATTCCTTTTTGGTCACCATTATTTTGCTCATGGGGGTTGTAGGCATTATTCCATTTTTGGTTCTAATTTTTTCTAACTTCTTTATTCTATTTTTGGTCGTCATTTCATCCTTCATATGGTCCACCATGACCTCTTTCTCTTTGCTTGCTTTCAAATCTTCTATTCAGCTTATCTTCTACCTTTAGGTCAAACTGATAAGAATCTTCTATGGTATTCATTATGACCAAAATTATCTCCTCTTGAATAATTGGCTTCAACCCATTTAAATAATGGGCTACCTTCTCCTTGTTGGCCTTATAATGACCTGTTATGATCATGACCTTGTAGAAATCTTTTGTATACTCTTTGATATATTTACCTATCTGCCTCAAACCCTACATTTTCTTCAGTAGATCTAGCTCATAGTCAACTAGAATGAACTATCTCTTTAACATTTCCACCATTTGATCCCATCTTGTTATTCTTTCTTTTCCTCTTCTATTCTATATAGTTGTACTTCCCTCCACAAAATCGGAGCATGACCATTTAGCTTGGTCTTCATAAATTTTACCCTCTTAGGATCTTCCACTTCCTCATACTTAAAGTACTCCTCCATATCATTGATCCAATCGATCAACTCTTTTGGGTTAAGATTCCCAGAATATGTAGAAACATCAATATTTGACCTTTTCCACTCTTGGAGATGACCTTAAATAATTTGCCTTGCACAAGATCTGTGATCTCATGTTCTTATTCGAGTTGAGATTCGTCTTCCTCAGTGTTTTCTTCATTTTTCTCTTCTCAGATCAGCTCAAACCCTCTATGTAGATCCTCTTGTATTGCTTGAAATTATATTTATAGGGCTCTAAAACCCTCTCCTATTACCACAATATTTCTTCATGGAGGCATTCTGATAACTTTTATCACAACCTCAACCCTAGGTCCTAGTGTAAACTGCCTCACGTTTGGTGATCTATTTACACACTCAAGAACTCCCACTTTGATACCACTTGATGAAGGGCTACCCCACCCAACACGCACACAAAATTCAAATCACAAAAAAAATTAGAAGAAACACAATATCTGATATTATTTCAATGAAATAAATTTTATAGAATTAGAGTTACAATGCTATGACCACAAGGCCGATTTTATTACAAAGGAAATCAAACTCAAAATCTACAAGTTGGAGCCACGATATGTCTTCCCTGGACTACCCCTTGGTGATCCCTCTTCTCCCTTTTTATAACTCCCAAATAACATTTTGGAAAGTGTAACTCCCAGTTTCCTGCTCAATAGGATATTCATATGAAATTTAAATTTTCATTTTCCCACCTAGAAATATATTCAAATTTGAATTTTGGTGGCACAGCTTCCCAAACCCGTAACTTTTGAATCGAAGGTCCGATTGGAGTGCCTAATATATCATTGTAAAGCTTACAGAGATATCTACAATACCTCAATATATAAAGGTCATTGAGGTAATTTTTCATCCTTATTCGAGGCTTCTAAGATCTTCAAATTTTATTTTTAAATCTTCTTTGAGATATTTCTCAATATGAAAACTTTAATATCTCTCAAATCGTTCAGGCTATTGGGGTGATTATTTCACCACTAGATATATTGTTCAATCCAACTCCTTGGGATAAATTTTCAAATCCACATGTTTAGACTAACTTACTAAAAGTAGCCAATGACTATTTTTTTCCTTTTTGGACTTCTGACTGACTTATACCTCCTAAGTATCATGGACTAAAAAAACTAAAGAAACTTACAACCAAAAGAGAAAATGTAATTTCTTTCTTTTTGGTGATGCAAGATTACCCTTACACCACTGGATGCTCCTGCATCACAAAGAGTGGAAAGAGGGTAATGAAAATAGGAATAGAGAAGAGGATAACATGAAACAAGTAATACTTGAATGATAAAGACCTTTGAATTTCTTTTGGTCTTATCCAACATTTTATTTCAGCACTCACTTTACCTTTCTACATTTTTGCTCTTTGCTACTTTGAAAATTCAAACAAAAATAAGGAAAAAATTGTGAAGTATCCCCTCTCTGAATGAGAGGTTCTAGATTTTGAATCTTCTTATCCATGCTATATTTTAGCAGATTCCATAAATTGGAGGAATTTTTTTTTATGAAGGTTGCTTGACAAGCTTATTGAGTGCTTAAAATTTTTAAGCTTGACAACCTTACCAACCTCTTATATTGTCCCTTTTATTTTATTTTTATTTTTTCCTTGGAATTCACTCTTTTGGCATAATTTTTGTTCTCTTAAGTAGCAAAATCCAATCACAAAAATAATATGGTTGTTCCTGTTGGTCCTCATCATGTTCTAAGAACTCACCAACAACTACAATTTGGGTGTAGATATTATCAATGTATAAGTACCTTTAGCCACCACCAAGATGGTTTTAGCTAAAACTTGGATGTATTTAGCTAATATTATAATGGTTATTATGCTGCCATCAATCACAATACTGACCTTAGATATACCTCAAGGATTTTCTTGCTTCGTGAATGACCTTATTTTTTAGTTGTAATTAGACTGGAATAAACTTTATTTACATGCTACATATGTACATAAAATTATGACATGTCTTCTCATGCCAATGGTGGTCAATATTATTTCTTGATCAGAATCTATAGTGACCTAACCATATGATTCCAAATTTACATTTTTCTCATTTATTGGTGCTTTGGAACATGTATTTTATTTTGGTGAAGAGATACTATCAGGTTGGTTTTGAGCAAGAACAAGTTTCAAAGTATATATAATACATGTCATTGGGACTTAGCATAGGCAATTTTTATTGAGCATGTGATTGCCTAGCCACATTTCTCATTTTTTTGAACTATTTATCAAATCAAAATTTAGTGTTTGAAGTATTCCAAGTCACATGATCATTATTGACATGGAACTATGCATAGAACATTCCTTAGCTAGGTGTGATTTTTATGCTAGCTACCCCTATTTTTTGGTTGGTTTTGTTGGAATATGTGGCCTACCAATTATTGAAACTACCTGTCGATGGTATCAAGATTTTATTGATTTCCCATGTTGGACACAATCACTACTCTAGGGCTATTCGAGAAGATATTGTGTTATATTAGCTCTTGCTTACCTATTGGAAAATCTATTAACTTCACCTAGGAACACTCCATGACTTCTTCCACCATATTTACCTTTTTCTCTTCATAATTTTTGATATGATATCGCCTGAGATTCTCACCATATATTCAGACCATTTTTTGGATGTAGGGTATCACCATATGGGTATGATTTGATTTCAAATATCCCCCTAATAGTTCCAAAAATTTGTTTGATATACATATTTCAAATAGTGGTGGCAAGTCAAACACTACCACATATTGAATTGTTGCAAGGTCTAACAACTTGTGTAGAAATATGGGAATATTTCTTATGACCTCCACTATTTGGTTTTGTATTCCATTGAAGTGAAATACTTTAAATGCATGGCATCGTAGACTGCTTGAGGTAATATTATGATAATAATTCTCAAATTCATGATACAATTGTGTAGCACCCAACCTTCCATTCATAGGTACAAATAAAAGAGTGGAGACTTAGTATTACCCATATCAAGGGATGATCACCTATATGTTAACTTGAAGTCTAAAAAAGAAATTCCACTAGAACTGAGCCCTTCAGAGCTACTTCAACCAAATCCACTTGTCTATGAACTAGAAAATTTTCTTTTAGATTTTTCACTTCTTTAAAAATGCTATCCTCGACCTCATTTGGTAGTTTTATTTCCCCTTGATTTTACCATTTGCATCATCCTTGATACTATTAAACCACCTCGTCCATCTACTTCCTTGTCATAGATGGATAACATACTTTATGGGAGGCTTGTATCCTTTGCTAGTATAGCTGCAGTACTTATATATTGGGTTTCTCTATAACTATAGCATACACTCCTCTAGGATCCATATTTATAGATAAATCATTAGTTCCAAATATTTCTTTTTAGTCTATTCTACCCTCTACTCTATAATTTCCATATTTTTGATGCTATGGATGTATAGCAACAAAGTTGCTTTCTTGAATCTTGTGATCAGGTTGTTTAGATGACTTATAGTGGGTCTTCTAGCTATGAAATATTGTTTTGGATCCATGACAAGAGCTATAAGTTCTCCTAATTCTCAAACTACATTTGGACCAAAGTAATATTGATATCCTTGTCATGCATTACCAATGTGATGACTATCAAAAGTTGAATACTCATGCTTGATCATTTGAGGGATTTTTATCTATTCTTGATTTGTGTAAATAGAGAAATATTTTCCATAAACTTTGTTGATCAAAATCATTTGGTCCTTCAATATCAAGGAATATTCTTCCTAAAGGTATACTTCAAGTCCTAATTTAACACTCTACAACTTCACAATATAAAGCTCATCTATTAAGTATTGAATTGTAGCTCTCAAATTTTGTATCTTTTGGGATTCTAGGGTACACATGGTGGGTATAGTTCCTACTAGAGAGAGATATGAGGGATGTGGTTTAGATATAGTATGTGATGGAGGAAAATAAAGGTCTAAAATTAGAACTTCTAGGTTTTCTTGATAGATTTGAGAGATATCTGGCATGAAAATTATGAGATATAACTTTCCTATTGAGATGAGCATATTTTCTACTATGACATCTACTTGCAAAATTTGGAGGAACCTTTTTTCATTAAGTTTCTAGATCTAAACACTTAAGTCAAGGGTGAAGTCATGGAGGTAATAAATTTATGCTTGGGCATGTGATGACCTTATTTCAAGAGGGAATACCTCTAGGTTCTTCTAAACTAGATATTAAATCTAGTGATGTTCTCTTGAGGATGCCTCTGAATAAAAGAAATTTGAGTGAGCAGTTGAAGGGATCTCCTAGGTCATCAAAATTTTATATGAGGGGTTTAGCCAGATCTGCCCAAGTCCTAATGATATTATCTTCTAAATATTAGTACCATAGGAGCACTTTTCCTTGAAAATGTAGTATGATAAGTCTCACCATCACATATTCAAATGAAATATTTTAAATGGTAGCTAGAGCAATGACCTCTTGACAATGCTCATAATCTATTTTCCTACTACCATCATAAGTGGGTAAATATTTTAATGCAACCTAGGGGATCTCATGGAGATTTGGAATATTAAAGGTCTTGACACTATTTCAAGCTAAGTATATTTGTCTAGCCAAGGCTTCAAGGATAATATATTATGATGTTTGTGGAGCCATTGACCCTCGTGATATCCAATGGGATCTCTTGGTCTCTAGTTTTCTTACTATGCAATTATGGAGTTCTACTAGTAGAGTCACCAATTTCTCTAGTTTTTAATAGTGGAATAACTAGGTGATCAGGTCTCCTAACATCATAGAGAAAAAATTCACTAAGGTTCTACTCAATCAACATAATAAATCTATGTTATACTCATGGAAGTGATATTTTGGTCCCATCGGGTGTGCCAAAACTCTTGGTCTAAAATATACCTAAGTGTATGAGATGTGCCCTAGGTCTTGACCAATATTGGAAGACTCATAAACTCTTTTAAGTTAGCCTCTAGAGAAGTTTGGTTCCTTTAAAAATAACTAAAAGAAATGTGGCTTAAGATTAAATTGAGATATGGAAGGGTTAGAAAAGAGTGCAAGGCTATAAATTGAAACTATAGGTGGCCATGATTCAACTAACAACAATAAGTTCATCGAAATGAATTCTTGTCCCTTTCCTGATGCTTTTAGTGGTGTAAAAGGTTTTAAATGATTATGGAATGGTGGTTATAGGGGCATACTACAGGAAGAACTGTGTGGCAGCTTCAGGGTGGACAACACAGAATACTATGGTGGCCATAAAAGTTGGACAACCTACCCATATTCGTTGTGGCTACCGATTCCACCATGTAAAATAAAAAAAACTAACAACAATAAGATGCATTGTAAATTCTTTAATGCAACCTAGAGGATCTCATGGAGAGTTGGAATATTAAAGGGCATGACACTATTTCAATCAAATTATATTTGTTCAACCATGAATTCAAGGGTGATATATTATGATGCTTGTGGAACCATTGACCCTCATGATATCCAATGGGATCTCTTGGTCTCTAGTCTTATTATTATGCAATTATGGAGTTATATTAGTGGAGTCACCAATTTCTCTAGTTTTTCAATAGTGGAATCACCAAGTGAACAAGTCTCCTAATCTCATAGAGAAAACATTAACCAGGGTTCTACTCAATCAACATAATAGATCTATGTTATACTCATGGAAGTGGGATTTTGGTCCCATCAGGTGTGACAAAACTCTTGGCCTAAAATCTACCTATATAGATGAATTATACCCTGGGTCTTGACCAAGATTGGAAGACTCATAAAATATTTTGAGTTAGCCTCTAGAGAAGGTTGGATCCTAAAAATAACTAAAATAAATGGGGTTTAAGACTAAATTGAGAGATGGAAGGGTTAGGAAAGAGTGCAAGGTCAAAAACTAAAACTAAAGGTGGCCATAATTCAGCTAACAACAACAATATGCATTGTATAAAACTGTTACACACATAATATAAAGCAAGGCCTAATAGACTAGCTAACATATAGTCTCACAAAATATCATTTAAATAAATTTATATACCTCTAAGCATTCCAAGAACTAAATAAATGGTAATCTAGATAACAATATAGATTAATAGAATTTCTTAGTAAATTATACCATCGCAGAGCATAGATAGAAACACATTTGAAATATAACTTACATTATCATAAATTTTGTAATACCTTTTGATAGAGGTTAAATAACAATTTATTATATTTATAGGAAGGAGTCATCATAAAACATATGCAACAAGTAGACACTAAAGAGCCAACCCTTTGGATAAGGGGTTCTTAAATATTTGTAAGATTTTACAATACTTTTTGTTAGCTTGATCATTACCATGATATCTCTTCTTAAATTTGATGTGAACATGTATGGTCTAATTGGCATCCTTTAAGAGCATTGTTATCATTCTTGTACTCCACCTAGTCTAAATACCTTGAATTTGATGAACTATGGATGGTTTTGATCTCCTCCTAGATTGGAATCCATGAATATTTGAAGAGTTTGAATAAGTCAGGTGATTTCAACTTTTTTCCACTACACTTTGTTACATTTCCAGTTTTTTCAAAGTACAAGTTAGAACTAACAATTTTGATATGGGAGGATGATTGACATGTGTGGATCTGGTTTGAAAAGGATGTGTTTGGAATCCTTCTTCTTAATTCCAAATCTTGGGGGTGTTATCGATATCCTTTAGGGATTTGTATATTAGGCCATATTTCCTTTCACACCTAGATGTCAATAGTGCCTTGAAATTTTGATCTCCTTCCATGTTGGGCTCTATACCTTAGAAAAGTTTTGAGTTTAACAATGTATCACAATGCCTAACCTTCTTGGCCCTTATGAAGATGTCATATTCTTGAAAGTATAATCCCTTTACCATACTTAGCCAATTCAAAATCCATCAAAAAGTTAGATATTAAACATTTTTGGTCCTCATGCTGATGTTAGAGCTTTTAAATTTTAGCTTTCTTCCATATAAGGCTCTTATGCCTTAGTGAAATTTATAATCTGAGCATATGTCGCAATGTCAGATGCTAGTCTTTTCTACCTCCCATGATGATGTCAATTCTTCAAAATTTTGACATGGACTTTATCTTAGATAAACTTTAGTTCTGGTATCTTGTGGAAATGCTAGACTTTTCCTACCCTTATGGTGATGTCAACTCCTCAAAAAATCCAATATTCCTTTAGCCTAGTCTTGGCTTAGTTGAATATTGAGTTAGGTATTATGGAAACACACCAAATTATTTTTCCTTAGCCAAACTTTGGACTGGTAACTTGCTAATGTACATCTGATCACCTTAATTCCTTTTGTCTTGGTGTCCATTGTCCTACTGTAGCTAAATCCTTAAAGTATATGTATTCTAGTAGTTTTATCATGTAACAATAATATGTTTGGTAGACCTCCTAGCCCTTTGTCTTAACATAAATTTAAAAAAACTTTAGTAAAATTGACATCCAACTTTATCTACAAGGATTCATGAATATGGGCAATCATATTGACCTGTAAAAACTATCAATTTAACTATAGTTGATAAAATTCCAAATCCTACTTTTATTATCTAAGATCCTACTACAAACATATAAACATAAAAATGTAAAAATGTTCCTAAGAAGTCCCCAATCAAGTCCTTAGAACCTATCATTTCCAAAAATGTTAAAAGAACATGATTTTATTTAAAATGATGGTTTTGGTACCTATGAAAAAAAATATATCAAGATCTTACTCAGGCCAAGGAATCATTCCTTAAAGTAGTCAAGAGCAAAACTAAACCATAGGATGTAGTTGAAGAGTTTTGTAGAATCCCTTGTAAGGTCCCATATTTAGAATTACATATGATATCTCCTTATCAATTAAAATGGTTAAGATACTAGATGAGATGAATATGCTTAAATAAAGGGTTTCCAACATTATGCCCACCATTCTAGGGTCTTATGAACATAAATACATTCAATTTAATGAGGAAAATATTTTCATTGATGTACATATTAACCCTAATTTGATTACATATTTTCTTTTGAAAAACATGATTATTGCTAAATATTTTTCAAGGGATAGTGATCTACCATTTATGGTAATGATTTTTTATAATTATATGAAGGTTCATAGGAATTTGGTTATGAAATATTGAAAATTGTGCATCAATAATAATAATAATAAACACATGCATGAATTGAAACACTATGATAAAAATAGTAAAGATGGATCTTTTATTGATTTGTCTTTCTCAAGGTATTATAATAACATCTTCTCAAGGGATTTCACATATGTGACATGATGATTAAAACATGAGGGTTTTATTCCCCTCTAATTCATCCTAGTGCACTGTGAATGTTCTCCTTGCTAACACAGTTTGTTTGGGAGTGAGTTTTTCATGATTGTTGCTTATGATCGAAGGTGATTCTTGGAATCTTTGTCATCGTAAAATCATGTTACCTACACACAAACGAACATGAAACATATAAAAATCATATGTAGGGCCCATCGAGGTTGGACCCACGTTAAATATAATAAATACTAAAATAGGAAGAAAGTAGATGCATGAAATAAATGTAAACTAGATGTAGAAATCAAAAAATTACTTTTCTATGCTAATTTAAAAATAAAATTGGAAAAGGAAAGTCACTAATCAATACCGTCTCAAGTTGAGATGGCCTTGTCTACGAACCATCTCGGGTTGATATTATCACTATCCTAGAACTATGTCTTTCTGAGACCAAGTCTAAGCATCATTTGAGATACCTCAGGGTGTGTTATCGATGGATTATTGTACTTGCAAAAGAGACTTGATGGATCAAATCAGATTTGATGTAAAGAGTTTTTATTATATGTAATATAGGAGTGTGGATTTCAATCCCTTACAGTAATTTGACAATATGGTCTTAGCAGTGGGTTTGGAGGATAAAAAAATGGTAGCATTTTGTTACTTGGGGAATTGGGGATTGAATTAGATAGCACTTCATTGCACAAATTTAAAGGTTTGTAGATACTTTCAATTGAGGGGTGAATACCAATTTATAAACTTATTCGTTAGAAGCTAATAATGGAAAAAGTACCCTACATGAAAAAGCAGAGAGGCAGTCCAAATTAAAAAAGTAGATGTTTATCTCTGAAATCTCATGCGATTTATAATGACGTGTGTTTTTCTAATTTTAGCCCATACGAGACACTTAATGCCTTTTGCAATATTATGTGTGGGGTTAAATAGTATTTTTGGCTTCCAATTGTGCACCCTTATATTTTTAAAATTGCTTTTTGATGGTTTCTAACCACTATGGCAGACGCTTTTGTCAAAAAAAAGTTCTCAATGCATTTTTAAACAAGTATTCTAACTGTGGGTTTAATAATTTTCTTTATTTTGTAAAATACCTAAAATGGTGTTGTATGTTTTTGAACCATGTTCCAATAAACCTTAAATCTTAACAATCGCAACCTCTCATCAAATTCAAAGAGGGTTATCCTTTTTCTTAAATATTAACTTTTCCTCCAATGTTGCTTAAATTGAATACCTTCGTTGTAGACACCTAAAAGTTGCACATTGCCCCTCTCCTTATCTTTGTAGTCAATCAATTTGTAAAACCCTCAAAAATTGCATAAGTTGACTAAAAACATTATTCATTTATCAAAATACACTATTCATCATCCTTAGCCCCTTTGGGCTAGCTAAACCCCTTCCTATGCATAATCTTAGGTCCTCATGTGACCTCATTCACAACTCAACCAAGGTTGAATTCTCCACCATGGTCAAAAAGCACTTTATGGTCAAAAGTCAACATTTTGATCAAAATATTCTTTAGGACTAATCACATTATTAATTATATCTAATCCCGATTTGATTTAAGCCTTCCACCTCACCTAGTCTACTTTGACTAGCCTAGCCTTCCACATCACCTAGTCTACTTTGACTAGCCTAGCCTTTCCACCTCACCTAGTCTAGCCTATCCTAGCCTTGCCACATTTCACCTAGATATTTATCCACCTCACATTCCCCTAGGTCATAAATGAAATATGAATACTTTTGCACAAAAGAAGTAATTTTTAATTAAAATATATTTCCAAAGAGGTGTTCATAAATTCCAAATGGATATGTTTAGCAAAGTCATCATTATTTATGGATGGGTGAGGGATTATCTCACCCAACCTCATTTATGGACCAAGACACCTCAGAGGACACCTCTTAAGTGGACACTTCATCGTACACACCTCAAAGGTAACACCTCATCCCCTCCCCATCACCTTGGCCAAGTCTATAAATAGAAGGACATTTCCACCATTTTAGAGAGACCAAATTTTGTGTATCGAAACTCTACCGAAATCACTATAGTCATAACATCCATCACACATCCGTAATATACATATTGCAATAGCAATTAGTTTCTTTTGTGACATTACTTGTGATTGAGATAGCTCAACGACATCAAAAGTGTATTTTTTGAAGGTGATCCATCCAAAAATCAAAGAAGCAGTTGTAGTAGAACAGTCCAAAAATTGATCTTGTAG
This sequence comes from Wollemia nobilis, assembly GCA_028583015.1. Taxonomy (NCBI): domain Eukaryota; kingdom Viridiplantae; phylum Streptophyta; class Pinopsida; order Araucariales; family Araucariaceae; genus Wollemia; species Wollemia nobilis. The sequence continues at coordinate 2,278,104 of JAQPPZ010000861.1, read as the reverse complement.
ATTCTATCGTAAAAAGATAGGTTTGCATGCCCCTGTGCAAAAATACCAATTCACACTAGGTTCGCACCTCCCGTGCAAATCTCTACAACAACTACCATAATCATAGGTTCAAGTAAGTATGGGTTAGTCTAGTGTTTTTATGTTGTTTTTATAAATTTTTATCATGTTTTAAGCTTGTTTAAAGAGTATTTTGTCTGTATAAACATGGGTTTTGATTGAGGCAAATCCCCAAATGCTCTAACCACATTTTGTAGGTCAATAGGTACTCATAACACATCAATCTAGTAGTAGCACATGATAAGGAAGCCCATCAACATTGAGGAACACAAAGAAGATAGATCCTGCTACCTTTGCACTCATTTAGAAAGGGGTTCCTTAGGGAAGATCCTATTGTAGCATTCATGGCAATAATTGTAAAAGGATATCAATTTGTAATACCCTTTATCATTTCAATAAAAAAGAAGTGGATTCTATAGTTTTGAATGATAATTGTAGTATCACTTTTGTTGGTTTCATTTTGGCACACCTAGTGGGACCCACACCAAGCCTTAGATTAATCACCTTCTAACACAAATTGTGGCCTATTTTTTTATGGCAAATAATTATCATATTTGTAGAAACCCCAAACCAAAATTCCCTAAAATCCATCTCAATCCAAATCATAAATGATTCACTAGTGCATCGACGAGCTTCAAAGAGGTTGGAGAATACACACTTGGGCATGCAAATTCCCTGATCTACCTCAAAATTGAATCCTGAAGCCTAAGTATTGGTTTCATACACCCCAAAAACTAGAAAGGTAAGTTAGGGGGGTTAAGACTGTCATGTTCTTGAGGACTACGTGCCCCCATACCTAGACCCCAAATTACCTCTCACCATGATGTGTGTGAGGTTAAAGCGTCCTTGTATTTTTGTGCGGCAATAGTTAGCTTATTTTCCTGTAATTTGCTTTCTTCAGGTATATGCGAAGTATCTTAGGGTTTGTGTTGGCTTATAGTATTCACAATTTATTTTTGGACCTTTTCTGTGTAGATACCTATTTTAGAACACTTCAGGAGCTTCAAAATCCTCATCAAGACCACAAAACCAGTCGGTCTAGTCTTCAAAAATAGATTTGTACAAGATCGAGTGAACCTATTTATAGAGGATAGGTTTTTCTCCCATGGTGCAAACTTCTAGAACACACATAGATTCAAAGAAAATGGTGAATCAAAAGGTTTTACATGCACCTGGATGCAGTTATTGTGTGAAATCCATGTTTTTCCTTCATTTTGGGGCTAATCTCTTCTATTGGGCTTGTAGTCAGTAAATCACATTTACTTGTTTGTTCTAGATAGATTTACACTTGCTTTCTAGCTTAGTTTTCATTCTTGTCATTTCCCTTTGTGTCATTTCCCTTCCAAAGCATCTAATTAGCTTCCCTTTGAAAAGCATCTAGCTAGAATTTTCTTTCCAAAAGCACCCTTAATTAGATTTCATTCGAAAAGCATTTAACTAGATTCATTCCTTGTCATTTCCCTTCAAAATCACCCTTAATTAGATTTTCATTCCAAATAGCACTAGTATAAATTTGTTTTTTTGAGGATGCAATTAATTATATTTATTTCAAAAATGCATCTTAGCATAGATTTCTTTTGAAAAGACACTTAGTGTAGTTTGCTTCTAAAACAGTCTCACACAACAAACACTCATATTCTACTTAAAATGGTTTAAGGATTGGCTTTCATATCTAGTATAAATTAAATTTCATCATCAATTCAACACCATATCTTGGTGATATCAGAGTTCTACCCTCCATAGGCTCACCCCCCATTTTAGTCACCATAGTAGCCCCCCAAGTGTGATCGTTCTTACATTAATACCCGGTCAGTCCTTCAACTTTTGAGTGTTGGTTATCTAGATTTAATAACTGGAAGGTACCTTTGAAGTGGGTTAGTTTTAGAAATCCCATTTACCATAGGGTTTTTCAAAATAACTAGTGGGTGCAGTTGATCGTTATTATGGATCCCTTAAATGTGAGGGTTAAGCGAAAGCATGGGTATGCCAGTAGCACCACATTGATAATGTGATCTCTCTTTGTAAGAGTATATTGACTCATTAGAGAATTTTGAGTCTTCCCCATTTGGATACCATTTACTATACCAAATTATATCTAGGTTTCCACTCGCTCGTTGGAATTATAGTTCTATTATGTGTGCCTTTGGGTGTTGCATGAGGTTCTATGCTATGACATACCTGATTCAAAGTAGATTTCACCCATTCGCATGATTTTTTCCTAGGTAATATATATCAATCTCATTAAAACACATACAAATCAAGAGAAAAAAACATTTTCTTATTGTTGAATCTCACAAAAGTGGTTACAACAACATACTAAACTTGCTATAACTCACTGCATAGTTTTTCCATAGTTTCACTTCCATGCAAAGCATTACACTATCTATTTTTAGGTGGTTTGCACCCCCCCATGCAAATTTCCTATGCTCAAATACATTCACACCATCCGATGTAAACCTAGCTTCCAGGCTACAAAATTGCATAGAACAGTTCCCCACAACACACAAAGGATCTCCACAGTAGAAATCCATCCTCTGTCACTATTTCTTGAGGTTTGCATAACCCTGTGCGAATCTCTAGTTGCAGGAGTGGTTTGCACTCCCCGTGTGAATCTATTTTTCAAGTCATATATTTCTCACACAACACATAGATACCTTGTAGATCATTTATACATCATCTATATCTGATTTTAGTGGTTCATATGACCTCGAGTGAATCTTCAATTTTAGGAGAGGTTTGCACCCCCCATGCATTAAAATAGAAAGTGTCCCACCCAACGATATGCATTCCTATATTATAGACTTCACATATTTTGGCTGTTATTGCACTACTACACACATCATCATACTCATTACGCATAGTCAAACGTGTGAAGACCTTTGTCATGCCACGGAGGTAGCTCAATGGATTTTCATGACCATAGATACCTCTTCTTCTCAGACTATTGATCCACATTTCGAGTTTGAGAAGGTTGCTTCCATAATTCCACCTGATATATTGAAATGGACCTCAACCCCTAGTATTAGTCCTATATCCCATATCCCATATTTCGCTCCATCTCACCTCCTGGATGAGACCTTCAAGGAGATCCCTCATTTGGAAGATCTCTCCTCTCCCAATCCCCCATTTACTTATTGCAAATATTTCATCTATACCCCTCCTGGTCACCCCATACCCATTATGGTGGTGGATGAGCTCACTCCATCTCCTTCACCATCTACCACCCATCCCTTCCTATAGCACTCATATCATCCACTTTTGGGAGATGAATCCAATGTTGTCATTTCCCAAATCATACCTGATGTCATCACTACTATCTAGAATGTAGGTATGATTTTCATACCTTCTTCTGCACCACCCTCTACCACATATTCATCCTAAATCCCACCATCATAGTAGGTCTCATCGAGTTCCCAACCACCATCATCACTCCCACCATAGTAGTTTTCACATCCATATCAGTCCTACCAGCTCTCATCACTACATTTATCACATCCTTCATTGCAATTTCATCAACAATAGGTATCTTCATCCTTGTAGCCACCTCCATTTACACCTTAGTTCACTAGCCATGCACCTACTAGATATCCACCATTTTCTTCATATGGACCCCCATAGGTACCTTACTCATAATTTTGCTTACCACCCCCACCTTCATTTCAACCTCCACCATTGAATCCCACCTATCAAGATAATCCACCTCGCTATTTGGTTTAGCCTAAATCCTTGCTTGCCCTTTCATCCATACCACCCTAATTCTCATCAATCATACCCCATATTCAAACCAATTCTCTTTCACCACATCTTCATCTATTATGCCCCCATATTCTACACCACTGGCCTTCTTTACCTCACCATCCACATGGTCCTACACCACCACTACTCAGAAGCAACTGACTTTCCAATATGCATAGTAGCAGCAGGTGCCTACGCCTAACCAATAGATTCCTAGATATTATGATCAACAACAACCACCACCTACAACACAACCTTCATACATTTCACCTTATCCATCCTAGGTTTCTTTTCCATAATATCCCGTTATGGCAGCACCTAATCCACAACATGCTACTTACTATCATTAGTGGGAGGAACAACAATTGCAATATCCTCCTCATTTGTATTATTTGTAGGCATCATCACATCCATTACCTTCATCCACACCTTCACCCCCATTTCTTGCTCCACCAAATACCACCATGATGCTCTCTAGTGAATTTAAAGCCATGTAGGAACATATTCGTATACTGGATTTGTGCACGAATGGTTATGGGCCTAAAAAAACCACATATGAAAAATTGTGCAATGAACCAATTCACCCATCTATTTCCATTCATCCCTATCCTTACCGATTTGAGATTCCTAAATTCAAAAATTCAAAAGTAAGGAAGATCCCAGGGAGCATCTTAACCATTACCATTTTTCTTGTTACCAACTTCATGGTAGTGATCCCATTATACTCTACACATTCACACTTTCTATTAGGGAACAATCATTAGATTGGTACAATCATCTACCTCACCACAACTTATTTACATTCTAACAATTGGAAAATATTTTCCTTGAGCACTTCTCGATCAATATCAAAACTAAGACTACCTTGTCTGATGTCTATGCTCTAGACCAATTTGATGATGAGATTTTATCTCTCATTGGAGAGTGGTCATTCATGATCATACCTTTAATCTCCCACCTTCGGAGCTTGTCAAACTGTTTACCAAGAGTTTTCACAAGAAAATCTCTCAAACATTGCAGATCCATCAAAGTCAAACATTCAAAGAAGCCATTGTCCAAGCCAAAGTTATTGAGGACATCAAGGTTCCCATGGGTAAAATAAAGCTTCGTTTAAAGTAGTCCTACCCATATAATTACTGCTATAATCATAATATCTATGTACCACCCACTTCCAAACCACATTAGACTAATCAAGTTCTCCTCGCTTCTTCATCCCCACCACATCAACTTGCATCATCTCAACCTCTACAATCCACACCACTATGACCTACCCAAAATGCATACCAAGTCAACCCTCTACCACCTCCCAATGCATACCAATTCAACCCTCCAGCACCTCCCAATCCATACCAAGGTCGTAATCCTTGCCCTCATCATCCACCATGCAATTGGATGCCTTTATCTAAGCCCATGCCCCCCTTATTCTGCTAATTGTATGATGGAGGCCTCATCACTTTGCCAAATTTCCAACATCTTGATTCAAGTTGTCTACTTTTGTGCGACCACATTTTACAATCATTTTGTGATTTCCATTACCAACATGGCCACTTTCTTTATGCCTATCATATTTTTCACCATACTATGTAAGATATTATTGATCAAGCTACCATTCAAGTTTCTAATCCCCTCGCACTACAAAATCAAAACTTGGGGATATATCAAAATCCATTACTTGAGCATGGAGGTAATCCACCTCAATCTAATCCATGCCAGGTCAATCATTGCAATCGAGGTCCTTCTTAGAAGGTGTTTGTGGGTATGATCAACATCACCATCCGTAATCAACACTATCCATCCCCTGTTAAATCCCAACATCCTTAAACCTCTCAGCCACTGCCTACTTTAAATCTATTAACCCCTCCACCCATTCCTCCTCCTATACAATAAAATATCATCACTATCCATGGTAGTATTTCCCACCAACTCCACACCACCCCTGCAAGGTTATCCATCTATGACATTCTACAACAATCCCAACCCCATCATGAAGCCGTCGATTCCATCATTTATTCTCTTTATCTTGAGACTCATGATACAAATGCTTTTGCTAACTTTTTTTGCAATATTTAGAGATACCTACAACCTTCTATTAGCTTCCATGACCATGAAATTATGAAAGTTATAGGCAAGGGAGTGGATCCCCCACTGCATATTCAAGCCTCCATCAACATTGTCACCTATAAGCGTGTTCTCATCAATACTAGTTCCTCCATTAGCATCATTTACACCACTGGCCTTGTCCACATTCACCTTCCTCCTTCTCATCTTGCTACTCCTTCCATGGACCTTTGAGCTTTTGATGGGTCTATGCACTCTACCTTTAGTACCATTGTCCTTCCCATCAAGGCTAGTGCCAAAACCATTTCCACTATCTTTCATGTTATTGAAGGTAAGATGTAGTATAAAATACTTTTGTGATACCCTTAGATTTAGCACATGCAATGCATCCCCTCCATGCTACATAATTGTATTAAATATATTCATATTGGATTAGTCCACTACATCCCCATCGACGGTGATCCATTTGAGTTCTGCATCATTATTGCTCTTCCCCCAGGTCCACCCTTATCATCTACATAGTTTGTGCCCACCCCACATCATTATTTAGATACAACCTATCTGTTGCCCTATCCATCACCTTCCACACCTAATTTTAGCAACATTGTATCATCATCATCACATCCACCTCAACCTCCTATTGCTCTCGCTATTCCCATATTTTCATACCACCCTTCATCATCCTTCACACCACTTATCCCATTTACCTTCTCTACTACATCTTCCTTAGCATACTCATCCAAAAAACTTCCTATTCTTCCTATGCCACCTCCATATTTCCACTGCTTTGTACCCTAATCTGCATGGGTACGGGTCATCTCTAGCTCACCAACCACATCCTCTATCCCCACTTCTCAATTCATCCACACAAATCATCCCATCACTAGAACACCTATTGAGTGCTATGAATAGACACAATACACTACCCAAATTGATGACTAATCAGCTCAATTAGGCCATCCTAATTCCTCCACCTCACTCCCCAATCCACCTGCACCCATTCTACCATCATCTCTGCCACCTAGGGGGTCCTTCCATCAACCTGAGCATATGACCCCTCCTCATGTTTCTATACTTATGACCACACTAGGTCCCAGTGAGTATAACATAAGCAATGCTCAGGTTTTTTCCTCTACCATTCATTCCACCCATAACTTTGGTTGACCCCATGATGTACCCTTGGTTTTTGGGGTATTTGTTCCTCTTAGTTTGCCTGAAAATTACACAAGTTTCATATATGGGGGACTTGACTCATATATAGAACCTCTAACACCTCCACTACCACAAACCAGATTTTGCGGTAATCTTGACCACATGTCCAATCCTAATTCTACATGGCATTATATTTACATGTATAACTGGCATGGTTATGGCCTAGGAATATATGAACAGGGGTGTCACACCCACATCAGTCCTCCCTTACGCAAACCTATCGATCGATCAGGAATTGGTTACCATCTTGCAACAATTAATACCCTTGAGAATGATTTGCATAATATTGATTTTGATCCCCTTGAGGTTCTTTTCGATGATGAATTCAAGCTTAATATTTCTATAGATAATTTTTCCTCTCATTCTATAATCAATATCCCATATACTTTCTTCCATCCATCCCCACCCCATGAACCCTTATCTTCTTTAGAGGTTGAATCCCTTACTCATAAATTCACTGACCTATCACTCTATCCACTCCCATCAGTTGATTCACCTTCTTCATCTCAACTAGATGTCCCATTTATTCCCATTTGTGAGATAGCATCAACTCATAGCACATGTTCTTATTCCCTCTCCCCAGCTATTGTGTTACACCCAGGTCACCATAAACCCTTTTTAGATTCATTGCTATCATCCTTTGATTCATCACCACCTTCATATCCTAACTCTACCATATCTAGCACCTCTATTAACATGATTTCTAATGACTTATATGCCCCTATTTGATATCTAAACCATCCCAATTACATTCAACCTCCTATCATCGACTTCGTCGATTTTGACGATATCTCCTCCACACCTTCACCTACTGAATTCCTTCTAACATCTCAATTATTGTGATCTGCTAATGCCCCTTTGCCTACCATCCCACCTCATATCCCATGGATCCATATGTTAGAGTAAAATTCCATTCTTTGGGATATTTGCCCTTTTACTCCACTAGGTAAAATATGTAGTATATTGCATTATACTACATAGGTAGATTATTACATTTACTTTTCTAGTTTATACCATGTAGATATTTATTGTCTTAAATATCTAATGGTAATTTCTAAATATCCTAGGTTAAGAATCCTAAACCAAATGCTCTACCTCCTATGACGCGTTGGTTAGCATGATTTCAGCATTATTTTTTTATATGTTATTTTGTATCCTATTTAAACTATAGTTCCTAAACTATATGGTTAATGCAATTTATCATTTGATTAATCAAACTATGATCTCCTGGTCACATTGGTACCAGAGCTAGAGCAAGGGAGTTTAGCAGGGAGCATTGGAATTTTGGCACCATGGGTGACCTCTAATTAATTTCTATTTTATGCTCCTAATGTTTTTAATTCTTCCTATTGTTTTATTATCTTGTGCATCCCAATTGTTGTCCCACCTCGATTGAAAACCCCGTAGGATGTGATGCGGGAGGGCAGGAAGGCCCGTAGTTTCTTAATGCCCATAGCATAGGGCACGAATCCTGATGCCAGGATCATTTGACCCCCAGTGATGATCACCACCTATGGGGTTCTTTTCCCCTATCGTGAATCACAACCATCGAGTATTTTACTCCCCATCGAAAATCCTCTCTACGGGCTCGTAGATAGCTCATGGGAGCATCCAAGGGTAGGCAGCCATCACACTCTTCGTGGCATGGGGAGAGATTTATTGGCTCACTCACTGGGCCTGCATACCAAGACTTCCAGTGGGAACACCTAGAGGGTAAGAACACTCTCATGTTTCCTATAGCATGCATCCCAAGGCAGTGTTGACTAGACCCTAACATGCCTGCATGCACCCCAAGGAGGTGCTGACCTATCACTACCAACCTGCATGCACCTCGAGGCATGCTAACATGGCCTATTGCCTAGGTGACATGTGGCACTCTGGTCATGTGCCACCTGGCCACTAACTAAACCCACTAAACGATACAGACTTGACATGGTGGACAACCACTGGACGACATAGACCTGACATGGTGGACAACCACTTGACGATGCAGACCTGACATGGTAGACATCCACTGGACTGATGGGACTTGACTTGGATCCCTTTGCCGTGCCATGTGGACACCGACAAAAGGAGGGTCTGGACTCGATTTCTCGAGGGCAATCATGAGCGATAAATTTTTCAAGGCCTTTAAAGGCCTTTGCATCCAATTTTTGGATGCATGTGGGATAATTCCCATAGATTCCTCAAAGAATCCCTAAGGCTTCTTCAACACTCAGGCACCAAGGCCTGAGAACCAAGCTTGGCACTTGGTTGGTTGGCCAAGGCGGATGCCTTAGGCCAGATTGGGTCACAGGTTCAACTCCCTCGCTCACCAATTTACAAAGGGAAATAATTTTGTATGGATTTTTTTTTGGCAAACTAAAGTTTAATTTTTTAATTTTTATGCTTAATTAAAATTATTTTTTTTGTGTTTTTTTTGGAATTTTTTCATTTTTTTTGCAAAATAAATTGTATCAATTTTTTTTTTAACTATTAAATTGATATTTTTATTACAAAAATTATGTTATTTTCTATTTAAAAATATTTAAAAACTTATTTGTTTTAGCATTCAAATTGAAAATAGAAGTGCCAATTTTTTTTATGCAACTAAGCAATTGTCTTTCTTTAGTTTTATCCAAATGTGGGGATAAAGAGACAAAGTATAGAGAACATTTTGTTGCTCTAATTATCAAATTTTCATAAAAATTTCCTTTATTGCTCCTAACTCTTCAAGTTTTCATGAAGATCAAGTCTTGGGTAAGGAAAGCTCTTCGTCGACAACGAATCATAATAAAGAGAAACGAATTACGAAGGCAAACAACATGATCTCATTTTTATCGTATGCTTCGTGAATATCGTAGAACCATTCCTCAATTATTTATACTGATCCATGGAAGGGGTTGGACAGAAGCTATGGTCCCATGAGGATTCATGAACCTTTTGATCCTAATGCACCACCTATTTTTGAGTGTTGAAAACAAAATCCAAGTTGTGTGTTGACTGGTTTGGAAGCCTTTCAAACGCGGGTCGTGTGTCGACTTGTCTTGAAAGGAGTGCTCGCATTTTTCAATTTTGTAAAAATTAAGGGGGGGTAGAAGTAATATCTTGTGATTCTATTTTTTGCAAAATTGTAAAGAAAAAGAGGGGATATTTCAAAACAAGATAGGTGCATTCTTGATTATACTCAACACTTTTTCTTAAAAATTGACTATACTAGGTGCATTTTCGGTTACATCCGACACCTATAGTGATAAAAATTTGGGTTGCTCTTTTTTTTATTATTGCACTAACCATCATGTTTTTGTAATTAAACAATCATAAACATTAAGAGCATTTCAAAAATTGAAACTTCACTAAATTGTGCTACACTTTGCAGTTAAACAAGTCAATTTTTACTCCCCATCAAAGGTCAAAATTCAAACACCTTGATTCACTCTCTTTGTTTGGCTTAATTTCCTCAAAATTTCCATCCTTATTGAAGGGTGTTAAGGTAGGTGCCATTAAATATCCTAGAGAGAAAAATCAAAAGTTTTCAAAAACCTACCCCTTTAATTTGCTCTATTTGTTTGGCTTAAAATTCCTCAAAATTTTCATCCCTTGTTAAGGGTGTTAAGGCAAGTGCCATTAAATATCTTAAAGAGTAAATTAAATTCTTCCATATACTCTTTTGAGGGTATAGTAAAAGAAATATCATCTTAGTACAAATTGTAGGACCTTCATCATGGCAATTATCAATAAATACTTAAGTGATACACAATTGCTAAAAGTTCCTAACTATTCAGCATGGAAACTAAGATGATAGCCATATTGACTATAGAGGACATGTGGAATTTAGTTGATGGAACTGAATCAAGACATGTAATAGTAGGAGTAGATCAAAAAGCATGGGACAAAAATAAAAATTGTCTTCTCATGTTAATACTCCTAGCAGCTACTGATGAGATCCAGCCTCACATAAGTGAAGCAAAAAATGGTAAAGAGGCATGGGATGCTCTTAGTACCATTTTTGAAGGGAAAAATCAATCAACTATTCTAAACCTTCAAACACAACTTCATACACTCCATATGAATTCAGGTGAATCAGTAGAACTATTCCTCTACAAAGTGGCAGATATGAAGTCTAAAATTAATGCTTTAGGTGCCAAAGTTGAAGACACCATTTTGAATTCAGTAATTTTGATATCTCTTCCTAAAACCTAAAAAATGTTGATTACATACCTTAATGTTTCACAAAGATTTGTCACCTTTGTGGAGTTAGTCAATTTGCTTCAAAATGAGAAAGCAAATCAACTCCAAAATGATGAAGTTTCAAACAATGCACTTTATTCAAACAATAAGGGTGATAAGAAGAAAGGACACTTTCAAAAGGGAGGATCATCTTCAAAGGGTAAGGTAAAGCAATCTCAAAAGATATTTTGCTCACATTGTAAAAAGGACAACCATGACACCAATCAATTTTGGTTCAAAAACAAGAAAAATAAGAAATACAAAGACACAAAATAGAAGCAAAACAAAGGCAATATTGCTAGTGAAGTGTCTAGTTTCGATTCTGATTCTGGTTCATAAAAAGCACACAGAGTGCTTATTGGTAAAACAATATTGTAGAAGGAAAATACATTTGTCACCTTGAGCAAAACACCATTTCCTCTCTCCCTTTTTTAGGCTTCATAAATAGCATAAGTTTTTATTTGAAGTACTTGTAATAAAGGGGTGTTTGTACCTCTTTTAGGCTTCATAAAATAGCAAACTCTCATTGTTTGAAGTTCTTGTAACAAAAGGAGGGAATTTTCTGGTGTAAAATTTCCTAGGAGGCAATCTTTATAAAAATCCTTCACAAAAATTTTGATTTGCACATATTTTTGCTATTTAGATGGGATATACATTTCTTTTTCTTCACAATATTTTGTAAAAAGAGAATAAGACTTATAAGGGTGCATTTCAGCAGTGACCGACACCTTAGTCATACTTCTTTCAGAAATTAATTACAACATGTTTTACAAAAATAAGAGGGAACTTATAAGGGTACATTTTCGGCAGCGATTGACACCTTAACTACCTTATCTTTTGCAAACTAATATTGTACTTGAATGAACCTCGTATGAAGTGATATATTCTACTACACCTAGAGATTGCAATGGTTGGTTACCCATGCAATTCGATTGGATGACAAGATTACAATAAGGACATTCATTGATGTGAAGAAAAAGTTAGGAATGACCCATTTTTTGCTTAGGAGCAGCTAGAGCATTGTGACAGAGCAAGAACCAACAAATCAAAAATATTTTTGACTATATTGGTATAGTTATATACTTTACCCAAATATTTTTGTATAGAAGGATATATATGTATTACCCAAATAATGTAATAAGGGGGGATGTTATAATAATATTCCATTCTTTGGGATATTTACCCTTTTACTCCACTAGGTAAAATAGGTAGTATATTGCATTATACTACATAGGTAGATTATTACATTTACTTTTCTACTTTCTACCATGTAGATATTTATTGTCTTAAATATCTAATGGTAATTCCTAAATATCCCAGGTTAATAATCCTAAACCAAATGCTCTACCTCCTATGATGCATTGGTTAGCGTGATTTCAACATTATTTTTTTATATGTTATTTTGTATCTTATTTAAACTATAGTTCCTAAACTATATGGTTAATGCAATTTATCATTTGATTAATCAAATTATGATCTCCTGGTCACACCATCATATGAATGTTTGTCTAGATGATGAATTCTTGCTTCTCGAATTCATCGATGACCTCCATCTCATCCCTACACCTACCCAAATTCATGATGGCTCTCCCATGCTTTTCAAGGACACTATCGAAGTTGACATTAGCAATTATCCTGATCAAAATCACATCATATTTCTCACTACTAGCCTTTTTTATTATGAGTGTGTCCTTTTTACCAATTTCCTTAGGTACTATATCAAGGTGTTTGCATAGTCCTACATGGATATGCCAGGCCCTGACTCATCGTTATTTTTGCATAACCTCATCTTGGATGACAATGCCAAAACTATCAGAAAAAATTTGCACTACATGCACTTCATCGTGGCTCTTATGGTTAAATAATATTTACAAAAACTCCTCAATGTGGATTTCATACAGTCTATTGATTACCCTAAGTGGGTTTCAAATTTGGTTCTCATAAAAAAACCCAAGGGGGGTATCTATATTTGCATTGATTTTAGGGATCTTAACAAAGCTTATCCCAAGGACAATTTTCCACTCTCTAATATAGACACATTGGTCGATGCCATAGCCAGACACGAAATACTATCACTCATGGATGGATTTTTAGGTTACAATAAAATTTATGTCAATATAGATTATCAGCATAAGACTTCTTTCACAACCCTCTAGGAGATATTTTGTTACAAAGTCATGCCCTTTGACCTCAAGAATGTTGGGGCAACTTACCAACATGCCATGGCCTACATTTTTCATGATCTTATGCACAAAACTATCGAGGACTATTTTGATGATATTATCACCAAATCCAAAATCCATGGTCAACATCTTAAAGACCTTCATCAAATATTTGATTGCCTCCTGGAACATAATGTCCAGTTAAATCCAAAAAAATGTGTCTTTGGTGTTACCACAAGCAAAATCTTGGGTTTTATCATTTCACATAGAGGTATCAAAGTAGACCCTCAAAAGGTCCAAGCTATCATTGACATACCTTGCCCTTAAAATCTTAAATAGTTACTTAGCTTGCAAGGAAGGATTCAATCCATACGATAATTTACTGCTCAACTTTCAGACAAGTGTCAGCCATTCAATCATCTTCTCCAAAATGGGGTCCCTTTTAAATGGGATGATAAATATCAATCCACCTTTGATGCCATCAAATTATATCTAACATCTCCATACATTTTATCACCACCCCATAGATATCTACCATTCTATCTATACATTTTCTCTATTGATGTCATGTTGGGAATGTTCCTCGCTCAAAAGAATAAAATGAATTGGTTCAACAAATTATATACTATATCAATCACACATTGACTAGTTATGATACATGGTATGTCTACATGGAAAAGCTTTATCTTGTTGTCATATTTACCAACCATAAACTACAATATTACATGATTAACCACACTACCTAAGTAATCTCCTGCAATAACCCACTTTGCTACATGATGGGTAAGAGCTACCATAATAGTCGAACGACCAAATAGATCATGCTTCTCACAAAATTCATTAGTCAAAAATACATAAAAGGCCAAGTCATTGCTGATTAGCTAGATGATTTCCCTTTACTAAGTGATACCCCATTACTCATCCAACTTCCGATGATTCTATATTTCATACTATCGAAGCTTAATATTTGGTGGAACTTGAATCAACCACTAACTTAACTCTCTTTTTTTATGGCTCTCATTGTGAGCATGGAGGAGGCGCAGTTATAGTATTTTTCACTCTGTAGGGGGAGTCACTCCTATTTCCTTCAAATTAGGCTTTCCTTGTACCAATAACAATGTCGAGTATGAAGCTCTTATCCTTGGCTTAAAGCAAGCAATTCCAATGCATATTCAATTCTTGGACATATATGGTGACTCCCTTATCATTGTAAATCAAATTAAGGCAGAATGGCAACATTTTTGCCTAGACCTTCATCAATGCAAATAGGTCACCAAACATTTGTTGTATCACTTCGAGTGGTATGATATCATTGCTATGCCCCATTCTACAAATTTTTTTGTAGATACTATGGCTTCCCTAGGCTCACTCATCCCACAAAACTTACTCTTTGACATAACTCACATATCCATTCATACCCTCTTCCATTCTGCTATTTCCACCAAACTACCTTCTCATGATTATGGCATCAATATCATCAAATCTAAACCGCATGACCCATGGGTTTCCCAAGTCAAATATTACATTAAGCTCGATATTCTCCCACATGATTTAAATCATACTCATAAATGATCTTTCAAACTGTTTGCAATCTGCTATACTTTGCTAGGTGATATCCTTTACAAGTGTAGTTATGACAACATCTTATTGCATTGTTTGGAACCATTCAAAACCTGACACATCATCCAAGAGGCTCATGATGGTACTTGTGGTAGCCATTTCAATGGTATGGCCATTACAAAATATATCTTACGAATGGGCTACTACTGGCCCACAATGGAGCATGACTACTGTGACTATGTAAAAAAGTGTGTCAAATGCCAACATCATGTCAATATTACACACTTGCCTTCTTAGGCCCTTTAACCTATTCAATCAATGTGGTCCTTTTACCAATGGGGTTTGGATCGTATAGGAAAAATCACTCCCACCTCATCTAAAAATCACAAGTTTATAATTACCGCAACTGAATACTTTACAAAGTGGGTTGAGGCCATCCCTTTAGTTTAGACAATTGGTCCTAAAATTGTTGATTTTATCACCCAACACATCATTTTTTGTTTTGGCATCCAACCCAAGATCATCTCTGACAATGGTACACCATTTAAAAACAATAATGTTCACACATTATGTAATAAATTCAACATCCAACATAGCTTTTCTACTCCCTACTACCCATAGGACAATGGTCAAGTGGAAGCCATAGACAAAACCATTTGCACCATTCTTTGCAAAACCGTTGTAGAGTCACATTGTGATTGGCACAAAAAAATGCCATTAGCATTATGGGCATATCGTATGAGTATTTGTACTCCAATAGGGGCAATCCCATTTTCTCTTATATATGGCACTAAAGCTGTATTGATCCAAATTTTTCATGCCCTTACCTTCAGGCTAAAGGATCCATACCCGGAAGGGGGATGTGAGAAGGATGGAACAATACCTTAGACTGAGAGGCCCTTTGAAGGTCATGCCTCTCGGGGGAGAGGTATAAGGGTGAATTTTTGATGGATGGTGGGGTTCACCAGGAAACTTTGAGTGGCAGTTTCCACGCCTATGTTGAGAATGGTTTTGATGTGTTCATTTTATACTCAATAATTCATATTCCTAGGTTGGATAGAATGAATCTAAGATATTCTATATGAAAATGCTGATTTATATGAATACAGAAAGCATGAATGGATCCTAAATACCAAGAATATACTAAATGAGAAAGAATGCACCTGATTATGAATGTCTGATGAAGATTCTAAATCTTGTAGGAGTCCAGATTGTCCTGAATATGACAGGATCATCTGCAATTATACAGAATTGTCCCAGATTACAAGCGATCATCTGAGATCAGACAAGATCATTGTCGATCTATCGAATTTGTCAGAAACCTGCAATCATAGAAATAGACATCAAAAACCAAAAAGGCTACTGCAAGACTAATGCAAAATGATAGAAATGACAGTATAATGCCTAACTGATAAATTCAGATAGAAAATTAAAGAAAATGCATTGTTTTAATAACTTATTTTAACTTTATCATGCATTTATGTTGAAATGAGGTGAACTCCAAGATGTAGAATGAAAATAATCAAGCTAATGCATAATAAAATAAAGAATGAAGATGAGAAACACAAACTCAGGGCTCTGATTGCCCCCAATCTAAATTGCAGTCGAGATCACCTCCAATCGTACGATATCATCACCAATCTATGACAAGATTGTTCGAAATCATCTGGAATCGCCTACGACGATCCGAGCTTCCTCTAGCTGAAGCATAGTGAAAACCTGCAATGAAAACTTAAAACTACGAGTGCAAAGCTAAATGGTAGGGAAAATCAATTAGGGAAAAAGTTAGGAGGAGAGCCAGGTAGGGGATCCAGGGGGTCAGGGGGATAAACTAAGAAAATCCTAATTTATATAGGATTAGGGGGAGGTTAGGAGGTTGGGGATCATCCCAATCTGGGAGATCTCTGTTGAGTGGTATTTTCACCCAGCTATGAGAATGCAACTCTCCTTCAGGATTTGGGTCCCAAATCCCCTCTTGCAAAGAAGTCAAACAAACAACTTCTCCAAGGTCTCCGATGTATTAGCATTTGCAACTGTGTATTAGTAATCTCAAATAAAGATAATCAATTTAAATGCTTGGAACACCTTAGTGATTGCAAGTAACCGTAAACAAGGGGCAATGTTGGTTTATTTCACCATGAAACTTTAGTGATTGTTCATTGTTTTTTTTTTAGATTTTGTAATTTTTAAATGTTCATTTTAAATAAATTAAACCTTCAGGAAAAATAAAATAAAATGAAAAAGAAATGCAAAAAATTAAAAATAGAACACATTCAGTCTGATGCTATCCTGTTCTGACAAAACCGAAGATATGAGGTTTCCATGCATGCAACCTAACCTATTGGACCTGCAAAACATGCACAATCTTGATAAGCTAAGTGTTGGTTCCTAAGGATTTGAATGAGGTTTTTAGATTTAAGCATTCGCATGCAGCAACCAAGGAAAACTTGTATCAACTACATTTACAAGCCTAAAATTTGAAAAGGGAAAATAGACATTTAATCTTGCATGCAGAAAATGACTCCTTCTTTCTTGCCCATAAGATGCAAATTTTTGAAATGTTATCTACATTAAATATTCATCTTTTTACAATAGCAGAATCTCTGGTTTTTCCAAACCAAAAAAGTGGAAGAAAAGCACTCCAAAGCAGGCCCAGAATGGCTCATCACCCTCAACTCTGTAACCTTGCTCTCAGTGGTTTTCGACTAGTCCATGTGGAAGGAAAATATCCAGGAAAAACCTAGTGTCAAGGCCTTGCCTTCATTCCTACAATATTCTCTAAACAGTTTTTGACCCCCATACCAATCTGTGCCTCTACGTTTTATACTTGCTGGCAAATTGCTTCTCCTTCCACGACGGTTCGTTTCATTTCCCAGATTGCATCGTTTCGTTTGACTTTCTGTTCGATGTCTTAAACGTTTAATATTCTTGATGAACTGTAATGCTTCTATCGCCCTTACACTTTTATGCCACGTGTTCCACGCTCCTTTGCATGTTCTGTAACTGCCCCCTGTAAATTGCAAAAAAAAATAGCATGTCGCGATATCACGACATTTTTTTGCATGCAGCTTTGCTCTTCCACCTACACCATGAAAACAAAACGTGTCACAAAATCGTGACACTTTTCTACCAACAGCCTTGTCAGCCTTCATGCACAGTGAAAATGCAACATGTCACGAAATCATGACATTTTCCTGTATGTAGCCTTGTCAGCCTTCATGCACAGCGAAAATGAGACATGTCATGAAATCACGACATTTTTATGCTATCGGGCTATGCAGATGCAACCTGTCACGAAATCGTGATGTTTTTCTCTATCGCTAGGTTTTGTTGCACTTAGCCACGAAAACGTGACATGTCACGAAATCATGACACTTTTCTCTTCTGCACCATCTTTTGATTTTTGTCACGAAATCGCGATAATTTTCTCTTCTGCACCATCTTCTGATTTTTGTCGTGAAATCATGACAATTTTTCTTTTTGTACCACTTGGCCGCTTTTTGTCGTGAAATCATGATGCTTTTATCTTTCAGGCTGTCTCGCTGCTTCCTATCATGAAATCGTGACAATTTTTCATTTCGGGCTGTCCAGCTGCTTTCTGTCATGAAATCACGATGCCTTTCATCTTCGTATCCCTTGGCTGCTTCCTGTCAAAACTGTGATGCTTTCTCTTTTCATACCATCTCGCTATTTCCTGTCGTGAAAACGTGACATGTCACGATTTCGTGACAACTTTTGCATTGACTCTTCTCTTGCTGCCTTGCACCACGATTTTACAACACGTCGCGATATCGCGACATTTTCTCTTCATGATGCATTATGCTGCTCCTAGCCGCAAAAACGTGACATGTCGCGATATCGTGACAACTTTTTATTTTCAGCCGCGACAGAGCAACATGTCGCGATATCGCGATAACTTTTTATTTTCGGCCGCGACGGAGCAACATGTCGCGATATCGCGACAACTTTTTATTTTCGGCCATGACGGAGCAACATGTCATGATATCGTGACAACTTTTTATTTTCGGCCGCGACGGAGCAACATGTCGCGATATCGCGACAACTTTTTCCCTTTTGTGAAATTTAGCTTTTTTCCTTGATTTTGAGCATCTGGGCTACTGTAGTTTTCTTTGAAAGCATGCAAAAAATGTGGGTCCCTAATTTTGGGGTGTGTTGTGGATCAGCCACAACAAATGGCGACTCTGCTGTCAAATGCTCCTAAGCATTTTGGTGAGAACCCAACCTGAAATATACAAGCTTAGATACAGGCGTCAGCACATAAAGATAAACAAATACCGATAGATCAAAAATACATGAAACATCAGAATCATAAGTATCATCTCGGTGTGTGCAATGTGTTTCATTCTCTATCATTTGAACTTGATCAACATTCCATTGTTAGTTTCACTTATGATTTGTATGCAAGGCTATGAATGATTTGTGCAGGATTTGATGCATGATGAAGATGCTAGAGATATAACAACCTGCTTTACAAAGGCTCAAACCTTCTAATATCATGAACAAACATATTAAAGCTATCAAACCCTCTTAGGACCAAATATATGTGTACTAAATTAATTTATTAGATCCCAAAGTTGGTTATGTGTCACTACCATCTTGAACCCATGTGCAAGTGTAAGTGAAATCAGAACTTTGGGGAATAGGATTCCCAACCTAAGCGAGATGGGAATTTAACCCTATCCTTACTATTTTGATTTGGAGTTCATTACCTCATCTTGAACAAAATGATTTAACCTAGTTATGGATGAAATGATCAGGCTAGTCTATCCATATGAGCAATCAGTGGTCTTGCTTTTAGAAAAGACATGTTGCCACGCATGAGCATACTTAACCCCATAATCCATGACTTGGCTTCATTCATTCTCTTTTCTTTTTTTTTATTTCTTGGACCTTTGGGATGACTACCCATCCTTGCTAGGGACATGTAGTATGATCCCTCCAATCCAAAATTAGGATGAAAATGAAAATATTTTTATTTCTTGGACCTTTGGGATGACTACCCATCCTTGCTAGGGTACATGTAGTACGATCCTTCCAATCCAAGATGAAAGATGAAATGGGAAATATTAATTTTATTTTTGTTTCTTGGACTTTTGGGATGACTACCCATCCTTTGTAGAGGACATGTAGTACGATCCTTCCCATCCAAGTTTTATGATAAAATGAAAGATGGAAGCTTTGGGGAATCGGATTCTCAACCTAGGTAAGATGAGAATTATGTCCTATCCTTACTACTCCATGAAGGTCAAATCAGAGCTTTGGGGAATTGGATCCTCAACCTAAGTGAGATGAGGATTTAACCCTATCCTTACTACTTTGATTTTAGGCTTTAAGCATTGATGGGAGTGGTAAAAACCACTATTTTAAGGATTATGTTGCATGATAGGATAGACATGAAATATTCTTTTCACCCCACCTTTTCTTCCAAGTATGGTTTTGACCATTTTGCTCAAGACTCTCTTTAATATGCGTAGAACGTGCTTGGTTCAAGATAGTTCGGGCATCGGTTCCCAACCTTAGGATCCTTTTAAGTTTTATGTTATAGAATAACCCTAAGAGGATTCGACACCCTTTCAATGATTGTACATGAAATGAAGATGCAACTAAGATGGAATATATATGCAAAGTGGAATATAACATGAGATATGAATGCATTGCTTCTTTTGAAATGTTAATGGAGTATACATCACCTACTTTACCATAATGTGAAAAACTGACAACTTCATGCATCACAAGTTTCAAACGATATTATTTAATGTGTTTGCGTTACTTGTGGAGCTTTCTGCAATACACTTCCAATGTTTCATATTCTCCTGATTTTAGGCATAAGTTGACATCTCAGATTTTTTTTATTTTATTTCTAAAATATGTCCATAGGACCAACACATAACTTTAAATAAAAACATATTCAATCCAAAACCAAAATGCAATCCAAAATGAAAATTTGAAAACACAAACCAAAATAAAAACCTAAATACAAATGTACAAAATAATACAAGATGATGCAAATCTTGGATTATCACTTTCCTGGATCCCAAACATGATTAGAACATTTCAACAAAAATATAACGTGATGTTCATGCCAAATGATGTAGGAATCCAAAAAAAACAATATTATACCACACCATGCAACAACTTTTAACTTACCTTGCTCACCCCACCAATTAGATTTAATTCCATTAGTACTCTCACAGGTGAGCGTCCGATTACTAAAATGATTAGACCATAAATGATATTCAATTTTATCTTGTCTATTCCTGAAAGTATCCATTTCATAATTCGATTCATGATTTAGAACTAGGCTTTCTTTATCCAAAATGAGACTTTGTAAGCAAGAGCCTATTTCTAAAAATTTTAAAGCCAAATCATTTTCCAAATTTGTAGGCCAATCAAATTTGTGTAACAGTTTGCAAGCATCTAGGATATTTACCAAATTGAGATCATTAGGAGCTTTTATCCTAGGTTCAAGAATTAATTGTTGATGAATTTGATTTAGCAATTTAAATGCATCAAGCTCCTTTTCATTCATTAAAGTAATGTTATCAAAGGTGTGGATAGAAATTAATCCTTGTTCTACATTCACCTTCAATGGTATTTCATCATAATGCAGCACTTGTTCTTTCTCCATGATTTGTTTATCAAAGGCACCAAACTTAGGTACCCAATTGAACACGTGTCCATCCCTTTCAAACCATAAGTCTTGTCTATCTAGGGGTGGGTTAACTAACATATTTCTATGATCAATCACTTGGGTTGTTTTGGATAACGTGGGATTTTCAATTGGATCATCAATGATATCAAACCCAAATGATTTAGGTTTTGTAATTTTCTCATTTTGAAATGGCATAATCGTTGTAGCACCAAGTAAGTGGATCAAGATTTTCAACTTCTTTTCCTTCAAAGGAATCTAAAGCAAGTGACTCTCTTTCTTGATTCATGATTGTAGAATCCTTATCATGCTCCAAAATTTGATGAGATTCAAATTTCTCTTCCAAAACTTTCTCAAATTGTACAGGATTTATAGTATCCTCATGTGAGGAAGTAATTGAGTTATCCTACATATTAATTGACACAACAAGTTTGTTAGAAGATTTAGATTGATAATATTCATCCCATTTCTTCCACGAATCATAGTAATCATCTTCCAAGTTCAAGTTGTGACGTTCAAGTATTTCTTCTTCATCTTCTGATTCATCAACCTGTTTCTCATCCAATTCATCTTCACCTTCCTTAGATGGTCTCGTTATTTCCAAAAGTGGGTTATTTCTTGAATTCAAATTGGTAAAGCTATCATAATCCAAATTTGTAACCCATGATTCAATTTTATCACAATTTGGAAGGTGTGGATCCTCTTGGTCATCACTTTCGAGAGCATCATCCAAAGTGTCTTTCGAGAACAAGTGGTGAAATTAGATTATGTCTTCAACTTCATTTGTTGATTTTATTTCAAATTCATTTTCAGCCACTTGTGATGACTTAGGAGCTTCTACAATGGGATCAATTTTTGAATTCCGTGTCATATAGTTGCTCCAATCCTTTGCAAGTACATCTGCCCAAATCATATCCACATAAGTTTGTTCATCCAAATACTCATTTTTGGGTAATGATTCTAGATATTTATTTTCCAAAACAAGATGGTGATTATCTGATTCCAACTTCTTGTTACCCATCCATAGAATTTCTTCTCCAAAATCTTCATGCTCTTCAAGACATTTCGAATAGGTATTCACTTCAATGTGAGTCACCTCAAAATTTCTTGTATCACTTGAAGAAGCATAACATGAAACATCATTAAGATCGGCATTACAAATTTTCTTATTAGGATGATTTGGATGCATACATTGATGTGCTCGTTTTTGTGATGGAACATGCCTACATACCTTCTTTACCACTTTCTTTTGCTCTTTTACTTTCGATACAAACTCTTTGGGTTGAGTGGTAGAAGTAGTAGGATTAGTTGGATTAATATCCATGGACAAAGCTTGAACATTTGTTGCAATGGTTCCATGAGTGACCACATGATTCTCTAATTGAGGCATAGTTGGATGGATGGAAGTACTTGTATAAGCACATGTGGGAGCATAAGTTGGTATGGTAGGATAAAGTTGATTGTAGGGAAAAACATTTGATATCAAATTTTGTTGTGCCCATGCTTGATTTACCATCGAGGCTTGATTGCAAGCCCCTAGTTGTCCTACCATAGTTGATTGCTCCATTCCATAACCTTGTGGCCTCAATTTTTGATCTACAATCATAGCTTCTGTGTAGGCCGATGCAAGATCAGTAACCAAGGGATTCATCCTAACAAATATGGCAAACAATGGATCCAATGCTCGAAAGTATATTTGAAGAGCACCACTTTCCTCAATAGTATAGGGAGAAATTAGTCTTGCATAAAGTTTTTGAAATCTCAAGTTGAAACTTCTCACTGGCTCATTAGGTTCTCTTTTGCAAGAAGCAAATTGTTGATATATCGTGAGAGGATCAATGAGTAACCTAAATTGATTGATAAAATTATCTTTCAATTGAGTCCAAGATGTAATAGAACCAATGGGTAAATTGATGTACCAATCATATCCACATCATCTAGGGTTCCAGGAAACATTCCACATGCCACATCCTCATGTTCAACATTCCATCTGACTAGGATATCCACATAGGCTTGAATATGTTCCTCGGCTAATGTTGGACCATTGTGCTTAAACTTGGGCAAAGATTTTCTACGTTCTTGGGTAAATCATGAAAATCTCCACTAATGTTCAAAGGATTAGCATGTATCCCATACCACGTTCCTGCAGTTGTAGCCATTAATGAAACTTACAGAATAATTTCAAAACCAATTTGTTAGTCATCAATAGAAGAAGGAAACATGGCAAAGCAATATTCTAAAAATGTAAATTAGTTTCTGATTCACCGAGATCGCATATGCGCAAGTGAAGAGCATACTCCTAGTGTTGTAGGTTTCTAATTCACAAGATCGCATTACACGCAAGTGAAGAGCATAATACCGACAACAAATACATTTTAGACAAAATAATTCCTTACAAGTGAGCATGAAATGACTAGCAAATATCAAACCTGTAATGTGTTAATAATCATGTTAGCATCAACCAAGCAATGTATCCATTAAAATCAAATGAAAGTAATTGCATGGAGACAACCTCGTTAGTCAAGAAATTTTTTTTTTTTTTTTAAATCCAATCAAGACACATTATTCTTGTATGAACAATCAAAAAACGTTAGAACAATGCATAGCAATTCATGTCCTCCTTTTAACAGTACAATGTTGTATTGTTAAAAGAGGGCTAAATATAATAACCAATAGGGCATGAAATATTCAAAATTGAAATCCCTATAGCATTTAAATCAATCTGAAATAAACCGGTGCGGGCCCTCCTTCTAGCGCCAAAATGTTGAGTGGTATTTTCACCCAGTTGTGAAAACGCAACTCTCCTTTAGGATTTGGGTCCCAAATCCCCTCTTGCAAAGAAGTCAAACAAACAACTTCTCCAAGGTCTCCGCTGTATTAGCATTTGCAACTGTGTATTAGTAATCTCAAATAAATATAATCAATTTAAATGCTTGGAACACCTTAGTGATTGCAAGTAACTATAAACAAGGGGCAATGTTGGTTTATTTCACCATGAAACTTTAGTGATTGTTCATTGTTTTTTTTTAGATTTTGTAATTTTTAAATGTTCATTTTAAATAAATTAAACCTTCGGGAAAAATAAAATAAAATGAAAAATAAATGCAAAAAATTAAAAATAGAACACATTCAGTCTGATGCTATCCTGTTTCGACAAAACCGAAGATATGAGGTTTCCATGCATGCAACCTAACCTATTGGACCTACAAAACATGCACAATCCTGATAAGCTAAGTGCTAGTTCCTAAGGATTTGAATGAGGTTTTCAGATTTAAGCATTCGCATGCAGCAACCAAGAAAAACTTGTATCAACTACATTTACAAGCCTAAAATCTAAAAAGGGAAAATAGACATTTAATCTTGCATGCAAAAAATGACTCCTTCTTTCTTGCCCATAAGATGCAAATTTCTGAAATAAGATCTGCATTAAATATATCTCATTTTACAATAGCAAAATCTCTGGTTTTTCCAAAACCATAAAAAGTGGAAGAAAAGCACTCCAAATAGGCCCAGAATGGCTTATCACCCTCAGTTCCTATAACACTGCTCCAGCAGTTTCCGACCAGTCCATGTGGAAGGAAAATATCCAGGAAAAACCTAGTGTCAAGGCCTTGCCTTCATTCCTGCAATATTCTCTGAACAGTTTCTGACCCTCGTACCAATCTGTGCCTCTGCATTTTATACTTGCTGGAAAATTGCTTCTCCTTCCATGACGGTTCGTTTCGTTTCCCAGATTGCATCATTTCGTTTGACTTTTTGTTCGATGTCTTAAATGTTTAATATTCTCGGTGAACTGTAATGCTTCTGTCGCCCTTACACTTTTATGCCACATGTTCCACGCTCCTTTGCATGTTCCATAACTGCCCCCTATAAATCGTGACAAAAAATAGCATGTCGCGATATCGCGACGTTTTTTTGCATGCAGCTTTGCTCTTCCACCTGCACCGCGAAAACAAGATGTGTCGTGAAATCGTGACACTTTTCTGCCAACAGCCTTGTCAGCCTTCATGCACAGCAAAAATGCAACATGTCATGAAATCATGACATTTTCCTGTATGTAGCCTTGTCAGCCTTCATGCACAGCGAAAATGAGACATGTCGCGAAATCGTGACATTTTTATGCTATCGGGCTATGTAGATGCAACCTGTCGCAAAATCATGACGTTTTTCTCTATCGCTGGGTTTTGTTGCACTTAGCTATGAAAACACGAAATGTCACAAAATTGTGACACTTTTCTCTTCTACACCATCTTCTATTTTTTTTCGTGAAATTGAGACAATTTTCTCTTCTACACCATCTTCTGATTTCTGTCGTGAAATTGTGACAATTTTTCGTTCCGTACCACTTGGCCGATTTCTGTCATGAAATCGCGACGCTTTTATCTTTCAGGCTTGTCTCGCTGCTTCCTGTCGTGAAATCATGATAATTTTTCCTTCCGAGTTGTCCAGCTACTTTCTATCGTGAAATTGCAATGCCTTTCATCTTCATATCCCTTGGCTGCTTCCTGTCGCGAAATCGTGACGCTTTCTCTTTCCATACCATCTCGCTATTTCCTGTCATGAAAATGCGACATGTCACGATTTCATGACAACTTCTGCATTGACTCTTCTCTTGCTGCCTTGCACCGTGATTTTACAACACGTCGCGATATCGCGACATTTTCTCTTCATGATGCATTCTGCTGCTCCTAGCCGCAAAAACGCGACATGTCGTGATATCGTGACAACTTTTTATTTTTGGCCGCGATGGAGCAACATGTCGCGATATCGCGACAAATTTTTATTTTCGGCCACGACGGAGCAACATGTCACGATATCACGACAAATTTTTATTTTTGGCCGCGACGGAGCAACATGTCGCGATATCGTGACAACTTTTTATTTTCGGCCATGACGGAGCAACATGTCGCGATATCACGACAAATTTTTATTTTCAGCTGCGACGGAGCAACATGTCGCGATATCGCGACGACATTTTCCCTTATGTGAAATTTAGCTTTTTTCCTTGATTTTGAGGATCTAGGCTACTACAGTTTTCTTTGAAAGCATGTAAAAAAGGTAGAATCTCCAATGGAGGAATCTCCAACTGCGCAGACACGCTTCTACCCAAGTTGGAGAGGCTGTTGAAACAAAAGCTAATTATGAAAATTTGGTTTTGGGACGAAATCGTCTGGATGTTCTGTTCCAGATGAATTCATCCGATCTGGGATGATTTCGTCTGATCGGCGATGATATCGTCCAATGGTCAAAACAACTCCTAAAAATGGCATGAAAAATGGGGTGAGCGGTTAACGGGCGGTTTCGAGGTTAAAATTCAAATTTTTATCTTTTTACTAAGGGTTTAACTACGCCAATTTTAGGGTGCTACATTTTGCCCCCTCTTTAGCAAATTTTTTGAAGAAAATGCATTAAATATGAGTTCTTCCCGCTTTACGAGAAAGCAAAAATTTATTCCATTTTTTAGACGATGATTCTAGGTCGAATCGTACGACTGCTTGCTATGGTGCCCCCTCCGTGTTTTTACCCAAATCGAACGTTTGAGGTAAAAGCACGGAAAAGCAAAAATTTAAAAAAAAAGTTGTTTTTAAATAAAATTAAAAAAATAGGGTAAAACCCTAATTCATTGTTACTGTTCACTTTTGTTGTTTTAGAGCTCTGTAGGCAAAATGGTGGAAACGACACACAGATCGACAGAGGTCCGACGCGGGTTGCGGGTAAGGATCTAAACTTGATGTATTATGTTTTTAATTTGATTTGTGTGATTTTTAATTTGAATTTTGACTATTTTTGGGGCATCGTGGCCATTTTTAGGCCATCGATGATGTCGGGATGAAATCGTCCCAATTTCGTCGAAATCGTCCCTAGATCGCCGATTTCGTCTAGGGGCGAAATCGGCGAAATAGGGGCGATCCCGTCCAACAAGGGGCGATCCCCAAGTTGAGAAATCGGAGATGATTTCGTCCTACCAAGGATGATTTGACTTAATTTAGTACGATATCATCCAATAATGGACGATATCATTTTTTTTTATAAGATGAAATTGATTTAACTGATTTTAATGATTATCTATTAATGATTTTTGTTGTTTTATTGTTTATTTTGCAGAGGGGATTACTAAAAAGTTGGGAGTGGAAATATGGGGGCTTAAGAGATGATGTAGCCATGCTCGATCAGGCGGAGCGAGACCGACTATCGAAGGTTGGGCTACAGCATGTGGCAAAGATGCCACAAATACCTATAGACATGGGGCTACTGACAGCCCTAGCAGAGAGGTGGTATCCGAGGTCATCCTATTTTTGGCTATCGATAGGGGAGATGGCTCCCACTCTAGAGGATGTATGGAGGATCTTGAGGATCCCCATACATGGGCGGTTGATGACTCCTACGGCCAATCAGGGCCATGCCATGATGCGACTGTGCAGAGACCCTAGCTTCGCCCTGGAGAAGGGTGGAGTGAACATCGAGACATTGAGGCAGATGCCTGGGGCGTCTCGATTGACTCAAGTTTTGGCAGGGGTAGTGGGTGGCCTACTGCTATGCCACCAGAGTGGATGCAGGTTACCATGGTTGCTCTCAGATGTGGTCTACGATATGAGAGACCACGGCTATAGGTTTGCTTGGGGTAGCTTTGTACTATGCCGCTTGTATAGGATCCTATACGGGGTCGTATACAAGGGAGGTCGATGTCTGGTTTTGACATCGCTGCTACAAGTTTGGTGCTGGGAGCACATTGCGGTGCGGAGGCCGATAGGGCTTCCACTGATAGGGGTTGACCGGGAGAGACCCTAGGTTTTCTATTGGTGGCTCCAGAGAGGGTCACAGTGATGGATAGATCTGTCGATGTCCTGAAGGTTGCTAGATGACCTCATCCCTGACCAGATCACCTGGAGGCCATGGAGAGAGCATCCAGGGTGGGGAGAGGATGGACAGGAGTTGGCTCACATCAGGCGAGTCTTCTGGCTGAGGATGGAGTGGGGAGAGGTAGAGCTCCATCGCTATGACCAAGTTTTGAGGTAGTTCGGTCTATAGCAAGGGATCCCTTCTCTTAGAGACTATGAGTACTCCTAGACTATTCGGGATAATACTACACTGAGCGGGGCTCTAGATATGCAGCGATTCTAGAGTCAAGATGCTGATGATGCCCCCATTTAGCTAGTGGATGGGGATGATGCTAGGGTCACAGATGGATATGATGCTTGGTATGCAGGCATCCACCCTCCTCGGATGACGAGGGCACAGGGTCCGATGCATGCTATGGTGCGATGGATGGGGAGGTGGTGCCAGGCTACCATCGATGTAGCGAGGGGTCACGGAGGGAGGGAGCAGCGATGGTCTCCTCAGGAGAGACGTCGAAGAGTGCCACAAGCTCTAGAGAGACCATAGTAGCCAGAGAGGAGGGAGGAGGGACTCCCTTCTCAGTAGAGGGATAGGCCACCATCGCCCGATAAGGGCAAGGGTGTCAAGGTGGGGGAGAGCAATGAGATGGCGGCTCTCCAGGTGGAGAATGCCCACCTTCGGGCTCAGGTGCAGACACTACAGGATGAGGCTACACGACTCAGGGCTCAGAGCGGAGGGGCGAGCACTCAGGATCTGGCATGGGCTATTGCTTAGACCATGTTCTACCAAGGATTGTACTATCATGTGGTTCTAGAGAGCCAGAGGATACCATTGCCAGCTAGCATTGCGGAGCCGATCATGATGGGGTCATCGAGGACATCCTCATGATCGATGTCGAGGACCCGAGACACAACACGGACTCTGATGGGACCACCTCCTCCACCTCAGGGTGGGAGAGGAGATGAGGCTGAGAGCTCGAGGGCTTCTCGAGACTAGCTGCTCTTTGACTATAGACTGTATATTTGAGAGGATTGAGTATGCCAGGGTATAGATTGTGGCATACCAATCCAGTTTTGATATGATGTACATATATTTTGATATATATATATATATATATATTGATCTTTTGTGATATGACTTGTCCATATGTTTTATGATGCTTTAAATTTTGAATTGTTGATTGATTATTCATGTAATTATGTCGTTGGAAATAGTATAATTTTATGTCATGCTATAAAATTTAAATGAAATAATCTGATGTAAACAAATTGGTTGTTGGTGGTGTGATTTGATGAAAAATAAAGGGACTTCTAACAATAATTTCAAAGGACATTGTCACTGTTATATGACCATTTCATGGAGTCGCCACTCGCTAGGTCGTCAAGCTAATCCCAGTATAGAAATATTGCTAAAAGTAAAAGAGTGCTTAAGAGACTGTCTTAAGACTTTGTGTTGTGATGATGAAAAATGATGATGGTGATGATTTGTTTTCAGATTTCCATGAAAATATTATGCATGAAATATTAAAAATATGATTTTTGCTAGGCATAAAATTCCTAAGTGTGATAAAATTTTGAACAATTCCCTAGGAATTATACCATCGTTGCAAAATTGAATGTTGACATAATGAAATGAAATAGAAAAAAGTGTTCATTCTTTTTAAAGCACAATTGTGTAACATAATGATGTAAGCCATATGTTTTTATGAATTAAAATGAATGGGAAATAAAATTAGAACAATGGTTTGCGCTAGGCATAGAATTATAGGTATAGACTTATACCATCATCGCGAAATCCAAAAATAATTTTATTGCATAATTGATTTTTGATTTTGAGATAAACAGAAAATATATAAGATGAGGACTTGCACTAGGCATAAATTCTGATTTAGGTTTAGGAACTTATACCATCATTGCGAAAAGTCGAAAGTATATATAAACGTGACTTTATTGCTAGATTTTTGAATATGTTGTTGAAAGAAATTTTGGATTTTTGAAAAAAATGTATGTAATTGTTTTTATACTAAACAGATGTTCTCAAATAAGAAGATGAAATTATTCCAAAATATTTGCATAAATATTTTAAATTATCTCAAAGACAAAATGTAGATTTATAAGGAACCCTCATGTGCATATGTGAGTTCATTGCCGATCTTGATTTATCATAATGATACAAAATCTCTCAAATACAAATGTGTGTGCAATTGTATTGTTCATTTACCAATTTTGAGCAAGATAATTTGATACAAGTAATTTGAATTAACCAAATAAGTGTTCGTTGACCATGATTTATATGCATGTAACCGTACTCAGACTACTATGTAAGTCGGGTCATCAAGAGCTAGCTGATCCATAAGCGAGACATAGGTCTGTACAAAAGAAGGTCGCTAATGTGACAGACATATCACCACGCTAGGAGTTACCCAAGGCCAAGCGGGTTGGGCACAAACCACCTGTTATGGGGCTTACCTCACGGTTTTCGAATAATTGAGAATTCCAGGGATTCAAGCTCATTCACCCTTCTTTTCTTTTCAAGGGGTAGGGAAAGGGATTTTATTGCTTTTTGCTTTTGCTTTTCTCTTTCTCTTCTTTTCTCTTTTTTTTTTGTATTTTTGCTTGGAACTGAGATAATGCTGAAATATTGCTGCGATGGTACAAAATGATATTTTTCTTTTTCTCATTTTCTTTGACTTTTCTTTTTCTTCCTATACTAGGGATACTTGCTCGGATTGGCTGTAGAGCAAGGGATTTTTATTCTGGGCAGGGGTGAGCTTGTCCTTTTGTCAATTCTCAAATATTCTAGACCATGTGCATGATAGGATAGCAGGGGAAACTTTTCGCTCAAGAAACCACTTCTACTATGTAGCATCATATTGAATTTGCAATGAAATCATTTTAATGTGAAAAGATATACTTGGTTCAAGTAAATAACAAGATCAATTCTCTATGCTCAAAACTTTATTTAATTCAACTGTGGACTTTGATATAAGAGAGATTAATAATCATACCAAATAAAATCAAGATATTTATTCATGTGAGTGTGAAAGTGCGGGATTCCAAATAAATGCTAATTTATCCAAAATAATTGAAAATATGACTGCAATACTTCAAGAATTGACAGGTGCAAAAATAGAAAATGTTTTTGAAGATTTTGATGATTTTGATGTTTTTTTTTTTATATTTTGATTTTAATTTATGAATTGAGAGAATACATAATATGACTTGTTTTTGAAATTTTTATATGAATGACTAAAATGAGACAATATGCAAAATAACAATATATACAATGATGAAATGACCAGATTTATGCATAATAGCATTTAAGATGCATAATGTTCATAGGTTCTTTAAGATCTTTACCATCTAAGGTAGCTAATCTGTATGCTCCCGATCCAAATTTAGCAGTGATAATATATGGTCCAAGCCAATTGGGCTCAAATTTACCTTTAAGGTCTTTAGTTGCATTAGTATTTTTTTTATTTTCTTTTAAGACAAGGTCACCGATCTCAAAGGATCGATGATGAACTTTCTTGAGGTATGCTCGTTTAAGCTTGTTCTGGTAGGCTCGAAGATGTTCCAAAGCATTGATGCGCTTCTCATCTAGGAGTTCCAGCTGACTAAATCTTCCAGCACGATATTCATCTCCTACTTCAGTATCTTGAAGTAGTAGAGCCAAAGAAGGAACTTCTAATTCAAAGGGAAAAACAGCTTCAGTGCCATAAACCAAAACAAAAGGTGAAGTGCCCGTGGGAGTACGAACGCTAGTTCGATAAGCCCACAAAGTAGGATATAATTGAATGTGCCAATCTCGGCCAGATTTATTGACCAAGTATTTTGAGGATTTTAATTAATGTTTTATTAGATGCTTCTGCTTGGCCATTACCCTGAGGATAATAGGGAGTGGACCAACGATGTTGAATTTTATATTTTTGACATAATTTCTTGACATCTTTATTTTTGAAACAAGTTCCATTATCCGAGATGAGATTTGCAAGAATTCTGAACCTACAAATAATTTGATTAAAAATAAATTTGGAAACTTGGGTTCCAGTGCAAGAAGCTAAGGGCATAGCTTCAACCCACTTCATGAAATACTCGATGGTGGTTATGATGAATTTGTGTCCATCAGATGACACAGGATTGATTTTTCCAATGATGTCTAAGCCCCATTTTGAAAAGGGCCAAGGAGATGAAATAGCTTGTAGTTCTTGTGCAGGTGCATGGACAAGGTCAGCATGTTTCTAGCACTTGTCGCAATGGCGCACGTAATCATGTGCATCATTCTCCATGGTAGGCCAAAAATATCCTATCCTAAGGAGCTTCTTAGCAATGGCGCTACCACTAAAGTGTCCCCCACAAGATCCATCGTGGGCTTCACTCAAAGCTGATCTAGATTCTTCTAGATTCAAACATCTCAATAGGATACCTTCAAAAGATCTCCTATATAACGTATTGCCAATTATTACGAAGTGACTTGCTCGTCTACATAATAACCGGTGTTGGTTTCTATTAAAACCTTCAGGGAAGGTCCCATTTTGAAGAAAATTGAATATATCAATGTACCAAAGTTTAGGAGTAGTTTCATTGATTAGAAACACATCCAAAGGTTCTAAGCATGATTTATTTGAAGTGGGTTCCTGGAGTCGATGAATAATGATGGTAGCATATTCGTCATCTAACTCCAAGGGTAAAAGAGATGCAGCTGCAGCCATAGCGTCAACCGCATGATTGCTAGTTCTAGGAATAGCTTCCAAGGTAACTTGATCAAATAAAGATATTAATTGTAATACATATGCTTTATATGGGCATAATTTATCATCTCTGGTCTGATAAACATCATTAATTTGATTTATAACAAGTTGAGAATCATCGAAAACTAATAGATTTTTAATTTTTAGTGCCAAGGCAGCTCGTAAGCCAAGGATTAGAGCTTCATATTCAGAGTATTATTAGTACAAGCAAACGTTAATTTAAAGGATAGAGGTATAAGATGTTTCTATGGAGATATTAGAATAATACCTGCACCAGCCCCACTCATGCATCGGGCTCCGTCAAAGTATAAGGACCATTGCTCTAGATGGTCTACCTCTAGTTTAAGGCATTCGTTAGGAAACTCAATGATGAGGGGATGGGTAGACTCTAAGGGTGCAGCAGCTAATTGATCTGCTATGATTTGACCCTTAATAGATTTTGTCCTATAAACGTGAGTTCAAAATCACTTAGAGCAAGAACCCACTTTATTGTGCGATCAGATAAATAAGGTCGACTCATGAGATACCGCAAAGGATCGGATTTATCTCCCTCCAACTCATCGTTGGATTCAACGATCATCTCAGGGTAAGCTATAGATAGCATATTACATGTGAATGGCTTATTCATTAAATGTAAAGCATCACGTTTATCTAAATAATATTGGTAACATATGAGATGGTCATCATCCTCAAATGGGAAGGGCTGACCCTTACTAGGAAATAGGCCCACACCACATCGGGCGGGCCATGGTTCTACCTCAAAAGGTTCTTTCATACCATTTTGGAAAGGTCCTAAACCTTTCCCTTTATATCCCAATTTAAGCATTATAGATTTGGCTTTAATATACTCATTAGTAAAATAACATCGAGCATATCCATCATAATGAGTCTTGATGTTTCTGGGTATTCTACCCTAGTCATATCCCTTATAAATAAAAGCATAGCTCCCGACTTGGTAAATACTTCCCATAGGCTGTGGGAGGCCCAAGGTATGAGGAGATGGTGGTAAATTATTTAAAATAAGGGAATCTTGCATAGAAGCATTCATTTTCTCTGATATAAGAATTTTAGATAAATCGGGTAAGAGCTCGTCAATAAGAGCATAAGAGGTAGAAGGAACATTTCCTACATCTTCTGATGTGGAAACTATGCCTTTGGTGGATGTAGATGTTGTAGAGATGTCGATGGATGGGTCTATTATAGGTATAGAAGTTATAGGAGTAGAACAAGAGGCATTGGTTGTGGGATTAGGATCTTTCTTAGGTCCTAATGTGGTTTGTTTAGAGGATGGTTGAGCTGTATGTAGAGGTGGAACTGATGGAGAAGAAGTAGATGACATTGTGGGTGTGTGTTTCACACGTTTAGATGGATAATGAGAATTAGGATGTGTGGATGATAGAGTAGGGAAAAATTGAACTCCAACAGGTTCTGCCAAAGCACACATATCAAAGGGTCTAGGATCACCATGAATGGTAACCAACTGATTCTTAAATTCGAATTTAACACATTGATGTAAATTTGAGGGAACGGCTCGCATTGCGTTGATCCAAGGGTGACCCAAGAGTATATTGTATGATGTAGGGCAATGTACAATAAACATGGTCGTATCCAAGGTTCTCGGACCAACCTGCAATGGGATGGTAATAACTCCACACGTTTCTTGTGTTTCGTCATTGAAGGCTTTTATGATCATATCAGTTCTTTTCATTTCATCACTTCTAAACCCAAATATTTGGTAGAAGTCAAAAGTGTAGATGTTTAAAGATGAACCATTATCAATCAAGACTCGTTTAACTGCTACATCTCCAATTAAGGCATTAATATATAAGGGGTTATCCTTATGTAAACTATGTTGAGGTATGTCTCTATCTCGGAAGTCAATACAATCAACTTCATGAGTTATTATAGTATTAGCCATGGCTTCAGGTTGAATGTCTTGTGGTACCATCATCTGGCTTAATGTGAGCATTAATTCATCTCTATGTGTAGGAGAAGATCTTAAAAGGTCCAAAAGAGAAATTCTAGCTGTAATATTTGATAGTTGCTCATTAATATTATAAGGAGGTTTAGGTTGAACATTAGGTGCCTGATTCCCTTTATTAGGAACTTTCAAAACAAATGGAGTTGATCCATCATTTTGCATTTGATCTTGTTGAGAGTTTTGAGCCTGTTGTCTAGTAACAACTCCGATGGTACCCACAATATTATTCTACGGATGATGAATGGGTCTTGGTCTAGCATTTATGGCTTGCTCATTAGAAAGTAATTGGTGAGACGATGGTCTAGTAGTGACTCTTCTTGGAAATGGTTCTTCTAGAACCATATAACTTGTGATAGGGAGAATAGGATCTGATTCATCTTCAGATCTATTCGATTGATTTGATGTGATTTCCATATCACTCTCAGTCTCGTATTCTGTATCACTAAGATCAGGTATCTAAATATTATATAGAGGCCTGGTTGTAACCACGGATAAGGTTGTGTCAAATATTTCCAAATCATGAACAGGTAAATGCCCACTAATAGTCCCTACATATCGGGTAGGAGGGGGAACATTATGATGTTCAATTTGATTAGCCACTTCCTTGCCATGTTTTGGTAAAGGATGTTGAAATATGTCCAATGACTGATTGGCATTCTGATTCTAGTTTTGGGGGATGTTCTTTTGAGCATTATTAGGAGGATTTTGCTTAGGTTGAAAGGCTTGCACCTCCATCTCATTGTTATCAATTAAGTCCTGTATTTTATGTTTTAATATTTTACAAGAGTTGGTAGTGTGTCCAGGTCCTCTATGGAAGTCACAGTGTAAATCAGCTCTGTATCCGGGTATAGTTGGATCAGGTTCCTGGATATTTGGTAATTGAATCAAACCTCGTTCTAATAATTGCGGTAGAATGGTTGATAAAGGTTGATTTAACCTAGTAAATTCTCGAGGAGGTTTATCGAGAGGTTTCAGTATAAACTTCTCCGTTGTCTTCGCAACATTAACAGTAGCAATATTTCTACTATCAGTGACTCCATCACCCACAACTTGTTTATTTTTATATTGATTTCTGGATGTTTTCTCATCATCTTTCTTTTTAAGCTGACCTCTCCTAATGAGAGCATCTTCCACTCGTCTGGCTAAGTCTATAGCCTGATCGAAGGTGGTCAAGGTAGCAGTTGATAATTCGTAAGATAGTTGGTCTTGCAAATTATTAATAAAGATGTCCAACATCTCCCTATAAGGTAACACAAAGTGCAATTTTCCTATCAATTGTCTCCACCTAGCTAGGAAATCAGCAAAACATTCATCTTTGTCTTGTTTTAAGTTGTACAAGTCTTTAATGGTCACATGCCTTTCGATGTAGGCACTAAATTGATGAACAAAAGACTCGGATGTTTCTTCGAAATTCCTCAAATAATTAGTGGGTAATTGATAATACCACTCTAATGCCATTCCTCCTAAACTTTTTGGGAACATTTTTAGCAATAATAAGTCATCATGTGATATATCATGACATGCTATCCTAAACATACGAAGATGCTCTATGGGATCTTCGGTTCCTTTATATATGGGCAAGACAGGCATAGGAAAATGTTTAGGATACGGTTGTGCTACAACTATAGGATCTAAAGGCTGACTACACATCTCTCGATAATTGTACGAGGGATGGTAGGGATCTATCTGGTCCATGCGGGAAACTAACTATTTCACCATGGCTTCAAGATTACTAGTTTGTCCACCATATTGGTTCGGTGGGACATAAGTATGGGATTTGTGAGTGTATGACGGTGTGACATAAGGATTAGATGCTATATTGCTATTATGCAAAGTGTTGGTAGGAAGAGTATTATGAAGGGGATTTGTAATAGTATTATGTTGTATCCCAGATTGTTGGTAATTGGTGTTTGGTTTTGTTTTGGGTTTTTGTTGATTTGAGGTATATTGCTCAATAGCTTGGCAAAATAGAGCAGTAAATGATGGTTTATTTTGTGTGGGAATAACCCTAGGCTTGCTAACAAGCACTTTAGATGGTTGGGTAACCTGTTGTTGTTGCATGTTCTGGATTATAGCTGCCATATCCAAATTGGATGGTCCAACTTGATCACTCTCTTGATCAATAAAGGACAAGGGATTAGTGCGTGTGTGAAATACGTCTTCTAGAGTTGCTTGAGTGTCACTAATTTGATCCTTGTCCATATGGACTGCTCTATTAAGAACACCAATATTAGTATTAATGAACTTCCAGAATTGTTCCATGTTTTCAAAAGTAATGGCTCCTCCCGGAGACATTTTAGGGGATGAGGATCCTTCCTCTCTAACATTTTCTTCATGTTCATTTCTTACAACAAGCTCTTCTTCTTGCTGGTCTAGGGTTTCTTCTTCCGTAACTTGATCTTCAGGAAGGACATCTGGGTTATTTAATGGTTTTCCTAACCAATCTTCTTCTTCTTCGGTTTGTTTTCCATTCCTAAGTCTAGGCATTGTGCTTAAACTTAGATTTCAGCAAATATATATACTTATATATATATATATATATATATATATATATATATATATATATATATATATATATATATTTGTGATAGGTTTGAGAGGTATATATTTTAATTATATACCTACTATAAAAAGGAAATGTTTTGATTTTTGTTTTTTTTGTTTTTGTGTTTTATAATATTATTATAAAGATAACAAATAGCATTCTAGTTGCAAAAAGAATAACAATAGTAAAAAGAATGACTTAGTTTTCTATAAATAGTTTATGGATATCATTAATAGGATCAAGTTCATCGAGAGTCATGAAATGCTCCTCTTCAAATTGGAAATGGTTTTTCAAAAATTTGACAAAGTGTGCTA
The DNA here is from genome assembly GCA_028583015.1 of Wollemia nobilis. Classification (NCBI taxonomy): domain Eukaryota; kingdom Viridiplantae; phylum Streptophyta; class Pinopsida; order Araucariales; family Araucariaceae; genus Wollemia; species Wollemia nobilis. Next base: position 2,240,014 of record JAQPPZ010000861.1, on the reverse strand, counting down.
TGGTAATATGATCTGTTTCGGACTCTAACCTGTAGAAATAAAGTTCATGGCAATACTCTCGATATAACATAGCTCTAGGAACTCTATTCCATCTTTTTCTATCCGTAAGAATGACTTCTTGATCCTCTATACGAGATAGAAACTTATGTACTACAACTGCATTCTCAAGGTATTCCTCAAAGGTGTACAATTCTGAAGACACAAGTGCTCTTTTATCGGCTAACCACCTATGGCAAGCTCTCTAAAGTTCATGGTACAAAGTCACCTGATCGGGATCCAGGATTCTATCTAGGACAAACCTCTTAATTTGCCTAAGTTCTATAGATCTGGATTCAATAATACCCAATCTCCTATCAAGTTCGTCCCACAAAGGTTGGACCCTATTTGTTTGAGGTACTCTAAGTACAGAAGTAATCTCTATGGTCGTTAATTGATTTTCAACATTTATGGTGACAACTCGTCTTTTATTATAATCTACCATCTAAATATGATATGCAACTTTAATTGTTTGTCTAATGATTCTAGATGTTTTTAATAATAATTTTTTTTTTTATTTTTTTCAAAAGGCTTTTAGTTTCACGTCGGGTTCACCAAAATGTACTGACCCAATTTTTTGTGCCCTTACCTTCAGGCTAAAGGATCCATGCCCGAAAGGGGGATGCGAGAAGGATGGGACAATACCTCGGACTGAGAGGCCCTTTGAAGGTCACGCCTCTCGGGGGAGGGGTATAAGGGTGAATTTTTTATGGATGGTGGGGTTCACCAGGAAACTTTGAGTGGCAGTTTCCACGCCTAGGTTGAGAATGGGTTTGATGTGTTCATTTTATACTCAATCATTCATATTCCTAGGTTGGCCAAAATGAATCTAAGCTATTCTATATGAAAATGCCGATTTATATGAATACAGAAAGCATGAATGAATCCTAAATACCAGGAATATGTTAAATGAGAAAGAATGCACCTATTTCGGATGTCTGATGAAGATTCTGAAGCTTGTAGGAGTCCAGATCATCCCGAATATGATAGGATCATCTACAATTGTACATAATCATCCCATATCATAGGCGATCATCTGAGATCAGACAAGATCATCGTCGATCTAATGAATTCATCAGACAAATTCATCAGAAACCTGCAATCACAAAAATAGACACCAAAAACCGAAAATGCAACTACAAGAATAATGCAAAATGATAGAAATGATAGTATAAATGCTTAACTAATAAATCTAGATAGCATATTAAAGGAAATGCATTGTTTTAATAACTTATTTTAACTTTATCATGCATTTATGCTAAATGAGGTGAACTCCAGGATGTAGAATGAAAATAAATCAAGCTAATGCATAATAAAATAAGGAAGGAAGATGAGAAATGCAAACTCAGGGCTCTGATTGCCCCCAATATGAACTATAGTCGAGATCGCCTCCAATCGTATGAGATCATCGCCGATCTATGACAGGATCGTCCAAAATCATGTGGAATCGCCTGCGACGATCCGAGCTTCCTCCAGCTGAAGCACAGTGAAAACCTACAATGAAAACTTAAAACTACGAGTGCAAAGCTAAATGGTAGGGAAAATCAACCAAGGAAAGAGTTAGGAGGAGATCTAGGCAGGGGATCTAGGGGGTCAGGGGGATAAACTGAGAAAATCCTAGTTTATATAGGATTAGGGGGAGGTTAGGAGGTTGGGGATCATCCCAATCTGGGAGATCTCCAACGGAGGAATCTCCAACTATGCAGACATGCTTCTGCCCAAGTTGGAGAGGCTATTGAAACAGAAGCTAATTATGAAAATTTGGTTTTGGGACGAAATCGTCTGGACGTTCTGTTCCAGATGAATTCATCCGATCTGGGATGATTTCGTCTGATCGGCGACGATATCGTCCAACGGTCAAAACAACTCCTAAAAATGGCATAAAAAATGGGGTGAGCGGTTAACGGGTGATTTTCGGGTTAAAATTCAAATTTTTATCTTTTTACTAAGGGTTTAACTACGCCAATTTTAGGGTGCTACAAAAGCCATCATGCCATTGGAGCTCAAAATCCCATCCTTATGGGTCTCTATGCAATAATTCATTGATTACGACACTGCTTGTCAAGCAAGGTTATATTAATTGACCCTATTGGATCAACACTGCATTCATGCTATTGAACATACACATGTTTACCAAGATCATATCTGACGTGCCTATAACTCTAAGGTACACCAATGAGAATTTCAAGTTGGATATTTAGTCCTTAAAGAGAACCATAAAATTACTAGTTAACTGCATCATCTCCATGACAAATTTTCATCCAATTGGCTAGGCCCCTACATGGTTACTCAAAATTTTGGATATGAGGTATATCGCCTTGCTATGTTGGAAGGCATTGCTGAACTTGAGCCCATTAACATTCTTCATCTTTGAGAATTTTATGCCTAAGAGTAGGCATTTTATCTCATTACTATTTGTACATATACTTATGATCAAGAACAAAAAAAAGATACAAAAATAACTACAACACCATTTTTGGCATTCTGCAGCATTAGATCAAATCGCATCTAAATTCAAATCTACTCCCACTTTTTTCTTTCTTTCTTCCTTCTTCTCCCCTTCTTATATAATGAATGTTGTATGGTCATGCTTCGAGTTGCTAAATACATTTCATCTCCCTTATTTTCTTCATTTTCTTCTTGTTATTATTTTATTTTCTTCTCACTACTTGTCAATGTTGTATGGTCACGCTTCGAGCGACTACATAACTTCAATTAGTTTCTTTTCTTCTTCTTCTTCTTCTTTATTTTCTTCCCTTTTCTCTTCTATAATTATTTCTTGTTGGTTTCTCCCTCATCTCCCACTTCACTTTATCATCCCATTTTAATGTATACAATACTGGGGAAACCTTGTACATAAAATGCCCATTTCTATTCATTGGCAACATCACATTATTTACTTCATGTTTTATTTCACATCCATACATTTTAGCATTCTTAAAAATTGCATTCATACATGCATCTATACATAATCATTGTGAATATTGTGCTTGGAGAATTAAATATGCATATGCTAACATAATAGTTTTGGTACCCAAACCCATTTTCATGAGACAGGATTATTGAAATATTTTGAGAGCTTCACCCATGAATAGTTCTGTAATCAACCACCATCCAAAGTTGGCACACTTCAAAAGAATTTCCAGACTTCCCTTGGTTACCTTGCTTTCATTCATGGATTAAAATTACACGTCCTACACACTAAGAAAATTTTGAAAATAGGACTGGCTAAAATGTATGCATATTGATCGCCTAGTGAATATCACCTTGCTCATTGTATCATTTACATGATTTATCTCAAACCTGAGGATTGACAAAAGGACAAGCTACAAAACAAAATAAAAAGGGCAAAATACAAAATCCAAGGCCCATAAAATAAACAAAGAGAAATGAGAATCGTAATACAGGGGCAAAAAACAAAAGGAAAAGCTTCGAGAGTACTATCAAAAATCTTGAATCCTTGTATTCCTCAAGTCCCTATTGATGAGCTAGAATACAGGCTAAGTTACCATGCAGTTGCAACCACCCTTTCTCAAAATGGTCAAATGAACACCACTTTACACACACTAATCCATGCTTGAGGTCTTGTTTACCAAGATAGCCTAAATTTTTTCATGAAGTTTTGCTTAGTTATTCAATGGGTTTGATTCCTTAAACTTGTGATGTTTGAATCCCTTCACTACAATCTTCATATCCAACTTCCTTGAAAAAATAGAAGGAATTATATCATCTAATTTTTTCAAATATGCAAACGTTTTCTCCAAGAAATACTCCTTCACCCCTACATTTCCATTACATGCATATTCATTCTACGTTATTTCATATGTAACACCTTATTTATGCATTGAGATATTCCATGTATATATGTAGTTATCCACTATCACATCTACATCATTTATACCTATGCATCAACATAAGTAGAAGCAAACATACACATAAATGCAATTAGGTACAAATACCATAGAGTATCATGTATATATATCAAAAATAGTACCATCAAGCTACAATAAAGTGTGTGTGAGCCCTTATAGGTTCATCACCACATGAACTAATAATGTCTATCTTTGTATATACATCTATCTATCAAAAATACCATACAACTACAATGATTTGTGTACCCATGCTGATACACAACTACTAAAAATAGCTCCTCATACATACATATATTAAAATACAAAATCATGGGCCAATCCTCCATTGCCACCCTCACAACTCCATCATCTCTACTACCTTGTGGGAGTCTCTCCACTCCCCCCATTTTTTGGAACCCGCTCTACTACCACCTACATTTACTATGCATATCTTATCTTTGCTATCATCGGTACCACCACCCATACTAGTGGTGCCATCCCCAATGCCTATGACATTGCAAGCACCACCATCTAGTATATCCTCCCACATATCGAGGGTGTACTCTACTGGCTTTGATGTTATTGATCCTGTGACTAGGATACTGATCCCAAATATGAAGGTATAGCTATCCCTCGCATCAACAACTCACCCTCATACCTTGACCTCTTTACAACCTCCTTCATTTTGGTTGCTAAAAATATTGTGTTTATCTACTATAAATGTCCCACCTCAACCCATGCTTTCTCCAACTATGAAATCATCTCTCCCAATCTCTCAATCTCCCTAGCTACCTACCTCCCTACTACCGCCATATTTTGTACATGATTCTCCAGCTCAGTAACCCTTGCTATATGGCTAGCCTTCGTGATCTTTGTCTTGGCCTGCACTACATCCAATAGCACCTGGAATCACTTTATGGACTCAATCATATAATTCCTCTTCACTCGAGTAGCATCTCGATCACCCGTCTATGCATATTTCTCACCCCTGAGTGCATCCCTCTTCTCTATCATCTATTATAAGTGAACCCTGGCCTCATATCTCTCCTCCAAGGTAACCCTCAGTTCCACCTCTACCTCTTGCCTCTCCTCCACTACTGAGCAATCTATCACCCAATACATCTTGGTATCTAAAAGCTTATCCCTAAGCCTCTTTGCCTCCCATATAAGTTGTTGCACCTCATCCTCAACCACCATAGCCTCCTATAACCCTACAAAAAATTCAAATTCATATAATTTTGTTGTTGTATTCCCACTAATGACTGGTGACTCATCTGATGAATCATCAATGATGTCCATCATGGGGATATCCTCCATTATTGGTATACCCTCTTTGCTCCCCTCACCTACATTCATCGATGGTCCTGTGCTACTATCGCTCACCAATTAGTCCTCATCATGACATAGCATCACATGCCTAACCAAATGATCTAGCTCTACCTCCACCTCCTCAACTTACTCAGATGATCCTTCATCCCTCTGTGTGCCCACATGCCCTAGCGACACTACCCTAGCCTCATCTAGAAATCCCTTATCAGGTAACACTCCTGCCACCTCATCCCATCCATTCACCATCCCAAGAATTGGTTCCTATCGCTATATAGACTACCATACATCATAATCTAGCATGGTACCTATGTTGTCCACATAAAAAAAAACCAATAGCTCATCAAGTATCAAGTTAAGTGGTGGCACCACTAGCACGGGCCCTGTATCCCCTACTACTCTAAAGATCACTATAGGTGGATCTGGTCATCCTTGATGTAACCTAAACTATCGTAGCACTCATGAGAATAGAAAGTACTCTATATATGCTAAATACTTCCCAACCATCCAATGCCCTCTCCTGATATAAGCTAGCTACTTTGCATCCTCAGTCCACTCAAGTGCTCCTCAAAATAGTCTCCACATCACTTGATCCATACTCATGCCTCCCAGCTACTCTCGATGATATCTCAGACCACCCTCTCATACCCTCTTCCCCCTCCTCTCCATATCTACCCTCCACCTCATCACATAGGACACATCACATCCATCTATTGTATGTACATCATGCAGTAAATATTTTGGTCATAAAATAAGGATATGCTCCCAAGCCCACACCTACGGTAGTGAGATAATATTGATCCATGTATCCTTCATCCTCACTAATCCATGGAGCTCTTTGTACACCTTTACCAATAATATAGGTGCCCATGCATACACTATGCTCTACTCCACCATGTCGCACACTATCCTAGTCATATTACAGGGGAATCTCATACCTGAAGTATTTGGAAAAGCATGGTTGGCTATTATAAACATCACCATTACATGGAAATTAGTTAGAAACATCTTCTACCAATACTTGGTATAGTCCACACAACCCTTTGCATCCACCCTCTGTCATCATTGCCCAAATACTATCTCCAAGATACCATCCCACAAATCCTTATATGTTGTCATCACTGTAATACCTTCTATTAGTAATAGATAGATGTGGTACATGTCCTCCAAGATCACTGTCATCTCCCCTATGGGTAGGTGAAAGGTGTTCCTATCAATATCCCACCTCTCATATAGCATAGAAATGTACACATGGTTCACATGAACCTTGTGCATCTCCTACACACCATACATCCCTACTACCTGTAACCACTCCCCATCCTCTGTAGGCCGCACATCCTACGAGGAATTTCTGAAATTTCATAACCAATGTCATGCAAATATCTTCTTCGCCTACCACAAATCACATATCACATGTCAAAAATCATTCATAGTTTTTTCAAAACACCATCACTATAAATAACAAAAATTCAGGCACTTTATGTTGTTATAATCACATAGCTAGATTTCATTTTCTACATGTATTTTTTCTACCACATTGTAATTAAACCCATTACATGTAATCCATATTTTCATCTACCCAAAAAAATACGTGTTGACACAACCTCATGCAAATCGACACATTCACATGCTCTCGTGCAAACCACTCAATTCACACGACCTTGTGCGAACCTCCCATTTTAAGAAAATTTTGGACATGTGCTTTCGTCCACCCTCCCACAACCCATGCATACATTTCATGCACATGAAAAATGGAAAAATCATGCTCAAAAAAGAAAAAACATCCAAAAAACCCATTCACATATGCATGCAAAACAAGGTGGTCAAAATGAAGTCAAAAAATCCAAACACAAGCAAATTTGGATACCCAATTGGTTTATTAGGACCCCCCACTTGTCAGTTTTTATATGCATGCACTTTTAAAATCCATCCCATATATCATATCCCATGCATGCTTTTCCACAGGCAAAAATTATCACATATAAAAACAAAAACCACCTCGGGATACCCATTTGGTCCTTTTCACACAAAGTGCACACATTTCACCCTACTCACGCATACATGTCTAATCTATATCATTTTAAGAAAATTCAACATTCTTTTTACCCTAACCAATTCACACACTAATTGAGAGAGCATAATTTGCTTACCTTCAACATTACCACCCCTATGCTTGCACTCACTAACGCACTTTCCATTCTGTCTCACCCGATCCGTAATTTGGAAGCACTTCACTTTCCTATTTTTCCTCTATAGCTAATCTCCTTCTTCCTTCGCATGTAAATGATACCAAACACATCATTTTCAAGCTTAAATGGTGCTTTGCGTAGATTCGTACGTCACACGTGCAAACCGACAGGTTCACATGAACCCGTGCAAACCACCCCCCTTCACACGACCCCATGCAAACTTATCTTTCTCAATCAAATTTGTTGCACTTACATCCAATTCCCCTGGTATTTCTCCCAGTTCCTCGATTTTGCTGATTTTCATGCAAAATTTGTACCTTTTTCTTCTTCATAATTATCAAATATTTCATCTCATATCTTCATCTCCTCCATCTCCAATTCATCGCTTGAGGGGGTAGTCATCCAAAACATCAAAATATACCTTGCACATGATCAAACAACCAAAAATCCAATCATGGACACAATAAATACCTAAGAAATTGTTTTCTGAATATAATCTCAAGTCCTCATGCTAGGATAAGAACAAAAAGTGAAATTTCTCTTCTTAATCAAAACTCCAATCCAAAAAAAATTAATTTCTGATAAAATATCAAAATACCTCTAACTATAGACACCTCATGGATTCCAATATTCATAGTGGTAGTCGTAAGACCACTTGTGAATGAAGCTCCTGAAAGTTCTACCCCATGGGTCCAACGGTTTGTCAAATATTGTCAAAAGAGCTCATCAATCAATCAAAAGAAAAAATTTGCAAAGGCATTTGTTTTGTCCATAATTGAAAGATCTCAAGTTGATCACAATGCAAGGCTATCTTATGCCTTTCTCCAAAAGTAATAAATCATAAACCATTTTCTATCAATGTGTCTCTCTTGCAATCATCCACAAGTCATCAATTGCAAATTCTTTGCCTTCCCATCATTCCATCAATTTACATCATTAATTTTGTACTAAACCATGTTTCACACAATCCAATACAAAAAGGGGTAAAATGTAGACACCCAAAAGTTTCACATTGTCCCTCTTCTCATATTTGCAGTCAATCAATTTGCAAAATACTCAAAAATTGCATAAATTGACTAAAAATACTATTCATCATCCTTAGCCCCTTTGGGCTAGCTAAGCCCCTTCCTATGCATAAACCTAGGTCCTCATGCGACCTCATTCATAACTCAACTAAAGTTGAATTCTCCACCATGGTCAAAAAGCACTTTATGATCAAAAAGTCAACATTTTAATCAAAATATGCTTTAGTACTAATCACATTCTTAATTAAATCTAATCCTGATTTGATTTAAGCCTTCCACATCACCTAGTCTACTTTGACTAGCCTAGCCTTCCACCTCACCTAGTCTATTTTGACTAGCCTAGCCTTCCACCTCACCTAGTCTACTTTGACTAGCCTAGCCTTTCCACATCACCTAGTCTAGCCTATCCTAGCCTTACCACCTTTCACCTAGATATTTCTCCACCTCACATTCCCCTAGGTCATAAATGAAAGATGAAGAATTTTGCACAAAAGAGGTAATTTTTAATTGAAATATATTTTCAAAAAGGTGTTCATAAATGCCAAATGGATATTTTTAGCAAAGTCATCATTATTTGTGTATGGGTAAGGGATTCTCTCACCCAACGTCATTTATGGACCAAGACACCTCAGAGGACACCTCTTAAGTGGACACCTCATCGTACACACCTCAAAGGGAACACCTCATCCCCTCCCCATCACCTTGGCCAAGTCTATAAATAGAAGGCCATTTCCACCATTTTAGAGAGACCAAATTTTGCTTATCGAAACTCTATCGAAATCACTACAACCATAACATCCATCACACATCCATCACACATCTGTCATATACATATTGCAATAGTAATTTTGTTACTTTTGTGACATTCCTTGTGATTGAGATAGTTCAACAACATCAAAAGTGTAATTCTTGAAGGTGATCCATACAAAATTTAAAGAAGCAATTGTACTAGAATAGTCCAAAAATTGATCTTGCAGATTCTATCACAAAAAGACAGGTGTGCACACCCCTGTGTGAACCTCCTAGTTCACACTAGGTTCACACCCCCCTATGTGATTCTTTGCAATAGATACCAGAATCAAAGGGTCAAGTAAGTACGGGTTAGTATAGTGTTTTTATGTTGCTTTTATCAATTTTTATCATGTTTTAAGCTTGTTTAAGGAGTATTTTATCTGTATAAATATGGGGTTTGACTGAGGCAAACCTCCAAACACTCTAACCACATTTTGAAGGTCAATAGGTACTCATAACACATCAATACAGTGGTGGCACATGAGTAGGAAGCCCATCAACACTGAGGAACACAAAGAAGATAGATCATGCTGCCTTTGTACTCATTTGAAAAGGGGTTCCTTAGGGAAGATCCTATTGTAGCCTTCAAAGAAATAATTGTAAAAGGATATCGATTTGTAATCCCATTTATCATTTCAATAACAAAAGTAGTAGATTCTATAATTTTGAATGAGAATCGTAGTGTCATTTTTGTTGGTTTCATTCGCATGCATGTCCACACTTTTTTTAACCACATGTTTGGAAATGTCAGGTTGGGCTTGTGATTTTTTTTATTGTGGCAAAGTGGTCCAAAGGTATTCCACATGGACCAATGAGGAGTTTGTAAAGGGACTTGATTGATAGTCGATATTCTATGTGGTGGTGTTACTTCAGGCCTATCTCACATTGCTTGTATGTCTATTCAAACCTACTTGGCTGATTTTTACTTACCTTTTGTTTTATAAAAAACTCATTAATTATTTTATGGTAGGATTTATGCCCAAAATCAACCTCTCAGAATGCTTTGAACAACATAGACTAGCCACCTAAGTAGACCCTCATGATAGAACAAAAACATGCTCCAGTGAATTGTTGGTCACAAATCTGCCACAGGAAAGGATTTTGCATGTATACGCGCCCTAGACCTGGACCAACATTGAAAGGCCGGAGGGAAGAGATGCCCTCCGTGCCAATCTCCGGAGAAAGGCCGGCTCCTTTACTAAACTACTTGATTTTTTGAAGATGAGAGTGCAGGAAAGAAATAAAAGAGTAAGAGTGCAGGAAAGAAATAAAAGAGTAGGGAAGAAACACAGTTGGTTGATTTAATGAGGGGAAGAACCGGCAGCACGATTACTAACTAATACCTTGAAGTAGCAGCAATAAATACAAAATATAACACATAAATGAACACCACGCTAACTTTCCTATGTATCCTCTGGACGAGTTCCAGGATTTATCTATTCCCCTACGCCTAAATCCAGATTTCAGAATTACAGCGAACAGGAAACATATAAATATAGCAGAAACACTATCCACAGGCAGCATACAAGAACATTAACATGGCATTTTCTCCCCTATGTATCCTCTCAGGAGAATTTCAGGGTTCTGTCCCCAATTACACACCTAAATTCAGGATTCAGAATTGCAGTATACAAACGAAGACAGAATAGCAGAAATAATCACAGAAGGCAGCATACAAGAGAGAAATGAGGCCCAAAGTCTTTAATATTAATTGCAAAAATCAAGTTACAGCAGCTTTCTAGCAGAAGTTCCCCCCCTTCTTCACTACAATGCTAGGGTTTTTATAGAGGACCCGACCCTCTGAGCCATTAATACTCTGGATTTACAAGTACGCCTCTGGAGGCTACAAAAATCTACGCCCGTCCCTTTTTGCGATTGAGGTTTCGCTTTCATTTCTACAATTAGCAACCATGGCCGCGTCAGCCGGGGAAATCTGCATTTATGAGCCGTTTGACCTGTCCTGGGCCGCTCCGGGTGAGGTGCTCGAGTGGAGGCACAAGTTGCTCTGGTCTCTCCTCTGCAACTGATAGCTCATGTCCTATTACTACAAATGGGCACCGGGTCTTTCGGGCAAGAAAAACGCATTAATGAAACACTCGAATGCCTTGGAAAGATACCCAGCCTTGGGGTGTGTGTCTTTGAGAAAAGCGCCCTCGTTGGTTGAGCCTTGAGAGGAGCTTCGCTGGATTCTTGTTCGGAACTTTGCTTCGCAGCAGGTATGGGCCGAAGCGTTCAGGATGGCCGAGTGTGGATGCTTCACCGGAAGGAGCCTTCAAAAAATGCTTCACGAGGCTTTTGTGCCGAAGTGGATATGCCCTGCAAAAAACAAACATGGCCTTTAACTTTTACTACTGCTTTGCCCAAGGTGTGAGCTCAACACCGCTTCGCTGAGGATTTTGCCCGGGTTGTAAACTACTTCGCTGCGAACCTCTTCAAAAAGGTCGTTCGGAAAGGTTTTTCCCGAAGCTAACTCCTGCCTTAGAATATTTTGACATTTCGGGGGGGGGAAAAGCTTCGGATGAGGAAACTTCGCAAAAATGTGGCCGAAGTAGATGCTTCGCAACGGCCCAGGGCGAAGTAGAATCCGCCGAAGAGATGGTTCGCCAGGACAAGGAGCCGAAGTGGGTGCTTCGCTCGGATTTTGGCGAAGTGCTTTCAGGGACTTAGGAAATTTTAGCGATTTGTGATCGTTGCTTCGCAAAACTTCCGCCCGATCCGGGTACTGTGATAGCTTCGCCAGCGAAGCACTTTTCATGCCTTAGCAAATTTTTGGGCTTTTATCCAGATTTTCCAGTTTCCTCCCGCGAAGTTGTCCTCCTTTTCTCTCCTGCGAAGCTCTTTAACCTGGTTTGTTCTACTGGCGAAGCTCCTGCTTATATGAATTATATACAAACAAAAAGAAAAAACGGGGGGAAGGGCAAAAATGGGAAATTGCTGTAATGTTTGAGATATACAAAAAGAAACAAGAAAACAAACCGAGAAACCTTTTCACAAGACTTAAATTTTTCTCTACCCCTTCAAGCAATGTGACAGAATTGTCAACATTCCTGGCGGCTCGCGGGGCAACGAGCTCGCCTCGGTGCAAGGACCCTCAGCCTTGATCCATTGGGCCAGAGTTGCCTCCAGACCCTTCTCCTTTTTGCTCTTCCTCCTCTGAGAGTGCCTGTTCAGCTACTGCTTTCCCTTTTTCCTTTTTCTCTTTCCTCTGGTGTTTGTTCCTGCTGTGGCGGCGGGGGAAGACGATCACGGATTCGTTCCATAGTACGGCGGACATGAGCCCATGCGCCCTTCTGGAAGGGTTCGCGATCCTGCAGCGCCTTGACCAGTATATGGAACCTGTCTATTTGCTCTATATTAGCATGCTTGGCTCTTTCATTCAAATCATTTAAACTGGCAGCAATTCGACAATATTTGAAGATGAAATCCGTGATTGTCTCCTCCGTGACTGGCTCCACCCAACCATCTATTTCTGAAACGTCGCTCTCAAATTGGAGCCAGGCGGGCTTAAGTTCTTCCTTGGTCAATAAGTTTCCGTCATCGTCGGTGAAACTCGGGAAACCCAATACTGACAAATCTTGAAAGTACCCCAGCGAAGTGCGTTGCTCCTGCTCAAACACATCCATGAGGTGTTTCGCCTTCTGGGATTTCCTCAACTTCGAAAAGAAGGCGCGAATAGTGGACTGCGCAGTGGACCAATCTCTTGTCGTCCGACTCATGGCAGCTACCTGCAAGTCTTGGTATTTGATGCTTTGTACCTCAAAGGCCAGACTGAGTCGACGTTTGATCTCCTGTATAATTTCATCCACTAGGGGTCCCTTCTGTGCAGCGGCACTCTGGGCTTCAGTGATGTATGATAATATTGACAGGGCGCTGGAGGCCCGGGATCTGAAATTTCTCAACAAGTGTGAACGGATGCTTTTAATCCTACCCCTATCAAACTGCTCCAAATTTTCCTTCTCATATAACTGTTGTTGCATCTGCAAGATTTTTGCTTCAAATTCTTTGGCCTTCAAATCAGCTTCGGCCTGTATCCTGTTCTGATCTCCCGTTGCAACTTGCAGTTGAACCACCTGCTGTTTTAGGGCATCCATCTCCTTTTTCATCTGCTCACATTGTTTCTGAGCATCCTCGAGTCGTGAGAGAGCCTTAGCCAACTCTTCTTCCAGTTTGATGTTTGCATTTTCTACCTCATAGCGGCGCTCATTGGCTATCTTGGCGTGTGCACGAACTGATTCTACCTTTACGTGCATGGACTCAGACTCATCATCGACATCTAGGTGCTCCAGGTCCTTGATCCTTTCCTGGTACTCGTAGTCCGCTGGGGTCATCTCATCAATTGGTTTTTGAACCTTGGGGACCTTTTTCACTTCGTACAATTTCTTGTTTTTCAAGTCAAATACGACGCACTTTTCTTCCTTCGCCAAGGTTCGCCCTCGCCTTTTCCTGGCTTCTTTGAGAAATTTATCTGTATTTTGTCTGGCCTGGAGTAGTTTCTCCGCCAGAGGGTGTTCTTTGACCAATGTCAATTCACTTTCGATCAAGGCCGGATTGCCAGCCAGGGGTGTAAATAGGTACAATGACTGTAAAGATGATGATTCGCCAATGGGGTTGGCGATGGGTGTAGTGGGGGATCCTGTGGATGGAGTGGTGGTTGGTGCTGCCGTGGAGCGGGTATCAGGGTTAGGAAGTGAAGTGTCACCCCTAGATTGTTCGGGTGTTGTAGGGTTGGTGGCGTGGGTGAGTGATGTTTGGCTAACGGACGTGTCCCGGCCAGATAACTCAGATGTGGTGGCGATGCTTGGGGAGCCGGTGGGATTAGGAGGTAAGGCTTGGGTGAACGAGGTGGTGGCAGCAAACGAAACCATATGAATGGGTGACTGTTCGATAGAAAACAAGGGGGACTTGTCCGACGGGACAGAAAATTCCGGGGGTCTTTCGGCCGGGACTGCTATAGACACAACTTGTGATACAGGTGTAGGGGAAGGAGGGTGCGTACCTGCGCGCTCTACCGTCAGAGCAGTGTCGGCGAAATCTTGCATGTTTGGCTCGCGTCCGCTCTGCGCTTCTGCTTCTTCAACATTTGAAGCTCTTCCTTCTTTCACCTTTTCCTTTTGGAGGTATTCCTCCACATCAACTATATCGATATCGACAAACTCCTTTTCTTCCTACTGCGGTGGTCCAGGTGCCGCTCCTTCAACGTCTGCCTCAGCCGAAGCTACTGCAAGTTGCTCACCAGAAGCACCGAAGGGTCTAGTGCGAGGTTTCTTCGGATGCGGAGGGGGCATTTGAATTCTATCCAGCCTCTTCCTTTTCTTCTTTTCTTCCCTTGCTTCCCTTCCGATGTCCATATCGGAACTGCCAACAGGGTCTTTTGGCAACTCTTGCTGAGTCGCTACTATCTCCTCTTTTTCTTCCTGCTCAGAAACATCTTCAATTCTCTTTGGGCTTTCACCCGAGCCCGGGGTACTAGGAGGAATGAAGTCAGCGAAGGAGATGGGCTGCCAGGACCCAACGTTGGCTTCATAAAAAACGCTAAAATCTTCATCCATCTCTAGAAGACCGTACGATCTTTGCTTTCGTCGATGAACTCTCATCATCCACCATTCCCTTAGCTGATCTTCGCGCCAACCTTTTAGCTCTTCCCTCAGATCATCCTTCATATTTTTCCAAAATGCAGAGTCTGGTCCTAAAAAAGGGTGTCGGATGGGATCATATTCAACTTCCATGGTATAAAATTCATGCCACGGGGGCAATGTTTTCATTCTCTCAAGGTGCCATTCTAGGTCCCTCCCGGTGGGGTTATTCCGCTGCTCCACTATCTCCGGGCGGGGGCAAACATGGAAATTTTTGAATCTGAGGTGGTCCCTCATTACCCCCAAGGGGTCATAGCACCACCGCTGTGGAATCTGCAACAAGCCGAAGTCGGCGAGCTTCTCCTCCAGATGAATATATTGTTTGAGAGCAAAAACCTCAACGACCCCTATTTTGAAGGGGAAGTCACAGGTTGGCGCCCACTTTCGGCCGTGGCCGTAGACAACATTGGTTACGTCGCTCTGACGAGCGACCTCTAGTGCAAACTGGTACTCGGATGTATAGAGGGGCAACAGGAAAGGCTTCCCTGTGAACCCAAACAGACGGACGACAAGTCCCTGTGTAAGTTGAAAAACATCGCCCCTCCTCTCTTTGATGACTCTATCTCTGAGAATTGCGGGAACTCGGGGGTAGGAGCCTTGCATGAGTTGCATGGCAGGTCCCAAGAACTATTGGTTGAAGACATAATATGATTCTGACTTCGCCAGGAGGGAAGTCCACTGGTATACCGGCTGGGGAACTCCTTCCTTGCCGATTTGGCTGACAGCAATGTGAGGGAACCGCTCCTGGGTATGGTAGAAGAAAAGCAAGATCAGGAAGGAGCAGGGGCTGAAATACTGGTCCGCGCCAGAACTTTTCAGGTTGGCCAACCGCGTGTGTAGAGTTTGGGCTACCCACTCCGCCCAATTAAAGAATATCGGGTTGACATGGGGCCGTGAAGTGTCCGGAGCGTAGAACTCCCCGCGTGAAATGCATTCTGCAAGCGTTACTTGCCAAGGGTACACAACATCATCAGTGGATAGGCCCGCCACCCATGCAATAATGGAGAATATGTCCGGGTATTTGAAATCGCTGAGGGGGCGAGGCATCTGTGGCAATTTCCCCGAAGGGAGCCCATCCTTCAAATTGTCTTTCAAAAATTTAATAATGTGATCAGAGGGGATGAATCTCCCCATCTGTTCGTTCAAGCTAACGTTGCGCACAGTATACTCCTTAGGCGGTCCCTGCCTCGGGGCGAAAGCTTCTTGAACGTCTTCTCCAAAAATGGTGATCAGTTTGTTACCTGTTGCATCTAAGACCTGCCTGGTCGAGGGCTGGTAGTTCTGCGCGATGGCATGAACTAACTCAGGGCAGTGATGTACTGGTGGGGTTAGATACCAGTAGATATGGGAGTAGTAGGCAGCAACTCTCTTATTTTCCGTGGACAACCGGCTTTTCATGAAGTCTACGGTCTGTCGAAGCTCGGCTATGCTTTTTGAAAGCACAGTGTCCTTTATTTTTTCCCACCCATCAATGGGCGGTTCTGGAAGCTGCTCCTCTTCAGATTCTTCCCCTTCTTCCACGGCTTGCTTTTCAGGGTGGAGGTTCAAATCGACCTTCCTTGGTCTGTGCCGTTTTTCTTCTTTCATTTTCTTGGTCTTCTCCAACCCTGCTACATCGGGCTCTTTCCCTTTTTCTTTTGAAGCTCTTTTCCCCATTGTTTTTTCAGGAGGCAACAAGGTTTTACAGCAGAGAGGTGCGAAAGCAGCAGGGTTCTGATTAGGGCTCTTATGCTTCTTCACACTCGAATTTCCAACAGGCAAATGGCTTTTTTATAAATGAAGCTCGACTTTTATAGACATGAATTGGAGCTACTGCCATTAATGGAACCTGCCAAAATTAAATTGGCAAATCGGACCGAAGGGATCACCTTGCTTTTTGATTGGTTTTGCGGCGTCTGTGCACGAGGGCCAAGGTACCTTGAGTACCTAACCGTGCCTCGAGGATTTAACTTTCCATTACCTCGTACCTGGGCACGACTTCTCATCATAACTGAATTTCCTTGGGATACGCTCCGCCACCTTTGCATTAACTCCGCACGTTTCGAACATTTTTCTAAGCCGCTGCTGGCACACATCTCGAGGCACGTTTTAAATGCATCTTATTCGGCTTCGTTGCTTCGCAGAAATCGTGAGCGACTCAGGAGTTTGGCAGGCCTTATTTCCCAAAGTAGATTTTGTGCCTTAGACTTAGTAAAACTGACCTTTGCCAATGGTATTTCGCTGGAGTCTTGAGCGATCCGTAGGTTCGCTGTGCCTTAGACCCGAAGCTACTTTTTCACGGTATTGGGGATTACCTTGCTGTTCCGATGACTGACTACTTCGCAAAGAACTAATCCCGAAGTGGAGGTTCGGCTCCCTTCCGAGCGAAGTATTTACTTCGCGAGTACTCCCGACTTCATCGTTTTTGTGGACTATGGGAATGGTTCGCTAGATTATCATCTGAATATTGCTTCGCCAAGTCATTTTGTGCGAAGCCTCTCCCATGCCTTAGTCAATCGGAAGCTTCTAGGGGGCTCTTTCATCTACTCCTTTAGCGAAGTTTGTCTCCGGGCGAAGCTATTGAATCTGCTTTCTCCCTTTGGTCCTGGGGGCTTTATAAGTCATCTCTTGACGTTGTCTTAGTTGGTGAAGCGCCGTATTTTGGTTCCAAGCTTCATTGTGACGCTTTTCGGTCTTGAAGGGACTGTCTTCACGCCATTTCATCTCTCGATGCTGAGACACTTCGCAGCAAACCATCTTACGACGGCCACTTCGCATAAGAAATTTCCGAAGCAGTTTCCACTTGGCTTGGTGGAATCAGACTTAGTAATTTTGAGCCAGAACTAGCTAGCTTTGTGACGAGATGCCACGACCCTCTTCTAACTATATTTCTAACTCTAAAAGATCTTAAAACAAAGTATATACAGGTGTGGACGACAAAATACTATATACAAGGGCAAAATTTTTGGGGTACCTTTTAATGATGAAAGGTCTTCAAATGAAGACCGTTTACGGGAATCGGCAGGGTCTGGCCGGCCTCGTCCTTAAGGATGAAAGAGTTAGCCGAATTCACCTTTACAATTTCAAATGGTCCTTCCCAGAACGCGTCGAGCTTGTCGTGGTTGCCTGGCTTGGCCTTCCATGAGTCCCATTTCCAAACTAGGTCCCCGACCTTGAAAGTGCGGGCAGAAGATTTCCTCTTGAACCAATCTCGGGTAATTTGTGCGTGCCTTGCGAAGTCTTCATAAGCTTTTTCTCGGTCCTCCTCCAACTGGAGCAATTGGGCTAATCTTGCTTCCATGGGATCAAATTCCTCTTTCCCATCATCTAACATCCATAAAGCGGGAATCTCTATATGAGTTGGCAGGACAACCTCTTTGCCGTATACTAAGGCATAGGGTGAGGTCTTGATCGACCTTTTAATAGAGATCCGATCAGCCCATAGGGCGTGATCCAAAAGGAGGTGCCAAGTTCTCTTGTTTTTCTCCACAAGCTTCCTTAGTAGTTTTAACAGGGTTTTATTTGTTGATTCTGCTAACCCATTACCCTGTGGATAGTAATTGGAGGTGGCCTTGAGGTATATTCCATACTTACAGGCAAACTCATTTATCTTGGCACCTATGAATCCGGGACCGTTGTCTGTTACTATTGCTTCAGGGACGCCGAAACGGGTAATTAAGCCCTCTAGGAATGTAATAACTGTCTCCTGATCGACGTGTTTTGTAGGTACTGCCTCGGCCCATCTGGTGAAATAGTCAGTTGCAGTCAAAATAAACTTATGTCCTGCTGATGAATTTGGTGAGATGACTCCCACGAAATCTAATCCCCACTGTTGGAATGGTGTTTCTACCTGTATCGGTTGGAGGGGCATGGGAGCATTCTTGCTTCGGCCAGCAAACTTCTGACATTGCTCGCATTTTCGGCAGACTGCAAAGGCATCAGTGAAGAGGGTAGGCCAATAGTAGCCTGCCTTGATTATTTTTAAAGTTGTCCTTCCTGCAAAGTGGCCTCCTGATAACCCGGAGTGAAACTCACCAAGGACCCTTTTCTTATCATCTTCTCTTATGCATCTTAGAAGAACACCATCAATATTTCTGAAGAATAGTCCCTCGGGGCGTAATACATAACGGAGGGCGCGCATTCTAAAACGATGCCACTGCGAAGCATTCAGGCGTTGGGGACACCTGCCGGAGTTGAAGTATCTGACTATCTCATTGACCCAATCCTCTTCGTCGGCTACTTGATTTGCGAGGCTTCCTTCTGCTATTGGGTTGTCCCATTGGCAGGCTGTTACTTCGGCAACGATACTCTTTGCAAGCTCTTGGCATAGCGCGCGACCACGAACTAGTTTTGTGGGTCTAATTTCTATATCGAACTCTTGAATCTTGTTTACCCAACCAGCCCTTTTGCTGCCCATCTCTCCTTGTATAATGAAATTTCGCATGTCCGGATGGACGACGAACACCATGACTCAGCTCTGAGAGACGAAGTGTTTGAATTTCCTCAGGGACTTCATGACCGCATGCACTTGGCATTCAATGAAGTTGTATTTTTCCTCGTGGGGCTGTATTACTTGGCTTAGGAACGCGATGGGGCGCTCTTCGCCATCATCTCCCTTTTGCGTCAGGACTGCGACATAGCTCTCCGGTTCTCCTACAGCATACAAAATAAAGTCTTTGCCGTAATCCGGGTTTATCAGCACTGGGGCCTGCGCGATACGGGCTTTGATCTCCTCGAATGCCTTTTTTCTGTTGTCGGTCCAGGCGAATTCAGCATCCTTTTTCAGGAGTTCGGTCATTGGTTTGATGACTTGGGCAAAATCTGGAACGAACTTCCTTACAAAGTTGATTTGTCCGAAGAAGGACTGTAGCCCTTTCTTGTTTAACGGAATTGGAAGCTTTAGGAGGGCTTCGACTCTGTCGGGGTCTACTGCAAGCCCCTTTTCTGATATGACGTGCCCTAGTAGTTTCCCTTCGCTCACCGCGAAGATAGACTTCTTCGGGTTAATGGAGATGCCAAACTCTCTACATTTTTCAAATATTTGTTGCAAGTGCGAAGTGTGGTCCTCCCTCTTTTTGGAAAAGACAGTCATATCATCTAAATAGATGACAATAATCCTATTCAGCAGTTCGCCGAACGCTAGATCCATAGCTCTCTGGAAGGTAGCTCCGGCGTTTGAAAGACCAAACGACATCCGCTGGTAAGCAAATGTTCCCCACTTGGTGGTGAACGTCGTTTTATGTTGGTCCTCATCTCTAACCCAGATTTGATTATACCCTGAGAAACCATCAAGCAAAGAAAAACGTTGGGCCCCGGCTACTGAATGCAAGATCTGATCAATCTGCGGAAGGGGATAATGGTCCTTTAAGGAAGCCTGATTTAAATTGCGGAAATCTACACATAGGCGAATGTCCCCATTTTTCTTTCTGACTGGGACGAGGTTCGCAACCCAAGAAGAATGCTTTATTGGATAAATAATCTTAGCCTCCAGCATTTTCAAAAGTTCAGCCTTCATGAGGACTTCGATTTTTGGGTTAACTGGCCTTTGTCTTTGTCTAAAAGGCTTGACCCCTTCTTGTAGCTCGATCGTATGTTGGATCATTTGGCGGTCGTAACCCTTCAAGTCCTGATAAGACCATGCCACAATGTCTGGGTACCTTTTGCATAAGGATCAGATTTGTTCCAGCTCCGCTGAAGTGCAATCTGTCCCAACTTTTATCACCTTCCCTGATTCGAGCTCCAGATCTTGATATTGCTTCATGTCGACCTTGATTCTATGGGAGACGATGAGCCTAAAAAATGCTCATATTTTGTATAGGTTTCATCGATTATTATGCGACAATATATTAGGAAATCTGTACTTTTATGAATGATTATGTAATTATTTAATAGAATTATGTGTGTTATCTAATTTGTGTTTTTCAGTGTGTTTTTGTGGAAATGTAGTTGGTTTTGACAGATTTGGATCAATCGAGGTCTTTCGTGGACCTAGAACTCTATTTCTTTTGGGATCAAGGCATGAAGGTAGGTGCCTTCCTCTTCAAGGAAGGCACCAAAAAATGGTAGGTGCTTCCTCTTTAATAAAGGCACCAACAAATTTTAGGTGCCTTCCTCTTCAAGGAAGGTGCCAATAGAAGGTAGGCGCCTTCCATATAGAGAAGGTGCCCAACATACTTAGGCACCTTTTGTATAAGGAAGGTGCCCTATACAAGGTAAAGTGCCTTCCGTATAGGGAAGGCACCCACATTAGTAGGCACCTTCTATAGGAAGAAGGTGCTCAACTTTAGTATGCACCTTACGCATATAGAAGGCACCCCACCAGATCACATGAGGAAGGTACCTTCCTCATAGAGAAAGTGCCTCTCTATTATTTACCTGTTGACCAGACAGAGCGATGTGGATAACATTGATTGGTGCAGTTTCAATTATACGTCACGTAGGATAATTTTGGGAATTGCACTAACGAACAAAAACACCAGATGAAGTATAAACCAATTAGTGGAAATGCTACCTTCAGAAACAATGCCCGCTTTAGTAGATGTCGATCACGTTTGATATTCACACAATGACACTGAGAGGGGGGGTGAATCAGTGTAACTATTAATATTAATATCTACAACATTTAAAAATGAAGCAAAGAGAACTTGAAAACCAGAAAAGCAAATTGAACAATAGAGCACACCACAACACTCAATATACCGAGGTTCACCAATTTGGCTACTCCTCAAAAATGATTGCTTGGACTCCAATCCAAATCCAGTCTTTGCAAAATACCAATTTTACAAACACTTTACCAGCATCTACTGGAAGGAGCACCAACCCCTTAGTTTTCTCTGCACATGAGATAGGAGCACCAACCCCTAGTACCAAGCACCAACTTGGACTGCAATTATGAGCAATTTAAAATGACATAAAAATGTCTTCACTTCTTACACGACCACTGGTGATGCGCAATTAATCAAACTATGCACACTCTCACGGCTCTACTAATTTCTCTCTTGGCTCTCTTCTAACCCTCTTTTCACAGCAATTTCTCTCTAACAGTAGCAACATTATTCTCTATACGACTATTCTTTTATAACCCCCTTTTTCTCATCGAGGCTCTTCGTCTTCATGCAGTCGAATGACATACTCTAGCTATTCGAATTCTTTTCTCCTCTCCATAAGCGATTGTTCGAATCCTTGCAATACGGCTGTTCAAATGCTTTTACGATCCTGCATATACGACTCTTTGAATGCTGCAAATACATCTGTTTTAATGCTTTTCAATCCTGCATATTTGACTGTTCGAATCCTTGCAATACGGTTTTGAATCGAAATAACTATTGAATCCTGCAATACGTTTGAATGCTTTTTCGATCCTACCTATACGACTCTTCGAAAGCTTTTCAATCATGCATATACTGATTGTTCCGAGTGCATGTCCAACACCTGTCAATGTGTAACTGCCGATCTGACTTCAGTTACTTCTTACGTAACTGGCTGCATGATGCTTTTTCGACACGTGTCACCTTGCATGTTCCTTCGACATTTTCCAGCCAACCTGTTACTTGTAGCGAAATACTAACATGTCACGATATCGCGACACTTTTTGTAGCCGTACACCTTCATGCCCTTGCTGTCATGAAATCGTGACCATTTTGGCCTTTGAAAGCTTTCCCACCGTTCATGTCACGAAATCGCGACACTTCAAACTTTTGCTGACGTCATCCTTAATGTTGTCACGAAATCGCGACGCTTCCGGCTTCCTGAGGCTTCTCTTGCAACTTGTCGCGAAATCGTGACACTTTCAGCTTTTTCTGACGTCATCCTCATCTTTGTCGCGAAATCGCGATGCTTCGTTCTCTTTGAAATCCGCTTCGCTTCCGGCTTTTCTTTCACCCTGTCGCGAAATCGTGACACTTTCAATTTTGCTGATGTCATCCTCAGCTTTGTCATGAAATCACGACGCTTTCGGCCTCCGTACAACTCTTGCTTCATGCGGTAGCGAAATCGCTACACCTTTGTGCCTTGTGCTTTCGATTTGCTTCAACTTTGAGTTTTGATCTTTTGACTGGTAGCGAAATCGCTACACCTTCACGTTGTGCATTTTGGACTTGTAGCGAAATCGCTACACCTTCTTTTTGCTTTACCCTACACTTCTTTTTAACTTGTAGCAAAATCGCTACACCTATGTTTTGAGCATTTTGACATGTAGCGAATTGCGCTACACCTTTGCTTTGTGTATTTTCGACTTGTAGCGAAATCGCTACAACTTTTGTACTAAACTTTCTCCTCTTCAGAAATTTAACAATGTAGCGAAATCGCTACAACTTTTACTTAGCTTCTTGGCCTCAACATGTCGCGAAATCATGACAGTTTGCCTTGCGTCTTCTCTCTCCTCGACCATGTCACGAAATCGTGACAATTTGGCATGCATCCTTCTCTCTCCTCGGCCATGTCAGAAATCACGACAATTTGTCATTTCTCTCTCCTTCTCTCTCCTCCCATGTCACGAAATCGCGACAATTTGGCATGCATTTTCTCTCTCCTCGGCCATGTCGCGAAATCGCGACAATTTTGCTTGCATTTTCTCTCTCCTCGGTTATGTCGCGAAATCGCGACAATTTTTCTTGCATTTTCTCTCTCCTCGATTATGTCACGAAATCGCGACAATTTTTCTTTCTGCCTTCGGACCTCTCAACCTGTCGCGATATCACGACAGAAAACATGTCGCGATATCGCGACAGTTTTCTTGTCTTTTTCTGCAAATTTTTGAATCTGGGTCACTTCTGTTTTTCTGGAAATTCATTGTACTTGATCTGACTGACTTCAGAATTCTTGTCCATTGCTTCAACTGCATCAATTTCTGTCTGTGTTGACAACAATGACAATACTTTTGTTGTACCTTGTTCAACAATCTCCCCCTTTGGAATTGTTGGCAACACTTATGCACTCTCCTGTAATTCTTCTCCCCCTTTGACAATAATACCAAAGGGCTGCTGTAGACTCCCCACGAGTCTCTGCACACCATTCTCAGACAAATGTTGTTATAGTTAGCAAAAATCATAAGTATAAGCAAAACTATAAGTATAGGCATAAATGCACCCCTTGAGAATGTGATCCCAAATGATAGTCAGTTCTTGGGAATTGTGACCACTCCCAACTTATTTCGAAGGTACTCAAAAACATCCTTGGGCAATGGTTTTGTGAATATATCAGCTACTTGCTCTGTAGTTGGAACAAAATCCAATTTGACCTCTCCTTATGCAACTTTATCCTTCAAGAAATGATACCGGATTGCAATATGTTTGGTTCTTGAATGCATAACTGGATTCTTGGATATGTTGATAGCACTAGTGTTATCACATTTAATTGAAATTGGCTCTTTGAAATGAATACCAAGATCTTTCAACGTTTGTCTCATCCATAATATCTGAGTACAACATGTTGTTGCTTGCAATGTATTCTGCCTCTGCAGTGGATAGAGAGACTGATTCTTGTTTCTTGTTGTGCCATGCTACCAGCTTGTCTCCAAGATAAAATGCTCCTCCACTTGTACTCTTTCTGTCATCAATACATCCTGCCCAATCTGCATCAGAATATGCAATCAAAGTGAAGTCTTTACCTTTTGGGTACCACAACCCATAATCCATAGTACCCTTGAGGTATCTGAAGATCCTCTTTACAGCTGTGACATGAGTTTCTTTGGGACTAGCTCTGAAATCTTGCAACCATGCATACTTCCTGTAATATATCTGGTCTAGTGGTACATTAAATACAGCAGGCTTCCAATCATAGACCTGTACATTGTTTGATCTACATCTAGAGATTTATCATCCTTGCTCAACTTGCAACCTGTTGTCATGGGAGTGCTAACCGGTTTACTATCTTCCATTGTGAACTTTTTCAGCATTTCTTTTACATATTTAACTTGAGAAATAAAAATGCCCTTTTCATTTTGATTTACCTGCAGTCCTAGGAAATAAGAAAGTTCACCAATCATAGACATCTCAAATTCTTTCTTCATTTTAGTTGATATGTCTTTGCAATATTCATCCATGCTACTGCCAAATATTATATCATCTACATAAACAACAAGAACAATAAGATGGCCCTTCTCTGTTTTGACATATAAATTGTTGTCCACCAAACCTTTCTTGAACCCTTGTTTAATTAGATAGTTATCCAGCCTTGCATACCATGCTCTGGGTGCCTGTTTCAAACCATATAATGCTTTCTTTAACTCTGCAAACAAAATCTGGATTGTCACCAAGTTGGAAGCCATCTGGCTGTTCAATGTAAACCTCTTCTTCCAGTTTTCCATTCAAAAATGCTGATTTTACATCCATTTGATATACTTTGAAGTTTTTATGAACTGCTAATGCCGGAAACATTCCGATTGCCTCTAGTCAGCTACCGGTGCAAAAGTTTCCTCAAAATCAATGCCTTCAACCTGAGCATAGCCTTTACAGACCAATCTTGCCTTATTTCTGACAACCTGTCCATCTTCATTTAATTTATTTTGAAAAATCCATTTAGTGCCAATTATGTTTTTATTTGTTGGTCGAGGTACTAATTCCCAGGTATTGTTTTTCTCAATCTGATCTAGTTCTTCATTAATTGCCTTCATCCAACTTTCATCAGTGCTTGCTTCAGCAACATTTTTAGGTTCAATGCTAGATAACAGAGAATAGTTCCGCACTGCTGCTCTTCTTGTCTGAATACCATCTGTGGGATCCCCAATAATCTGTTCACTTGGATGATTTTTCTGCCAGTTGCCTATTTTAAATTTCCTGTTTTCTTCTTCTTCTGATTCAGTTTTTACAACATCTGGATCAATTTTCTGATTCTTATCTGTTTCCTTTTCATCATCACCTTCAATGACTTCTTCATAAATAGGGTAGTTTTCTTGATAAGTAATTTCTTGTTCTCTACCTTCATCAACTTTCACATCAGCACTCTCAACAATTTTCTTTAGCCTCTTGTTGTAACATGTGTAGGCTTTGCTTTTTGTTGAGTAACCAAGAAAGATACCTTCATTAGCTCTATCTTCAAATTTACCGAGATTATCTTCAATCCGTTTGATGTAGCACTTGTTGCCAAATACTTTGAAATGTCTTGTTGTTGCCTTTCTACCGAACCACAGCTCATAAGGTGTTTTGCTTTCATGTGGTCTTAGCATGCACCTGTTTTGAATGTAAACTGCAGTATGTCTTGCCTCTTTCCAAAATATGTCAGCTATTTTGTTCTCAGCCAGCATTGTCCATGCCATTTCCTGCACTGTTCTATTCTTCCTTTCTACAACACCATTCTACTTGAGGTGTCCTAGCTGCTGAAAATTGTCTTCTTATCCCATATTTTTGACAGTATTCTGCAAATTCTTCTGAAATAAACTCTCCTCCTCTGTCTGATCTTAGGCATTTAATCCTTTTTCCAGTTTGATTTTCAACCTATTTTTTAAAAATCTTAAACATCTCAAAGGCATCTGATTTAAGCTTTAAGAAAAATATCCATGTCATCCTGGAGTAATCATCTATTAACAACATAAAGTATTTGTCACCATTTATGCTCTGTGTTCTCATGGGTCCACACAAATCAGTATGAATTATCTCCAAAGGTTTGCTGGTGAAGTATTCCTTTGATTTAAAAGTGGATCTGGTTTGCTTCCCTTTTTGACATGAAGCACAGATGCTATTTACTGGTTTGCCAATGGTTGGTATATCTCTTACTGCCCTTTTTGAACTTATTTTTGCCAGATTGTCAAAACTAATATGACCGAGCCTCTTGTGCCACAGCCAATTTTCATCTTCCTGTCCAATCAAGCATGTTCCTTCTACAGTTTTTGAGAGAGTATATAGATTACCAGAAGTCCTAGATCCAGTAGCTATCAGCTTCCCACTGTGTGCTTTTCTCACTTCACAACCCTGCTTCTTAAAAATGACTTCATGACCTCTGTCACAGATTTGACTTACACTCAGCAAGTTATGCTTCAGACCAATCACAAACAAGACTTCTTTTGATTTTATCTTTCCATCACTGATCTTGATTGATCCCTTTCCAACAATCTTTGCTCCATCATTATTCCCAAATTTCACAGAACCACCTTCATAATTCTGTAAATTCTCAAATTTTTGCTTGTCACCTGTCATGTGACTGGAACATCCACTATCAAGTATCCATGGTGCAGATTTGTCTTGTGCTTTAAAAGCAGTCTGAACAATCAAAGATTCCTTTTCTTTCCATTCTGGTTTGATGACAGATTTGGCTACTTGTTTTGCCTTTGTCCTCTCATTAGCATGTGCCTATTTTTCAGGAAATTTCTTGTTTTGTTTCAACCCACTTGGTTGAGATTTTCTACCCTGATGATTATTTGCTGCAAAAGTGCTTCTACAGTTTCTAGCAATATGTCCAAAATTATGACAATTATAACATTCAATTGCATAATTCATTAAAGGAGAAAAAACATTTCTATTGGTGAAATTCCTTTGAGATACATTATTCCTGCAATCTGAAATCTTATGGCCATAAGCATTGCATTTAAAACAATAACCATAAAAGGAATGATTAAACACTGGGTGCGAGGTCTTTGCCGGTTTGAAGTAGGAGCCATGAATCTTCTCCTTCTTGGATGTGTGACTTTTGTGAATCCATCTTTGTCAGTACTCTTCTTGAGTCTGGCATTATTGCTTTCTTTGGCATGATTTGTTTTTTCTAGGTCAATCCTGATCTTTTCTTCTTTCTTTATGGGTTCTACATTCAAGGCCTTTGAACCCTTTGATGATTCTCCTTCATCGAAGCCTAAACCAAATTTGATGCCGGAAGGCCTTTGGTTATTTAACATTTTATCCAGCTTTACAGTACTTTCTTCAAACTTATGAAAATAGCTCAATTTTCTATTCATCTCCTCTAGTTGCATTCTTAACTTAACAATGTCTTCCTCTAGCTTGTTGCATTCAACTATCTTTACAGTTAATTGTTCATCAAGAACTTTAGACATTTTCTTGAATTCCTCTATCTGTATTTTTAAACTGTTTATTATGTCAGTGGCATCCTCTAGTTTTCTTGAAAATTTTTTGTTCTTTTTCCTTTCTACACTCAACTCTTCAAGTGCAGCAACCAATTCTCCTTCCAGATAAACTTCAGCCTCATCTTTAAAGCTTTCATCACCTTCCTGATTTTCTTCTATTCTTTCCTCTTCAAGTGCCATGAACAGAGCTTCACCTGTTTCTTCTTCAGAATCCTCACCTGAGCTTTCTTCAGAAGAGCTGACATTCTTGGATATGAAGCTTTTCTTCTTGAAGTTATTCTTTCTAAAATTTTGTTTCTTCTTCCAGTCACCTTTTTCTTGGAGTGACCCTTCACCATTTTTAGTTTTCTCATGCATTGGGCATTTGGCTGCAAAATGACTCGACTCCTCCACAATTGAAGCACTTGAATGGTAGCTTTCCTCTATATTTTCCTTTTCCCTTTGTGAGTTTTCGAACAAAATTTGCTTCTGTTTCATCCAGTGTCTCTTCATCCTCAGATTCATGTTCAGTTTTTATATTCTTATGTGCTTTGAAAGTAGCTTCTCTATCTATAGGCTTAGTTTGTCCTATTCTCATTTCATATGCAGTCAAGGAACCATGCAGCTCATCCATGCTAAAATTGTTTAGATCTTTTGCCTCTTCTATTGCAGAAACTTTGGAGTTAAATCGTTTGTGAAGGGTTTTGAGAACCTTTTTCACAACAACTGCATCATCCATTTCTTCATCGAGTCCTCTGATTGCATTGATGATTCCATTGACTCTCAGCATATAGGCCTCTATGTTCTCATCTTCCTTCATTTGTAATGCTTCGACCTGAGCTCGATGAGTTTGCAGCTTGGCTTCCTTGATCTTGCTTTCTCCTTCATGGATGCTCTTCGATTTATCCCACATGTCTTTTGTCGATTTGCGGCTCATGACTCTTATCGATTCACTTGTCTACAAGTCCACACATTATGGCATTCTTAGCTTTGGAGTTGTTCTCAAATTTTTTTCTTCTCAGCAGTATCTGTTGGAGGAGTAGTGGGTGTTGTGTATCCACTATCTACAGAATCCCAAATGTCATATCCCAATGCACTCAGATATGTTTGCATCCTGAGTTTCCAGAAAGTGTAATTAGTTCCATCAAACAAGGGAGCTTTGTTGGATGAGAATCCTTCACCGCTTGCCATTGTTTCTTCCAAGATCACCTTAGCTGATTAAGCTTGTTCAAGGAACCTTGCTCTGATACCAATTGATATTCACACAATGACACTAAGAGGGGGGGGTGAATCAGTGTAACTATTAATATTAATATCTACAACATTTAAAAATGAAGCAAAGAGAACTTAAAAACTAGAAAAGCAAATTGAACAATAGAGCACACCACAACACTCAATATACCGAGGTTCACCAATTTGGCTACTCCTCAAAAATAACTGCTTGGACTCCAATCCAAATCCAGTCTTTGCAAAATACCAATTTTACAAACACTTTACCAGCATCTACTGGAAGGAGCACCAACCCCTTAGTTTTTTGCTGCAACAGATAGGAGCACCAACCCCTAGTACCAAGCACCAACTTGGACTGCAATTCTGAGCAATTTAAAATGACATAAAAATGTCTTCACTTCTTACACGACCCTGACTAGTCTGCAATTAATCAAACTCTGCACACTCTCACGGCTCTGCTAATTTCTCTCTTGGCTCTCTTCTAACCCTCTTTTCATAGCAATTTCCCTCTAACAGCAGCAACATTATTCTCTGTACGACTATTCTTTTATAACCCCCTTTTTCTCATCGAGGCTCTTCGTCTTCTATCACTTTTCAAACCTGCATGCAGTCGAATGACATACTCTGACTGTTCGAATTCTTTTCTCCTCTCCATAAGCGGTTGTTCGAATCCTTGCAATATGGCTATTCGAATGCTTTTTCAATCCTGCCTATACGACTCTTTGAATGCTGCAAATACGTCTGTTTTAATGCTTTTTCAATCCTACATATTCGACTGTTCGAATCCTTGCAATACGACTGTTCGAATGCTGCAATACTTCAAATCCTGCAATATTTTCAAAGCTTTTCGATCCTCCCTATACGACTCTTCGAAAGCTTTTCAATCATGCATATACAGCTGTTCCAGTGCATGTCCAACACCTGTCAATGTGTAACTGTCGATCTGACTTCAGTTACTTCTTACGTAACTGGCTGCATGATGCTTTTTCGACACGTGTCACCTTGCATGTTCCTTCGGCATTTTCCAGCCAACTTTGTTACTGTAGCGAAATACTAACATGTCACGATATCGTGACACTTTTTGTAGCCGTACACCTTCATGCCCTTGCTGTCATGAAATCATGACCATTTTGGCCTTTGAAAGCTTTCCCACCGTTCATGTCATGAAATCGTGACACTTCGAACTTTTGCTGACGTCATCCTTAATGTTGTCGTGAAATCGCGACGCTTTCGGCTTCCTGAGGCTTCTCTTGCAACTTGTCACGAAATCGTGACACTTTCAGCTTTTGCTGACGTCATCCTCAATGTTGTCATGAAATCGTGATGCTTTCGGCTTCCTGCGGCTTTTCTTTCACCCTGTCAAATGGCGGCTTTCTCACCTGTCGCGAAATCGTGACACTTTCAATTTTTTTGACGTCATCCTCAACTTTGTCACGAAATCGCGATGCTTCCGGTCTCCGTACAACTCTTGCTTCATGCGGTAGCGAAATCGCTACACCTTTGTGCCTTGTGCTTTCGATTTGCTTCAACTTTGAGTTCTGATCTTTTGACTGGTAGCGAAATCGCTACACCTTCACGTTGTGCATTTTGGACTTGTAGCGAAATCGCTACACCTTCATGTTTATGCTATTTGACATGTAGCAAACTCGCTACACCTTTGAGTGTGCTTTTTCAACTTGTAGCGAAATCGCTACACCTATGCTTTGAGCAGTTTTGACATGTAGCGAAATCGCTACACCTTTGCTTTGTGCATTTTGACTTGTAGCGAAATCGCTACAACTTTTCTTAACACTTTCTCCTCCTCCCACAAATTTCAACATGTAGCGAAATCGTTACAACTTTTCGACCTTAGCTTCTTGGCCTCCAGCATGTCACGAAATCGTGACAGTTTGCCTTGCGTCTTCTCTCTCCTCCGACCATGTCGCGAAATCATGACAATTTGGCATGCATTTTCTCTCTCCTCGGCCATGTCACGAAATCGTGACAATTTGGCATGCATTTTCTCTCTCCTCGGCCATGTCGCGAAATCGCGACAATTTGGCATGCATTTTCTCTCTCCTCGGCCATGTCGCGAAATCGCGACAATTTTTCTTGCATTTTCTCTCTCCTCGGCTATGTCGCGAAATCGCGACAATTTTTCTTGCATTTTCTCTCTCCTCGGTTATGTCACGAAATCGCGACAATTTTTCTTTCTACCTTCGGACCTCTCAACCTGTCGCGATATCGCGACAGAAAACATGTCGCGATATCGCGACAGTTTTCTTACTTGTCTTTTTCTGCAAATTTTTGAATCTGGGTCACTTCTGTTTTTTTGAAAATTCACTGTACTTGATCTGACTGACTTCAGAATTCTTGTCCATTGCTTCAACTGCATCAATTGTTGTATGTGTTGACAACAATGACAATACTTTTGTTGTACCTTGTTCAACAACGTTTACCAGATTGTCCCAGTTTAATCTAAACTAAACTACTGCTGTAACTTATTTGTAATAGAAGATCTGTGTGTGTGCTATATAAACACACATAGACCTCTCTGATAGATATCTAGGCTGAGCATTATTTATCATTCTAAGGATATAAAAGCATTGTAATAATTATTTTGCAAGTCCAATAAAGCTCGAGAGTTCTTAACTACATATTCAACTGGAAGGGAGCTGCTGGAGCCTGGACCCACTCCAAGCCAGTATTCCTTCCCTTTTCTTGTGCTTTCTAGATAAGTTTTCCTTGCACTATTATTTTCACTTCTACAGTAGGTTTATTTTCATTATGAATGTATGAATATTTATTTTCTCAAGATTTAATTATTCATACATAAATTATTGGTGTGGATGAAAGACTAACAATCCTTTAAACCCCCCAATAGTAGAATTAGTTGAACTCATCTCAAAGTGGGTATTATGAATGATATGATATGAGACCTTCTAAAGTTTACAAAGCTCCTTGGGTTAACAATTTAAATGATCAGGCAAGTGACAAGATAGGAGCAAAATTAACCTATGTTTGGCCTGCAATATTTTGGCACCATTGTTGGGGAAGAGCCTCTATTATATTAATTGTGTTAGAGTTAAAGTGCACTATGCCTTCACCTTGACACTTGTCAGTTTCTCTTGACAAGTGTCATGTGTTGAATATAGGCTTATGCCTATATATTGTAACTATTTGTATCAATAAATCAATCCCTTCAGTTTGAGTCCCAAAATTTGGTATCAGAGCTCCAGGATTTCTCTGGCCTTGTGAGCTTGAGGGGGGATTTCCCTCATGGAAATCCTCCCTCCCCCATTTCCCCCTCATATTTCTTCCCCCCATTTTTTTTACCAAGGGAGTATGCTCTCCATATTTTTGATGGATCAAAAACCAGATGGTTTTAAAAATCTTAAAGTTTGGTGCATTGTTGCAGTTTTTTAACATCGCTTTGATTCCTTATAGATTGTGATTTTTTTTATTCTTAAGCTGTTGTGTTTGAGATGGCCGAGAAATGTAAACCCTCTCATTCTTGCATTCGTAAGTCCAATAGCCATGCTGAAAACATTTCTGGCAGCGCTAACTGGCACCTCCAGATAGTGTTGAGGGTTTCAAAGCACCCGCCTCGATAGCCTTAATTCTGCTGCAGTTGGAGCTTATTGCCATCAAAACCTCGAGGGCCGCCATGGTCGCCTGGTGGTAGATCTCCTCTGTCAAGATCTCTAGCAGCCCCTCCATCATGTCATCATTGGCGTTCATGGTGAAATGCTCAAGCGCATTGCAGGCAACGGTCTGCAGTAGAATAGTGGCATGGAACTGGGTGTTGGAGGTGCCCCATTTTAGAATCCAGGTGACGGACATGATGCACCCCTTGGTGGCGAGGGAATCCACCGTCACGTCAGGTAAGGGAAGAGAGTAGAGAACTGCCAGCGCCTCTTCGTAGGCCACTACGGCTTTGTAGAACTCGGCTTGATCGATTTCCGCTAAGGAGACTACCCAATTGATCGACGTCGAGGGGCGGCGATGGCGTGGGGATCGGCTCCACTCCCTTGGAAGAGTTGGCTACGCACCACTCTTGTATCACATGGTGCAGGGTGTGGTTTGGCGTAACCTCATGGTTCTGCAGATCCTGCATTGTTGTAGGGTAGGTTTTTTTTGCTGTAGATATACATCCATTTCTCGATGCTTTCCCTCTCGTAGGTAACGCCCGTGCACATCGTTACGGGGTCCTTCATCAGCTGCATCGATATCGGGCACAGAAAGTAGGATGGTATATCCACCTCCAAATTCTTCGTCGAATCCATGCTCGAAAACAATTTGGCCATAGATCGTCTTCTGCACATAGACCATACCAGAGATCTTGGTGGCCAACCATTTGGCCTCCACTTGGGTAATTTTTTTAAAATACAATTTTTTATTTTTATTTTTCCTATTGCTATCACAGCCATTAGAGGAGTGTATGAAGGTCCATGTTGCGGTAATTCATTGGTGCACGTGTATGAAGGTCCCACTCTCAGTCAATGATCTTATTGTGCTCGTTTTAATATAAGGAGGATAGTTTTGAATCAGAGAGAGGGACTTGAAAAGCTCTGGAAAACTTACAAAGGCCGTGTTCATTCTAATTTTTACGGTCTTTGGTAGATAGATGTCTAGCTTGGATAGGTCAGATGGTCAGACTGGAAACCCTCATGACGTATTCTCGATGCCTCGGGAGTATTCGTTCTCATATATGTCAAAAAACACCAAGGAAAAACGTAGGGAAAGGGATGCTTTTACCAGGAGGCTCTCCAGTTCGATATCTATTGTTGGTGGTAGTGGCGGCGAAGCAGCAGCGAAGATG
This sequence comes from Wollemia nobilis, assembly GCA_028583015.1. Taxonomy (NCBI): domain Eukaryota; kingdom Viridiplantae; phylum Streptophyta; class Pinopsida; order Araucariales; family Araucariaceae; genus Wollemia; species Wollemia nobilis. The sequence continues at coordinate 2,206,164 of JAQPPZ010000861.1, read as the reverse complement.
GTGATGAGTGCCACCTCTCGGCCTAACACAAGCTGGGTACAGTGAAATGCGACAAATGGCGTGGTGCATGGCTCCTCCAAGAATAGTAACACAAATGGGAAGAAGAAAGGGGCACTTGGCATAATAATGGACTATTTATTTTTAATAAGCTTCAGTTTTTCATGAGAAGGTAAATTATTAAATGCTGGGATAGTAATATTTAAAGAAGGGGCATCTTTTGTTTTACTGGAGGGGACCACTTTAATAGACAATTAATCTAGGTTAAGTGGGGTATTTTTTAATTGTATGGCCACATAACCTATGTAATTTCAAAACTGGAAGAGCTGAAGGCCTAGATGGCCCATGTAAATCCCCTGTGCGGGAAATTTTAATGCTATTTTTATTCCACCTGAGAGCGATGCAGCCATTGAGCGATGTTGTTTATTTTGTTGCCTTAGATAGGCATGATGGTTTATCCACATGAACGCCCCTTTTATGGTGGAATATAGGGTTATTTATAGTCGTTGGAAACATTTTTCCACGACAGACACAATAGTGGTGTCATATTCTAATTTTGAGGCTATTTCAAATGAGTTTTTTAGCCTCAATTTTTTTTTTCTACCTTGGAATGCACTTTTGGTTGTACCCGACACTCCCAAGGTAATTTCATATGTGATACTTGTACCTAGTGATATTTTCTATACACTTGGCGAATGCAACGGCTAGTTACCCATGCATTTCGGTGGGATGACATGGTCACCATAAGGACACTTATACTAGGGACTATAAACAAAGACACCCTAGACTCTATCCAAGGTTTTTTTTGGATCTACTTCTGAAGACTACAGACGAAGACACTTCAGAAGATTCTCTTCTTTTGTTCTTCTCTCCTCCTATTTTGATCTATGCCTCATTTTATTATATTGAGTGCATTTTCGACAGAGATCGACACTCTTATATGGCTCGTTTTTCCTTTGTATTAGGTGCATTTTTTGCAGATACCGACACATTCTAGATTGAGTTCACCATGAGGAGGGATTTGATATTTGTGGTGAATCTAGTCAGTGACCTACGAGAGACAACATCCTCTGAGGATAACCTGTAGAGGCAACATACCCAAAAGTGGTTGACCCTGAGGTACCCATGATGACCCTAAGGCACTTAGACGGCTGACCTAGTGGCAACAGACCCGTGGAAGTGGCTGACCCTGAGGCAACAGACCGAGATGTATACATAGTGAATGTAGCATTATTCATAGTTGGAGAGCCAAGCTCAAAGAGCATGAGCCTAGACCAAATCAGCAATAATAGAGGATGATAGGTTGTTTTAGAGAAGTCAACATTAAGGGGGAATGTTACCTAATGTTGACTTTTTTTGTTTCTTCTTTAGTTAGGATAGTGCACTTTAAGGGGGAATGTTAGAGTTAAAGTGCACTATGCCTTCACCTTGACACTTGTCAATTTCTCTTGACAAGTGTCATGTGTTGAATATAGGCTTATGCCTATATATTGTAACTATTTGTATCAATAAGTCAATCCCTTCAGTTTGAATCCCAACAAATTGCAATACCTGAAAACCTTCTATATAAATTTGTATGAGTTCTTTGAGAAGAAGAGAACCTAATGGTCGATTCATAAAACAAAGCCCCCCAAAATCTAAGACAGCTGAACATTTTGAGTTTGAATTAGATTCACCCGACTCATCGCCAACAATCCAATGGAGTGAGAATTGTCACTTTGTGCAAAGTGCTTCCTCATCCCATCAACTGGGGGAAGAACGAACCATTGTAAACCCGTTGTTTAAGATAACACCCTCAGAGGAAGCTCTATTGTGGAAAGCTATAGAGGATCAGATGATAACACCAACCGATTTTAGAGCCCTGACTCAAAAAGTTTTGAATGACCGTGAGGCCATAAGAACTGCATTAGAGACCACATTTCTTGAAAAAATGGTCGACGAAGAGGCTTCATCTGGATTTACTTCCCAATTGAGGAAGGAGTAGGAGAAACCAAAATGAAAAGCATATCCCTTGCTCACCTTCCTACCTTCAGAGGATACTCGACCGAGGATCCTGACCTATTTTTATTTAAGTTTGATGTTCTATGCAGGTCTGTGGACTACAAATATGATACACAGAAGTTGAAGATCTTTCCTTCCACATTAGATGATGCAGCTTTGCAATGGTTCATTGGTCTGGGAGAAAAACACATTGCCACATGGGATCAAATGAAGAGGCTCTTTTTATAGGAATATCAAGACTTTGGGAAATCCAGAGACTCCACAGAAGAGGTCTCGAGCATGATGCAGAAAGAAGACGAGTCTCTTTAAGAGTACTAGGAGAGATCCAATTTCAATCTTCAATGATCTCCTCATGCGAAGCTAGCTGGTAAGTCTCTTAAAAGCATCTTCTTGAGAGGACTTAACAATGAATCATTAGAATCTCTCAACATGATTTTTGGAGGTGGCATCTACCATCACACTATGGAAGATATTTGATAATTATGTTGGAACTACTCAAGAAGGAGAGGCAAGACCACTTCTAGGACCATGAAAGCGACTACTTCGGTCACAAAAATGGAAATACGAGATATTTTGAAATATTTGAAAAGTGAGATGCTTTCATCTTTAGCATTATAGATGGACACACTATTGTTAGAGAAAAAGAAGCAAGAAAACGAGGTAGCATTAGCTTATTTATACCTTAAATGTAGAGGAAAACATGCAAAGAATGCATGCCTAGAGAACAAAGTTAGAGTATGCACGGTATATAAGATAAATCATAAGACTTGATTATGCTCGTAATTGCCTAGTATCAAGGAGGATGCTGATGTTATGAAAGCTCATTTTATAGGGGAGTTGGCCATAACCCCCTACAGGGAATACGCCACTAGGAATGCCATCATACAAGGGAGGACCATACATGCCACAAGGCCAACCTCAACCACATAACATGGGGTGGTGGGGACCATCACCTTGGTCTAACGCACCTCGAGGAGCAGTTTTTTCAAACCAATAGCCCTGGATGCCATATCAATACCCTGGGCAACCGTGGAGAGGCCAAGATCAATGGAATTCGGCTCCATAGAATGTAGCACTAGCTCACCCCCAGAAAAATTTGCTAGCCTTACCTATAATGAGACCTGCGTAGCTACCCGTACAACTAACAACAAATTCAAACAATAGAGTAAATCAATCGACATATAATGTAGAAGGTGAGATGTACCCGATGTAGAATATTAGTTGTAATCCTATTCAGCTTAGATCAGGTAGACATCTAGGAGTAGAGACACCTCCCCTGGTAGAAGAGGAGGCTGAAGTAGAGGAAACACCTCTTATGGAAGAGGTGGAAGAAGAAGTGGCTAAGAGAACAAAGGCTCTATTTCCTAACCAGCTACATGAACAGAGGAAATTAACACAGTCGAAGTTTGATATTCTTTCCAGCTTGAAAAATATCACGGTGATAATTCCACTTTTTCAAGCTATCCGAGATGTCTCGATATATTCTAAAGCAATAAAATATATGTGCCTAAAAAAGTTAGTCCAAAGAGTGACCTAGGCTATTAATGTTGTGGTCAAGTTGGTTGATTTAATGATGGGAAAGATATGTCACCCTAAGTACGCAGACCCAGGCAGCCCAATACTGACAATAAAAATTGGGGGGCATTCCTTGACCAATATGTTGGTCGATCTTGGTTTAGCCATTAATTTAATGCATTAGGAGACCATGCAGAGGCTATAGATCATATACTTGAGGCCAACCCAATATTTTTATAGGTGGTTGATCGATCAACCGTAGCACCGAAAGGAATGCTGGAATATATAATCGTGATGGTCGATGCATGGGAATATCCGATCAACTTCCTAGTGTTACAATATAAAAATAGGTTGGGTGGTTACCCACTTATCTTGGGAATAAAGTGGTTGGTGATAGATAACACCTACATTAGCTACCATGATGGGTTGATGACCATATCCAATGGGTATAACATACAAAGACTGACTATTTCACCTCCTGCACAGTCTGTTGATTCATTGGGAGGGTCTATGTTGACCAAGCACAAATAGGAGTTGTCCATAATGTAGCTGGTGATGGCATTGGACCAAATGTAGGAGGAAGAATATGAGGATGACGCTATCATAGAATTCCTCTAGGGAGAGTCCTCTGACGTTACGCTTGAGTCACCATTAGCTGGCACCCAAGACCACCACATCTAGAAGATAAACATTGGGCTAGGAAAAATGTTGAATATCAATAGTGGGTTGACCTCCACATAGCTAAGGAAGGTAGAACTCCTAGTTAGACACTAATGGGAATTCGCATGGGATTACTCGTATATGAAAGGTATCAACCCAGAAATCTACACCCATTGGATATACCTTGAAGAGTAGGTGACTCCAAGAAGGCAGTCACAAAGAAGAATGAATCCGATAATGAAGGACATTGTAAAGGTGGAATTGCAAAAACTCTTGTTAGCCGGATTCATATATATAATTTTTGACAGCGAGTGGGTATCACAACTAGTGGTGATTCCCAAGAAAAATGGGAAGTGGCAGATTTGTGTAGACTACAAGGTGTTGTGTTGGCAATTTTGGGTACCTTGGGTACATTGCATTTGCTTAAGTGTAGATGTTGTCATTGATGTCAAAAATTTCTTGAAGCAAATTTGATTTGATGTCAAGGAATTTTTTTTGTTGAAGGTTATTCAGAGCATGATTAGTGGGTTTCCAAAAATATCATAGTACCCCTTTTGCAAAATATCAAAGAAAAAAAGACAAGTTAGAAAAAGTTTGCAGCAGTCTGGAAAAACTGTCGCGATTTCGCAACATTTTAGAGGAGACAGAAAGTGTCGGAAAAACTATCATGATTTCGTGACATGTCGAAAGAGAGAGAAGAAGCTAGAAAAATTGTCGTGATTTCACGACATGTTGGCAGAGAAGGAGAGCAAGGTGGAAAGTGTCACGATTTCGTGACATGTCACATTTTTGCGACTTGAAAAGTGTAGGAAGGCAGAAAAGGAAAAGTGTCACGATTTTGTGACATATTGGAAAGAAGATTGTATGGACCGAAAAATGTCATGATTTTGTGACATGTTGCAGGAGAGGGATTCCGAAATGAAAAATGTCATGATTTCATGACAATGCTGAAAAGAGAGTCCACAGTGTGAACTGTCATGATTTCGTGACAAGTTCGAAGAGAGATAAAGTATCTCAAAAAGTGTCACGATTTTGTGACATGCTGCAAAAGACGAAGTGAGGACTATCATGATTTTGTGACATGCTAAAAATCTCAAAGTGAGAACTATCATGATTTCATGACATGCAACAAAGGGAAGAGTCTAAAATGAGAAGCGTCATGATTTCACGATAGGCTACAAAGAAGTCGTATGGATGCAAAAAGTGTCATGATTTCATGACAGGTTGAGATGGCAGCTTTTAGTTGCAGAAAGTGTCATTATTTTGTGATAGGCAAAAGTGAAGAAGCCAACGGATGAATATGTAGCGATTTCATGACAGGATGAAATAAAAGTGTACGGATGGAGAAAGTGTTGCAATTTCGTGATAGAAACTAGAAGTAGGTCTTCTATAAGAGAAGTGTCATGATTTCATGATAGAAGTAGAGAGGAAGGCTATGAAGACAAAAGTGTCATGATTTCATGACATGTTCCAGTTTCATGGGCGTAAGGTAGAAAAGAGCTTAAGGCAGCGTAAGTGTCACGATTTCACGACATGTTCCAGTTTCGTGGGTGTAAGGCAGAAAGAAGCTCAAGGTAGTAGAAGGGTCACGATTTCATGATAGAATTGAAGTTGACATCAATAGATGTAGATGTGTCACATTTTTGTGAAAAAAGCATAGAATAAGGCCATGAAGATAGAAGGGTCACGATTTCACAACAGAAGTGAAGATGACATCAGTAGAAGTAGAAAGTGTCGTGATATCATGACAAAAACAAAAAGGAAGTCAAAAGAAGCAAAAGTGTCGCGATATTGCGACAAAAGCCATAAGATAGTGAACGGTTGCAAAAGATGTCGTGATATCATGACATGTTGTAGTTTCACGACAGAAGTTACAAAAGAGTTACAAAGTTAAATTTGATCTGACAAAGTTAAATCTGGGCTAACGAAGATTAGGGTTTGTAGTCGACATTTAGGGTTGTGCAGTCGACTAGGATCAAAGTTTTAATATTGAAAGTTTTAGTATAAGAGGAGGGTTGTTTGAAGAGAAATAGCATCGATCGAAGTGTGTGTTTGAAGTGCGATATTCATAGATTGAGTGCAGGGGAGAAGTTCGATCATCGAGAAGCAGAAGTGTGCGAAGATGGTGCTGTTGTGATTACATAGAGGTGCATAATTTGATGTTCGATTGAGTGCTGCTGTGTTTGTGTAGACAGTGCAAAAGTTGGTTTCGACCAAGCACAACTATGATAGAATAGAAAGATATTTGAGTACAGACTTGTGCCAGACCAAAGTACTGTGTTTGGTGCAGACCAAAACAAAGGAAGAGGACATTTGTGCCAGACCGAAGGACTGTGTTTGGTGCAAATAAAATAAAGTGAAAGAGGACATTTGTGCCAGACAAAAGGACTATGTTTGGTGCAAATTCAAGGACTAGATTTACAGTGATAAAGTCAAGGATATATGTCTCCAGCCAGAGCAGGGAAGACAGGTGTCTTTTGTGGATAGAGTTCCATTTGCTAAGGGCAGCGTAGGCAGAGGTCTTCTAGAGGATCACCAGTCAGAGTAGAGCTAGGGGAAAGTATCTCCTTTGGTTTGGTTCCCATAAACATTGTAATCGAGAAAGGTTTTCCTAGAATTTGAGTTGATAAAATTAGTGAAAGATTTTATCCATGGAGTAGCCCGCATTGGGTGAACCACGTAAATTGCTGTCTCTTTTGTGGATGGTGTTTTCTACATTGCTTTGATTTATGCTTGATACTATTTTCTATACACTGCATAATTTTGAGTTGAAATTTGAATTGAAGGAAAAAGTAAAAAGTGGTCTTATACTGTTCACCCCCCCTCTCAGTATAAGATTGTGTTCTTCAATTGGTATCAGAGCCGGTACCTTTGAAAAGTTTAACAGCTTGAAGTAAAAGCTAGTAAAGAACACAATGGATTATTCAAGTGGCAATGCAGCACCTATTCTTGATGGATCATATTTTGGTCTTTGGAGTGCAAGGATGAAGGTTCATCTAATGACACTTGGGAATGAGGTTTGGGAAGTGATTGAAGATGGGTACACTATTCCTAAAAATGGTCCTTATACTAAAGAAGATAGGCTCCTACATCACAACAATTCAAAAGCAATGAATGCAATCTTTAAGGGTTTATAGAAGGTAGATCTTACTAAGGTGATTCACTACAAGACAGCTAGTGAAATGTGGAAACAGCTGTAGGTGGTTCACATAGGTGATGTAAATGTCCGAAAGGCCAAGTTGAGACACTTCAAAGGTATGTTTGAACAACTCAATATGAATGATGATGAAAATATTAGTGACTACATGCTTCGTATGGATGAGGTTGTTAATTCCATGAAAGACTTAGGTCTTGAGCTTGCTAAAAATGATGTTTGTGATAAGATTTTAAGATCTCTTCCTAATAGATTTAGTGAAAATATTTCTGCTATTGAGGAAGCTAAAGATTTGGATAAGTTGAAAAAGGATGAGCTCCATAGTATACTTGCAGCATTTTAGTTGAGAACTCAAGTGAAGGTTGATGTCAAGAAAGAGGCAGCTTTCAAGGCTACCAAGAAATCCAAGGGCAAACAACTTCAAGAGAGTGATGAGTCTTCTAGTGATGAAGAGGCATATTACAGCAAAAAAATGCAAGTTCTCTAAAAAGCACAAAAGCATAAAAAATATAAGATGTTTCAATTGTGGAAAGTTTGGTCATTATGCTACTGACTGTACTATTTTCAAGAATGAAAGTGATGAAGAGAAACATGATTCTAAGAGCAAGGATTCTAAAAAGTACAAGCATCACAGAAAGAACAAAGATGAGCACAACAATCATAGAAAGAGGTACTCTAACAAGCACAAGAAGATTTTCTACCTAGACAAAGCAAGTAAGTGGTCTAGTAGTGATAGTGAAAGTTCTTCAAGTGATGTTGAAAATGAGATGTTGTTCATTTTAGAAAAGGAGGAAGAACCGAAACACAGATTCATTAGCATGAAATGTTTTAGATGTGGAAATTTTGGTCACCTTGAGGATGATTGCACAAATAATGAATTGGTTACTAGTATGTATGAGGATGCTTCAGAAAACTATAAGGAAGATGCATGTATGGTTTTTGAAAAGTGTAGCACCTCTAGTGATAAGAAATATGTAAAATACTGATGTTTTAGAAAGCAAACAAATAAAGGATCTTGAAAGCGAACTTACTAATGCTCTTAGTGCTTTGAAAAAGGAAAGAAAGAAGAGTGCTAGACTCAAGGATAAGTTAGATGAATATTGTATGGAGAGAGATGATCTTACAGAAAGTCTTTACTTCTCTATGGCTAAGACACAAGAACTCAAGGACGAGTTAGAGTCTAAGATTCTTCAGTATAATGAGTTGGAACAGAAAATGGCTTCTTTGGAGATGAAAACTAAAGAGTACAAGGATAAGCTGTACAAGTTTCAAGATAGCTCCAAAAGGGTTAAGTCTCTCATCAAAGGTCAAAGAAAACCAACAGATAAAATAGGTCTTGGTTTTGTTGAGCAGCACAAGAAACAGGTTGGGGAATCTAGCAAGAGATTTCAAAAGGAAGAGAGTTCTGATGAAGAAAGTACTTCAGATCATGAGTCTATGAGTGATAGATGTGCAGAAACAAAAAACAAAATTTAGATTGCGAAGAAAAAGTTTTCAAGACCCAAGAGGTCGAATAAAAGAAAATTTTACGACAGATGTTTTGCGTGTCACAGGTTTGGTCACATGGCTGTGCATTGTATGACTCAATTAAGGAAGGTAAATGATAGTTTCAGAGGTAGCAATTTATTTCAAGGGTATTTATACTCTTGTAATCAGTTTGGGCATAAGGCATTTTTTTGCAAGGCTAATAACAAGAACTCGGTTAGTCAGAACAGGCGGATTCGAAGAACAGGTATGCCTAAAAGAAATAACATTATTACCTGTTATAAGTGCAACAATGACAATCACACAGCTAGACAGTTTAGATCTAATATTCCAAGGTACAATAATAGGAACAATGGTATGAACAAGTCCAAGGATCAGAACAGTGACAGGAACAAGAATAGGAATATTGACAAAAAATTCAAAAGAAGGCCCGACAAGGAAATTGTAGATGCTGATGATGATCAGTGCCTAATGGGAGTTTTACTCCCACCCCTGTTTTAATCACCTCATTAGGAGGTGGGGGAGGGGCTAAGATAAGAGGCTCATTCTTAGTCCCAATCCCCAAAGGTGACCCTTTTCCATTGATGACAAAGGGGGAGAGATATGAGTAAGGGGGAGAGCATCAAGTGAAGAGAAGAGCTTCAAGTCAGGGGGAGCAAAACTTCAAAGGCAGATTCTCAGTTGTTAGCACAGCTGGTTTTAGTTTTGGCTCTAGAGAAGTTTTTTCAGTAAAGGTTTGCCATCAATGACAAAGGGGGAGATTGTTGGCAATTTTGGGTACCTTGGGTACATTGCCTTTGCTCAAGTGTAGATGTTGTCATTGATGTCAAAAAGTTCTTGAAGCAAATTTGATTTGATGTCAAGGAATTTGTTTTGTTGAAGGTTATTCAGAGCATGATCAGTGGGTTTCCAAAAATATCATAGTACCCCTTTTGCAAAAGATCAAAGAAAAAAAAGACAATTTAGAAAAAGTTTGTAGCAGTCTAGAAAAACTGTCGCGATTTTGCAACATTTTAGAGGAGAAAGTGTCGGTAAAACTGTCGCGATTTCACGACATGTCGAAAGAGAGAGAAGAAGCTGGAAAAACTATCACGATTTTGTGACATGTTAGTAGAGAAGGAGAGCAAGGTGGAAAGTGTCATGATTTTGCGATATGTCGCATTTTTGCAACTCAGAAAGTGCAGGAAGGCAGAAAAGGAAAAGTGTCACGATTTTGTGACATATTGCAAAGAAGATTGTACGGACCGAAAAATGTCATGATTTAATGACATATTGTAGGAGAGGGAGTCCGAAAGGAAAATTTTTGCTATTTCATGACATAATGCTAAAAAGAGAGTCCACAATGTGAATTGTCACGATTTCGTGACAAGTTCGAAGAGAGATAAAGTATCTCAAAAAGTGTTGCGATTTCATGACATGCTACAAAAGACAAAGTGAGGACTGTCATGATTTTGCGACATGCTAAAAAGCTCGAAGTGAGAACTATCATGATTTTGCGACATGCAGCAAAGGGAAGAGTCTGAAATGAGAAGCGTCGTGATTTCGCGACAGGCTACAAAGAAGTCGTACGGATGCAAAAAGTGTCGTGATTTTGTGACAGGTTGAGATGGCAGCTTTCAGTTGTAGAAAGTGTCATGATTTCACGATAGGTAGAAGTGAAGAAGCCAACGGATGATGTAGCGATTTCACGACAAGATGAAAAAAAAGCATATGGATGGATAAAGTGTCATGATTTCATGACAGAAACTAGAAGCAGGTCTTCTATAGGATAAGTGTCACGATTTCATGACAGAAGCAGAGAGGAAGGCTATGAAGACAAAAGCGTTGCAATTTCATGACATGTTCCAGTTTCATGGGCGTAAGGCAAAAAAGAGCTTAAGGCAGTGTAAGTGTCATGATTTCGTGACATGTTCCAGTTTCATGGGTGTAAGACAGAAAGAAGCTCAAGGTAGCATAAGGGTCATGATTTCATGATATAATTGAAGTTGACGTCAGTAGAAGTAGATGTGTCGTGTTTTCATGACAAAAGCAAAGAAGAAGGCCATGAAGATAGAAGGGTCACGATTTCATGACAGAAGTTAAGATGACATCAGCAAAAGCAGAAAGTGTCACGATATCACGACAAAAACAAAAAGGAAGTCAAAAGAAGCAAAAGTGTCACGATATCGTGACAAAAGCCATAAGATAGTGTACAGTTGTAAAAGATGCTGCGATATCGTGACATGTTGTAGTTTCATGGTAGAAACTACAAAAGAGTTGCAGAGTTAAATTTGATCCGACAAAGTTAAATCTGGGCCGATGAAAATTAGGGTTTGTAGTCGACGTTGTTTAGGGTTGTGCAGCCAACTAGGATCAAAGTTTTAATCTTGAAAGTTTTAGTATAAGAGGAGGGCTATTTGAAGAGAAATAGCATCATTCGAAGTGTGCATTCAAAGTGTGATATTTATAGATTGAGTGCGGGGGAGAAGTTTGATCATCAAGAAGCAGAAGTGTGCAAATACAGTGTTGCTATGATTGCACAGAGGTGCATAAGTTGATGTTTGATCGAGTGTTGCTGTGTTTGCGTAGACAGTGCAAAATTTGGTTTCGACCAAGTATGATTGTGATAGAACATAAAGAGATTTTAGGACAAACTTGTGCCAGACCAAAGGACCATGTTTGGTGTAGACCAAAATAGAGGAAGAGGACATTTGTGCTAGACCGAAGGACTGTGTTTGGTGTCGATCAAAGAAAGTGAAAAAGGACATTTGTGCCAGACCAAAGGACTGTGTTTGGTGCAAATTTGAGGACCAGCTTTGCGGTGATAGAGTCAAGGACAGAGGTCTCTAGCCAGAGCATGGAAGATAGGTGTCTTCTATGGATAGAGTTCCATTTGCTAAGGGCAGTGGAGGCAGAGGTCTTCTAGAGGATCACAAGTTAGAGTAGAGCTAGGGGAAAGTATCTCCTTTGGGTTGGTGCCCATAAACATTGTAATCGGGAAAGGTTTTCCCAAATTTTGAGTTTATAAAATTAGTGAAATATTTTATCCATGGAGTAGCCTACATTGGGTGAACCACATAAATTGCTATCTCTTTTGTGGATGGTGTTTTCTGCATTGCTTTGATTTATGCTTGATACTGTTTTCTATACACTGCATAATTTTGAGTTGAAAGTTGAATTGAAGGAAAAAGTAAAAAGTGGTCTTATACTTTTCACCCCCCCTCTCAGTATAAGCTTGTGTTCTTCATGTTGAACAAAGTGAACAAAAAGGATCACTTCCCACTCCCATTCATTGATCAGTTCTTGGATATACTTTCAGGATGAAAGTACTCCTTCTTGGATGGATTAAATATAACTAGATTCAGATAGGAGAAGAAGACCAAGATAAAATGACTTTCACCTACCCTTAGGGAATGTTCGCTTATCAGGTATTACCTTTTGGTCTATGCAACACACCTGACACCTTCTAGAGGTTGGTGCTCAACATATTTTTAGATATTATAGGAGATGCAGTTAAAGTTTACATGGACGACTTCATTGTTTACAGAGAAACCTTTGATGAAGCAATGACGAACCTGGAAAGAGTGCTCTAAAAAAGTGAGGAAAATAATTTAACCCTTAGTAATGAAAAATGCTTTATAATGATGCAAGAAGGCATTGTGTTGGGACACCATATCTCCGCAAAAGGATTAAAGGTTAAAAAAATAAAAATAGAGGTCATCAAGGACCTACCCAGGCCCACAACATAGCAAAAGGTGAGAAGTTTCCTCAGATATTTTGGGTACTACCAATGATTTATCATCGACTTTAGAAAAATTTCAAGACCACTACACACTTTATTGTCTAAGGATGTGGAGTTCAAATAGATGGAATACTACGAAAAAGCATTTTAGTCGCTCAAGGAAAAGCTGATATTTGCACCTATTTTGAGGGGATCGAATTGGGCTATACCCTTCCACACATATTATGATGCATCCAACAATACAATTGGAGTAGTCCTCGGACAGAAGGATGGCAAGGAATTTTATGCCATCTACTACATCAACAAAAATTTGGTAGGGACCAAGCTCAACTATATAGTGACGGAGAAGGAATTCCTTGTGGTTGTGCATGCCATAAAAAAATTCCACCATTATATTACCGGATACAAGGTGTTTGTCCACATGGACCATGCAGCTATCAAATATTTAATGAGAAAACTGGCTATTGGTGGAAGAGTTATAAGATGGCTTCTACTACTGCAGGAGTTCGACATAAGAATAGTTGACAAGCCGAGCAAGGATAACATTGTAGAAAACTGCCTATCCAGAATAACACCAGCAGACCATGTGGTAGTGGAAGACTAGTTTTTGAATGAACATTTATTCACCATCAGTGAGAAAACATCGTGGTATGCAAACATAGCCAATTACTTATCCATCGAAAAAACCTCAACCACTCTCTCCTTATGAGAAAATCAAGTGATAGTAGAGAAGAGTGTCTCCTTTTTATGGGTTGATGGTCTCCTATTCAAAACAAGATGTGATAAAATTATAAGGTGTGTAGCAGAGCAGAAATTCTTAGATATACTCAAAGCTTACCATGATGAACCATGTGGGGGAAAATTTATCGGGAAGCATACCACCTATAAAATCCTATAGGCTGGGTATTTTTGGCCCACTCTATTTAAATACGCGGCTGCCTACACTAGAAAATGTGACAAGTGCCAAATAATGAGTAGACCAACCCATTGAGATGAGATGTTTCTTCAACCGCAAGTGCATCTAGAGCCCTTCGATAAGTGGAGCATGGATTTTGTGGAACCAATTAATCCACCCTGAATAGGAAGGAGATTTATTTTAGTCTATACAAACTATGTCACCAAGTGGGTGGAGGTTCAAGCACTGAGGGATTCAAAGGAAAAAATGATATCCGACTTCTCATTTTCTCAAATTTTTATACGATTTGGGATCCCCAAAGAAATAACAATAGACCAGGGACCTCAATTTACCTCCAAGTTGATCGAGGAGTTGATGAAGCAATATAATATTTGGTACAACAAGACTATGCCCTACCACCCACAAGCAAAAGGGCAAGTGGAGGTGATGAAAAAAGAGATAGAGAATATCCTAATGAAAACCATGCAACAACATAGAAAATATTGGGCTACACGATTTTCGAAGGTAGTATGGGTGTACAACACTACATGGAAGTTGACCATCGGATTTACACCCTTCCATATGGTCTATGGGAATAATGAAATTAAGACACTGATGACTGCTTTAAAATGAAATTTTAGCTTGGAAGAATCTCAAAAAGAGAGGATTCGATAGCTGAACCAGTTGAACGAATTTAGAAGGGATGTGCTACATAGAATAGATATCATACAAAAGCAATAAAAAAATGGCATGATCGACACATCAAGCTAAAGCAGTTCCAAGAGGGAGATTGGGTGCTCCTGTACAATTCTAGGTTATAGGAAAGGAAGGGCAAATAAATGCAGAGATGGATGGGATTGTATGAAGTGGTAGAGCTCATCAAGAATGATGTTGTGCATGTTAAGACTATTGACAATAGAAATGTTGTATTGACAGTGAATGGCCACCGACTACGGCCCTACAACACATCCAAAAATTTATTGGTAGAGTCCAGAATAGGCATGGGGGAAACACCATCCTTGTAATTTGGACCAAAATCTCAGCAAGTAGAATGGTGGATTTAGGAATGTCCATCAAAATCAGTTAGTTTAGGTTTGTTTTATTTCTTACGATGTGTTTTGCAGGGACAATGCCCGCATGCAAGTTTCAGGCATCCTAGTAGAGGGCCTGCCAGTCACGAAATGCATCTAATTGCCTATAGTTTTCTTTTCTTTTTGTTTGCTTTTGTAGGTGGAGGACCTATCAGCTTAAAAAATAGGTCTCTAGGAAATTAGGCCTGAAATGACTCATCACCCTGAAACCTATGCACATAGATTAGAGTAGCATTATCCAAGCTTGGATGAAGGCAATAAAACTCTCCTCCAGGATAAAATCGCATGCCAGGCCCGGTAGGAGAGTGCTGCGACAGTATGGGGGAAGTTTAAGAAGGCTTGATCACCCTTGCTTAAATGGTCATGACATGCTGCTAAGAAAAATGCCTTGTAGAAGGCCTTCCTCTTCAAAGAAGATTCTCCACTTGAGAAACATCACCTTCCTCCTCAAAGAAGGTTCCTAACTGAGTTGGACGGTGTCGCAGGAAGAAGGTATTAAGCTAGAGGTAAGGCGCCTTCCTTATAAACAAGGCGCTCGATTGGAAATAAGGTGACTTCCTTATAGAGAAGGCATCCCACAAAAATAAGGTACATTCCTTATAGATAAGACACCCCATAGAAATAAGGTGCATTCATTATAAAGAAGGTGCCCCAGAGAAAGTAGGCATATTCCTTATAGGGAAGGCACCCAACAAAAAGAAGGAGCCTTCCTCATAAAGAAGCAACTTCCACAGTGGGAAGACGCCATTCTTCAAAAGTGCCTTCCACAATAGGAAGGTGCCATTGTTCAAAAAGCACCTTCCATAGTGGGAAGGCACCATAATTCAAAAGTGCCTTCCACAATAAGAATGTGTTGACTGGAAGAAGCACCTTCCACCTAGGGAAGACACCATTCATTTAAAACGCCTTTCGCATCGGTAAGGCACCAAACAACACTTTTCGCATACAGCCCTCACATGCACCTCAATGTGAACGATGTCAACAAGCGGTTGAGAAGTAGGAGATTACCACTATCACTCCATGTGATGGAAATATACCCCGATAAAAAATTATGCAAAGTTACAAGGCGAGATCCTCGCACATGCCTCAAGATTGATGGACAAACAATTTTTCCAAAACCAATCAGGAGTTTGTATATGGCATAGAACCTCGAACAACATAGTAGTGAATTCTAGAGTAATTTGCACATGTGAAATACCCATCCTCTGTGTCACAGGCTCGCAAATCACCACCCTCTATGATGCATGAAGCATCCAATCTGGTACACACATAATTTTTTAAATTTTTATATAATATTTTATAAATTATGTAGTACCAAAAAATAATACCACCATAAAAATCATGCATCCCCCATGGCCGAAACATCATGCCAACGTTGTGGCTCAAGAGGCGTACCTCACCAACCCTAGAATTGAATGCTAGGGTTAGGTTCCTTCCTTATAAGAAGGTGCCTTCCTAAGGGCATAAGGCAAAAATAGAATAACAGTTAGATAAGGCACCATGGTAGGATGATTGAAGAACCATGCCATCAAGAAAAATGATTCGAGTGATATAGAGGGAATCGGGGGGGGATGAGAACCCAATTCAAAGCTAAAGGGTGGATTGAATATTGTATCTTGGTATGTCAAAATTAGGATATGGAGGCAGCTAAGGAATTTATTGCCTCCTTGAGGGGAGACACGGCTCAGGTGCATGGAAGGGAAATTCCAGTCACCCCAGAATACATCTCCTAGGTGACCAAATTTCCTCTCACAGGTGATTGCACATACAAAGGTAACATGTTGAAACAATGCATTAATTTTATACTTCCAGGAGAGAATGTACAGGTAGGAAAGGAGGTACTGCCAAAAATCTAACTTCCCATGAACCTATGGAAGTTGTTCAAGAAAATTGCTCACTTTTTCACATGCACCAAAAAATATTCCCACCTGCACGTTAACCATGTGTAGTTCTTAAATCACCTGGGACATGGGAGGAAGATGAACATGTCATTATACCTCAAAAATGCCCTAAAGGAAGAAGTGGATCGATACTAGAGGGTTACACCTTTTGCCTTGGACCACCATGAGATGATATTGGTGTTGGTTCTCCATGCAGACATACAAAGGTAAGACTCCCATGCAAAGGGAGATGGCGGATAGGAAGGACAGGAAGATTCTGCCACTAGGGCATATTAAGATGAAGAGAGTCTTGTAGTAGAGGTAGAAGGAATCGGGAAATTGTCATTGCTTAATTTTGGGGAAGAAAGAGGGCACTCACCTTTGCCTAAATTTATAGAGGAAGAGGTATGACTTACTAGCAGCAAAGCTGAATTATGGAAACTGGAGCTAGTTCCCAGTAGGAAGCACCTGCGATGTCTCCTCCTATCATCATCATCAGAAGAAGAGGATGTGGAGGCTAGTCTCACATCCCATACCCTACAAGAGTTGACCAACCAGATCCCACAAGACCTCATGACTTCTGTGGGCATTAATAAAGAAGTCGATGTAGCCCTAGAAGAGGCCCTAGAATGGTAGACCGTGTGTTGGATGGCCCAAAAAATGTTGGAAGATTTCCAAAAAATGCACCAAGAGGATTCGAAGGATCAAGCACAAAGAATAACTCAGCTCGAGCAGCTATAGGGAGAGAATCAACAATTCCAGGCCAAGGAGACAGAGAAAAGGGATGTGTCGACTCAGACCGATTAGGCAATTGAGGTCCCAACGAACTCCCCAACATAATTAGAAAGAGTATACTCTTTGAGGGAATTTCGTTCAGATGCCCGACAAAGCATTCTGGAAGTAGGGGAGAATTCCTCTATTTTTGAGGTTAATAGGGGAAGTAGCCCAACGGAGCCCCTTATTATATACCTGAGCGACAAAGAACCTAGTGTGAACCAATAGCCACATATTGAGCCTAAGGTGAAGGAATAATTTCCTGGGCCCAAAGAAATAAGGGTCTAAGGACCTACGAGGTTAGCACAAGAATGACCAGAGAAAGAAGGGACAACTTCGGGGACATCAGAGCCAGTCCATGACAATAAAGAGACACCTTTCGGGAAGGAGGAAAGACCCCTTGTTCGAGTCATTGCACTTTCTACAAAGGCCAAGGGAAAAAGGCCTATAACGGCTTGGAAGAAGGTGAAGGTGACCTTCGTCGAATCGATCAAGGATGAATGGGACATGCAACCATTCGCCAAGAGGTAAGAGAGGTTCAATCAGCTGCTAAAAGACATGGAAGCAGAAAGTGAGGCCAGGAATTCAGACTCTAGGGTCTAGGGAGACCCAGGTATTTGTGTTAACTCGATGAATGATGATAAATTCTTGGATATTTACAGGTCATCCCACGGATGCCACTCAAAAATACAAATATATTTCGAGATATGGGGGGTATATGGGCCTAAGTTAGAAGTTGTTGCTATTGCAAGAGAAAATGCAAGGCTTACCCCTGAAGCAGCCCAATTACACAAGGCCCAGGTAGTCCGACTCAGGAGGGATAATTCTGACATTCCTCTTGTAGTAGTCAAACCTCCATATGCTGACCTCTGGTAAGTTGTAGAAGCTACATTTCAGGCAATAGGAACTACATTGGCCATACCACCTCTAGGAGTTGTCAGGTTGGGAACCTTAAATAGGTGGAGCCAATGAATCGAGCAGAGACAGACAACCGTAGTAGTTGCTTGCCCCACCACTACAACTCTGCATAGAACACATAAGACTGCACCTCTTGATGTTTATCAAAAGAAGCAGCAACAACAGGCCATAGGTACAACCAAAAAATGGTGATGATGAAGAGAACGAAGGGCTACCTATAGTTTTGATGCCATGAGGGTGTGGCATATGTTAGGCATGGGGGGATGATGAGCCTAAAAAATGCTCATATTTTGTATAGGTTTCATTGATTATTATGTGGTAATATATTAGGAACTATGTAATTTTATGAATGATTATGTAATTATTTAATAGAATTATGTGTGTTATCTAATTTGTGTGTTTTAGTGTGTTTTCATGGAAATGTAGTTGGTTTTGACAAATTTGGATCAGTCGAGGTCTTTTGTGGACCTGGCACTCTATTTCTTTCGGGATCAAGGCATGAAGGTAGGTGTCTTCCTCTTCAAGGAAGGCACCAACAGACGGTAGGTGCCTTCCTCTTCAAGGAAGGCACCAAAATAAGACACCCAACATACTTAGGCACATTATGTATAATGCGCCCTATACAAGGCAAAGAGCCTTCCACATAGGGAAGGCGCCCACACTAGTAGGCACATTCTGTAAGAAGAAGACGCTCAACTTTAGTATGCAACTTTTTCATATAGAAGGTGCCCTATGTTGAGCAAGATGCAGCAACAGTATTGTCATTGTTTTCAACATAGTCAGATAGATCTATTGATGTAGTGGACAGGAAGTTCAAAAGCCTTTCAAATGCAGAAGATAGGAGTTCAAAGGTTACTCAGAGTATGTACAGGGATTGTCCAAGAAAACCGAAGTGGCCCATATGCAAAAGATCAAAGAAAAAGACAAGAAAGAAAAGTGTCGCGATATCACGACATATACAATAGGCAAGAAAAATTATCATGATTTCGTGACATGTTGGAAGAGAGAAAATGCAGGAAAAACTATCATGATTTCGCGACATATTGAAAGAGAGAGAAAAAGTAGGATAAAATGTCATGATTTTGTGACATGCTGGAAGAGAAAAAATCAAGTGGAAAAATTGTCACGATTTCATGACATGTTAGAAGAAAAAAAAAGGCAAATGGAAAAACTGTCGTGATTTTGCGACATGTTGGAAGAGAAAAAGGCAAGTGGAAAAACTGTCATGATTTCGCGACATGTTGGAAGAGAAAAAGGCAAGTGGAAAAACTATCATGATTTCGTGACATGTTGGAAGAAAAAGAGAAAGCAGGAAGAAGTGTCATGATTTCGTGACAAGTTTGAAGAAAAAAAGAACAAGTAAGAAAAGTGTCACGATTTCGTGACATGTCGCATTTTTGTGACTCAAAAAGGCCAGGCAGATAGAGAAAGAAAAATTGTCATGATTTCATGACATGTCGCATTTTCATGACTCGAAAAGGCCAGACAGGTAGAGAAAGAAAAAGTGTCATGATATCATGACATGTCGCATTTTCGCAACTCAAAAAGGCCAAGCAGGAAGAGAAATAAAAGTGTCGTGATATCGCGACATGTTGTATTTATGTGGGCGAAGCAAAGAAAAAGCACAAGGAGAAAAAGTGTCCCGATATCGCGACATGTTGTATTTTTGGGGGTCGAAGAAAAGAAAAAGCACAAGGAGCAAAAATGTCACGATATCGCGACATGTATTTTCGCGGGCCGAAGAAAAGAAAAAGCACAAGGAGAAAAAGTGTCGCGATATCATGACATGTATTTTTGGAGGCCGAAGCAAAGAGAAAGCGCAAGGAGAAAAAGTGTCACGATATCACGACATGTAGCATTCTCGCGACCCGAAGGCAAGAGAAAGAGTAAAGGAGAAAAAGTGTCGTGATATCACGACATGTCGCATTCTCGTGACTAAAGGAGGAGAGAGAAAGTAAGAAGGCAAAAGTTTCATGATATTGCAACAAAAGTAAAGAGGAAGAGTACGGAGGCAAAAGTGTCATGATATCGTGACATGTGTTTTTGCGGGTACAATCCAAGAAAAGAAGCAAGGAGGAAAAAGTGTCACGATATCGTGACATGGTGTATTCTCGTGGTTAAGTTGAAGCCGACGAAGACCGATGACAGCCGACTAAGATTAGGGTTTATAGTCGACTAATATTAGGGTTTATAGTCGACTGAGATTAGGGTTTTCATCATAAAAATATTGTTATCAAAGGAGGGCTGTTTGGAGAATTGAACATGTTGAATAAATTTTCGAAGGTGTGTTGATGTGTGCAAAGTTCGGTCATAGTGCATAGAGAGCAAGTCGTGTCGAATCGTGCTAAGTGTGAAACTCGTAAAGAAAGTAGAGTGCGCAAAAGGGAGAAGATGATCATGAAGTTTGACTGTGACGAAGTAAAGTGTGCGAAGTGATTGCGCAGAGAGAGTAGAGTGCGCAAAGAATGCAAAGGTGAAGCAGACCAGTCATGGTCTTGTAAAAGCGAAGGTATTTTCTGTTAAACTTCTAGATTCAAAATTGAAGTCCAGGTTGCATCTTGGCATCAGGGGTTAGTGCTCCTTCCAGTAGGTGTTGGTAAATCAGGGGTTGGTGCTCCTTTCTGTTGGTGCAGATAAATAAGAGGTTGATGCTCCTTCCAGTGGGTGCTGGTAAATTGATTGTAAAGTTGTTACTTTGCAAAGGCTGGATTTGGATGGTAGTCCAAGCAGTCAATTTTTGAGGAGTAGCCACATTGGTGAACCTCATTAAATCTTGTGTTGTGTGATGCTCTTTTGTGATACTTGCTTTATCTGGTTTTAAGGTTTCATTATTTCAATTTTAAGAGCTATGAAATTAAGTTTAAAGAACTACACTGATTCACCCCCCCTCTTAGTGCCATTGTAAGTCTAACAATTGGTATTAGAGCTAAGTTCCTGTACAAGCTTAACCGACTAGGGTGATCTTGGAAGTAACACAATGGCAGGTGGTGAAGCTCTTTTCATGGCATTTGAAGAATCAGAAAAGGAAGAAAGAGTGGACTCTGAAGTATGTGGTGAAAACCCTGAGGCTGAAGTAGATCTAGAAGGTGAGTTGATCTCTGCACTTGAAGAGTGTAAAATAGAGAGGAAAAGAATAAGAAACTTTTAAAAAGGTTTGAGGATGCAAATGAAATCATATCCAGTTTGAAAGTATAGATAGAAGAATCTAAGATAATATCTGAAGATCTTGAAGTGCAAATAACCATGAAAATAGATTATTGCAGCAAGCTAGAAGAAGAGATTGTTGGTTTAAGAATGCAGCTAGAAGAGATGAATAAGAAAATCAGTTGTTATCACAAACATGAAGTAAGTTCTATGAAGCTGGATAAGATCATAAATGACCAAAGACCTGCATGCATAAAATTCGATCTAGGTTTCATTGAAGGAGAATCATCAAATGGATCAAAGGCCAGAAATGTAGAATCCATAAAGAATGAATATAAGAAACAGGTTGATCAAGGAAAAACATCGCATGCAAAAGAAAGCAATAATGCCAGGCACAAAAGGAGAATTGACAATGATGGATTCACCAATGTCACCAATGTTAAAAATGGCAGTGAGAGATATTCCCACCATCAGCAAACCTACAAACAACATTTGTGCTTCATGCAAAAAGGGTAAGCAAACTAGAGTCACATTCAAAACTAAAGAATACTACACAAGCAAACCTTTGGAACTAATACACACTGATTTATGTGGACCCATGAGAACACAAAGCATAAATGGTGACAAATATTTTATGTTGTGCATTGATGACTATTCCAAAATGACATGCATATTTTTCTTAAAGCATAAATAAAAAGCTTTTAATATGTTCAAGATTTTCAAAAACTAGGTTGAGAATGAAACATGTAAGAGGATCAAATGTTTAAGATCAGATAGAGGAGGAGAATTCATTTCAGAGGAGTTTATAGAATACTGTGAAAAATACGGTATTAGGAGACAATTTTCAGCAGCCAGGACACCTCAGTAGAATGGAGTGGTTGAAAGAAAGAACGGGACAGTACAGGAAATGGCATGGACTATGCTGGCCGAAAGTAGTCTAGTAGACAGGTTTTGGAAAGAAGCAGTCCATACTGTGGTGTATATCCAAAATAGGTACATGTTGAGAACACATGAAAGAAAAACTCCTTATGATTTGTGGTTCGGTAAAAGGGCAACAACAAAATACCTCAAAATTTTTGGCAGCAAGTGCTACATCAAAAGAACTGAAGATAATCTTGGTAAGTTTGAAGATAGAGCGGATGAAGGTATTTTTGTTGGTTATTCATCAAGAAGCAAAGCTTACAAATGCTACAACAAGAGGCTAAAGAAAATTGTGGACAGTGCCGATGTTAAATTTGATGAAGGTAGAGAACGAGTAATTAGCTATGAAATGAACTACCCAATTTATGAAGAGGTTATTGAAGGAGATGAGAAAAACAAAATGAAAAAGATACAAAAAATTGACTCAGATGATTTAAGTTGTGATTCAAAAGTGGAAGAAAATAAGAAATTCAAAACAGACAGCTGGCAAAAAAATCATCTTAGAGAGCAAATAATTGGAGACCCCAACGTTGGTGTTCAGACAAGAAGAAGAGTAGTAAGCAACTACTCTCTATTATCCAACATTGAGCCCAAAAATGTTGCTAACACAAGTAAATATGAAAGTTGGATGAAGGCAATAAATGAAGAATTAGATCAGATCGAGAAAAATGAAACTTGGGAGTTAGTACCTAGACCTGCAAATAAAAATATAATCAGGACTAAATGGATTTTTCAAAACAAATTGAATGAAGACGTACAGGTAGTCAGAAATAAAGCAATATTGGTATGTAAGGGCTATGCACAAGTTAAAGGCATTGACTTTGAGGAAACTTTTGCACCAGTAGCTAGACTAGAGGCAATTAGAATGTTTCTGGCTTTAGTAGTCTACAAGAATTTCAAAGTTTATCAAATGGATGTGAAATCAGCATTCTTGAATGGGAAACTTGAAGAAGAGGTTTATATTGAGCAACCAGATGGTTTCAAACTTGGTGATGATCCCAACTTGGTTTGCAAGTTGAAGAAAGCATTATATGGCTTAAAACAGGCACCCCAAACATGGTATGCAAGACTAGACAACTATCTCTCTCAAAAAGGATTTAAGAAAGGTATGGTGGATAGTAATTTGTATGTCAAAACAGAAAATGGGCATCTTATTGTTCTTGTTGTATACGTAGATGATATCATATTTGGCAGCAGCAAAGATGAGTCGTATAAATATTTAGCAAATAAGATGCAGAAATAATTTGAAATGTCAATGATTGGTGAACTTTTGTATTTCCTCGGGTTGCAAGTTAATCAAAATAAGAAGGGCATATTTATTTCTCAAGTTAAATATGTGAAAGAGATGTTAAAAAAGTTCACAATGGAGGATTGTAAGCCAGTTAGCACACCCATGACGACAGGTTGCAAGTTGAGCAAGGATGACAAATCTCCAATTGTTGATCAAACCATATACAAATCTATGATTGGAAGCTTACTGTACCTGACAACTACCAGACCAGATATTTTGCAGGCAGTATGCATGGTAGCATGATTTTAGGCTAATCCTAAGGAGACTCATGTGACAGCAATGTAAAGGATTCTTTGGTACCTCAAGGGTACTATGGAATATGGGTTATGGTATTCGAAAGGTAAATACTTCACCCTTATTTCGTATTCAGATGTAGATTGGGTAGGATGTGTAGATGACAGAAAGAGTACCAGTGGAGGTGCATTCTATCTTGGAGACAGATTGGTCGCATGGCACAGTAAGAAATAAGAATCAGTTTCTTTATTGACAACAGAGGCAGAATATATTACAGCGATAACATGTTGTACGCAGGTAGTGTGGATGAAACAAACTTTGAAAGATCTTGGTATTAGTTTCAGTGAGCCAATATCAGTTAAGTGTGATAACACCAGTGCCATTAACATCTCCAAGAATCCGATTATGCATTCATGCACAAAACACATTGCTATCAGGTATCACTTTTTGAAGGAGAAAGTTGCGAAAGGTGAGGTTAAGTTGGATTTTGTTCCAACTACAGAGCAAGTAGTAGATATCTTCACAAAACCATTGCCCAAGGAAGTTTTTGAGTACCTTCATAATAAATTGGGAGTGGTCACACTTCCCAAGAATTGACTAGCTATAGGGATCACATTCTCAGGGGGAGCATTTAAGTATTTGATTATCTTTGTGCTCATGTTCATGATTTTTGCTAAGTGTAATAAATTATGTCTGAGAATGTTGAGTAAGGACTCAAGGGGAGTCTGCAGTAGCCCTTTGGTATTATTGTCAAAGGGGGAGAAGAGTTACAAAAAATTACACGTGTTGCCAACAATTCCAAAGGGGGAGATTATGGAGCAAGGTGCAACAACAGTATTGTCATTGTTGTCAACACAGTCAGATAGATCTATTGATGTAGTGGACAGAAAGTTCAAAAGCCTTTCAGATGCAGAAGACAGGAGTTCAAAGGTTACTCAGAGTATGTACAGAGATTGTCCAAGAAAACCGAAGTGGCCCATATGCAAAAGATCAAAGAAAAAGACAATTAAGAAAAGTGTCATGATATGATGACATATACAGCAGGCAAGAAAAACTGTCACAATTTCGCGACATGTTGGAAGAGAGAGAAAAAGTAAGAAAAACTATCATGATTTCGTGACATGTTGAAAGAGAGAGAAAAAGCAGGATAAACAGTCGTGATTTCATGACATGCTGGAAGAGAAAAAGGCAAGTGGAAAAACTGTCATGATTTCGTGACATGTTAGAAGAAAAAAAAGGCAAGTGGAAAAACTGTCATGATTTCGTGACATGTTGGAAGAGAAAAAGGCAAGTGGAAAAACTATCGCGATTTTGCGACATGTTGGAAGAGAAAAAAGCAAGTGGAAAAACTGTCGCAATTTCACGACATGTTGGAAGAAAAAGAGAAAGTAGGACGAAGTGTCACGATTTTGCGACAAGTTCGAAGAAAAAAATAACAACTAAGAAAAGTGTCACGATTTCATGACATGTCGCATTTTCGCGACTCGAAAAGGCCAAGCAGATAGAGAAAGAAAAAGTGTCGCGATATCGCGACATGTCGCATTTTTGCGACTCGAAAAGGCCAGGCAGGTAGAGAAAGAAAAAGTGTCACGATATTGTGACATGTCACATTTTTACGACTCGAAAAGGCCAGGCAGGAAGAGAAACAAAAGTGTCACGATATCACGACATGTCACATTTTTGCGACTCAAGAAGGGCAGACAGGCAGGATAAACAAAAGTGTCGTGATATCACATGTATTTTCATGGGCCGAAGCAAAGAAAAAGTGCAAGGAGAAAAAGTGTCACGATATCATGACATGTATTTTCAGGGGCCGAAGCAAAGAAAAAGTGCAAGGAGCAAAAATGTCGCGATATCGCGACATGTATTTTTGCGGGCCGAAGCAAAGAAAAAGTGCAAGGAGAAAAAGTGTCGCGATATCGTGACATGTTTTATTTTCGGGGGTCGAAGCAAAGAGAAAGCGCAAGGAGAAAAAGTGTCGTGATATCACAACATGTAGCATTCTCATGACTTGAAGGCAAGAGAAAGAGAAAAGGAGAAAAAGTTTTGCGATATCACAACATGTCGCATTCTCGCGACTTAAGGAGGAGAGAGAAATTAAGAAGGCAGAAGTGTCACGATATCGTGACAAAATTAAAGAGGAAGAGTATGGAGATGAAAGTGTCATGATATCATGACATGTTGTGTTTTCATGGGTACAAGCCAAGAAAAGAAGCAAGGAGGAAAAAGTGTCACGATATCACGACATGGTGTATTCTCGTGGTTAAGTTGAAGCCGATGAAGACCGATGACAGCCGACTAAGATTAGGGTTTACAGTTGACTGAGATTAGGGTTTTCATCATGAAAATATTGTTATAAAAGGAGGGCTATTTGGAGAATTGAACATATTGAATAAATTGTCGAAGGCATGTAGATGTGTGCGAAGTTCAGTCGTAGTGCGTAGAGAGCAAGTCGTGTCAAATTGTGCTAAGTGTGAAAATCGCAAAGAAAGTAGAGTGCGCAAAAGGGAGAAGATGATCGTGAAGTTTGACTATGATAAAGCAAAGTGTGCGAAGTGATTGCGCAGAGAGAGCAGAGTGCATAGAGAACACAAAGGTGAAGTAGACCAGTCAGGGTCTTGTAAAAGCGAAGGTATTTTTTGTTAAACTTCTAGATTCAAAATTGAAGTCCAGGTTGCAGCTTGGCATCAAGGGTTGGTGTTCCTTCCAGTAGGTGCTGGTAAATCAGGGGTTGGTGCTCCTTTCTATTGGTGTAGATAAATAAGGGGTCGATGCTCCTTCCAGTGGGTTCTGGTAAATTGATTGTAAAGTTGTTACTTTACAAAGGCTAGATTTGGATGGTAGTCCAAGCAGTTAGTTTTTGAGGAGTAGCCACATTGGTGAAACTCGTTAAATCTTGTGTTGTGTGATGCTATTTTGTGATACTTGCTTTATCTGGTTTTAAGGTTTCATTATTTCAATTTTAAGAGCTGTGAAATTAAGT
The DNA here is from genome assembly GCA_028583015.1 of Wollemia nobilis. Lineage (NCBI taxonomy): Eukaryota > Viridiplantae > Streptophyta > Pinopsida > Araucariales > Araucariaceae > Wollemia > Wollemia nobilis. The sequence continues at coordinate 2,179,500 of JAQPPZ010000861.1, read as the reverse complement.
TTAAAGAACTACACTGATTCACCCCCCCTCTCAGTGCCATTTTAATCTAACACCCTGCCAGAGCACATGAGGAAGTTGCATTCCTCATAAAGAAGGTGCCTCTCTATTCTTTACCCATTGACCAAAAAAAGCAATGTGTACAACATTGACTATTGTAGTTTTAGTTATACATCACGTAGGATAATTTTGGGAACTGCACTAATGAACAGAAACACCAGGTGAAGAATGAACCAATCAGTGGATACACTATCGTTAGGAACAATGCCTACTTTAGCAGATGCCAATCATGTTTACCATATTATCCTAGTTTAGTCTAAACTAAAATAGTGTTGTAACTTATTTGTAATAGAATATCTATGTGTGTGCTATATAAACACACATAGACCTCTCTGATAGATATCTAGACTGAGCATTATTTATCATTTTAAGGAGATAGAAGCATTGTAATAATTATTTTGCAAGTACAATAAAGCTCGAGAGTTCTTAACTATGTATTCAGCTGGAAGGGATCTATTGGATCCTGGGCCCACTCCAAGCCAGTATTCCTTCCCTTTTCTTGTGCTTTCTAAATTAGTTTTCCTTATTTCATAGGTTTATTTTTTACACTGTTATTTTCACTTCTGTAGTGGGTTTATTTTTATTATGAACATATGAATATTTATTTTCTTAGGATTTAATTATTCATACATAAATTATTGGTGTGGATGAAAGACTAAAAATCCTTTAAACCCCCAATAGTAGAATTAGTCGGACTCATCTCAAAGTGGGTATTGTGAATGATTTGATATGAGACCCTTCTAAAGTTTACAAAGCTCCCTAGGTTGACAATTTAAATGATCGAGTAAGTGACAAAATAGGAGTAAAATTAACATATGTTTGGCTTGCAACAGGAGACTGCTCTGTCATTTTGATCGAACAAGATTTCTAAAGTGATTAGTCCTCTCGGGACATGGTTATTTTTCAATTGAATCAATCCTCCATATTCTTCATTGATGAGGCCATATTTTCTACAAGAAACGTAGAAGGCTTCTCATTGTAGATTTTAACCTTCTTTCCTTTGAAAGGGACTTCTAAATGCGAATAATCCATGGACAAATATCCGCCCAGTTTAGCAGTGAACTCCCTTGAGAGACACATGCTAAAATAAGGCTCGAGGTCAACCACTACTACCTCTTGAATTACCATGATCTACTATATTTTGTGTAACCTGATAGGTATATCTTTGATTACGCCGACCGTCTTCACAGGGGTACCATCCAGCTGGAGTACACCTTGACTGCTTCATGTGTATTCCATTCCTATTTCCTCATAGATGGCTCTCGGTATGATAGTGGTCATAGCACCGGAGTCAATCATGCAATTGTGGACTATGTACCCTTCCATCTGCAGGGATAAGTAGAATGGAGGAGGCCTATTTTTTCCCGTGATTGAAGTGGGTAAGGGTTGAATCAGTACAGGCTGTGGTGATTTTCTTGCTTTTACTGACTTCAAAGACTCTTGAAGCAGATCCACTTGTCCAGGCAGTTGCAAAGCATCATACAAACTGATTTTGGCAGGGATCTTCTTTAGCTCATCTACAATGTTATATGTTATGGAGGCAAGCGCCTCCGGTTATTTTGTTATCTTGTACTTTGTTTGATATTGCTGTGTAGCTTCGACTCTCTGCCTCTTCGTTAGCGAAGGGAATTTGAGCTTTTCTCTAGCCTGCTCTTTAGTCTCCACTTGGGATAGGACTTCAAAATTTTGCTATGCTTTTTCCTTCTCCAGCAAGAGTTGCAAGGCTTTGTCTAGGGCTTTCATAGGCTGCGAATCTTTTTCATGGTGGGTATACACCTTCAAAGGGCTCATCTGAGCCGCATCTACTTCCATGGGCCTTTTGCCACTTCTAGTGAGAACTGAGACTTGTTCTTCCTCGGATATTGCCAGGTCATGACCCGTCTGCATTATTATGTTGACTTGACTGCTGGAAGCATTGCCCGAAAAGGTCTGGATATAATGTTGATGCAACATGCAAGTGCCCTCCTTATGTGGGTCATTGTAGGTGGAGCACCAATGCACATAATAAAAAGTGCTTGGCCCCTCGCTGATAATGACATTCCTCACCGGAGGCTTGCCTGGCTGTGTAGCTTGCTCCTTAGTTAGCGCAGGTGGGGGATATGGCCTTCTTGGCAAGAACTCTTGCTGCGCTTGTTTCTTCTTCATGACGGCCATATCATTAGACAACGTTCGCATGGTAGAATTTAAATATGAGACCTCCTGCAACAACTTGACTTGTATGTCCATGGCTGGAGGAGTTGACGCTACTAGGGTAGGTAATGGAGCTATTGCTGGTACTAGAGACAAAGAAGAGTATTGTGGTGGTGCTGGTAATTTTGGAAATGGTGGTGGAATCGAAGGTTGGGGTGGTGAAGTTGTCAAAAAATGTATTTGTGGGGCGGAGAATGGGGCTATCAAAGGGTTGGGATTCCATGGCGGAATCGGGTAAGTCGGAGATGCAGAAGTCTGTGAAACTACAATGCTAGGGTACTATGTTTGGGGGAATTCAAGGAAAATGGGCATCAACATCCTTGGGGGAAGTTTTTCGATGGCAATTAGGTCCATCTCTACCTTTTGGGCCAGCTCGTACAGTTCGGGGAAGGTATTCACATTGGAAAACCTTATCATCATGCTGATATCGGCATTGAAGGCCCTCAGGTAGTAATATGCTGCAGCTTCATTGGTTGGTCGTAGTCCAGTAGGTACCCTCTGCCAGGTCCTAGTGAACCTCACATTGAAATCAACTATCTCTTCTTGAGGGTGCCTTTGGATCATCGTGAACTGGTGCAGGAGGGAGGACGGGTCAACGGATTCATTGAATCCCCTCATCAGTTGCCCAGCTAACTAGTCCCATCTTGTTATGGTGCTAAGCAGCAGGGATCTATACCAGTAAATGAGTTTCCCTCGAAGAGATAGAATCAGAAGCTTCACCATGACCCTTTCTTCTATGATATCATGAATTGTGGCCAAGGAAGCGATATCCTGGATGTGTTCGAGGGCTATCTTTCTTGTACCATTAAATGTAGGGATATTCTTCATAGCAGTAGGTGGGACCTACCCTTGTCCCGCTAGATTTAATGGTCCCAAAGAACTCCATGTTGGGAATAATTTGGGCGGCTGTTGCAGTGGTGACTGTTGTTGTTGTGCCATACCTATGCTTAGATTCAGTGGAACCGAAGCTCCCGAAGTTCCTGATTGACTGCTAAGTGGAATGGGGATGTTTGGGTGATCTGGAGAGTTCGGAGGATTAGGGGGAAGACTGGTCGCAGTGTTGTCCGAGGTTATGCCTTGTTCATCAAAGATAGCTTCTTGCGATGATCCTCCTCGTAGGAGTGATTCAGGCATGAATAACCTTGAGCATTCTTCGAATGCATGATTTTCTATATCATTCGCAAGAAGGCACAAATAATTTAGTATCGATATCTAAGGCTTTGAGATTTTTATGTTGAACAGAGTCACCAGATGCTAGATTTTTATAGTAGTGGGATGAGCATCAACCCTCAATACCACTCATAAGGTGAGATTGACCGGGTCCCACTGGGCATGCCAAAAACTGTTGGTTACAAATATACCACAAGAAATGATTTTTCATGTATACGCGCCCTAGACCTGGATCAACATTGAAATGTTGAAAGGAAGAGATGCCCTCCATTCCAATATCTAGAGAAATATCAGCTCCTTTGCTAAAATACTTGATTTTTTGAAGATGAGAGTTTAGGAAATAAATAAAAGAGTAAGAGTGTAGGAAATAAATAAAAGAGTAGGGAAAAACATAGTTGGTTTATTTAATGATGGGAAGAACTAGCAGTGCAATTACTAACTAATACCTTGAAGTAGCAGCAATGAATATGAAATATAACACATAAATGAACACCACACTAACTTTACTATGTATCCTCTGGATGAGTTCCAGTATTTATCTATTCCCCTATGCCTAAATCCAGATTTTAGAATTACAGCGAATAGGAAACATATAAATATAGTAGAAACACTATCCATAGGCAGCATACAAGAACATTAACATGGCATTTTATCCCCTATGTATCATCTAGGAGAATTTCAGGGTTTTGTCCCCAATTACACACCTAAATTCAAGATTCAAAATTGCAATATACAAACGAAGACAAAATAGCAAAAATAATCACAAAAGGCAGCATACAAGAGAGAAATGAGGCCCAAAGTCTTTAATATTAATTGCAAAAATCAAGTTACATTATATTTCTAGCAGAAGTTCCCCCCCTTCTTCACTACAATTCTAGGGTTTTTATAGAGGACCCGACCCTATGAGCCATTAATACTTTGGATTTACATGTACGTATCTAGAGGCTACAAAAATCTATGTCCGTTCCTTTTTGCGATTGAGGTTTCGCTTTCATTTCTACAATTAGCAACCATGGCCACGTCAACCGGGGAAATATGCATTTATGAGCCTTTTGACCTATCCTAGGCCACTCCAAGTGAAGGCACAAGTTGCTTTGGTATCTCATCTGTAATTGATAGCTCATGTCCTATTACTACAAATGGGCATCAAGTCTTTCGGGCAAGAATAATGTATTAATGAAACACTTGAATGCCTTGGAAAGATACATAGCCTTGGGGTGTGTCTTTGAGAAAAGCACCCTTTTTGGTTGAGCCCTGAGAGTATCTTCACTGGATTCTTGTTCAAAACTTTTATTCGCATCAGGTATGGACCAAAGCGTTCAGGATGGTCGAGTGTGGATGCTTCGCTGGAAGGAGCCTTCAAAAAATACTTCGCGAGGATTTTGTGTTGAAGTGGATATGCCCTGCAGAAAACAAATATGACCTTTAAATTTTACTACTTCTTTGCCCAAGGTGTAAGCTCAACATCACTTCACTGAGGATTTTGGCTAGGTTATACTACTTTACTGCGAACCTCTTCAAAAAAGGTCATTCAAAACAGTTTTTCCTTAAGCTAACTCCTGCCTTAGAATATTTTAACATTTTTTTGGGGGGGAAATATTCGGATGAGGAAACTTTGCAAAAAATATGGCCGAAGTAGATGCTTCAAAATGGCCTAGGGTGAAGTAGAATACGTTGAAGATGTTTCACCAGGACAAGGAGCCGAAGTGGGTGCTTCACTCGAATTTTGGCAAAGTGCTTTTAGGGACTTAGGAAATTTTAGCGATTTGTGATCACTGCTTCGCAAAATTTTTTCCCAATCTAGGTATTGTGATAGCTTCGCCAGCGAAGCACTTTTCATGCCTTAGCAAATTTTTAGGCTTTTATCCAGATTTTTGAGTTTCCTCCCGTGAAGCTATACTCCTTTTCTCTCTTGTGAAGCTCTTTAACCTGGTTTGTTCTACTGGCGAAGCTCCTGCTTATATGAATTATATACAAACAAAAAGAAAAAATGGGGGAAGGACAAAAATGGGAAATTGTTGTAATGTTCGAGATATACAAAAAGAAACAAGAAAATAAACCAAGAAACCTTTTCACAAGACTTCAATTTTTTTCTACCCCTTCAAGCAATGTGACAGAATTGTCAATAGTAATTTAAGAAAAATAATTTATGTTCCTCCTTTTCAACAGTGTCGCTTTATGGGATATGAACATGGTTGTGCTTTCTCAGATTCTACCTATACCTTTATGTTGGTGATCTACATGGGTGTAAGGGAAAATTTTGATTTTTTGTTTTTTATAAATAAAACAAGCATTGCATCGATCGTTTGTTCATTCACCTACACTAATTTTTTTCTTGTAAATTTACCTTAGGCTTCTCTAAGGTAGGGCATCAGATAAGGGCTAGGGCTTGTTGGTCAAATCATGCGATAAAATATTATGCCTTTGGATTACAGGCGATGTCATCACTAAGGGCCTATTTTTCACTAGGGTCTATGCATGTCTTCACTAGGGGCCTATTTTCCAATAGGGTCTATGGATGTGCTAGGATGAAATATCAAGGATAATTATTCTATAAAAATAAAAATGTCTTACCATCAGGATGCGGGGTATAGTTGTGTTGAGTGGAAATTTTGCCCAATTGCAAAATCCCCATCATAGTTAGGATTTTCAAATGAAAACCCTCTCTTGTAAAGAAATAAACATTTCTCCAAGGTTCCTTCACTTAATGCGTGTTTGTGTGTTATAAAAATGTATCAAATAAGTGCTTAGAATACCTTAGTTATTTACAAATAACTATTAACAAGGGGTCTGTGTTGGTAATATTTTATGATACTATGCAAGTGACTATTCATAAAACTTAATGAAATGATTAATGAATTGATCTTTAGGTTGCTTTAAACATGAAAAAAAATAATCCAAATGATTAAACCTTAAAATATAATATCCTTTAAAATAAATTATAAATTAATTTCCCCTTTGATGAAATTAATTTTTATTAAGGAAAATTAATCTATATGCTTTGAAAATAATGGCATTTTGGCTACCATATAAATAAATACCTTTAATGAAATTAATTTTCATTAAGGTAAGTTTATTTATTGCTTGAAAATGAAAACTTTTAAAATTATAAAATTCATTGAAAACGTGAACTTTATGAACAATTTTATAATTTTAAATTTTCTTCGAACCAAAACCAAAATTGCTTTAAATAACCAATGTATATAAATCTTAATTATAAAGTTTGTGACTTTATAATATTAAAATTAATATTCATATGATATTTCCATTAATATAATACTTATTCATCCAAATATCAATATTATTAAATATTTGGAAAATGAATAAGCATAAGACCCTAATTATAAAGTTTCAACCTTTATAATATGAATTAGGGCTTTATAATTTGAACTTTAGAATTAAAATAAAAAATCAAAATAAGGGTAAAAGAAATTAAATAAAACAATAAAGCAGTGCTCCAGGTTATGAAATAATAAACAAATATTTACTTGGAATTAAATCCCACCTAATTTAATCAGAAATCTCTCAATAAAATAAAAATGGAATGCAATCTTCTATGGAAACTTTAGTAATTCGAAATAAATCAAATTTATTAACATTATGGAACACCTTTAATGCATATTCCAATATAATAAAATGATATATTTCATTGATAAAACCTTACAGCACAATATTCCAAAACAAACCTCTATCACTGGCTTTCTATTCTCCTTCTCTATAACCTGGAATAGACTTCTCTTCGGGCATCCTTTCAAATATTCCTTTTCTTTCCTCTATAATTTATCCACCGTCCAACCTCTCTCTTCTCTTGTAGTGTCGTATTTAAAAAAATTGAAATCACTTTCATTTTCCTTTTCCTTTTCTTTCATTCAGTTTCAAACTAATTCTTCAATTGTTTGATATTATTTATTTATAACATCTTTAAAAATATTCCATTTGATTACTTTAAGATGTCCTTTCCACATGACGTAATGCTCCCATTATTTTACTATACATTGCCTACATGATCTTCTCATCAAATTTTTTCATCTATATGACTTTTCTTACTGATGATATGTAAACATTCCCGACATATGCCATGATCAACATACTAACCATGCTTTCACATCTTTCTATGAAGCTCTTTGAAAATATATTGTATCAATCAATTTAATCATGGTCGTCACCAGCCTTGAGATCTCTAAAATTATGACCTGTTATGTCATTCACCTCTGTCGTCATTGTGAAACCTACCAATCACCAAGTCATTATGCATTTGATTTCTTTTTCAAACAATCTCTTCGTTGTGTCCCATACAATATTGGTTAAACTAATGTAGTATATTTATTCATAGTTTCATTTGATATTCACCATCCATATTGCCAACACTCTACACAACCTCCGTTATCATCCCCTACGTCATATTAACATGACCTACATGTGACCTCCTATTGTCGAGTGATCAAATTATCATGTATTTTTTATATGAAAACTTTAGTTGCATCCACTATACACCGAATTGCAAGATAGCAGATTTTGATATGGTGATAATAGGGAAAATTGGGATATAATGTCATTGATTTGATTACTTATATGGGTCTTGTTGCATGCAATGGAGTAATTACACCTACCAGGTGAATATGGTTTCCAACAAGAACCTTATTATATTAAGAGGATTCGAAATCCAATCTAGCTATTGCATCTCTACGTAACATAATAGTCTTCTTCAACAATTCATGTTCAAGCTAAATTCTCTGCATGGTTAGATCATCATATATGTAGACTAGCTACCAAACTGTCATCGTGATTGCCTTTTTAGTGTCAAAAATCCCTATTATAATCATGCCCATATGTATTAACAAAAATCCTTCCCAGTGACGTGGTGTTAGCCATGGCCCTGAGCAACAGTTCCTTTATGTTAGTCATATTCCCCATTTTTTCTACTCTTTTTTTCATCGTGTTAACTTTGAATGTGTTGCATCATGTTTTCTAGCTCATTATGCAATGTCATTGATGATGTGTGTCCAATTTGCTTGTCATACTTTTTGAAAATCCATCCATGCCATGTGTGGTGATTTCATCTATTCCCACCTATCATTATTCTTTGATATCTTGCATATGCACTCAGTTATTCACTATATTCACCACATTTTATCCCACATGTCTTGTAAACGTTTACTATCCATGGTTTATAAGCTATAAAATCCCCTAACGGCTTCGACGAGTAGTTCATATATAATGTGCCTCTTAACATTGATAACATGCTAGACTTTGACCACCATGCCAAGAGTTGACCACTGATTTTATTAATCCATATTCATAACTATGTCAATTATCTCAATCCCCTACATCAATAAACCAAACAAATTTTATTAAAATTTATCTTTTTCATAATTAATTTAAGTTAATTTTAAATATTTTATACTTAAAAACATAATTTAAAACATTTAAAACTATCAACACTTAACATTTGACCAAAATATTATACAACTGAACATTAAATAACCTATATATAATAGTAGAACTAACATTAAACAAAAAGAAATACCTAAGACATCACTTTAACATGACCACATAATAGGTCCGAGGTGTAGACCAATTGGTTCATCCAAACCCCATAAATTAAATCATGGTCATCACCAGCCTTGAGCATTCTGAAATGATGACTTGTTATATCATTTACCTCTGTCATCATTGTGAAACCTGCCAATCACCAAGTCGTTGTGCATTTGATTTATTTTTAAAACAATCTATTTGTTGTGTCCCATACAATATTGGTTAAACTAGTGGAGTATATTTATTCAGTGTTTCATCTGATATTCACCATCTATCTCGCCAACACTCTGTGCAACCTCCATTATCATCCCCTATGTCATCTTAACATGACCTACATGTGACCTCTTGTTATCGAGTGATCAAATCATCATGTATTTTTGATACAAAAACTTCAGTTGTATCCATTGTACACTAAATTACAAGATAGAAAATTCTTCTATGGTGATAATAGGGAAAACTGATATACAATGTCATCGATTTAATTGCTTATTTGGGTCTTGCTGCATGCAATTAAGTAATTACACCTACCAGGTGAATATGGTTCCCAATGAGAACATTATTATAATAAGAGAATTAGAAATATAATCCAACTACTGCATATCTACATGACACAATAGTCTTCTTGAACAATTCTTCGTGTTCAAGCTAAATTTCCTACATGGTTAACCCATCGTCTACGTATACTAGCTGCCAAACTATCACCATGATTACCTTTTCAGCGTCAAACGTCCCTATTATAATCATGACTATATGTATTAATGAAACTCCTTCTCAATGACATGGTTTTAGACATGACCCTAAGCAATAGTTCCTTCATGTTATTTATATTTTCCATTTTTCTTGCTCATGTTCTCGTCATACCAACTCTGAAGGTGTCACATCATGTTTTATAGCTCATTATACAATGTCGTCGATGATGTGTATCCAATTTTTTTGTCGCGCTTTTTGAAAAATTATCCATGCCATGTGTGGTGATTTCATCTGTTCCCACATATCATTATTCTTTGATAACATTTGTATGCACTCGATTATTCACTATATTTATCGTCTTTTATCCCACATGTCTTCCCACATATCATTATTCTTTGATAACATTTGTACGCACTCAGTTATTCACTATATTTGTCATATTTTATCCCACATGTCTTGTAAACGTTTACCATCCATGGTTTTTAAACTCTAAACCCCCCTAATGGCTTTGACGAGTAGTTCATATATAAGGTGCCTCTTAACATTGATAACATGCTAGGATTTGACCACTGAGTTTATTAATCCATCTTCATAACCGTGTTAATTATATCAATCTCCTACATTAATTAAACAATCAAATTTTATTAAAATTTATCTTTTTCATAATTAACTTAAGTTAATTTTAAACGTTTTGAACTTAAAAACATAATTTAAAACATTTAAAAATATCAACACTTAACATTTTAAATGAACAAAATATTTTACAACCTAACATTAAATAACCTATATATATATAATAGTAGAACTAGCATTAACCAAAAATAAATACCTAAGACATCACTTTAACATGACCACATAATATTTAAATAAACAATGAAAATACACAAACACCATATAACTTACAAAATAATGAACAAAAACCAAGAAAATTCAACAAAAATATATATAAAAGTTCTAAAAATTTTGGTGGGTCCCTAATTTTGGGGTTGTTGTGAATTGGTCACAAAAAATGGTGAGTCTGCTGGGAAATGTTCCTAAATATTTCAGACTTAAGAACCCAATACTAAAAAAAACAAAGCCCAAACATCAAATAAATGAGCACCAATAATATCTGAATAATGTGAATAGATAATTTCAAACTGAAACAGTTGAAACATTTGCTTCTACTCGGTGTGTGTGCTCTGTGATTCATTTATTTTCTTGATACTATCTAGATTTCCATTATCATTTTTGTAGTTGGGATATAAATTTTTTCTCTTTTAAGTGCACTTCTGTATTGCTCTCTTCAAGATCTTGCTCTATTACAATCCAAGCATTTATAGCCCTAGTAGAGGTTATCTGAAAAACCCAAGCCTTAGATGAATTTTGTGATGAGCAAGGTGCAACCAAAGTATTGTCATTGGTGTCAACACAGTCAGGTTGATCAGTTGATGCAATGGATAGGAGTCCATTGATGAGCAAGGTGCAGCCAAAGTATTGTCATTGTTGTCAACACAAACAGAGGATTGGTTGATGCAATGGATAGGAGTGCAGAGGTCATTAGATGGATTGGTTGATGAAGTGAACAAGAGTTCAGAGCAGTCAGAGCATGTATAGTAACTTTTCAAGAAGACATAAGTGGCCCAGATTCAAAGGATCAAAGAAAAAGACAAGTAAGAAAATTGTCGCGATATCGCGACATGTATTCTATCATGATATCACGACATATCGGAGGAGAGATAAAGTGTGAGAAAAACTATCGCGATTTCGCAACATATCGAAGGAGAGAGAAAAAGTTGGAAAATTTGTCGCGATTTCATGACATATCGGAGGAGAGAGAAAATGTTGGCAAAACTATCGCGATTTCGTGACATGTTGGAAGAGAGAGAAAGCGCAAGATAAATTGTCGTGATTTCGTGACATGTTGAAAGAAAAGAAGGCAAGTAGAAAAACTGTCGCGATTTTGTGACAAGTTGGAAGCAAAGAAGCCAAGTAGAAAAACTATCCCAATTTTGCGACATGTTGAAAGCAAAGAAGGCAAGTAAGAAAACTGTCGCGATTTCGTGACATGTTTGAAGAAGAAGTGCATGCAGGAAAAACTATCATGATTTTGCAACATGTTTGGAGAAATGGCACAGACAAAGAAAACTATTGTGATTTTGCGACATGTTTGGAGAGAAGGCACAGTCAAAGAAAACTGTTGTGATTTCGCGACATGTTCAGAGAGAAGGCGCAAAAAAAGAAATGTGTCACTATTTCGTGACATTTTTGAGAGAAATAGCTTGCAAGGAAAAGTGTCATGATTTCATGACAATTTGCAAGAAGAAGCGTTAAGGAGAAAAAATGTCACGATATCGTGACATGTTGCATTTTCACGACAATAGCAGAGAGGAAGACTCCAAAGGATGAAGTGTCACGATTTCATGATAGAAGCAAAATGAAAGAGCATGGAAGTAGAAGCATCACGATTTCATGACAAATTCAAGGAGGAAGAGCTCAAAGGCGAAAGTATCACAATTTTGCGACATGTTTCATTTTTGCGGGCGTAAGGCAGAGAAAAGCTCAAGGCAGCGAAAGTGTCATGATTTTGTGACATGTTCCATTTTCGCTGGTGCATTCAAAGAAGAGTGTACGATAGTGTAAAGTGTCATGATTTCGTGACATGTTTCATTTTCGTTGGTGCATGCAAAGAAGAGTGTACGACAGCGTAAAGTGTCACGATTTCGTGACATGTCATGTTTTCATTGGTGCATGTAGAGAAGAGTGCAATGAAGTGAAAAGTGTCATGATTTCGTGACATGTCTTGTTTTCACGGGTGCATGCCAAGAAGAGGACTAGGAGGTGGAAAATGTCATGATATCGTGACATGTCTTATTTTCATGGTCAAACGCCAAGGAAGAGTTAAAGGGGCAAAAATGTCGTGATATCGTGACATGTTGTTTCTGCGTGATAAAAAGCAGAACCCAGCCGAAGTAAAGTTAACTGAAGAAGAACTGCAATTACAAGGGAAGTTGCATAGGAAAATCATGTAGCTAAGTTAAGAAGAGTTGACTGAAGTCATGCAGCAGATACAAGGGCCATTACAAAGTAAAATCATGCAACAAAAATAAGAACCGTTACAAGTGGAGTTACAGAGAGAAATCATGCAGTTAAATAAGAATAGTGAACTGAAGTAATTATGGCAGTTACAGGGGCAGTTACAGTGATAGTAAATAGAAGTCATTATTGCAGTTACAGGAGGCATTAAAAAGAAATATCATGTAGTAGTGGTTACTGAAATTCATCAGACAAAGACCATGAGTTGGACAGAGAAACGTCTCAAAGCCCAAACAAAGAACCGTTCTATTAATAAGATTGCATGTGAGAATAAAGAAGTCGTTACTATTAATAGGCTGCATGCACGAATATGGAAGTTAAGAATAGAAACAGAACACAGTTATAAAAGGATATTTGCATGAAGTATCAAGGTTGAGCTCTGTGAGAGAAGAGTGAGAGCAGCGTGTTGCTCAGTAGGAAAGAGTGCTACTGATAGTGGAAAAGTGTTGCTAAATAGAGGGATAGAGCTGCGGGCTGTAGGAGAGTTGTAAGAGCTGAGTAAGCAGAGCAACAAGAGAGCTGTAAGAGTAAGCAGTAATACAAGGCTGTAAGTGGGCAAAAATATGCAGAATAAGAAAATGGTAAGAGTGCTACTAAGAGTGTAAAATGACTGCATACAGAAAGGAAGTAAAAGGGAAAAAGGGTGTAGCAGAGAAAGTGCAAAAAGATAAGTAAGCTGGAGAGTATGTTGCATGATAGAAGACAAGTGCTGTAAGAAAATGTACAGAGAGTCACAAGAGGGCAAGAAAAGAGAGTGTGTTTAATGAATAGAGAAAGAAGTTGAGGAAGCAATATACCAATGAGGGTCTTGTAAAAGTGAAGGCATATTTATGTCAATCTGAGATTCAAAATAGAAAACAAAGTTGGTGCTTGGAATCAGAGGTTGGTGCTCCTTCCAGTTGGTGTTGGTAAATTAGGGTTTGGTGCTCCTTCCAGTGGGTGCTAGTAAACTGATTGCAAATTTGGTGCTTTGCAAAGGCTAGATTTGGATGGGAGTCCAAGCAGTCTATTTTTGAGGAGTAGCCAAAACTGGTGAACCTTGTTAAATCTTGTGTTGTGTTGCTATCTTGTTAAACTTGCTATATTTGTTTTTAAGCATTCATTAGTTTTGAATTAAGAGATGAAGATTTAAGTTTTTAATTAGCTACACTGATTCACCCCCCCTATTAGTGCCATTGTAAGACTAACAATTGATATCAGATCCAAGTTCCCAGTTTAGGCTAAATCAGTCAAGGTTGATCTTGGATTAGTTCACAATGGGTAAGAAGAATAGATCCTCCTCCAAAAAGGCATCTCAGCCAGTTTTAGTTCTTGTGGAAGAGAAAACTAAACTAGAGAAGGTAGAAGAAGTGGATTCTGAAGTATGCAATGAAAACCTAGAGATTGAAGTAGATCTAGAAGGTGATTTGATTGCCGCACTTGAAGAGTTGAGTATAGAAAAGAAAAAGAACAAAAGAATGTCCAAGAAGTTAGAAGAATATGGGGATGAGATTGAAGATCTCTTCCTACAAGTTCAAAAGGCTAAGAAATTAGAATAAGCCTTGAAGACACATCTAGATGATGAGGATGAAGTATGCAGCACAAGTAAAGAGGAATCTAACAAAGTTATTGTTGATCTAAAGCTGCAAGTAGAATAGTACAAAAGGATTGAAGATATTCTCAGGTCTCAAATCAATGAGAAAGAGACTGTTTGCTGCCAACAAGAAGGAGAGATTGTTTCATTGAAGAAACAACTAGAAGAGGCCAATATAAGTCTCAAATTTGAGAAGAGCACAGAGTTGTTAGATACAATGATAAAGCAACAAAGAAGCTCCACGGCTAAGTTTGGTCTTGGATATGAAGCTGAACAACCTTCATCCTCCAAATGTGCCGAGAAGAAGAAGCTCATGGCTGAAGGATCGAGGCAAGGAAAGTATGAAGCTAAACAATCGTCATCTTCCAAATATGCAGAGAAGAAGAAGTTCAAGGTTGAAGTTGAATATTCAAAAGGAAGAAAGCATCAAAGAAGATCTACAACAAAGCAATCACATCAAAAGAGGTTCTCTCACTCTCACTCTTTGAATAATAATGCTTTTAATGGCTATTGTTCTAAATGCAACTGCTATGGTCACAAGGCAATTTATTGTGGACTGAACAATAGATCAAAAAGTTATGCCATTAAAAACACATCTGCTTTCCTAAGTGAACACCCTGTGCAATGTTTTAAGTGTAATGGCCATGGGCACATTGCAAGGTTCTGTCCAAGCACTTATGTATCTAATCTAAGGCAAAACCCTATATTTCATCAGACACAAAGAGTGCAACATAGAAAGGGGACATATCATGTGCAATGTTTTAAATGTAATGGTCATGGGCACATAGCAAGGTTTTGTTCGAGCACATCTGTATCTAATCTAAGTCAAGACCGTAGATTTCATCAGACGCAAAAAATGCAACATAGGCAGAGAACATATCATGTGCATAAAAGAAAAGAAAATAATCATCCATTAAGAATGCACAAGAGACAGAAATGGGACATATCATGTGCAATGTTTTAAATGTAATGGTCATGGGCACATAGAAAGGTTTTGTCTAAGCGTGTCTGTATCTAATCTAAGGCAAGACCGTAGATTTCATCAGACGCAAAAAATGCAACACAAGCAGAGAACATATCATGTGCATAAAAGAAAAGAAAATAATCATCCATCAAGAATGCACAAGAGATAGCCCCGCAAGAGAAATGTTCAAGTTCATGAATAGGGGAAAAATAGGGAAGTAATTGAAAAACTCAAGCCCAAGTTCAGGAAAGTCTCGAGAAAGGCAGAAGAAAGGAAATCATCTCCTTGGACTGAAGGAGGCTACTCCTCTATTGCACTAAGCAGCTCCAGGTAGCACATCCTCAGGGGGAGCAATGTTAAAGTTTTATTTTAATGCTCCTATGTATTTGTGTGGTTATCTGAGGATGAAAGGAAAGTAGTCGGGGAGTTGTCATATAGTTGTCAAAATATGTTTCAGTTCATATAGATGTTTGTGGAGATAGTATCAAACTGATGTGCTTTAGCAGAACAACATGGTGAATAGCTAGGTTTATGATGCAACAACTGATAGGCATTATCTGAGATAGAGCATGCAGCATAGGTCGACGTGTTGTGGAAGCATAAGCTGGCAGGTGCTGGTTTTGAAGCTTATAACATTCCCAATCTACAGATAAAATAGAATTCATGTTCTAAGTGGGAAGGCGTGCGGTTCTTAACCAAAAATACAACACATCATTCGGTATAAGAAAGCATTAATTCTCTCTAAATAAGTAGCAGTGATTAAAGATATGCCATAGTCAAAGCAAATAGTGGCACTAGCACCCAGTTGGTCAAGAGTACCAAGTGGCACATGCAAGGTAGAGACGTTGAGAGAATAGCGCCCAGGTGGTGAAGTGTCAAGGAGGACGAGATGCCTATGCAACTAATAAAGTCTTGCATTGTTTGAGAAATGTGAGATATTTCCCGAGCAATCCCTTAATCGTAGTGAGGAGAAATGTTCCCTGGAATCGCGTGAAGAATGTTCGTCTAAGACACTGAGTAGCCCTGACATATGTCCTAAGAAGCAAAATACTAAGAGTTGATGACTGCGTATAGATTGAGGTTCCAATGCTAGATGTAACGGTTCACTGTTATTACCTATGCATGCAATAAAAACATTCATGGCAGCCGTTAGAAACCAGAGACATTGAGCTACACAACGGATGCAAGGCAAAGTCGTAAGTCATGGAGGAGCTGGCAGTAAAGAGGCCAAATAAAATTGTGGAGAGTGTCGATGATAAAGTTGATGAAGTGGATTTGATTTGAGATTGCCATTCATTGTTGAGTTCATTTTGAGTACTACTTGAGCATGATTGATTGAGCCTTTGAGAAGGCCTTTGGGAAATAGTTGTGGTACAGTGTTTGATGCTTACATAGAGTTGGTTAATATATGCTTTACTTGATACATGATTTGGGCTTACTCCATTGAGATTGATTTGAGCAAGTTATTCTCTGCATTAGTGATTTATGTTGGTGTTTGTTTTGTTCAAATACCTTTGGAAAGAAAAGGATGTCTTCTATTTTCCTTTTCATGTAGTGATTGGTTGAATGCTTCAAGGTTAATCTTGAGTTGAATGATGTTGGTTAAAACTTGTCTATAAGCATTGTTGTTAAAGTCCTAATTGGTTGAGAAAAGATATTGGTTGTGGAAAGAACATGTGTATCATTGTTATATGAGTTATTGCATGGTTGGCAATTTTTGGGTTGTGTTTCATGTTCTTGAGAAAATCATACTACATCTATCTTATTCTTTTGAGATTGATATTGAGTTGAGATTGAGATTGGGAGTTAAGTATAGAACATATTGAGTCTCTAACAATTCTCTTTATGCTTCGATGAGGTTGATGAATCACATTGGGTCTCTAACAATTCTTTTTGTGGGTTCTTGCTAAGCAAGTTTTTCTTGATGAAATTGTGAGCCAATTTGGATAAGTTCTAGTGAAGACTTGTGAGCTGAATTGGACAGGTTCTAGTGAGGACTTGTGAGCTGAATTGGACAAGCTCTATGTGAGCTTGTTAAGTAGGTTATGTGTGAGCCTATTAATAGAGTACAAATAATAGAGTCTCAATGGATAGAGATCCAGCAGTCAACACAGTTGAAGATAGATCTAAGTAATGCTTATTATGCTTATCATGATGTTGTCAAATAGTGAAATGAAGTGGTCACATATTCCCAAGAATAGTCTAAGAATTGACTAGCTATCGGGATCAAATTCTTAGGGGGAGCATTTATGCATCTATTTATCATATTGCTCATGTTTATGCTTTTTGTTAACTGTAATAATTTTTGTCAGAGAATGTTGTGCATGGACTGAGGGGGAGTTTTGTAGTCACCCTTTGGTATTATTTTCAAATGAGGAGAAGATTTACAGGTAATTGCACACAATTACATGTTTTGCCAACAATTACAAAGGGGGAGATTGATGAGCAAGGTGCAACCAAAGTATTGTCATTGTTGCCAACACAGTCAGGTTGATCAGTTGATGCAATGGATAGGAGTTCATTGATGAGCAAGGTGCAGCCAAAGTATTTTCATTGTTGTCAACACAGACAGAGGATCGATTGATGCAATGGACAAGAGTGCAGAGGTCATTAGATGGATTGGTTGATGAAGTGAACAAGATTTCAAAGCAGTTAGAGCATGTACAGTAACTTTCCAAGAAGACAGAAGTGGCCCAGATTCAAAGAATCAAAGAAAAAGATAAGTAAGAAAACTGTCGCAATATCGCGACATGTTTTCTGTCGTGATTTTGTGACATATCAGAGGAGAGAGAAAGTGTGGGAAAAATTGTCACGATTTTGCGACATATCGGAGGAGAGAGAAAAATCTAGAAAAGCTGTCGCAATTTCACGACATATCAAAGGAGAGAGAAAATGCTGGCAAAACTGTCACGATTTCATGACATGTTGGAAGAGATAGAAAGCACAAGATAAATTGTCATGATTTCGTGACATGTTAAAAGCAAAGAAGGTAAGTAGAAAAACTGTTGCGATTTCGTGACAAGTTGGAAGCAAAGAAGCCAAGTAGAAAAACTGTCGTGATTTCACGACATGTTGAAAGCAAAGAAGGCAAGTAAGAAAACTATCATGATTTTGTGACATGTTTGAAGAAGAAGTGCATGCAGGAAAAACTATCATGATTTCATGACATGTTTGGAGAAATGGCACAAGCAAAGAAAACTGTCGTGATTTCGTGACATGTTTGGAGAGAAGGCGCAGGCAAAGAAAACTGTCATGATTTCGTGACATGTTCGGAGAGAAGGCGCAAGCAAAGAAATGTGTCGTGATTTCATGACATGTTTGAGAGAAAGAGCTTGTAAGGAAAAGTGTCACGATTTTGCGATAATTTGCAAGAAGAAGCGCTAAGGAGAAAAAGTGTCACGATTTCGTGACATGTTGGGTTTTTGCGATCCGATGAGAAGAAAAGCGCTAAGGAGGAAAAGTGTCACGATTTCATGACATAATGCAGGAAAGAAAGTCCAATAGAAAAAGGTATCATGATTTTGTGACATGCTTCATTTTTGCAGTCTAAAGCAAAGAGAAAGAGGAGAGAGAAAAAGGTGTCACAATTTCACGACATGTATTTTCGAAGGCCAAAGCAAAGAGAAAGTGCAAGGAGAAAAAGTGTAGCGATATCGCTACATGTATTATCGTGGGCCGAAGCAAAGGTAAAGTGCAAGGAACAAAAGTGTAGCGATATCGCTACATGTTGGGTTTTCGTGACCTAAAGAGAAGAGAAGAGCTAAGGAGAAAAGATGTCGCAATATCGCGACATGTCACATTTTCACGACAACAGCAGAGAGGAAGACTCTGAAGGATGAAGTGTCATGATTTTGTGACAGAAGAAAAATGAAAGAGCATGGAAGCAGAAGCGTCATGATTTTCTGAAAAATTCAAGGAGGAAGAGCTCAAAGGTGAAAGCGTCACAATTTTGTGACATGTTCCATTTTTGTGGGCGTAAGGCAGAGAAAATCTCAAGGCAGCGAAAGTGTCACGATTTTGTGACATGTTCCGTTTTCGTTGGTGCATGCAAAGAAGAGTGTACGACAGTGTAAAGTGTCACAATTTTGTGACATGTTATGTTTTTGTTGGTGCATGCAAAGAAGAGTGTACTGTAGCGTAAAGTGTCACGATTACGCGACATGTCATGTTTTTGCTGGTGCATGCAGAGAAGAGTGCAATGAAGCAAAAAGTGTCACAATTTCATGACATGTCTTGTTTTCATGGGTGCATGTCGAGAAGAGGACTAGGAGGCAAAAAATGTCATGATATCACGACATGTCTTGTTTTCACAGTCAAACGCCAAGGAAGAGTTAAATGGGCAGAAATGCCGTGATATTGCAACATGTTGTTTTTGTGTGATAAAAAATAGAACCTAGCCGAAGTAAATTTAACTAAAGAACTGCAATTACAAGGGAATTTGCATAGGAAAATCATGCAGCTAAGTTAAGAAGAGTTGACTGAAGTCATGCAGCAGATACAGGGGCCATTACAAAGTAAAATCATGCAACAAAAATAAGAACCGTTACAGGTGGAGTTATAGAGAGAAATCATGCAGTTAAATAAGAATAGTGAATTGAAGTAATTATGGTAGTTACAGGGGTAGTTACAATGACAGTAAACATAAGTCATTACTACAGTTACAGGAGCCATTACAAAGAAATATCATGCAGCAGTGGTTACTGAAAGTCATCAGACGAATACCATGAGTTGGACAGAGAAACGTCTCGAAGCCCAAACAAAGAACCGTTCTATTAATAAGATTGCATGTGAGAATAAAGAAGTCGTTACTATTAACAGGCTGCATGTGTGAATATGGAAGTTAAGAATAGAAATATAACACAGTTATAAAAGGAGATTTGCATGAAGTAGCAAGGTTGAGATCCGTGTGAGAAGAGTGAGAGCAGCGTGTTGCTCAGTAGGAAAGAGTGCTGCTGATAGTGGAAAAGTGCCACTGAATAGAGGGATAGAGCTATGGGCTGTAGGAGAGCTGTAAGAGCTAAGTAAGCAAAGCAGCAAGAGAGTTGTAAGAGTAAGCAGTAAGACAGGGCTATAAGTGGGCAAAAATATGCAGAACAAGAAAATGGTAAGAGTGCTGCTAAGAGTGTAAAATGACTGCTGTACAAAAAGGAAGTAAAAGGGAAAAAGGGTGTAGCAGAGAAAGTGCAAAAATATAAGTAAGCTGGAGAGTATGCTGCATGATAGAAGACAGGTGCTATAAGAAAATGTATAGAAAATCACAAGAGGGCAAGAAAAGAGAGTGTGTTTAATGAATAGAGAAAGAAGTTGAGGAAGCAATAGACCAGTGAGGGTCTTGTAAAAGTGAAGGCATATTTATGTCAATCTGAGATTCAAAATAGACAACCAAGTTGGTGCTTGGTGTCGAATTCAGTCAAACAAACATAAAAATTGCAGAGGACAAAATAAAATATTTATTTATTCGAAGCACACCAACCTTACAACATATGCATATCAAATAATATATAGAGAAGGGAGGAGATGGTGGGTACGAATAGGTTGGAGGGATAAGGAAGGTGGTTGGAGAGATAGAAGGGAGAAGTCAGCGAAGGAGGGATAAGGGGAGAAGAAGGGATAAGGGGAAAGAAGGATTAATGGAGGGATAAGGAGGAGGGAATATAGGAGGGAGTTAGGGTACATTGTCGACAAAGAAATTGTCGACAACCATAGGGAGTGGAGTGTTCACACTTAGGCTTAGGAAAGGGATTTTTCTAAGCCTCCTTTAGGTGAACCCCTATTCACACTTGCAACATTCTCCCCCTTAAAGTTGAGAGGACTGACTACACAGTCTCTCAGCTTTACAAATTGAGCTTTTGTCATCGCCTTGGTGAAGATGTCAGCGACATTCTCCAAAGTGTGACAGTATTGAAGCTCAACAATGTCATGTTCCACCATATCTCTGATGAAGTGATACTTCATATCAAAATGTTTCGTTATGCTATGGTGGACAGGATTATATGCCAACTGAATGGCATTGATGTTGTCGCAGTAGATTCTAGTCGGACCACTTTACTATTCTCCAATCTCTTCTAGTACTTTCCTTAGCCACAAGGCTTGAGTACTTGCATAAGTAACCGCTATATACTCTGCTTCTATTGAAGATAGCGCTACTACTGTCTGCTTTTTTGAACTCCAAGTGATTATTCTTGATCCAAGACTAAAATAGTTTCCTGATGTTGACTTCCTGTCATCAATATTGCTACCCCAATCACTATCACTGAAGCCTACAAGCTTGATAGTGTTACATTTATGGTACTGGATTCCAAAATCCAATGTACCTTTCACATATCTCAAAATTCTTTTAGCCGCCTACAAATGCAGCTCAGAGGGGTTAGACATAAATCTAGAAACAAGAGAAATAGCATACTGAATATCAGGTCTGGTGTTGGTGAGAAACATCAAACTCCCAACCATGCTTCTGAAAGTGGTCACGTCAACTTTTGGTGCTCCATCATCTTTGCTTAATTGGATCCCATGTCCAATTGGAGTTGCAACTGGTTTGCAATGCTCCATAGCAAACTTCTTGATCATATCCTGAGCATACTTATGTTGACAAATGAAGATCCCTGTATCTGATTGATGAACCTCCATTCCAAGGTAGTAGTGCATTAAGCCAAGATCCTTCATCTCAAACTGAGTCATCATGGAGTGTTTG
Source organism: Wollemia nobilis (assembly GCA_028583015.1). Classification (NCBI taxonomy): domain Eukaryota; kingdom Viridiplantae; phylum Streptophyta; class Pinopsida; order Araucariales; family Araucariaceae; genus Wollemia; species Wollemia nobilis. The sequence goes on along the minus strand of JAQPPZ010000861.1, from coordinate 2,157,555 downwards.
AACTCCATATTCATTTTTTCATTACTACCCATAAAAATGAGATCATCCACATACAAAAAAACTATGAGGATGTCATTACCTTGCTTTAGGTAGTAGAGTGTGGGTTCATTTTTGCTCCTGGTGAACCCATAATCTTTGAAGTACCCATCAATGCGTGAGTACCAAGCTCTTGGTGCCTGTTTAAGACCATAGAGTGCCTTCTTCAATCTGTAAACAAGGTGTTCCTTACCTTGCACTTCAAAACCCTGTGGTTGCTCAACGTACACTTCTTCTGTCAAGTAACCATTGAGAAATGCACTCTTGAAATCCATGTGTTGGACTTTCCATCCTTTATGTGCAGCTAAGGCAAGAAATGTTATGATTGTCTCCTGTCTGCTACAGGAGCAAAAGTCTCTTCATAATCTATTCCATATTTATGAGTAAAACCCTTTGCCACTAATCTTGCCTTGTGCTTCTCAATGCTTCCATCAGCATTAAACTTGGTCTTGAAGATCCATTTACAGCCAACACATTTCTTTCCTTTCGGAAGCTTCACGAGCTCCCAAGTGTCGTTGTTTTTTATAGAGGTTATCTCCTCTTTCATGGCATCTTGCCAAATCTTCTGAGTACATGCCTTCTCATAACTAGAAGGTTCAAGCTGTGCACTAGTTAACAAAGCATAGTTAACTTGATCTCCCCTAGGTTCCTGCTAGGATTCATCATCACCATACAAGTGCATACTTTCTAATCTGTGTAAAACAGATTCCATTTCACTAGCTTGACTCCTAGTATATCTTCTTGAAAATTTTTTATCCAACATCTGAGATGATGGATGATACTGTAAAGTTCTCTTACCTTTGGATGGAACATCAATGTCCATTGGTGAGGAACTTACTGATCGCTGTGGAGAAGGACTTGGTGAAGCAGTTGAATCAGAAGATGGACTTGGAGGATGTGTGGATGGAGACTGCTTTCCTTTCGTGGTAGTTGTGGTTGCACTCGTTGAGCAACTATATCGTGTGGCTTCAACATCATTGAATATTTGGGGCTTACCCCACTCTCCCCCTTCATCAAAAATCACATCCCTTGAAACCACTATCTTTCGAGTCGTAGGATTGTAGAGTCTATAACCCTTTGTGTTTTCACAGTATCCTACAAAAATGCATGCTTGACTCTTTGGATCCAACTTCTTTCTCAGCTCATCAGGAATGTGAGCATATGCCAATGAACCAAATACTCTGAAATACTTCACATTTGGTTTCTTACCATACCAGGCTTGGTAAGGTGTCTTCCCTTTCAAACTTGAAGTAGGACTTCTGTTCAAGATGTGAACACTAGTCCTTGTTGCATCTCCCCAATATGCATTACTCAAATGCTTTGTCTGAAGCATTGATCGTGCCATCTCCACAATGGTGCGATTTTTCCTTTCTACTACACCATTCTGCTGTGGAGTGTAGGAAGTTGTGAACTGCCTCTTGATGCCATGATGTTTACAAAAATTCAAAAACTGATTAGAGGAGTATTCTCCTCCTCTATCTGATCTAAGACATTTTATAGAATATCCACTCTCACTTTCAACTTTTGCTTTAAAATCAACAAAGCATGCAAATGCTTCATCCTTATGCTTCAAAAAATATATCCAACACATTCTTGTGCAATCATCAATGAAAAGTAGGAAGTAAGAGTGATTACCTAGACTCTTGGTCTGCATCGGACCACAGATGTCTGAATGCACTAACTGAAGAGGATAGCTGGCCCTCCATGCTTGCCCATGAGGAAATTTCGATCTGGCATGCTTGCCCAAGGCACACCCTTCACAGACTTCCTTACTGTCTTGAACTTTGGGAAGTCCAGTCACCATTGCTTGTGAAGTTAGCATCTTCAAACTTGTTGAATTCAAGTGACCATATCTCAAGTGCCATAGGACACTTGGATTGGTAATTGCAACATTTGCTAACTTATTTCCTCTTGGCTGGCCAAACTTCAAAGGGAATAATCTATTCTTTGACATTGGCACTTGTGTAATGATTATATTACTATTGTTCTTGTCAAAAATGGTGCATTTACCCTCATCAAAAATCAACTTATAATTCTTTTCAAGCATTTGACCAACACTTAAAATATTGTGTTGAAGATGAGGTGTGTAATAGATATCACTTACTTGCTTGATGCCTTCTTTCGTTGGAACCTCCATGGCTCCAATGCCTTCAACTGCCAATGACTTGTCATCTCCCAACCGGATGCTTGGATTTGTATGAGGAGTCTAACTTAGCAAAGAGTTCTTCTTTGCCACTCATGTGATTTGAACACCCAGTGTCCAAAATCCATGTATCATTCATATTTTGCTCTGTTTGGCCATAAGAAAGAAAGAGATTTGAGGACTCTTCCTCTTCTCCAAAATTCCCAAACTGATCGCTCTGGTTGCTGTTGCTTCCTTGCGAAGTCTTTGACCAACAATCACGAGCATAATGGCTAGGTTTGCCACAATTGTAGCAAAATTGTTTTGATTTGTCTCCTCCTTTTCCTTTGCCAGACTGTTTCCCTCTATATTGCTGTTGTCCTCCTCTATTATGATTTCCACCTCTGTTGGATGATCCTCCTCTGTTAGGAGTTCCCCCTCTTTGATTATTCCTCCTCTGCCTCTTTGTTGCCTCTGCCACGGCCTCTACCTCTTCCTTCATGTGTGGCAAAAGCTTTGTCATCTCCTCCATAGCTGGTGGTAGGAGTTTCCTGTAACCTCTCTTCATGTGAGAGAAGTGAACCAGTTAATGCATCAAAAGACAATGTGGTTAAGTCTTTGGATTCTTCAATAATTATTGCAACAAAATTCCATTTTGGAAGAAGTGTTCTCAACACTTTCTTCACCATCATCTCTGGCTTAATATCCTCCCCTAGTGTGACCATTTTGTCGACTCATCGCTTTCACTCGCACGCAGTAATCACCGACTCTTTCATTCTCTTGCATCTTGAGATTCTCAAAATCTCGTTTCAAAGTTTGTAGTTTTACCTGCTTCACTTGGTCACTACCTCTATAGCTTTCTTTTAGGGCATTCCAGGCATCTTGTGCAATTACATAAGATGCAACCCTAGGGAAGATACTTTTATCTAAGGCAGCATGAATATGATAAAGGGAAAATGAGTTATTTTTCTAGGCTTCCTTTTTAGCCCTTCTATCAGCAGCTGAAAAAGCTGCCCATTCAGCAGTAGTAGGTTCATCATAACCTTCTTCTACAACATCCCAGAGACCTTTTCCTATCAACAAGGTCTTCATTTTTATAGACCAGTAATCATAGTCACTACCATTAAATTCAAGGATTGGTAGACTAGTACTTGCAGCCATTTCCTTAAAAGCAAACTTTGATTTCACTGAAATAAGCAATTACAAAGCAAAGTAATTCTCTTACTGATTGCTTGTTGTGAGACTCCCAATACTGGCTCTAGCTCTAGCTCTAGCTCTGCTCTGGCTCCATTGGCTCTGGATTTACTGGCTTTGGCTCCACTTCAATATTGAACCCTTAAACGGGGTTCCAAGGGGCAGCGCGAGTCCAAAAATTTTGGAGGTGCTAAACGGGCGTTCCGGAAGACTTCCCGACACTTTTCCAAGTTCACAATATGCAAATTTTCAAGCCCCCTTGGGCGAGTTTTAATTGGCCACAAAAAACTCTTCAAGGTTTGCAAAATAAAAGTTTTATAAAGGTTTTTTTTTAAATAAATTTAATAACTTTTTATTATTTTTTAAATTACCTTTTTAAAAAACTAAATTAAAAAAGATAATTTTAAAAAATAATATAAAAAATTATTAAATAAATTTTTAAAACCTTTAAAAAAACTTATTTTAAAAAATTTTACCTTTCTTTTAGGCTAGAACTCGAACCCGCGACTTGTTGTCTGCGAAGCGGGCGCCTTAGCCGTTCGACCACGTGGCTCCTTGGTGAATAAGGAAGGCACTGCTTCCTTTTATTTCCTTGGCAGCGGCACTTTAAATAATTTTTTTTACTTTTGCAAAGCTCCCGGCGGGATTCGATCCCAGCACCTCGCCCACACAAGCGAACAACTTGTCCGCTACGCCAAGCGCCTCGGACGAGGACAGATGAGGATGCGGGTGGATTTATCTCAACGTGGGCAATAATTTTTTTAAAAAATAAAAATCATGGGATTATCCCACATACGCCACGAAACAGGCGCGAGAGGGTTTTTAACCCTCAACTCGCGTAATGGCTTTCGACTGCCTTCGGGCAGTCGATCCTCAATTGCAATTTTAACCGCCGCTTCGACCAATCCCTGTTTGCCATGTGGTGATATTTTGTCCTCTCTCTACCACCTAAAATGCCCGTCGCCAATCGCCCTATGCCACGTGTTATGCTCTGCTGTCGCCACGTGTCGTCCACAGCCGTGCTTGCCTCAAGAACATGGCTCGAGTCTGCTCACGATCCGCCTCGGGATCCGAGCCGAGCCGATCCTCCTCGACTGCTGTGCCTACCTCAAAAATCGTGTCCACCTATCAACGTTCACCTCGGGAATCATGCCTGTAGGTGTCACCTCGACTGCCGCGTCGCGTGCCTCGAGAACCGTGCTCGAACTAACACAGTCTGGCTCTGATACCAGATGTCGAATTCAGTCAAACAAACATAAAAATTGCAGAGGACAAAATAAAATATTTATTTATTCGAAGCACACCAACCTTACAACAAATGCATATCAAATAATATATAGAGAAGGGAGGAGACGGTGGGTAAGAATAGGTCGGAGGGATAAGGTAGGTGGTTGGAGAGATAGAAGGGAGAAGTCGACGAAGGAGGGATAAGGGGAGAAGAAGGGATAAGGGGGAAGAAGGATTAACGGAGGGATAAGGAGGAGGGAATATAGGAGGGAGTTAGGGTACATTGTCGACAAAGAAATTGCCGACAACCATAGGGAGTGGAGTGTTCACACTTAGGCTTAGGAAAGGGATTTTTCTAAGCCTCTTTAGGTGAACCCCTGTTCACACTTGCAACACTTGGAATCAGGGGTTGGTGCTCCTTCCAGTTGGTGCTGGTAAATTAGGGGTTGGTGCTCCTTCCAGTGGGTGTTGGTAAACTGATTGTGAAGTTGGTGCTTTGCAAAGGCTGGATTTGGATGGGAGTCCATGCAGTCTATTTTTGAGGAGTAGCCAAAACTAGTAAACCTCGTTAAATCTTGTGTTATGTGTTGCTATTTTGTTAAACTTGTTGTATCTATTTTTAATCATTCATTAGTTCTGAATTAAGAGATGAAGATTTAAGTTTTTAATTAGCTGCACTGATTCACCCCCCCTCTTAGTACCATTGTAAGACTAACATTTTGTTTTTTCTTATTTTCATTATTTTAATCTAAACCTACCTCTACTTCCAGTCAAGCGTTTATAGCCCTGGTGAAGGTTATCTAGACTGTGGTGACTAATTTAACTTTACTTTCCATTGTATTTGTTTTGCTTACATTTTATTCAATTTTTATATCACTTTTGCAAAATTCACTTGTCACTTGGGTTAGAGATCAAGTAAGGCTAAAAAATTAGTTCATTGAATTTTCACCTTAATCTATAAAATTGAATAATTTCATTCTTTTAATACGTTTTGCAAACTTTGTGAAACTTTTGCAAAATGATTTCAGTGTTCCAAATTTTGCTATCTTAATCCAAATTGATAAGGACACATATTAACCATCTCATTTTCCTTTTCTTCAAGTTTATAAATGTTTTCAAAATAGGTAATTTTATCCTGAATGACACAGCAACAAATACCAAAAAAAATCATCAAATGTTTGGTGCCCATATAACAACTATCTCAAATATAGAAACAAAACCAAAATGTTCTCAAAGCTAAGTGACGAAACTGATAAAATGAATTGAAATTCAAAATTTTACCTAAGCTAACTTATTTGCAAAACAAATATAAAACACACATCCAAAATTTCACAAAAAAACATAAATGTCAATAAAAGCAAATAACAAAATTTCAAAAAATAAGAAATTATGTACAAAACAAAACAAAAACACAAAAATCCAAAAATCTATTTACAAACATATACACTATATACAAGACGATGTCAAATTTATGCTATCACTTCCCTATATCCCACACATGATTGACACACTGTAAAAGACATATATTGTTATATGCATGCCAAATATTATACAACTCCAACCAAAATAAAATCAGGCCAAACAATATAACAAATTTCATTTTGCCTTTCTCATCCCACCAATTTGATTCAAGTTTATAAACAATTCCATGTTTAGGATTTGATGCATTAAATTTACCATTGACTACATGATTTTCGATTATCTTTTGCTTATTCAATAAGATGCAACTTTCAAAATTTGATTTTTCACTTTGACTTAAGTTTTCATTTTCATAAGCATATAGGACTTCTTTCAAATAAGAGGCTACTTCTGAAAATTTTAAAGCAAAGTCATCATCTATGTCTTTAGGCCAATCATACTCATGCAACAATTTGCAAGAATCTAGGATATTTAAAAAATAAGAATCATTATAGTTTTGTATCCTAGATTGAATTGTTAGTTGTTGATGAACTTGGTTCAACAACTCAAGCATATCTACTTTTCTTTCATTTTATAAAGCAATTTTATTTGTGGTATGAATAGGAATCCATTCTAGTTCTTCATCAATATCCAATGGCATTTCATCATAAATAACATCTGAATCCAATAAATTATTATGCAAAAATTTACCTGATTCTTGAATTTTTAAAAACAAATGATAATATTTTATCTTTTGTACACTCTCATTTACCAATACTTGATGAGACATTGTTCTTTTATTTCTATTCATGGTCTCTATCATCATCATTTCGTATCTCTTTACCTTCATCAATGACCTCTTCTTCATCTGAAAATAGATGAATCATAAGAAATATTTACCATTTATTCTTTTATTATTTCAACAAGATGTTCCACAAACTCATATTTTAAATAATCAACTTTTGGAACAATTTCTATGTATGCAAATGGCTTGACATATCTTAATTGAATTGATATTGTAATATCTTCATATGAAGTAGAACTTTCAACATCCTACATATCAAATGAAATAGAAATTTCATCAGTAGGAGTATGAGAAAATAATGATTTACCATACATACCCCAACCATTATAATAATTCTCTTCTAAAATCAAAGGGTGATATCCTATCGTGTCTTCAAACAATATATGATATTTTGGTTTTACAAGAATTGTAGGTTCTTTATGTAAGATATCAACTTTAGTGTCCTGCATATAAGATGAAAAAATATTTTTATCAGAAGGCATAAAAGAAACCCATTTCTCATATCTTCCCTAGCCATTATAATAGTCATCTTCTACAGCTAAAAGGTGATATTCAACCATATATTATGTGCAATATTCATATATATCTATAGATTCATTTTCACATTCCCCTTCATCAATCACCTGATGTGAAAACATACTAATTTCTTGCTTTATAGGCATTGTAGAATCCTTAAGTGAGCCAAAACTTTCTCTTTCCTGCACATCAACTAAGATAAAATCTTCTTTAGAAATTACGAAAGAAGTTAATGATTCTTGTTAATTATATGAAATAAGGACATCATTACCTTTTTGAAACACCTGGTGAAATTCCATCTCTTATTTTATGACATTTTAATATTTATCTTCCTCAATAAACAATTGATATTGATTTTTTTACAATTCATCTTCCTCAAGCAATAAGCTTTTGTGATTAGTCATTTGAACTATCACCATAAAGGTATTATCTTCTTGTAATCCATTGCAATCTCCAATAAAATCACATCTGGGATCATTCAATTTTGTAGATTTACTTTTTTGAAAATCATACTCATTATCCTCCTAAAATAAATGATGAAACTCTATCATTTCTTCTATGTATTATTTAGATTTATTTTCAAATTCATTTACTTTAATTTTAAAAAATTCATATTTATCAAATTCATCCTCCTCAATTTCAAAGAATTCATCTTCCTCAGATTCATCCTTTGGTGAGACAATGGTTTCTTCAGTGGGATCAATTTTTGTGTTTTATTTTATAAGATTATTACAATCCTCCTTTGTGAATAATGACTCTAAGCCAATTTCTATATTTTGGTTAACTTTATCATAAAAATGTTCATTGATGGGTATTGAATTTGAATCTTGCACCTCATTCTTGATATTAAATGTAGTTGTGACATTTGGACGATCAATTTTATCCCATTGATTAGACCTCATTTGGTTCAAGGGTATCAGACAGGATGAGTGGTATTGGTTGGAATCCATAACTCCTGACAAACAGTTCATCATAGAAGAAGACTATGTCTCAACCTGACTCATTTGTGAACTCTGATTGTGAGCTTTAGGTCTAAGTCTGTATAGTTGATCCATATTGACACCTTGAGAAATCAACTATTGTTCAAATGTCACTGCCTCATTGTAAGCTCTAGGCAATGATGTAATTTTAAGACATTTCTCCAAAAATATAGAAGTAACGTGATCTAAGTCTCCCATGTATATTTTAGTAGCTCTTTCTTCTGAAATGATATAATGTATCCCCACCTTGATATACAACCTATGGAATTTATCATTAAATGATCTCATGGGTTTATTAGATTTTTTGAGGATAGAGAAAAATTGATTTAACATCATAACTGGGTCATCCAATTTTACAAAATATTTGAGAAATGCTTCTTCTAGTTTATCCCAATAAGTGGTAGAACTTACAGGTAAATGTAGATACCACTCAAATGTAACTTCATCCAATGGATAAGAAAAAACCTACAAGGAACATCTCTGTGCATAAGCTGCAAAATTTTTTAACACGCTCTTGTATCTTTGAATATGTTCCCTGGCTTGATCCACATCATGTCTAAACCTGGGTAAATAAACTTCTACACCTTTAGGAATTTGAGGAGTAGGCATGTTTAAATTGCTATAATAATCACCTATCGAAGATGCATATCTTTTCTTTGCTGAAGTAAACAATGCCATTAGTGAACTTTAAAAAACATAACTTTAATGCCAATCTTATTAGTCAAAGAAATATATCTTGCAAATAAGCATGAAATGACTAACAATTAATCAAAAAATATGCATTAATTAAACCTTGGCATTAAATAACATCCTTCAATTTGCAATTTTATTTTTAACTCAAAATAAATTTGAACAATTTCAAATGCTGAAAATTAAAAATATTACCTTTTAGGCCCTCCTTCTAGCGCCAATTCTATTGAGTGGAAATTTTTCCCAATTGCAAAATCCCCATCACAGTTAGGATTTTCAAATGAAAACCCTCTCTTGTAAAGAAATAAATATTTCTCCAAGGTTCCTTCACTTAATGTGTGTTTGTGTGTTATAAAAATGTATCAAATAAGTGCTTAGAATACCTTAGTGATTTGCAAATAACTATTAACAAGGGGTCTGTGTTGGTAATATTTTATGATGCTATGCAAGTGATTGTTCATGAAACTTAATGAAATTATGAATGAATTGATCTTTAGGTTTCTTTAAACATGAAAGAAAAATAATCCAAATGATTAAACCTTCAAATATAATATCCTTTGAAATAAATTATAAATTAATCCCCCCTTTGATGAAATTAATTTTTATTAAGAAAAATTAATCTATATGCTTTAAAAATAATGGCATTTTGGCTATCTTATAAATAACTACCTTTGATGAAATTAAATTCATTAAGGTAAGTTTATTTATTGCTTGAAAATGAAAACTTTTAAAATTATAAAATTCATTGAAAACGTGAACTTTATGAACAATTTTATAATTTTAAATTTTCTTCGAACCAAAACTGAAATTGCTTTAAATAACCAATGTATATAAATATTAATTATAAAGTTTGTGACTTTATAATATTAAAATTAATATTCATATGATCTCTCCATTAATATAATACTTATTCATCCAAATATCAATATTATTAAATATTTGGAAAATGAATAAGCATAATACCCTAATTATAAAGTTTAAACATTTATAATATGAATTAGGGATTTATAATTTGAACTTTAGAATTAAAATAAAAATCAAAATAACGGTAAAAGAAATTAAATAAAACAATAAAGCAGTGTTCCAGGTTACGAAATAATAAACAAATATTTACTTAGAATTAAATACCACATATATTTTTTTTGGTAGGTAAAGTAAATTTTATGTACTTACGGGTTGAAGGGACCCGCCCCTATTTACAAGAAGATCATCTGCATTCGAAATGCAGGCCAAAAACACTAATTTACAATAGTTCATCTGCATTCATAGTGCAGGGCAAAAACACCAGCACCACAGTCGAAAACCAACAAAAACTAACAGCTGAGATAAACCAAAATAAACTGACCGATGGTGTCGAAGAGACACCATTTAGGTGGTTAGAACCACCAGTAAAATTTGGCCACTTATGATTAGACTTTGTGAACATTCTAATAGCGTTAGAGAAGAGGCACCCTCCTGCTTCAACAGAGCTAAGTGTTTGATCTTTTGTCATTATTTAGGTTGACTTTCTCGATGACTTCCATGGGAAAATTGTTTTCCCAAATGGTGAGGGAGATCTCTTTTATTGATCTGTTTGCCAAGGTGTCAGCCACTTGATTTGACTCCCTGAACACATGCTTGATCTAGGATTGCTCGTTGTTGCAAAGGCCTAGTTGGCATTCCTGGATAATGTTCTCTATATTTTTCCCACCGTTGCTATTTCTTTGGATGAGTTTGACAATGATCTCTGAGTCCCCTTCATAGAAGACAGGGGCTATAGGGTTTTTAGAAATTTTAATACATCTCCAGAGGGCACTAGCTTCCACGAAGCTGTTGATCTGGGACCCCAAATTTTCAACAAAGGCCTTAAGGATTTTGCCACTATGATCTTTGAAGAACCCTCTTGTTCCTACTTTTCTTGGGTTCCCTTTGGAGGCACCATCGAAGTTAGCCTTGAGCCAACATTGGGGGGGAGGGACCCAAGTGACCTGAGATCTGTCTTTTCTGGGTGTCTAATACTTACTACAATCTTGGGGAATCTTGAGGGTGGAATAGAGCAATTATTCAATCCCTAGAGTAGGGTTGGCCTAACAAGGGATGAGTCCAAAAGTTTTGGTGGTGTAAGCAAGGGCTCTGGCAGCTACGACTTCATGGCTTCTAGGGCCTTTGTTGAAAACTCACCTGTTGTGCTCCAACCAAAGCTACCAGAATATGTGATGGATGAGGACTTCCCATAAAAATATTAGCTTGGGATGCTTGAAGGGCTTAGGCCATTGGCAAATGAACTCTTTGATAGAGTTTGGCCAGGTCCACCTAACCTGAAAGCTTTGGGTGTCTATGGAGAAAACACATCTAGAATAGGGGCAATCCATCAAGATGTGGTGAACAGATTTCCAGGCCTAGAGGCATAGGAAACATCTATTCGGCACCATGATCACTCGCTGCATGAGATTATCCCCAGTAAGGATTTTGTTGTGGATGGTCATCCTATAGAAGTGTGTAATTTTGATAATGAGGGATTTTATCCACACCTTGTTAGAGACCACCTTCTCATAGTCGGGGTGCCCTGGAAACCCATCTTATCAATAAAATAGGTCACGATCTTGACAAAGAAATTCTTGTTATTGGTGCGTTTCCAACACCGTTCATCTCTCTTGTTGACACGAGGGAGGAAAGTTGATCGCTAGATCTCCTGAATCCCTTTCATAGCTTCCATGATGGGTTCATTTCTTATTTTGAAATTGATCTTCTTTCACTCATGGGCTTCAGGGCTAGAGGAAATGAAGTCTACAACCCTGAGCCTGAATCTGCTATCAGTAAAATGCCTAGTAGGGATCAAAACTTGATTGCTGATGAGGATGGAATTCTCGACCCAGGTATCTTTCCAGAATTTTATGTTGGTCCCATTCTCCAACTTCTAGGAAGACCCTTCGAGGATGATGTTTTGGGTATAAGTGATGGATTTCCAAAAATGGGAATTGTTGCACGAGGGAGGTGCTTGGAGGAAGGCGGTGCTGAAGGTACTTTCTTTTTGTGATGTTTACCCATTAAATATTGGCCTTAGTCACTACTTTCTAATCCTGCTTGGCTAGGAGAGCTAGGTTGGCAATTGAGATTCAATGCAGACCAAGACTTCCATGATCTTTGGGGGAGCAAACTTTATCCCAAGATACTAGGTGGAGTTTTCTTGAGGCCTCTAATCCAGACCAAAGGAAATGCTTTTAAATTTTTCAATGGCTTCTCCTATTGAGACTGGAATTTTGAACACAGACATGAAATATGTGGTGATGCTTTGCAAGATGAATTTGACTAAAGTTGCCTTCCCTACACTAGTGATCAGGGCCCCTTTCCACCTAGCTAACTTGTTACGAATCTTGTCCACCACATTTGCCCACATGGTTGGTTGGTCCTTGCCATGGAACATAGGGAGCCTGAGGTAAGTGGTCAGGAACTCAAAAATGGAATATCCTAGGATTTTGGTAATCTTACATTGTATTTTTGCCAGGGTATGGAAGAAGAATAACTTTCTTTTAGTGTAATTGATTTTCTGGGCAACAGCTTCCTCAAAGCAGTTGAGAATATCCTTGATCACCTTGGCATCTGCTATCGAAGCCTTAGTAGCCATCAATGTGTCATCTATAAACTATTGGTGAATGGTGTGGGGAAGCCCAGATGATGCCTTTATCTCGAAAAGTTGACTGTAAGAGCAGGTCTCCTTAATAGTTCTCCCCAAACTCTTTGCCAAGATGATGAACAAAATGGGGGACAGAGGGTCACCCTACCTCAGGCCCTGAGAACTCGAGAAGTAACCCGTAACAGAACCATTTACCATGACAGAGAATCGAGAAGAGGAAATGCACATGTAGATTAGGTTTACCAAGGACTCATAGAACCTGAACTTGAGAAGGATTTGGCTAAGGAATTCCCTGTTGACTCTATCAAAGGCCTTGTTCATATCTAGCTTGAGAAAGAAGGTAGTCATGTCTGAAACTTGGGTTGAATGGATCAATTCATGGATGGTGATGACCCCATCAAGAATATTGCATCCTTTGACTATGCTCCCCTGACACGGGTCAATGATAGATGGAAGAATGTTGGATAGCCTGGATGCTAGGGCTTTGGTGAGGATTTTGTAAATGATATTACATAGGCTGATGGGTCGATAATCAAAGAAGGATAAAAAATTGGCCCCTTTGGGGATGAGAGCCAAGAAGGTGGAATTGACATATCTGGGAATGGACCTAGAGATTTGCATTTTCCTAATGACATTAGAAATATCCTGCCCCATGATGTCCCAGAAGGTCTAGAAAAACCTAGGTGAGAACCCGTCCGGCCCAGGGGCTTTATCGAGCTTCATGGAAAAGAGGGCCTGGTGAAATTCATCCTAGGAGATGGGGCTGAGGAGAAAATTATTTTATTCTTGGGAGATGATGGTGGGGATGATGGCCAAGAGGGATTCCATGGCCTCGGGGGCTTGGGGTGGGCTGGAACCTAGGAGGCTTCTGAAATAATTGATGGCTTCTTATTTGATTGCATGGATATCCGAAATGGCTATCCCATCCTGCAAGACAAGGCTTTTGATATTATTGACACTCCTATGCCTCAAGGTTGAGATGTGGAAGAACTTCGTATTTGCATCACATTCCTTGAGCCAAACTGTCTTGACTTCTAGTGCCAAAAAGTTTCCTCCTTGGTGAGGATGTTGTGGTACTTAGACAAAAAGATACTCTCCTCATCCCTAATACTGTCACTACCTTCGCCTTTCTAAAAGGACTTCTCAATCTAGCTGATTTGGGACTTGACCTATTGTTTGTCTTCAAAGATGTTCCTGAAGGTTTATTTATTCCACTTTTCAAGTTTCTCTTTGATGAACTTGAGTTTTTAGGTTACCTGGTTAATAGTAGACCCCAAGAATTTTTGACTCCACCATGACTTTATCAGGCCCTTGATATATTTTTGGTGAATCCACATTGCTTCAAACCTGAAAGGGGTCTTGAAAAACGATCTAGAATCTGATTCCAGGATGAGGGGACTATGATTAGAGCCTATCTTTGGGAGGGATTGCAAACTGGCATCACCAAAGTAGGGGAGGGCTTCTTGGGAAAGAAAAAATCTGTCTAGGCACTCTTGGATCAGATTGATGCCCTTCCTTCTATTGCTCCAAGTGAAGAGGGAGCCCTGAAGCTGGACATCCATGAGAGCATTGGAATTAATGAAGTTTCTTAGGTCTGTAGTATCTTTGTGAGTGATGTTGTTCCCTCATTTTTTCCTTGAGGTCTAAAGGATAATTGAAGTCCCCTTCCAGGATCCATGGAGTTCCTTCGAAGACCTGCCTCATTGAAGTGAGCATTTTCCACAGATATTCTCTACCTACAGATGGGTTCGGGGCATATACATTTGACATCACCCAAGAATTTTGGGATTCAGTATCCTAGAATAGGATGTTGCTTACCCTATCGTGGCTCAAAATAAGGTTTCACTAGATCTTGGTAGGATTCTAGAGACACAGAAGCCCTCCTGACGTCCCAAAATCTGAGGAATGAATGAAATTGCAGTTTCACCAAATATTTCTAGCAATGTTAGGGGACCATTGGTCACCCAATTTTATTTCCTGAATGAGAAAAATGGTTGGATTATGTTCTCTCCTCATGGTTGTATCCAGTATCTTTTTGGTAGCCCCATTTAGGCCTCTCGTATTCCAAGAGAGGACTTTCATTTCATACTCTTGGAAATTCTCTTGCCTCCTTTTCCTTGCTGAGTAGGGGGTTTGGATCTTCGAATTTCATCTTTGGAATTATTTGTTGTTTCCTAAAATATCATTCTCTAGGTTCCATTGGCTATATCTTTAGCCGCATTTTTGTTCCTTATGTCCGAATCAAAGGATCTTCCTCTATTTTTTTCCCCTCCTACATCCATCATGGATTTTTGGGAGCTCCAAGTTATCCTGGGACTACTTTGCTAGGGGATGATTGATCCTTAGCTTCATCATCAGTAGAGATAGATTCTGAGTACACAGGAGAGGCTGGGTATTTAGGACCTGGGTGGGGGGACGAAGGAGGAGAGAGTGGAGGTGGGCCTTGATGGATTCTCAAGGAAGTGGGGGCACCAAGGACGGGGGAGGATTATTGATGGGGGTGTTAGGGGGGCAGACCATGGGAGGTCAAATGGGTGAGAGGATGGTTATTGGTTTAGAGGTGGCTAGGATATCACCTTCCTCACAATCCTCACTAATAACAGAACTATGCAAAGGATTGAATTTATTTATTAGAGGACGATTGAGTGGGCTCGAAGAGGGTCTATAAATAACTTTGTTAGCCATAAGTAATATAGGTAGGGGTTGATGTTGCATCTTCTTTGATTGGTCCCTGGTAGGTTTTGACTATGGTGGGATCTAGAGTTTGGGGTACTACAACTGAATATGGCCTTGGGGTTGGCACTCAGGGCAAAAATCTGGATTATTTTCATAGAAGAGTGGCTGCTTCCAGTTGAAGTCACCATATATGAGGTTCAAGTGGTCTGGAAGCTGAATTTCCAAGTTCACATTCATGCAAATGTGGGCTTGGGTTAGTCAGGTTCTTGCTCGGGTGGTCAGTTCGATAGCCACGAGCTCATCGATCACCTTACAAAGACCAAGCAAGGCATCTTCATAGAAGAAGTGGGCTGGGAGATCTGGAAGTCTAACATATATGGGGGTGAAATTGATGTTCTAGGAGCTGGTGTTGAAGTTTGGTTGCCATTTTTTGAGGAACAGACTTTGCCTTCCATATAACCAGGGCCCTCTGGATAAGATGCGCTCTACGTCTTCATGGAAATTGAGTTGAATCATGAAAAAACCCTTGTCATTGCCGAGATCTCCAAGTTGCCTAGGGTTTTCCATTTTGAAGCCACCCATCTATGAATAGCATCTAAGTCAGGTTTTCCATCGATGAATTTTCCTACCAAGGAGTTGGTATCCCGGGATTCATAGTTTTCCATGAGGGATTTAGGGCATAGAACATTATTCCCTTGCATGATGAATTCATTGGCCATAGACGACATAGGAATTCATTTTTTTGGAGCAAGTCAGAAAAGTATGGCTTGTCACCTACTGTTGGAACCTCACCTGGGATATGGGGCCCTTGCTTGGCCATGGTTCTAGGCCTGACGAAGCCCTTGAAATCTCTACTACAACGATCAGGATATAAGTGCATCGCCATTGGGAGTTTCTATGATAATCATTTCACTGGTGCAACCCAATTTTTGGAGTTAGGGAAGGTGCTTAACTATCCCTAGATAGCAACGGGAGGATGGGCAAAGGGCAGGAAACAATTTGCCAAGGAAAAATGTGGAATCAAAAACTAAAAAATGAGGGAAACGGACGTTTGAACACCAAACCCCCGAAAAAAATGTCGAAAGCCACCAGGAGGCAGACTTTGCTTGTTGCTATGTAGACCTTCAATTTCCATCACCATGTCCATAATCACAAAACTTATTCTTTTCTAAATCCCACATAATTTAATAAAAAATCTCTCAATAAAATAAAAATGGAATGCAGTCTTCTATGTAAACTTTAGTAATTCAAAATAAATCAAACTTATTAACATTATGGAACACCTTTAATGCATATTCCAATATAATAAAATGATATATTTCAATGATAAAACCTAACAACACAATATTCCAAAATAAATCTCTGTCACTGCTTTCTATTCTCCTTCTTTGTAACCTAGAATAGACTTCTCTTTGGGCATCCTTTTAAATCTTCATTTTATTTACCCTATAATTTGTTTGTCATCCAACCTCGCTCTTCTCTTGCAATTTCATATTGAAAAACTTTGAAATCACTTTCAGTTTCCATTTCGTTTTCTTTCATTCAATTTCAAACTAATTCTTCAATGGTTTGTTATTATTTCTTTATAACATATTTAAAACTATTACATTTGATTACTTTAGGATGCCCTTTCTACATGATGCAATGATCCCATTATTTTACTATACATTGACTACATGATTTTCTCATCAAATATTTTCATCTGTATGACTTTTCTTACCGACGATATATAAACATTCAGAATATATGCCATGATCAACATACTAACCATGCTTTCACATATTTTTGTGAAGCTATTTGAAATTATTTTGTATCAATCAATTTAACCATGGTCATCACCAGCATTGAGCACTATGTAATGATGACCTATTATGGCATTCACCTTTGTCGTCATTGTGAAATGTGCCAATCACCAAGTTGTGCAATTGATTTCTTTTTCAAACAATATCTTCACTATGTTCTATACGATATTGATTAAATGGGTTGAGTGTATTTATTCAGTGTTTCATATGATATTCACCATCCATATTGCCAAAAATTTGTGCAACCTCGGTTATCATCCCCTACGTCATCTTAACGTGACCTACATATGACCTCCTATTTGTCGAGTGATCAAATCATCATGTATTTTTTGATATGAAAACTTCAGTTGTATCCACTGTACACTAAATTTTAAGATAGTAGATTTTGCTATGGTGATAGTAGGGAAATTTGATATATAATATCATCAATTTTATTTCTTATCTGGGTCTTGCTGCATGCAATGGAGTAATTACACCTGCTAGGTGAATATGGTTCCCAACAAGAACCCTTTTAAGAGAATTCAAAATCTAGTCCAATTATTGCATATCTACATGACACAATAGTCTTCTTCAATAATTCTCTGTATTCAAGCTAAATTACCTACATGGTTACCCATCATCTACATAGACTAGCTACCAAACTATCATTGTGATTGCCTTTTCAGTGTGAGATGTCCTTATTATAATCATGCCCATATGTATTAACAAACTCCTTCCCAGTGACACAGTGTTAGTCATGGCCCTAAGAAATAGTTCCTTCATGTTAGTTAGATTCCCCATTTTTCCTGCTCATGTTCTCATCGTGCCAACTTTAAAGGTGCTGCATCATGTTTTCTAGCTCATTATGC
Source organism: Wollemia nobilis (assembly GCA_028583015.1). NCBI lineage: Eukaryota > Viridiplantae > Streptophyta > Pinopsida > Araucariales > Araucariaceae > Wollemia > Wollemia nobilis. The sequence goes on along the minus strand of JAQPPZ010000861.1, from coordinate 2,139,648 downwards.
AATATCGTCAATGATGTGTATCCAATTTGTTTGTCATTATTTTTGAAAAATCCATCCATGCCATGTGTGGTGATTTTATTTGTTCCCACCTATCATTATTCTTTGATAACCTATGTATGCACTTAGTTATTCACTATCTTCACCATATTTTATCCTGCATGTCTTGTAAATGTTTACCATCCATGGTTTATAAAATCTAAAACCCCCTAATGGCTTCAAAAAATAGTTCATATATAAGGTACCTCTTAACATTGATAACATGCTAGAATTTTACCACCATACCAGAAGTTGACTGCTGAATTTATTAATCCGTCTTCATAACCGTTTCAATTATCTCAATCCCCTACATTAATAAACCAAACAAATTTGATTAAAATTTATATTTTTCTTAATTAATTTAAGTTAATTTTAAATATATAATATTTAAAAACATAATTTAAAACATTTAAAACTATCAACACTTAACATTTTAAATGACCAAAATATTATACAACCTAAAATTAAATAACCTATATATATAATAGTAGAACTAACATTAACCAAAAATAAATACCTAAGACATCACTTTAACATGACCACATAATATTTAAATAAACAATGAAATAACACAAACACCACATAACTTACAAAATGATGAACAAAAACCAAGAAAAATCAACAAGATATATAAAAGTTTCAAAATTTTAAAATTTTTTGTGGGTCTCCATTATATTATTAATGATGACTTCATATGGTGACATCAATGACAACTTTGACTTAGGGACTCAAAATGTCCAGCAATTTCCCCCTTTTTCATTGATGACAACCCATACTCTTCTTACCAAAACCTGACCTTTATTTTTATTCTGATCCCCCTGGAACATTGCTCCCCCTGGCTCAATGCTCTCTCAAATATCAAATATCTCCCCATTACACAAATCTCTCTCCCTTTGACATCAATGGCAAAGGGTCACCTTTGGGTCTCAGGGCTAATAATGAGCATCTTAGCTTAGCCCCTCCCCACCTCCTTTTGAGGTGGTTAATTTTGGGGTGGGAGCATTTCTACTCCTAAAAGGTATTTTTCTTTGCCTTTATCATATTTCCTTATTTTCTGAGTTTTTTGATTCCTCTAATTGTTTCTATCTATGTCATCATCTCTATTCTTGTTCCTATTCTTGTTCACATCCAAGTTCATGTTCATGTTCCTGTTCCTGTTCATACCTATTTATGGAATGTCTGCTCTACACCATTTTTTTGTGTGACCATCATTATTGCACTTATAACACTTAATGTTATTATTCCTTGGAGACAAATATCTTAGGATTTCTCCTAGTGAAGCCATATCCTCTTCTGTCATAAACATTGTAATTCATTGCCTTGTGACCAAACTAATTACATGAGTAGCAATACCCATGGAAAAGTTATCTATTCCCATATTATTGTCTTTCATGTGTCCGACACTGTGAAGCCATGTGCCCAAACTTGTGACATAAAAAACATCTTCCATTGAAGCTTCCTTGTCTTGACCTCATTGGTCTCCTGTTCTGATTGATGTTCCATTTGTATCTTCTCTGTGCATTATTCCTATCTTTGTTGAACCATTTATTATGAAACTCATCCTTCAATGTCTCACTCCCTCTTACACTGTCTTATTCTAATGTATCTTCATCTAAATTTTCTTATTCTTGAAGGCTTGAAGTTGACCCCTCTTCCCATTTCTTTTGAAACTATTTAAAACCAAGACCTATTTTGTTTGTTACTCCTCTTTGTATCTTGATTATTTTATCCACACTCTTTGCACTTTTTACATACTTGTATAGCTTATTCTTGGAATATTCTAAATCTATTAGGAGTGGGCCCTGCCTCCTAAGTGGCAGTGTAAGTCTTTCTCCCCTAGTTTACCTTATCAGTAACTAAGTTTTATAATTCATACTAATATTGGTACATATGTTGTGAATGCAGGTTACAATTCTATAATTTACAAAACAAAAATTAAACAAGCTACAAAATTGATACAGAATACCATATTTGAAGAAAATGTTGTTTTATTGTTGGAGTTTCAACTGTACATGCTTCTCAGAATAAACTACAACTATAAAATAATCCAGAACATAGTAGAACAATGCAGAACAACCCAGACCTTCTTCTAGGTCTTCTATGTACTTTTATACTAAATTAATACAATACGAACAACTTCTTTTTCCACGTATTTGTCATGCTTGATTTGTGGAATGGTGACTGTACGTAGATCAAAAGATAATCTAAAACCTAATAATATTTATTTTGACTTGGACTTATAATTATTCCTATTGGTCCAAGTGGCATCTACATAAAATCTTATCAAGATACTATCTGTCTAACTAACTCGCAAGATGGTTGTCTAAGACTTTTATTTCCTTTATTTTAGGAAGTCTTAACAGTCTTACAATTTGCAAATCAAATCATTACAAATATTTTATAAAACTTTATCAACTGGAGATATTCTCATAGCCATTATGGAGAAGCAAGAAGATATCTATTGCCATCCATGGTAATGTGTCGTCCATTTGATTATGTTGTCCCCGGTCAATAGTAATTGTTGGTAACTTCCTCTAGTAATTGTTCTTCAGTAATTACCTTTAGTAGTTACCTTCAGAAGTTACCATCAGTAACTACTATTAGTAATATACTTCAGTAATATGCTTCGGTAATATGCTTCGGTAATATGTTTTAGTAATATCAATTACTATCGTTTACCGAACTGCTATGGTTCTTCTTCTCGTCCGAGGTGCATTCCAAAGGTTCTGTGATTTCTTTATCAATCATCCATGCTTTTCCCTGCATTTCACTCAGAACTCGGGAAAATTTGATATAAATCACACATAAATGTTAGATTACCATAATTGATCATTTTTGCTAGTAAATCACATTTTATTAATAATAACTTTCATAAACATATCAATTAATCAGGTAAATGAAGTGATTATGATACAAAAATATGTAATAAATAACCACTCATCATTCCCCCAAACTGAAGTTTATGCATGTCCTCATGCATACAGAAAAATGTAAATACAAGGGAAATAACAATTTTATACATGCATTGCTTATTCAAAAAAGTAACATTATAATCAGAAAAACATGCATATTTTTGTGTCAGAATTTCAAGACAGTTCACACACAAAAATAGATGTATAATAATCTGAATATTTATTTTCTAATCAAATAAAAAATCAGATCCATAATCTATTTTATGTATAGTAATCGAAATACAGTAATCTAATCAGAACCATAATAATCTCCAGAAGAATATATATTAAAATCATAACACTCTGCATAAATATATAGACATATATATATTTTTCTCTGAAAAACACACAAAATAATCATAACTAATAAAAACGAAATATAATATAGCAAAGAAAATATTTTTGTCTTTTGCAAGTACTAACTATCCATCCATTTATATACAAATATACAAATAAATTGTTTCCAATATCATACAAAAATGAAAGATATATAAAAAATATAAGTCTGATTTTTATAAAAGTTCTTTGTCACTATTTTACTATTTTTGAGCCTGTTGTGATAAGAGTCTAGAAGAAATTCTAGAAGATTGGGGTCTTTTTCCTGGTAGTTTTTGTTCCTTTTTAACCTATTGTACCTGTCCCTTAGCTCTCTGGTCTACAGCTGCTGCAGTGGCTGTAACTGGCATCTCCACCATAATCGTCTTAATATGTTCGACCTCCTGATCACTTCCCTTCTGCTCTGCATCCTTTACTTGTGAAGAATGGAGTTCTTCATTATGTACCATCAGATCATCTTCCAAAGGCATCCCGACATTCAGGGCAAGGCCTTTTAATGCATTCCCTATATTAGTTGGCACATTCGGTTTTATAGATTGATGTTGTTGAGAAAAATTATGAATTTGTTGGGAACTATCCTCTTCAAGAACCTTTGAAAAGTCAATTAATTTATTAGTAGATATATGTTTACTAAAATTGACCGATTTCTTAGGCTTTTTCTTGGAGGTAGAACTTTTAGGTGGGGAAGTTTCAATAGGTGGCGGCCGGTTGACAGAGTCCGCAGGTCTCGTAGTCTTATCCATAAAAAGTTGTTTAATTAATTCAAATTGAACAGAAAGAGCACGCTGTACAATTTTATACTATTTTGTAAAATCTTCTCTTAACCTATCAATTTTCATTTGAAGAACTGTGTTTTGTGCTTTGAGATATGACAGGGTTTCTACAACAGTTTCATTTATAGGCAATTCTGGCTCTTGTTTATCTTCAGAATCTTCTATAATTTTTGTTTGCTTTCTAGGTTGAATTTTAAATCTCATATCTTTACATTTTTTCTTTGGGCTTTCAGGTTCTTCATCATGGCTGTCAGAGTCATCTTCTTCTGGAGATTGATCATCTTCGGATTTAGAAGACTCTGAATATTCAGGTACATTGGATTCTTCCACAATTTGGCTCCAAGATACTTTTACTTCATGAGCCTTTTTCAAGATAATTAACTTAATCAGACCATGGTGAGAAATCAAGTGTAGCTTAGGTTTTTCCTTAGGAGCTTTTGGTTTAACCCTTAGAACCGTTGATTTCAATGACTGAAACAAGAAATAGGGAAGATTAATAACACAGTCGTCTTTGTTAGGATATTTCAAATTAAGCAACATTCGAATATGATAGGCTAACAGAATGGACATTCGTCCTTCGATAGTGAAAATTTTGATAATGAGGACAACTGCCTCCTACCAAAGAAGAGGGAGCATAGAGGTTGCAATCCCCTTAATTGACCCTTCTTTATCCCTTAAAATTATGCATTTTTCATCAATTTTTTTTACCAACTGAGTGACGCTTTTTGAGTTCTTATAAAATAGTGCACCAACCTCAGGTAAGTTTAAAATTTCAGAAATCAGACTTGGGTTTAACGTTAATTGCAAACCTCCAACATGGGTGATCATTGTATCAGGGTTACAATTTAAAATAAATTGTCTTGCTACCCCTTCATCGTGACCTTTAAATTTAGTAAGTGCCTCCCACCAGTGAGCATTTTCAAATAATTAAATCACAGAGTCACTCGGACTTTGTGTGTCAACAGAGGATGGTTCACTACGTTTTTGAAATACCGGTTTAGGCATTGTGGTCACAGAGATCCTACAATATTTGAAGACACAAAATTTGTTTTAGAGGCCAGCAGGAATCCGTTTTTTATATATATAACCCTTTTTTTATTATTATTTTATATATATATATTTTATGAGTTTTTTTTTTATGCTAATACCAAGAATATACAGGGAATGATATACAAAGTACAACTTTATAGGAAAAGATATATAAAAAAAATGCAAAATGTACAGAAGGTGGAATTACATAAAATATACATAATGTATGAGAAAGGTATACAATACATAATCTATAATTCTTACAAATTAACTAAACCAAACAAATATATATATTTTTTAATTCAGGAAAACGAACCCTAGAATGTATTTTCTATTTTATTTTTATAAACAAGGCTTAATTGTACTAGAGAATAACGGATTATCAGATAATCCCTAATTAATTTAAGGAATTTACCTAAATTTTTACCTAAAACAACTAATTATAAATCTAAATTAAGAATTTCACATTTTTCTAAAAGAAATTTGCTAATTTAGTATAGAATAAAGAATTTCAAGCAAATTGTCTGTGAATTTGTCCTAAATTTATGCATTTTTCATCAATTTCCCAAATTAAAATCGAAATTTGCCCAAAAATAAAGAAAATTTTGTCAAAAGAACAGATTTTCAAGTAAAAAGTACAAAATTTCCATTTTCCCCCAAATAATTTCAGGGTTTTCAAGAAGTTTCAGGGAAACAATTTTAGGGCTTTTTAAATACTTCAAAAATTTCGAACAATTTTAGGGCTAAAATAGAAACTATGCCCTAAATATTATTTTTTAATTAAGATTTTCGTAGAAACCCTAATGATAGATTCCGAATTTGCTTGGAAGAAAAAAAAACAAATTACTATGCCTAATCCTCAGAGAATCCTAATTATGAACAGGAAATCATTTTTTAATAATAAAGAAGACAAAAAAAATAATAAGGAAAAAGAAAGTGATTTTACCTGTCACCTATCGCAATCGTAGAAAAAGGGCTTGGCCACCTTACGTAATTAGCTTTTAATCACCTTTTTGTTACCAACCTCCATATTTTATCTGAATACAGAGAATTGCGGGGTGTAAAACTAGAATACATCAATCGAATTGCAAGAAATCTTAAGATTTTTGATAGAGACTGGTAAGAATTTTAGTAACTTTCGTTTGCATGGCCACATGCAGCGTTGAGAAATAGAAGTGAATGCTCGACGGTGAAAACTCTGGCCACCTTTTACCCTAAGTTTTTATCACCCTTTACCCTGGCTATGATCGACGACGGAGGTTTCATCGAGCTTTTAATCATCGACTGAGGATTTACCCTAAGGTAAATCGAAGTTAGGTTGGTTTTAATCGACGATGCGAAATTGAGTTTAAGCCAGATTTAATCGATGGTGTAGGTTGTTTGTTAACCCACCTAACCCTACAATCGACGGTGATAAAATTGTAATCGCATGTGCCTTTGTGTTTGTTCAAGTTAATTAATGACCATCGATCTTTACGCAATCAACGATAGAGAAACCTTATCCGCGTACTTGCATTTCATTGGTCGACGAAAAAATGAAATGATAAATATAGCCCGTTGATTAAGTTATAAGATCAATGGTTCGTATTGCTCTGCATGCGTATACGCGGTCGGGTATTAGAATTTGACACGTGGCTCGTGTAATTTATGCCACCTTCCTTTGTTTGCGATGGCTAATAGGTTTTATTGTGTTATTAAAATCGGGATAATGTGTCATATGTATAATGTTATAATATATAACTATAATATAATATATCCTAAACTATACTATCGTGTCCTATAGTATATCACATAATATGTGTTATAATATATGTTATTAAATATAATATTAATATTTATTATATAAATAGTTATATAAAATATATTAAGTTATATATACTAATATGTGTTAAAAAAATGTTTATTTTCATGATTATTTATTAAAATTTAAATAAATAATATACATCAGATTTTAACAAATAATAATTATAAAATATTACAAAGTTTACGAAAACAATTATTATTTTACAGAAGGTGTCTACAAAGAATACTTACAAAAACTACTTACATAAGATGCTTACGGAACATACTTACAGAAACTACTTACATAAGATGTTTACGGAACATACTTACAGAAACTACTTACATAAGATATTTACGAAAAATACTTACAGAAGGCTCTTACGGAAGACACTTACAAAAGGCACTTATGGAAGATACTTACGAAAGGCACTTACGGAAGGTATCTACAAAAACCACTATTAGAAATATATATATATATATATATTATATTTTTTTTTCTTCCCCCAAACTATATTATAAGCTACATACATTTTTACTTATTCCCTCCCCCAAACTTTAATTTTGGCTATATAGCCAAAACAAAGGAAAAGTACTTATTTATTTATGTAGAGGATTGTTTTTAGGTATGGGGTGGATGTATAAGTTTTTGGGATTATGCTTCCTGTATGTCATTAAGAATTTTCTATTGTCAGTCATCTAGAAAACATGGATAATACTAAGGCTTTAGAAAGGAAGATATAATAGGTATAAGCCATGGTTTTGTAGAAAATTTTGAAAGCATAGTACTGTCTTAATGTTTCACTATTGGTCTTTGCATATGATGTGTCTAAGTTGAGTCTTCAAGGTCATCAAACAATATTCTAGGTATATTGAAATAAACTCCATTTACTTCTATCACAAATCAGTTTAGTGTTAAAGTTATCCTAGTATGTTCAAGTTTTCCTCCAAAACCAACTTGTGTGTGCAGTGAAGATTCATTCCCCATTATGAGTAAGGATTAAAAACAACAAGGATTATACATGCCAAAAGCTAGCTGATCTTATAAGCATCTAGAGGTCTTGTCCAGACTTATTGCTAATACGTAAGGATATCTTGATAAAGAATATCCCATGGTATTTGAAATACTAAGAATTCCAAGGATTCAAGCTCTTTTTGCCCCTTTTTTTTTAGACTTTATTTGGGATACTTGCTTAGCAAGGGATTTTGTAATGTTTTTTGAGCTTCTTGCTTATTTAGAGGAGAAGCAAGAGTATATATTTTGCTTTGTAGGATTCTTGTTTATTTTATAGAGAACAAGAATTTAGGGGATACTTGCTCGATTAGATGAGGAGCAAGGGAATTTTTTTTTTTTCTTTCTCTTTTTTTTTTCATGGGATAGGGTGAGCTTGTCCTTTTGCCAATTCATTAGTAATCTAGACCATGCGTATAAATAGATGAGCAAGGGAAACTTTTTACTTATGGCAAATATAATACATGAGTTAATTTTCCAAAACATCACAATGTCTTTTAAATGTGTTTGTGTGTGTGGTTAAAAGAGAAAACTTAATCATCTAGAAGTTACTTATAACATTTCAAAAGATTTGTTCTATTTTCAATGAGAATTTTGTTCAATATACCAGATAGAATTTGAATATTTGAAAAATACTTAGATTTCATCTAGCAACAAGGTACTATATATCATGTGGTCATCATTTCTCTACAGAGTTTGAAATAAGGAATTTTCTTGAAAAAATTTTAAGACTGAAAATAGAAAAGAATGTAGATACTTCATGATGAAATAAAGGAAGCATAATCATTTTTATATAATAATTATATTATTATATATATTTATATATTAATTGTTCCTCTCTTTTTTTAATAATTATATATATATATATATATATTAGAGTATGACTGCCAACTATGCTAGTTTTCACCTATACCCTATCTAACTTTACCTCCGAGAAGGTTTTCAAAGTCAGATTTATTTTTATTTATTTACTTATTTATTTATTTATTATTTTTTATAATTTTTTAATTATTTTTTATGCTTGAAACTTTAAGTATGAAATCAACTCAAAAACTGGTAATTCATCAAGGGTAGACAAAAATGACCATCCATTTGTTATCATGACAAAGATGAACACTGAAAAATATGACTTCATCAAAGTTGTGAATATTGAATTGGCGAATATTTTTGAGATATAAGGATTTTGTTCAGCTTGAGAATATTGTTCTTTAGAGGGAGCATGGAACTGCAAAGGTATTACAGACTCATATGGCAGGTTATTAGATAGGGGCACTTCAACCTTATTAGGTATAGTTTGAACAAATGGAAGGGAAGGTTGTCCAAATTGGTGGAATTCATCAAGGGAGGTAGAAGAATCACAAGGCACTCTTTCCTGAACTACATTGTTTGTTGTTGATTGTGAATGTAATTGTGCAATGTATAATTTTTGCTTTTCAAGTTCTATTTGCAATTCTACTATTTTAGCCTCAAGCATTTTAGTGTGTTCTATGAAGCTGATGTTGTTATCTCTTGAGACTGGTGTTATCTTCTGGAATTTTGGTTTAGGAGATTTTTTTTTTTGGTTTGCACAACAAGACAAGAAGTGTACAACTTAGCAGATCAACTACTTGTCAAGTAGGATCACCTCTAATGAGATCAACTATTGTCTTTGTAGGCTAAGAATTGTGAGGTTGCGGTTTAGTGTGGTAAAACCCTAACAATATTTAGATCATAATGGCAAAACTCTAGGATCACCGTTGAGATATAAATTTTTATTTTGATTGTGCAAAATTTTTTTGATTTTGTTTTTCTGTTTCAATCCTACTGTTTACTTAAATATAAAATTCAGAATTTTACTTTTAACAAAATGAAAAAGAAAAGAAATATGTATAATTTTAAACAGACCTAATGCTTACTAAAATAAGATGCGATCCATGGTCTATGAATCCATACAACCTATTTTAGCAAAATTAGGGAAAACCTAATGCTACTGAATTCAGGTGCGATCCACGGTCAATGAATCCATACAGCCAAACTTAGTAAAATTAGGGAAAAAGTATGACCTAATGCTACTAAAATTAAGTGTGATCCACGGTCTATGAATCCATACAACTAACTTTAGTAATAATTAGGTGAAAATAAAATTGTTGAAATAAAAGGTAACTTCTTATTGTTTCTTGGATAGGAGGATTTCATTACAATTGTGTCACTCAATGTAACTACTTCCTATAGAATAAAAATAGGGTGTTACTTTCGGTGTTCACCTACTTCCTAATTTTATTTATAGGTCCTAACTAGTTTAACAATAATAATTACCCAAAGTAAGAAATTTGTAGAAATTAAAATTTGCAAAAATTGAAATTTAATCTATGAAAGTAGTAAAACATGAAATCCTTATGAAAAATGAACCTGGCAACGTCGTAATGCGGGGCTCTTTGTAGCCTATCTATAGTAGGGAGGTCTCATGTGTACCATCTACGTAAATATCTACTTTGACTCGTATGCACACCAAGGGCCCATGTGTCCACATGATCTCATGCGTACAAGTAAGTCCACTCGCTTTGCACTACCAAACAACTTTTCTGACCAACTACTACAACGCTACTTTCCCCGGCAACGATGCCAAAATGATCGGTTGTAGAAGCTTACATTTAATTTTATCAATCCGAGGGAAATCAAGGTTAGATTTAAAAAGTAGCAATCCCATATAGATTATATCGTAGAAGTTAATACTAAGTCTAGCTCAATTTCCAGTCCAGAATTCATGTGTACACGTGTACAAAAAAAATTATAAAAAATATGCGAGGATGAATTATGCAAGATCTAATAATTAAATGCAATTTAACTTTTATTAATGATGTAATTTTACTGATGCAACCAATTACTTTATAAACTAATTTATGAAATATTTTAATCTAAGTGTGAGAAACTAATTTATGATATGAGGATCCTCATGCAATATGTTTATTTTATATATTTAGAATGCAATTCTAACTAATCCTAATCTAATGCAAGGGTGAGAGAACTCAGGGACTGTCTATTAGGAGTGGGCCCTGCCTCCTAAGTGGCAGTGTAAGTCTTTCTCCCCTAGTTTACCTTATCAGTAACTAAGTTTTATAATTCATACTAATATTTGTACATATGCTGTGAATGCAGGTTACAATTCTACAATTTACAAAATAGAAATTAAACAAGCTACATAATTGATACAGAATACCATATTTGAAGAAAATATTGTTTTATTGCTGGAGTTTCAACTGTACATGCTTCTCAGAATAAACTGCTACTGTAAAATAATCCATAATAGAGTAGAACAATGCAGAACAACCCAGACCTTCTTCTAGGTCTTCTATGTACTTTTATACTAAATTAATACAATACGAACAACTTCTTTTTCCACGTATTTGTCATGCTTGATTTGTGGAATGGTGACTGTACGTAGATCAAAAGATAATCTAAAACCTAATAATATTTATTTTGACTTGGACTTATAATTATTCCTATTGGTCCAAGTGGCATCTACATAAAATCTTATCAAGATACTATCTGTCTAACTAACTCGCAAGATGGTTGTCTAAGACTTTTATTTCCTTTATTTTAGGAAGTCTTAATAGTCTTACAATTTGCAAATCAAATCATTACAAATATTTTATAAAACTTTATCAACTAGAGATATTCTCATAGCCATTATGGAGAAGCAAGAAGATATCTATTGCCATCCATGGTAATGTGTCGTCCATTTGATTATGTTATCCCCGATCAATAGTAATTGCTGGTAACTTCCTCCAGTAATTGTTCTTCAGTAATTACCTTCAGTAATTACTTTTAGTAGTTACCTTCAGTAGTTACCTTTAGTAACTACTATCAGTAATATACTTCAGTAATATGCTTCGGTAATATGCTTCGGTAATATGTTTCATTAATATCAATTACTATCATTTACCGAATTGCTATGGTTCTTCTTCTCCTCCAAGGTGCATTCCAAAGGTTCTAAGATTTATTTATCAATAATCAATGCGTTTCCCTGCATTTCACTCAGAACTCGAGAAAATTTGATATAAATCACACATAAATGTTAGATTACCATAATTGATCATTTTTGCTAGTAAATCACATTTTATTAATAATAACTTTCATAAACATATCAATTAATAAGGTAAATGAAGTGATTCTAATACAAAAATATGTAATAAATAATCACTCATCAATCTCTTCTACCATAATTGGCTTCTTCATCACTAGAAGACTCATTGTTTGATTTTGACTTCTTACCCTTTGTTTCCTTGATTGCTTTGAATGTTGCTTCCTTTTTGGAAGTAGGATCTTTTGTTCTTATCTCAAAAGTTTTTAGCATACCAAGCAACTTATCTCTTGTCAAATTATCACCATCCAATGATATTTCTATAGCAGAAAACTGTTCACTGAATCTATATGGAAGAGATCTTAAGAATTTATTACAAACATCTGATTCATCAATATTCATTCCAAGTCCTTGCATATCATTAACAACCTCATCAATTCAAATTAGATAAGCACTAATATTTTGATTATCATTCATTCTCAATGCTTCAAATTGTCCTTTGAGATTTCATAATTTTTCTTTCTTGACACTTTTATCTCCCTCATATATACATTGCAATTTATCCCACATTTCTTTTACAGTTTTACAATGCATAAACTTCATAGATTCTAATCTACGCAAACCTCTCACAAGTGCATTCATTGATTTTGAATTATAATGTTGTAGTAGCTTACCTTCCTTATTTGTAGGAGGATTGATTGCTGGATCATATCCAAATTCCACTACATCCCAAACTTCATTGCCAAGTGCCATCAAGTAGAACCTCATCATCATACTCCAATACATGTAGTCACTTCCATCAAATATTGGTGCTGAATTACTTGAGGACGCATCCTTAGGATCCATTGTGTTCTTGTTAGATTTTTTTTCAAGCTATTAAACTCTTCCGAAGGAACCCACTCTAATACCAATTGAAGAACACAAGCTTATACTAAGAGGGGGGTGAACAGTATAAGAGCACTTTTTACTTTTATTTCCAAATCAATATTATGTAGTGTATAGATAGCAGTATCAATAGAAGTAATAAAAGCAATGCACAAAACACCATACACAATAGAGACACCAATTTAACGTGGTTCACCCAAATATGGCTACTTCCATGGAGAAAATATTTCACTAAATTTTCTCAATCAATCTCTTGGGAATCCTTCCCAATTACAATGTTTATGGACCTCTATCCAAAGGAGATGTTGATCCCCTAAATCTAGTTTGTGGATCTCTATCCATAGGAGAACTCCTTCTCCTCTGCTCTGGTTGGTGATCCTCTAGAAGACTACTACCTCCACTACACTGGCTTGTGGATCTCTCTCCACTGAAGACTCTTGTCCCCACTCAGAAGACCTATCCTCACTGCCCTGGCTAATGGATCTCTATCCACTGGAGACTACTATCCTCTCTACTCTATCACCTCCAAAGCTCTATCTCAATTTTGTACTAAACATAGTCCAGTCGATCTAGCATAGCTCTACTCAACTCTTGTACTAAACACAGTCCAGTCGGTCTAGCACAAGTTTTCTCAACAAGCTCACTCAAATTTACACTAAACATAGTTCATTTGATCTAGCACAAATCTTCTCAACTCTTGTACTAAACACAATCTAGTTGGTCTAGCACAAGTCCACTCAAATCTGCACTAAACATAGTCTAGTCGGTCTAGCACAAATCTGCTCAAATCTACACTAAATACACTTTAGTCGATCTAGCTCAAATATGCTCAATAGGTCCACTTAGAACCTGCTCAAATATGCTCAACAGGTCCACTCATAACCTGCTCAAATCTGCTCAATAGGTCCACTCAGAACCTGCTCAAATCTGCTCAATAGGTCCACTTAGAACTTGCTCAAATCTTCTCAATAAGTCCTCTCTAGGACTTAACCAAATCTGTATTGTAAGCTTCCACAAAATCTCACACAAAATCAGTCCACAAGTCTTCTCAAAGACTTACCTCAAATCTGCTTAACAAGTCCACACAGAACTTGTCCAATCTCATAGAAACATAAAGAGAATTGTTAGAGACTCAATATGTTCTACACTCAAAGCTCAATCACTTTCTCAACTCAAATCAATCTCATAGAAGCATAAAGAGAATTGTTAGAGACTCAATATGTTCTATACTCAAAACTCAATCACTTTCTCAACTCAATCTCATAGAAGCATAAAGAGAATTGTTAGAGACTCAATATGTTCTATTCTCACAACTCAAATCAGAATATAGAATAGTTTGTTTTATGGAACTTGAACAATCACTTCATACATCCACTTGACTAGGCTCAATCAACTTACTCAACCAATCACTCAAGAAACAACTCTTGCTCACAAACCCTAGTCCAAGCATGTATCATCCAACTCAAAATGTTTCCAACAATGCTCAACAACAAATCTCACATAACAATGATACTCATGATCTTTTCAAACCCTAGTTCAAGTTCTTTGCATTACAACTCACTTCAACAACCATGCTTATAAAACATTCTTCACATAACAATGATACTCATGATCTTTTCAAACCCTAACTCAAGTTCTTCACACAACCAATGGTTTCAACAACAATGCTTATAAAACAAGGTTTTAATCACAACTCTTAATTTCAAAAAACCTTGAAGCATTAACTCAAACACTTTTGAAAAGGAAACCCTAATCAAATCCTTTTCACTCCAAACTTTATTTTCTAGTAAGCCATTCAATCAACTCAACCAAAGAATAATTTGCCCATACCTTTTTTCTTGACAAGTAGTTGATCTCACAAATCTGCCACACTCACAATTACTTCTTTGCCAATCTCAATAAGGGTTAGAGGATAATTTTCTCAACAAAACATAACACAAAAATAATATCAAATTTACACCTTATCACTCCAACTTGATTAATAATCAACACCCTCACAATAATCACAAAAACCCTTAATTCAAAATAACACAATACCCACAAAGTCTTAATCCTCCAATATACCACTATAGCAATTTAAGACTTTATTAAAAGTTAAAAACAGAAATCTCCTTATAACTCCTAATGATAATTCTCAACTACCACAACTTTATTACAAAGCAACCTTTCCAAACACAAACCACTAAACAACCTTATACCTCCAACTTAGGCATTTAATTAAAATTAAAACCAAAAATATTACCTCGTCTTCGGAGGGAATCGAACCCTCAATGTTGCCCCCAATGTGCGCCTTAGCTATGGCCAAAGTCATTGCACGAGCCAAGCGCTCATTTGAGATTAACGAAGCACCACGTGCTTCTTAATATCCTCACACCTTCCACCTTGGGCAAAAGAACGTGCACCATAGGTGCCTTAACCAACACAACTCACGATGCACCCATCGAGATTCAAACGCAAACCCTCTTGCAAGCCAGTGCTTTCACGCTTCCCAAAATACCACTAGGCCATGTTGTCCTATGCAACTTCGAGGATTAAAGCTTCCTCCCTTAAATGCTTCTCTGTCACGACTTTTGCAAAAACTCACGAGCTCTTTTCTTCGCATGCAATCTTTTTAATTTTTGAGCAAGGATAATTAATTGAACTTTGGGCATTGTATTTATATGCTTCCTCCATTGTTTTAAAGACGTCGACGCTCTCCATGTTATCTTCCATGATGTCGATGGAGATTATAAAGGCTTTGAATGCCTTTTGTCTTAAACCCAACCTTTGGGTTTATAAAATATATTTAGACTTTATAAAACCCACTTTTGCATTATAAAATATTATAATAAGAATTACAAATATTTTATTTGGGTTTTCACCATATCACCTTTAATATTATAATAACCATTATTATAATATTATACCTTTGATAAAATATCTCCTTCTCACTGTATTCCATGTCGTAAATAATATTTATTTATAAAATTTAAATTCTCATTGAATTTAAATAATTTATAAAAATAAATATTATATCTCCTTTTGAACTCTTAACTTTTGCACTGATTCACTTGATCTTTGGCCTTCTTCCTGGATATCAAATAACCATTTTTATCCCCTTTGTTTCCTGCTAAAATCCTTGATTATTAATGATGACTTCATCTAGTGACATCAATGACAACTTTGACTTAGGGACTCAAAATGTCCAACAATCTCCCCCTTTGTCATTGATGGCAACCCATACTCTTCTTACCAAAACCTGACCTTTATTTTTATTTTGCTCCCCCTGGGACATTGCTCTCCCTGGCTCAATGCTCTCTCAAATATCAAATATCTCCCCATTACACAAATCTCTCCCCCTTTGACATCAATGGCAAAGGGTCACCTTTGGGGCTTAGGGCTAAGAATGAGCCTCTTAGCTTAGCCCCTCCCCCACCTCCTTTTGAGGTGGTTAATTCTAGTGTGGGAGCATTTCTACTCCCAAAAGGTATTGTTCTTTAAATTTATCCTCTTCCCTTCTTTTCTAAGTTTTTTGATTCCTCTGATTGTTTCTATCCGTGTCATCATACATGTTCCTGTTCCTGTTCTTGTTCATGTTCACATCCAAGTTCCTGTTCATGTTCACATCCAAGTTCCTGTTCATACTTGTTTATGGAATATCTACTCTACACCATTTTGATGTGTGACCATCATTATTGCACTTATAACACTTAATGTTATTATTCCTTGGAGGTGCAAATATCTTAGGATTTCTCCTAGTGAAGCCATATCCTCTTTTGTCATGAACCCTGCAATTAAATTTCCTTGTGACCAAACTGATTACATGAGTAGCAATACCCATGGAAAAGCTATCTATTCCCATATTCTTGTCTTTCATGTGTCCTGCACTGTGAAGCCATGTGCCCAAACTTGTGACATGAAAAACATCTTCCATTGAAGCTTCCTTGTCTTGACCTCATTGGTCTCCTGTTCTGATTGTTGTTCCATATGTATCTTCTATGTGCATTGTTCTTGTCTTTGTTGAACCCTTTATTATCCAACTCATCCTCTGATGTCTCACTCCCTCTTACACTGTCTTCTTCTGATGTATCTTCATCTAAAGTTTCTTCTTCTTCAAGGCTTGAAGTTGACTTCTCTTCCCATTTATTTTGAACTTGTTTAGAACCAAGACCTATTTTGTTTGTTGCTCCTCTTTGTATCTTGATTATTTTATCCACACTCTTTGCACTGTTTACATACTTGTATAGCTTATTCTTGGAATCTTCTAAATCTTCCTTTAGTAGTGCCACTTCTTGTGCTAACTTCTCACATTCCAAAATATTTTCTTCTAACTTGTCTTTGAACTTCCTTGCCTTAGCCTTTGATTTTTCTAAATCCTCTATGAGAAATCTTCTTTCTTCATCACATTATTGAAACTAAATTTCAAGTTTAGAGTGTTGCTTCCTTACCTTTTTTACCATGTCAAGGGCATAGATAAGTTCTCCCTTGAGATCATAACCATTCTTTACTGAATAATCTTCTATTTTTTTGCCTTTGTCCACATCATTACTTTATTTTGGCTTGTCTTCTATAGGATCACTCGCTTCTTCTTATAATGCCATTAGAAGATTTTCATCTGGTCTTTCAAGTGCATCTTCATATTCATCATCATTGAAACTATAACCATCCCTTGTGCAATCATCTTCAAGATGTCCAAAGTTACCACATCTAAAAAACTTGAGAATAACTGGAGTCTTTTTCTTAATTGGTTCTTTTTCTTCAATCAAAAATAGAACTTCATCTCTATCATTGTCTAAAAAACTAGCATCACTATCATTTGAGTACTTACTTGCATTATCCACATAGTAGCTCCTCTTTTGTCTTTGGAAGAACTTATTTCCTTGTCTGCTTTGTCCATCCTTGCTTTTCTTTTGATGCCTATATCTTTTTGATTCCCTATACCTGTGATCCTATTTTTCTTCACCATTGTTGTTCTTTGGTTCTTTACAATCTATTGAAAAATGTCCATACTTTCCACAATTGAAACACTTAATAGATCTTAGATCTATGGGTCTTCTGGAACCTTTATCTCTTCTACCATAATTGGCTTCTTCATCACTAGAAGACTCATTGCTTGATTCTGACTTCTTACCTTTTGTTTCCTTGATTTCTTTGAATGTTTCTTCCTTTTTGGAAGTAGGATCTTTTGTTATTATCTCAAAAGATATTAGCATACCAAGAAACTTATCTCTTGTCAAAGTATCACCATCCAATGATATTTCTATAGTAGAAACCTGTTCACTGAATCTGTTTGGAAGAGATATTAAGACTTTATCACAAACATCTGATTCATCAATATTCATTCCAAGTCCTTGCATATCATTAACAACCTCATAAATTTGAATTAGATAAGCACTGATATTTTCATCATCATTCATTCTCAATGCTTCAAATTGTCCTTTGATATTTCGTATCTTTGCTTTCTTGACACTTTTATCTCCCTCATATATACATTGCAATTTATCCCACATTTATGATCTACGTGAACCTCTCACAAGTGCATTCATTGATTTTGAATTATAGTGTTGTAGTAGCTTACCTTCCTTATCTGTAGGAGGATTTACTGTTGGATCATATCCAAATTCCACTGCATCCCAAACTTCATTGCCAAGTGCCATCAAGTAGAACCTCATCATCATACTCCAATACATGTAGTCACTTCCATAAAATATTGGTGTTGAATTACTTGAGGACGCATCCTTAGGATCCATTGTGTTCTTGTTAGTTTTTTGTTCAAGTTGTTAAACTCTTATGAAGGAACCCACTCTAATACCAATTGAATAACACATGCTTATACTTGGAGGGGTGAACAATATAAGAGCACTTTTTAATTTTCTTTCCAAATCAATATTATGCAGTGTATAGATAGTAGTATCAATAGAAGTAATCAAATCAATGCAAAAAACACCATACACAATAGAGACACCAATTTAACGTGGTTCACCCAAATATGGCTACTTCCACGGAGAAAATATTTCACTAAATTTTCTCAATCAATCTCTTGGGAATCCTTCCCAATTACAATGTTTATGGACCTCTGTCCAAAGGAGATATTGATCCCCTAAATATAGTTTGTGGATCTCTATCCATAGGATAACTCCTTCTCCTCTGCTCTAGCTAGTGATCCTCTAGAAGACTACTACCTCCACTACACTGGCTTGTGGATATCTCTCCACTAAAGACTCTTATCCCCACTCAAAAGACTTATCCTCACTGCCATGGCTGATGGATCTCTATCCACTAGAGACTATTGTCATCTCTGCTCTATCACCTCCAAATCTCTATCTCAATTATGTACTAAATATAGTCTAGTCGGTCTAGCATAGATCTACTCAACTCTTATACTAAACACCATGTAGTCAGTCTAGCACAAGTTTGGTCAACAATATCACTCAAATTTAAACTAAACACAGTTTATTCGGTCTAGCACAAATCTGCTCAACTCTTGTACTAAACATAGTCTCTTTGGTCTAGTACAAGTCCACTCAATTCTGCACTAAACACAGTCTAGTCGGTCTAGCATAAATCTGCTCAAATATGAACTAAACATAGTCTAGTTGATCTAGCACAAATATGCTCAATAGGTCCACTCAGAACCTACTCAAATATGATCAATAGGTCCACTCAGAACCTGCTCAAATCTGCTCAATAGGTCCACTCAAAACCTGCTCAAATATGCTCAATAAGTCCTCTCTAGGACTTAACCAAATCTATATTGTAAGCTTCCACAAAAGCTCACACAAAATAATTCCATGAGTCTTCTCAAAGACTTACCTCAAATATGCTTAACAAGTCCACATAGAACTTGTCCAATCTCATAGAAACATAAAGAGAATTTTTAGAGACTCAATATGTTCTACACTCAAAGCTCAATCACTTTCTCAACTCAAATCAATCTCATAGAAGCATAAAGATAATTGTTAGAGACTCAATATGTTCTATACTCAAAACTCAATCACTTTCTCAACTCAATCTCATAGAAGCATAAAGAGAATTGTTAGAGACTCAATATGTTCTATTCTCACAACTCAAATAAGAATATAGAATAGTTTATTTTATGGAACTTGAACAACCACTTCATACATCCACTTGACTCTACACTACTCAACCAATCCCCCAAGAAACAACTCTTGCTCACAAACCCTAGTCCAAAACTGACATCCAACTCGAAATGTTTCCAACAATGCTCAACAACAAATCTCACATAACAATGATACTCATGATCTTTTCAAACCCTAGTTCAAGTTCTTTGCATTACAACTCACTTCAACAACCATGCTTATAAAATATTCTTCACATAACAATGATACTCATGATATTTTCAAACCCTAACTCAAGTTCTTCACACAACCAATGGTTTCAAAAACAATGCTTATAAAATAAGGTTTTAATCACAACTCTTAATTTTAGAAAACCTTGAAGCATTAACTCAAACACTTTCGAAAAGGAAACCCTAATCAAATCCTTTTCACTCCAAAATTTATTTTCTAGTAAGCCATTCAATCAACTCAACCAAATAATAATTTGCCCATACCTTTTTTATTGACAAGTAGTTGATCTCACAAATCTGCCACACTCACAATTACTTCTTTTCCAATCTCAATAAGGGTTAGAGGATAATTTTCCCAACAAAACATAACACAAAAATAATATCAAATTTACACCTTATCACTCCAACTTGATTAATAAGCAACGCCCTTACAATAATCACAAAACCCTTAATTCAAAATAACACAATACCCACAAAGTCTTAATCCTCAAATATACCACTATAGCAATTTAAGACTTTATTAAAAGTTAAAAATAGAAATCTCCTTATAACTCCTAATGATAATTCTCAACTACCACAACTTTATTACAAAGCAACCTTTCCAAACACAAACCACTAAAAAACCTTATACCTCCAACTTAGGCATTTAATTAAAATTAAAACCAAAAAATATTAC
Source organism: Wollemia nobilis (assembly GCA_028583015.1). Lineage (NCBI taxonomy): Eukaryota > Viridiplantae > Streptophyta > Pinopsida > Araucariales > Araucariaceae > Wollemia > Wollemia nobilis. Next base: position 2,118,823 of record JAQPPZ010000861.1, on the reverse strand, counting down.
CTCGTCTTCGAAGGGAATCGAACCCTCAACGTTGCCCCCAATGTGCGCCTTAGCCACGAAAAAATTCATTGCATAAGCCAAGTACTCATATGAGATTAACAAAGCACCATGAGCTTCTTAATCTCCTCACACCTTCCACCTTAGGTAAAAGAATGTGCGTCATAGACGCTTTAACCAACATAACTCACAATGCATCCATCGAGACTCGAATGCAAACCCTCTTGCAAGCCAACACTTTTGCACTTTCTAAAATACCACTAGACCATGTTGTCCTATGCAACTTCGAGGACTAAAGCTTCCTCCCTTAAATGCTTCTCTATCATGACTTTCGTAAAAACTCACGAGCTCTTTTCTTCGCATGCAATATTTTTAATTTCCGAGCAAGGATAATTAATTGAACTTTTGGGCATTGTATTTATATGCTTCCTCCATTATTTTAAATACGTCGACGCTCTCCATGTTATCTTCCATGATGTCAGTGGAGATTATAAAGGCTTTGAATGCCTTTTGTCTTAAACCCAACCTTTGGGTTTATAAAATATATTTAGACTTTATAAAACCCACTTTTGCATTATAAAATATTAAAATCACAAATATTTTATTTGGGTTTTCACCATATCACCTCTAATATTATAATAACCATTATTATAATATTATACCTTTGATAAAATATCTCCTTCTCGTTGTATTCCATGTCATAAATAATATTTATTTATAAAATTTAAATTCTCATTGAATTTAAATAATTTATAAAAATAAATATTATATCTCCTTTTGAACTCTTAACTTCTACACTGATTCACTTGATCTTTGGCCTTCTTCCTGGATATCAAATAACTATTTTTATCCCCTTTGTTTCCTTCTGAAATCCTTGATTATTAATGATGACTTCATCTGGTGACATCAATGACAACTTTGACTTAGGGACTCAAAATGTCCAACAATATGTGTACAAGGATGCAAACAGATCGACTGACCTCTTAAAAAACATGGCAATCATTCAGAATTCCTTGACTATATGGGATAAAAATTCACCCTCAAACATTGTCAATGAAGCCAACCAATATTGGGTAAATAAACAATGAAGAACCGAAGCAGGAGATTCATCATCATGTTTCCAACATCCTCATCAGTAGCCTTATTAGTACTCTTGACAGCATTAGCGGGAAGCTGAAGCAGATCATAAATACTAAGGAAAGTATTGCAAATAAGAAGGTGGTTGATGCATGATGGAGGACCATGGGTCTTTTTTTTATGGTTCTCTGGGTCTTGATTGGGGTTTTTTTCATGAGGTTTATTTTAACTTTATGTATATTATATGCATCAATGTTATTTTGGGTGTCTGCTATCCATATATTATCTGCATCAATCCTGTTTGGTGTGTTGTCCATATATTATCTACGTCAATACTATTTGGGGTGTTTGCTATTAGTATTATCAGTATTTAATCAATGTATAGTGAACAATGTTTATCCATGTATAAAAACACTTTTTTAAAATTTAGTCTTCTAAGTTGCTAGCCTCCTTTGAGGGTTTTGTAACTACTAGTTTTGGGATATAGGAAAAAACCCTTTAATATAAGCTACACTATTTACCAAAAAAATATAATATCCTTTGAAATAAATTATAAATTAATCCCTCCCTTTGATGAAATTAATTTTTATTAAGGAAAATTAATCTATATGCTTTAAAAATAATGGCCTTTTGGCTGTCATATAAATAACTATCTTTAATGAAAATAATTTTCATTAAGGCAAGTTTATTTATTATTTGAAAATGAAAAATTTTAAAATTATAAAATTCATTGAAAACGTGAACTTTATGAACAATTTTATAATTTTAAATTTTCTCCGAACCAAAACCAAAATTGCTTTAAATAACCAATGTATATAAATATTAATTATAAATTTTGTGACTTTATAATATTAAAATTAATATTCATATGATATTTCCATTAATATAATACTTATTCATCCAAATATCAATTAAATTAAATATTTGGAAAATTAATAAGCATAAGACCATAATTATAAAGTTTTAACCTTTATAATATGAATTAGGGCTTTATAATTTTAATTTTAGAATTAAAATAAAAATCAAAATAAGGGTAAAATAAATTAAATAAAACAATAAAGCAGTGCTCCACCTTACAAAATAATAAACAAAGATTTACTTGGAATCAAAAATCTCTCAATCAAATAAAAATGGAATTTAATCTTCTATGGAAACTTTAGTAATTCAAAATAAATTAAATTTATTAACATTATGGAACACCTTTAATGCATATTCTAATATAATAAAATGATATATTTCACTGATAAAATCTAACAGTGCAATATAAAACAAATCTCTATAACTAGATTTCTATTCTCCTTCTCTGTAGCCTGGAATAGACTTCTCTTAGGGAATCCTTTCAAATATTTCTTTTCTTTCCTCTATAATTTTTCCATCGTTCGACCTCTCTCTTATATTGTAGTGTCGTATTTAAAAACTTTGACATCACTTTTACTTTCCTTTTCACTTTCTTTCATTCAGATTTAAATTGATTCTTCAATGGTTTGTTATTATTTTTTTATATCTTTAAAACTATTCCATTTGATTACTTTAGGATATCCTTTCCACATGATGCAATGCTCCCATTATTTTACTATACATTCCCTACATGATCCACTCATCGAATTTTTTCATCTATATGACTTTTCTTACCGGTGTTATATAAACATTCTCAACATATGCCATGATCAACATACTAACCATGCTTTCACATCTTTCTGTGAAGCTCTTTGAAAATATATTGTATCAATCAATTTAATCATGGTCGTCACCAACCTTGAGAACTATGAAATGGTGACTTGTTATGTCATTCACCTCTGTCGTCATTGTGGAACCTACCAATCACCAAGTCATTATGCATTTGATTTCTTTTTTGAACAATCTCTTCGTTGTGTCCTATACGATATTGGTTAAACTGATGGAGTATATTTATTCAGTGTTTCATCTGATATTCACCATCCATCTTGCCAAAAATCTATGCAACCTTTGTTATAATCCCCTACATCATCTTAACATGACCTACATGTGACCTCCTATTGCCGAGTGATCAAATCATCATGTATTTTTTATATGAAAAATTTAGTTGTATCCACTATACACTGAATCGCAAGATGGCAGATTCTGCTATGGTGATGATAGGGAAAATTGGTATGTAATGTCATTGATTTTATTGCTTATTTGGGTCTTGCTACATGCAATGGATTAATTACACCTACCGTATCAATATGGTTTCCAACGATAACCTTCTTATTTCAATAGAATTTGAAATCCAATCCAGCTATTGCATCTCTATGTAACACAATAGTCTTCTTCAATAATTCTTCGTGTTCAAGCTAAATTCTTTGCATGGTCAGCCTATCATCTATGTAGACTAGCTACCAAATTGTCATCGTGATTACCTTTTTTAGCTTTAGACGTCCCTATTATAATCATACCCATATGTATTAACAAAACTCCTTCCCAGTGACGTGGTGTTAGCCATGGTCTTGAGCAATAGTTCCTTCATGTTAGTCAAATTCGTCATTTTACATGCTCATGTTCTCATTTTTCCAACTCTAAATGTGTCACGTCATATTTTCTATCTCATTATGCAATGTCATCGATGATGTGTGTCCAATTTGTTTTTCATGCCTTTTAAAAATCCATCCATGCCATGTGTGGTGATTTCATTTGTTCCCACCTATCATTATTATTTGATATCCTATGTATGCACTCAGTTATTCACTATCTTTGCCACATTTTATCCCATATGTATTGTAAACGTTTAACATCCATGGTTTATAAACTCTAAAACCCCCTAACAGATTTGATTAGTAGTTCATATATAATGTGCCTCTTAACATTGATAACATGCTAGACTTTGACCACCATGCCAGGATTTGACCACTGATTTTATTAATCCATCTTCATAACCATGTCAATTATCTCAATCCCCTAAATCAATAAACCAAACAAATTTTGTTAAAATTTATCTTTTTCATAATTAATTTAAGTTAATTTTAAATGTTTTATACTTAAAAACATAATTTAAAATATTCAAAAATATCAACACTTAACATTTTAAATGACCAAAATATTATACAACCTAACATTAAATAACCTAAATATAATAGTAGAACTAACATTAACCAAAAATAAATACCTAAGACATCACTTTAACATGACCACATAATATTTAAATAAACAATGAAATAACACAAAAACCACATAACTTACAAAATGATGAACAAAAACCGAAAAAACTCAACAAGATATATAAAAGTTCCAAAATTTTCAAACTTTTCGGTGGGTCCCCAATTTTGGGGTCCTTGTGAGTTGGTCACAACAATTTGGGCCTCACTTTTATCGTGAATCAAACCTGCAAGATAACCTACACACATAAAACAAATGAAAAGGATTGTTACTGGATAGAAATGATTGTACCTTATTAGACCTCACACTCGATGGCTTGAATAAAAAATATGTTTTGATAAACGAGATCAGCTTAATGCCATAGCTTTAGAGCATGCTCAGGTTTTTCCATTCTAATACCAATGCTGGCAAAAAACTAATATCCCCAATTTAGGATATTATTACATTCAATAAATATTAAGAAATAAAAAGGTATATAGATCTACTACATTTTGTTTGATTGCATTTGTAGTTAGTTTTAGATTAAAGGGAAATATTAATAGGTAAATATTAGGAAAATATATGTTTTTTGAACTTAATCATAAAATTATAGACTAGGCATGAAACTTACCCCATCCTCAAAGTGAGACATCATAGAATTTATATTGAATGGGGAAAGGAATACAAAATACCCATTCTAATAAATTTGTTGGAATCCATATGCAATTTCCCTCTCACATTTTGATTAACCTTGTGTGAACACCATAGAAGGTCCCAATATTTTCCTTTGACCAAGCCAACTTTAATCAAACTTAAAATACATTAAACTTAACCAAAATCACTCTAATATTATTTCCTTAGTTAGATCATACTAATTATAGATAGTATGAACATAACCAATTGCCAATCCTAATAGGTATTTTGTTTTTTCCCTAACTATAGTATACACTACTAGGCTATGTTAAATATATAGCAAGCCCAAGTTGCCTACCACCAACAAAGGGTATCATACATACTTATACCTCATAGCAAGTATGCAAGGAGAAAGGTAGAAGCACCAAAAATATTTGGAAGAGAATTGCTTTATACCTAATATCTGCAAAAGCCACCTAGAGATGTAACATTTTTAGAGCAATCTGAATGGTGTAAAATTTTTATATATCATCTTTATCATTTTGAACTGAAATGTTTGAATCAAGTGCGCGTAGTTCTTAGTCAAATTCATTAAAGCTATTTGCAACACCAGTCTAGAGGTGTAGTTCAAGCATCTATAGTAGTGAAATGTGGATAGACATGCTAAGCAAAGTTTAGAAGGTATTATTAAAATTTAGGGCTTTTATGTTTTATTGAGTGATAAGGTAGATAGATTTAAATATTTTATTAAGTTTTGAAAAGGTAGAGTTCATTTTTTATTAAGGAGTTATAAGGCTTTATTAATGTTTTATTGATATGGAGTGATAAGTAGGTTTATAATTCAAATTCTTATAAAGTTGGAGTTATAAGGTTTATTCAATAGTTTTTTTTTTTTTTTTTCTAAATTCAAAATTTAATTTTATAGATTTTTGAAAATAATAATTTTATTGATATTTTGTAAATTAATTAATTTGGAAGTCAAAAGGATTTCCACATTAAACATAGAAAAATTAAATTTGCAAAATTCTTATTTTCTTAGTTTCTAATATTTGGGAGACAATGATTTCTACTTCATAGGTTTTAATTTAGAAACTTTTATTTTAAAGTCTAGGGAGTTATATGTGTTTTAAAAATTACAAAAATGGATAAGTTATCAAAAGGAAATTTTCAACGTAGATGATGGAAAAAAGCCTATATATTCATTCATTAAGGTAAGAACCTATTTAATACATGCTTTAGGGTAACACACTAGAATATTGATACATCCAATAGGAGATTGTTATATTCAAGAAATACTAAAATAATATTTTAGCTAATAATAACCTTTCCACTAATAACACATGATCTAATAATAGTGTCTTAACATTTACTAACATACCCACCTTATTGCATTAGTTAGGTTAAGAAATATTAGGACCCCCCCTTAATTTAGAGAAGTCTAAGCTCTAGCTCCTAGCTCTAGCTTTGGATTTTGTCTTTGGCTCTAATTTTGGAACTAGCTCTATCATCGGATTTGGCTCTATCTTTGGCTACTCTAGCTATAGCTTTGGTAACTCTAGCTCATGGCTCTAGCTACTCAAGTTTTGGCTTCTCTAGCTCTAGATTCTTTGGATTTGGTTGTTCTAGCTCTTGGGTAAACATCTCTAGGTCCACCTCTAGGTCTACCTCTGGGATGAACAATGGCTCTTTCTTTGAGTTTACTTCTAGGTATGCCACTGAGTTAGCCACTAGGTCTACCTCTAGGTTTGCTATTGGGTTGGCCATTGGGTCTTCCATTCTCTTCATATTTAGGTCTACCACTGGGTTTGCCATTGGGTTGGTCTTTGGGCCTGTTGAGTGAATATTTTTCCCTGTTGTAAAATGATCACCACAAATAGAGTATTGAATTGAAAACTCTCTCTTGCAAAGAAATTAAATAAGACTCATTCATTTCTCCAAGGTTCTGGTAAGCAAACATTCTTGTAAAATAAAACATATGTGTACCAGAATAACTCAAAATGTGCAAGTGATAGTTAACAAGGGGCCTTTATGGTTCCTTTCAAACAATGCTTAGTAATCACGATCTTCAAAGCAACCAAAGTGCAAAATATTGATTCCTTTTAGTGCTCTTGATATTAAAATGATCTACCCTGAATCCTAGTTAGTAGATTATTTTTATCTTCAAATTAAAAAGATTCCAAATGTAAAAGTGCATGGAATAATCCACTTCATTTTAAAATTCATGCCTTTAATGTGAGATTCATTTTAAGGTTAGTGGATTCATTTTATCTTCATTGTAGGTGTTCCACTATCCCTATGTTAGAATTTAGTGTTAGTACAAGTTAGAATGTTAGTGTTTATTTGCTTTATCTGTCTTAGTGTAAATTTGGTGTTAGTAACCCTCTGAAACCAGTGTTTTATATGAAAATTAAATTGATGTATTTGGAGGTGCAGAAATTCAGGATAAGGACCAGAATAGAAGCAAATGAACCAGAAATAAAATAATAAATTCTAGAAAATGGACCAAAATGAAAACTAAAACTGAAAATAAATAGAAATTCTGGAAGGACTAGAATGGAAAGACTTAAACAAAAATTCTGTAACTGACTAGAATAAAAAACAAAAGAATGCAAAAATTCTAGAAGGACCAGAATAAAAAATATGTAACTGAAAAGAATATTAAAAATTTATTCTAAGTACAAAAACATAAACATAATCTACAAGGTTAGCTGGAAAAACAAATGACATCAAATTTGGTTAGCAATCCCCTCCTTGCAAAACCCCAAGTTGTGAGATGAATCTAAAACAACTTGACCTAATGGACCTACAACACAAGCACAATCAGATTAGACCAAGTGCGAGACTCAAAGGATAAAATAAACTTGCATTATATTTAGCATTCACCTATTGCAACCCATTTCATGGCATAAACAAATAGATATAAGCAAAAAATAATGCAGAAAAAGATACATAGTAAAATAGTAGTCTTAGACGTAATCTCCCTTTGGTTTTGCTCACAAAGGTTGCTCTTGCCAAAATGAAAGCCTTTTATTTCAAAAATCTCCTTGGTTACAAAAATTTCCAGCCCATATACAATAGTCTCATTTGGCTTTTAAAGACTTGCACCCTTGATTCGTTTCCACTTCTCCTTTTAATGATGTTAGAAGAAAACAAACAAAATTTGTATTTGCTTCATATTTCTCCATAACCCATATTTTAACATCATAACAATAAACAATAAAAATTCATCCTTATGAATTTCATAATAAAATTATAATATAAAATTAAAATAAAACTTTAACCTTATATTATAATCGTATTATTTAAACTCAACCATCACCATTATGATATATGAAGACTAAATCCTTCTGTCTTATATCTCCCAGTATAAAAGACATATGCAATATTCAACAAAACTTTATCACCCCTATGTTAGAAAGAAAGTTTCAGGACCAATTTTCATACTCATTGGATTTTTGTTTGCCTCTATCACTCTTTGCTCCACACTAGGGCCTCCTCCCATTTTTTGTAGCAGTGTGAAAACAAGTTTCAAATGTATTCCTTGGCCTTATAACCTACTCGTTAGGGTTAGGGTTCTAAAGGGTACCATTTTCATTTATTTTTACACGCATGTCGGTGACCATCACGTTACTTGCATTGTACTCAACTGCCTCTGTCACGTTTTATTGCACCCAGAATGCAATTTTCATTCTACCAATACCCTCTAAAATTGCACTGTCAACAATGTATTTGTGAACATAAATTACCAAATCTCGATGGTTTTATGACTACATACTTCCAATTATCGAATTTCTCCTGCCATGCGGATTTTTTACACTACAAAAACTATAGTGTGGACCTAATTATGTACACTTATTCATCTGCATTAGCTGCTTGGACCAACCTATCCACCATATGATTCCATGCCACATTTATCCATGTTGATATTCATCTGCACATATGCCATTGTTTCTCTATTTCATCCATGATTTCCATTAATGTTGTGTTGTGCTTCCTCTAACGCATTTTCTACTGTGACCCGTCCTTACCAACGTTCAAACATTTGTTGCATTCTTCAGTGGCCCTAATGCACCATATCGTCAAACTAGCTATATGTCCACCATTATGTCCACCTAACCTTTGCTATAATCCTATTAACTTATTGCATGCAAATAGACAGAAACACAACTTCCCCATCTGGCGTGGTGTCTAAACCATCCACATCCTTTGATACTCTGTGTTGTCCAAATTTGTCATGCTGTCAAACCATCTGGGAATCTACATTGTAGGTCTTATTCCATTGTCGCAGCCAATACTACTATCCTTGGCAATAGCTAATATTTCATCCTCACCATTGGTACACACGTAGTCACCTATCTACTATGATTTAACTAATTAGGCCATGTAATCTTTCTCAGTTTTGCTACGTTGAATGTGAATGCACCTCTTGCTATCTTGTTGCTTGTTTCACAAATCAAACATTGTCGTCTTCATCATATCGCACCTCATAAATGCTTGAGATTCCAACTATAGCTTTTCATCCATGGTGGCATCCGAAACTGCCAATGTTCCCTCTATTTTTGCTCTCGTCTTATAACAACATTTCAATTCATTGTAACCCCATTATCTCCACTGCATGAACTATCAGGTGTATATATACGTCATCACCCATCCTATATATCTACCTCTCGAAAGCATTGTTGCCTTGTATGCGCATCCCCGGCTAGTTTATTGGTGGCCCATCATTGGTTAGTCGTCAATATTGCCACATTGGCATTTGTCATGTGAGCAATGTCATTCATTCACCTCAATTTGGGCCCTTTGGTCGTCCCGTGCGTCTGTTAGTCACCGTCTACGAAACCTGCACGTCAAACGGACAAGACAATGGGGGTTAGCCTTAATGAAAATATCAAAATATTTAAGGTTCACATAACGAAGAAGAGAGTATAAAAATACCAAACTACAACGAAAAGTTCACTTTATTTTTATTTCACTTATGTGTACATATATAAAATACATGTACATACATTTATTTTATCTTGTTCTTTTTACATTTTATAACATAATCTTCATATATACATATTATTATTATTATTATTAATATTAATATTAATAATAATAATATATATATAAATCATTTGTTTTTTATTATATTTATTTTTATGTTTTTAATTTTTTTGATATATTAGGATTGTTTTAATAATTATATATATAATATATAAACACATATTATATACATAATTATTATTTTATTACTTTATTTTAAACTTTTACACACAGATTCAAAACACAACACTCAAATGAAGATATATCACCCAAAGAATAGCATATCATAAATTAGGAAATCAACTCTTTCAAGAGGACCGGGAGGAAAATCAATCCCCACATAATCATATGATATAACCATGGAGGCTATGAAGTGAACTTAGGAGAAAGGGTATATATCCACATAGCACTAGAAGGCACAAAATCCTCCAAAAACCAAAATTCAAAAGGTGGATCCCCAATTTTGGGGCTAGTTGTGGAGCAGCCACAACAAATGGCGAATTTGTTGGGAAATGCTCTTGGCATTTCGGTAAGAACCCAATCTATAAAAACACACAAACCCAAAAATTATAAATACAAGCATCAACAAATATCCAAAGGGTGAAGAATAGACCTAAGAAAACATGAACCATGAGAATTATTCAGCATCAAATTAGTGTGTGCAAAGTGTTTTATTCCTTATTGTTTGAAACCATTCAACATTCCATCATCAGTTTCACATGAATGTATATGATAGGTTATGGGTGATTTATGTAGGATTGAATGTATGGCAAGGATGCTAAAATATGAACAGCCTACTTTGCAAATATTCAAAAATTCTAGTACCATAAGCAAACACACTAGAACCATCAAATCCTCTTAGGACCAAAAATGTGTGCAGTACATTCATTTACTAGATCAAAAAGGTTGGTTATGCGTTGCTACCATCCCAAACCAATGTGTGCAAATGGACTTAGAGATTTGGGAAATCAGATTATCAACCTAAGTATGATGAGAATTTTATCCTAACCTTACTACTCTGATTTGAGTTCATTATCTCATCTTGACCAAAATAATTAAACCTATTATGGATGAACCCGGAAGGCTAGCCTATCTGTGTGAGCAGTTAGAGGTCTCACTTTTAAATAAGACATGTCACCACACATGAGCATACTCCACTACCAATAAAGCATCTATAGCCCCAGTGGAGGTTAGCCCCATAGTCCATGACTTGAATTTTTATTTCTTGAATCTTGGGGATGACTACCTATCCCTCTTAGGGGAGATGTAGTACGATCCTTACAACTCAATAACTGGTGGTGTGATGGAAGTGAAATGGTGAATATTTTACTTTAAATTTCTTGAATCTTGGGGATGACTATCCATCCTTCTGGGAGGACATGTAGTACAATCCTTACGACCCAATAGTTAGTGGTTTGATGGAGGTAGAATCATAGCTTTGGGGAATTGGTTTCTCAACCTAAGTATGATGAGAATCTGACACTATCCTTATTACTCTGATTTTGGGTTTTAAAATATTATGGAAGTGGTAAAAACCACTATTTTATGGACTATGTTGCATGATAGGACAACCGAGGATGACCCTTTTCACCTCATATTTTCTTCCAAGGATGGTTTTGGCCATTTTACCCAAGATGTTTCTTAATATGTGCAAATCATGTTTGGTTCAAGATGGTTTCGGAATTAGTTCCTAATCTCAAGATCTCCTTAGTGTATATTGTGCAATTATCCTAAGAGAATTTGACATGTTTTTGGTGATTGCCTTTGAAATGTAGATGCAAGTGAGATGCAATGCAATGTGAAATGTACCATGAAATAAGGTTGAATGAGATGGAGCATGTAAAATATCTTACCCTAATTTTTAAAATTGACAACTTCATGCATCACAAGTTTCAAATGATATAATTTAATTCATTTGTGATAATTGTGGAGCCTTCTGCAATACAATTTTGATGTTTCACATTCTCTTGGTCTTAGTGAACATTCATGAGGACATGAGCTAACATATCACTCTAAAATGCTGGAAAATAGCCAAAACTTGGAAGCGAATGAATACAAAACACCCAATCAACTTGCCAACATCAAACAAAATCCAAACCCAAAATTGAACACGAAACCAGCACACACAAGCTATATACAAAAGACCAAAAATAAACAAAATATTGGAAGCAAATGAATACAAACACACAATCAGACTCAACATCATCAAACACAAACATATTTACATATAATATATTATCTTACCTTTTTCAGGCCTGAAAGTAGTGCTTTAAGTGCAACCCATTAACGGGCAAAGCCAAATCATTCCCATCCAAGGTTTTTAATCTGAAACTACTTTCACCTAGGACTTCAAAAATTTGATACGAACCCAACCACAAACAATTAAATTTTTCATGTTCTCCTTTCTTTTCATGTCTTTTATCCCACAGTAAAACTAGGTCTGAAACTTTAAATGTTTTTGATTTTAGACTTCTTTTTTTTTGTAGATAAGATACTATAGCATTAATATCGGGTTTTATAGGTTGACCCAAAAACTTTTACAAAAATCAGCCCAGGGTTGTTGATGAACATGTCCTTACTAAGGATCCTATATATGTAAAATCTACATGCCACCAAATCCATTACATCCGGCAAGGCACATAGCCTATTATAAAAAGAAACTTCCCATACAAAAATTTGGGTATACCCCGAGAAAACACACCTGCATCATAATTACAAAAAAATAAATAGACACAGATCCCTTCCTTGAAATAGTGGAGAAACAAAAATCTGTAGATACACATAGCAGAGTATTGAAAAAACTCCCACAAGCTCTGTATTGATAGTTACTATTAATAATTCTTTGGTAATTGATTTCTTTTGTATATGATATGCTTTGGGACCACATCTCATCTTGGACAATCAGCCTTGGAGAAGTGAACCTATTGGTTAGATTTATGGTAGTGGCTATTTTGTGGTCCATGTGGCTCTGGTTAGAAGTCTTATATTTTCATTTCTTTCCTGCCCTGTGATTATAAATCAACCTAAAATTACTAATATGACTAGGAGCCATGTTATCTGACATGTGACTGTCCCTATTAGTCTTTGTGGTATTTCCAAGCAGCATCCACAAAGACTGACAACTTGAATAATTTTATTATGAGTCCATTTCAAAAAAGAGATGGGAATACTCATAGCCTTCGAACTTACAATGTCTTCCCTATTGGTAAATTTGACTATCATTCTTGGAATTCTTGTTGAATAAGCTCCTCTAATTTTCTTGGGACACCGTGTTCCCATTTGAAAAGTTTGTCACCATCGACACCCAAATTGGCCAGCTTATCAACAACTTTGTTAGCTTCCCGAAAGACATGTTGGGATTTTATGTCCTGTCTTCCCTAGAAAAGGATCCTAGCCTCTTCAACAATTGTTTTAATCCTCCAAGGAGGTTTTTTATAATTATTGAGGAGATTTTTAACATGCATAAAGTCTCCTTCTATGATAAAATTTCCTTCTAAGTATTGAGTCATTTTAAGGCCTCTCCATATAGCTCTAGCTTCAGCTTCGTTGTTCGTCCTTGTTCCCAAATATTTAGAAAATGTAAGCATCATATTCCCATTATGATCTTGCATAATGCCACCAGTGCCTACTCTGCCAAGATTGTCCTTAGCCGCTCCATAAAAATTAAGCTTAAACAAACCCGTAGGAGGTGCGGACCACTTAACATTGGCTCTGGGGTTGACTACCCTAGGCACATACTCATCTAACAAGGTTAAGATTAAATATTGAGCAATCATGGTCTCCTGTAGATGAGGTTTACGGCTATCAAAAAATATAAGGTTCACATTCTCATTGGCAAAGGATAGGATCCTAGAAATGATAGTTTGATGATCATGGATAGACTCATTAAAGACTCTATGGTTCCTTTATAACCACACCTGCCAAAGATAGTGATTGAGACAAATTTTCCACATGTATCTAAGTCTTTGTCTTGAAAAGGGGCAATAACACTATACAAACAAATCAAGTATGGTGGCTGGTTTAACACAAGAAATATTGAAGGCCTAAAACCCCACTTAGGACATTCAAGGAAAAATGGCACTTAAGGAAAATGTGATAAATGGTCTCGCAATTAGCCCTGCATAGATAATAGCGATTAGTCATACAAATACCTTTATACATCATATTATCAATGGTTAGAATTATTCCTTGGATAACCAACCATGAAAATACTACAATTTTTTGAATTAATTTTTTTATCAAAACTAAGTCCTTTTGGAGGACAAAATCCTCATCATAAAGCAGAAGCTTGTAAGTTGATTTAATAGTGAACTTCCCATTTTATGTAGGAGCATAGGTCACTTGATTTTCCTTGGGTATCATGGGGATAAAATGTTGTTCGATAATATTACAAAGATCATTTGATTCCACTTGAAATCCCTGAATCCTTATTTGTTTCCACTTCATTCTTCCTTTGTCCTCAACCATATAATCCAAGACTTTTCTGCCATTGAGTTCTTCCATGATATATCTGATTCGTGCTAAGTTAGGATATTGCATCAGTGGTTCATCCTTAGCCCACCTATCATTCCAGTAATTTATCCTCTCACCATTGCCTAAAACCCATCTTAAACATTTTTTGATGATTTCCTTATAGTTGAGAATTGCTTTCCAAAAAGCAGAACCTCTGATTGGAACTGAGTCACTTAGAAATTCCATATTTTGAAGATACTTTCATTTGATGATAGTTGTCCATTCATTTTCTTCACTAGAAATGAGGTGCCATGCCTACTTAGCTAGTAAAGCTAAATTCATATGAGCAATTCTCCTCAAACCTAAGCCCCCATTTTCCTTGGGTCTGCACACTTTGGTCCATCCTACAAGGTGTATCATTTTTTTCTCCTCTGATCCAGCCCATAAAAATTCTTTTTAGAGTTTCTCAATTTTTTGGAAAACCTTCACAGGGGATTTTAAAACAGAGAGGAAATAGATTGGAATGCTTTGAAGAGAGGCCTTAGTGAGGGTCAACTTTCCTGCTTGAGATAGAAGATGACCTTTCCATCCAAAGAAGTTTTTTTGAATTCTTTCAATAACCCTGTCCCACATTGACTCTCTCGGAGAACCAATGAAAATAGGAAGACCAAGATACAAAGTGGAGAGGTTTGCTATATCACACCCTAAAATTTATGCAATCCTTCCTTACCTCCTGAATGAGGGTGTTCAAGAAATATAACTTGATTTTTTTTGAAATTAACTTTCTAACCAACAACATCCTTGTAGAGTTGGAGGATGTATTTAATTCTTTTGGCCTCAACCACCGATGCCTTAGTCAATAGAAGGGTATCATCGATGAATTGTTGGTGAGAAACAGCCCTAGTGAGAGATGTTGCCTTGATTCCCGATATTAGCCTTGAACTGCAAGTATTTTTTATGGTTCTACCTAAAGCTTCTGCCATAATGATAAATAACATGGGGCTGATAGGGTCCCCTTGCCGAATTCCTTTGTGACTTTGAAAGTAACCAATAGTTTTTCTATTAACCAGAATCGAGAACCATGCTTTAGAAATGCATTCTTTGATCAAATTAACCCATTGGTGGTGAAAACCAAACTTAAGGAGGAAAGCAATCAGATTATCCCAATTTAGCCTATCAAATGCTTTGTTCATATCAATCTTGAGAGCAAAAATAGACCTATTAGTCTTATGAGCAGAGTGCAGAGCTTCATGAACTATGATAACTCCATCTAAGATTGACCCACCCTGGAAAGAGCTTCCCTAGCATGGATCTATGATGTAGGGCAGAACATCTCTCATTCTATTTGCAATGGATTTAGTTAGGATCTTGTAAGAAACATTGCACAGAATGATTGGCCTGAAGTCAGCCATAGATTCAAGGGTTTTCTTCTTAGGAATTAGAGAAATAAAAGTAGAGTTGAGACCCTTTGGGATATGATTGCTTTCTTGGAATTATTTGATAGCAAAAATTATATCCTCACTTATGATGTCCTAAAAAACTTGATAAAAATGAGGGGGAAAGTCGTCGGGTCCCAGGCCTTTGTCTGGCTCCATGCTAAATAAGGCTTCCTTAATTTCCTCATCAGAAAATGGAGCTAGAATCTTAAGGTTTATATCCTCATTTATTATGCTAGGAATGGATTGCAAGAGAATATCTTTGGCCTCCTCATTGCACTACAATTCCCAACCAAGGATAGAATTGAAATAAGTTATTGCCTCCTTTTTTATTTATGTTTTTATCTTGTTATTGCTTATGTTTCTAAGCGTGATGACATGAAAAAACTTTGAATTTGAATCTCCATATTTCAACCATAGAGTCCTTGATTTTTTCCTCTAATAGATTTCCTCACAGGTCAAAATGTTATGAAACTCTACTAGTTTTGTCCATTCCTCCTGCCTAGTAGTTTCATCAGCATCACCATGTTGAATACTCTGATCAATTATCTTCAAACTTTCAACAACCTATTTTTTATTTTCAAAGAGGTTCCCAAATACCTATTTGTTCCAAGTTCAAAGCTTTTCCTTAACAAACTTTAATTTTTCAGTAAGTTTAAAAGTTGCACTACCCCTGATAGGTTGCTGCCACCACTGAATTAATTTATCTCTGAAACTAGAATGTTTGATCCACATAGATTGAAATATGAAAGGTTTCTTGAAGGACGGAGAGTTAGGGATATAAAAAAAATGGGATTATGATTAGAGGTAATTTTAGGAAGGGCTTGTAGGGTAGAATCATCAAATAGAGTTATAGTCTCCTTTGATAGAAAAAACTTGTCAAGCCTTTCTTGAATGAGATGACACCCTATCCGTCGATTGCTCTAGGTATAATTCACTCCTCTATTTTTTACATCCATAAACATGTTAGAGTTCACAAAGTCATTGAACTCATCCATACTCTTGATAGGTGGTCCATTTCCACCCATTTTGTCTAAAGGGTAAAGAGGAGTGTTAAAATCCCCAACCAAAATCCAAGGGATATTATGGAATATTTCACTCAGATTGCCTAAGTACTCCCATAGTAGAGCTCTCCCTTGAATTGAAGTTAGGGCATAATATTTGAAAGGATCCATGACCTGTTGTTGTTTATTTCCTTAAATAAAACACTAAGAACCCTACCATATTTTTGAATAATGGTACCTTCTATTATCTGGGGATCCCACAAAGTCATAAGGCCTCCAGAAGCTCCTCTGGCTGATTTGCAAACCATATCTCCTTGAATCCAAATTTTTTTTGCTACTTTTTTTGACTAAATATCATCAGTTTTTATTTCTTGCAACATGATAATAGTTGGATTCACTTGATTTCTTATTGCACTGACTTCCCTATGCTTGGGCAGACCATTGAGGCCTCTCATGTTCCATGAGAGGAACTTAATTTAAATTGTTTGGGATTTCTTCCTCTCCCCTTCCCTTGAGAGGGTTTTCCTAATTTCAGACCTCTTATCAAACCATATTTTTAATATATCTTTATGTTTACTAAAATGAAGCATAGCTTCATATATTTTCTCATCAATATGCATTAACTGTGTTAACCTAACTTTAATTTTATCATTAGTTCCAATATACTCCTTCATGAAATGCAATGTTTGTAATCTTAAATTTTTGGGAAAGATGAGATCCTACCCATAGACTAAATGATATGGAGATGTTCCTATTGATTCTTTGGTTCTGATCCTATCAGCCCAAAGGGTAAACTTCAACTTGCTATGCCAATCCCTAGGGTTCTTTTCAAGTAATTTTTTTATTACACACAACAAGTTCTTATTAGAGAATCCCGCTAAACCATTACCTTGTGGGTAATAATTTGGGAAGAATTTTAAGCTTACCATATTATCATATGCCTAATTTACAAACTCCAAAGAAGAAAAGGTAGAGCCATTATCACTTACAATCGAATTGGGAATTCTAAAATGCGTCACAATATTATCCTCTGAAAACTTAATGACAACCTATGAAGTGGCATGCTTAGCAGGAATAGCTTCGGTCCATCTTGTGCAGTAATATGTGGTAGTAAGGGTATAATTATAAGAATAGGATGAGTTGGGATTGATGATCCCAACAAAATCTAATCCCCATTGTGCAAAAGGCCTTACCTCTACCATAGATTGTAATGGCATTGCAACATTTCTTTATTTGTTGGCTGCCACTTGACATATGTGTCATGATCTCACATGAGAATGTGCATCCTTGAACAAATGGGGCCAATAGTATCTAACCCTAAGGATTTGATGAGTCGTAGCATTTGTTGACCCATGTCCAGTTCCATAATTACCATGGAAATCCTTAAGTACTTGGGTCGCCTCTTCTTGATCAACACAATGAAGGTAAATCCCTTCATGGTTCCTCCTGTATAGAACATGAGATTTAATTAGGAAAAGTGCATATTTCAAGCATAACGCTCTTCATTGAGTGGAATTAATATGTGATGGGCACTTACCATTCAACAAGAAATATACAATAGCAATGTACCACTCATATTTGGTTGTCATATACCTCATAGTGTTGACATGATATCAACGGGTCGATTTCTACGATTGACTTAACCAAACCTTGTCCACAAACTATTTTCATGGATCGAATTTCCAAATTGAATTATCGAAGGGTCAAAATCCATTTTCCCCATATTTCACCTAGTTTTTTTTGTAAAAAACATAGAATTAACGGTTAGGTCAGGAACTACAACAAATAATTTACTATGAACTAGATAATGCCTAAATTTCTTGATGGTCTTGAATAATGCATACATTTGTTTATCTAGAATAGAATACCTTAGCTTTGCATCCTTCAAATATAAACTCAATAAGGCTATGGGATTTTCAATGTTACCTTCGCTCTTCTGAGTTAGAACGCTTGCAAAAGAATGATCTGAAGCAAACATATAGACATAAAAAGGCTTTGAATAATCTGGACTGATTAAAATAGGGGCCCTAGAGATAGCATCCTTGATGCTTTTGAAAGATTCCCTATTTTCATTTGTCCATTTGATATGAACATCATTTTTTAACATGTCATTCAAAGGTTTGGCGATATTGGCAAATCTTGAAATAAATTTCCTCACAAAGTTGATCTTACCGAAAAAGGATCTTAACTCTTTCTTGCTATTGGGTGGAGGAATGGCTAGTATAGCAGCTATTCTTTCTGGATCAATAGCAATCCCATATTTTGAAATGATGTGACCCAATATCTTTCCTTTCGTTACTTCAAAAATGCATTTCTTTGGATTAAGGGAAATTTCATGTTCCCTGCATCTCTGGAGTACCTTCCTAAAATACTTGAAATGATCTTCCATTTTATTAGAGAAAACTAGAATGTCATCAACATAAAAAATAATACACTTACCAATGAGCCCTTTGAATGCAAAATACATGTCCCATTGGAAAGTGGTACCTGCATTCAGTAATACGAACGACATTCTCCTATACGTGGATGTGCCCTATTTTGTTGTGAAGGCCATATTCATTGTATCATTTGGATGAATAATAATATGATTATATCCTGAATAACCATCCAAAAATGACATCATCTCCCATTAACCTTTTGAAGAATCTCATCAATAGTGGGCAATGGGTAATTATCCTTTTGGCAAGCCTTATTCAAATTCCTAAAATCTATACACAATCGTATCTCTCCGTTCTTCTTTCTTACCGGGACAAGATTGGCCACCCATGTGGAATGTCTAACAGGAAAGATGATTTTTACTTCTAGAAATCTCCTGACCTCTTTCTCTATTAGGGATTCTAAAATTGGGTTGACCGTTCTTTGTCTCTGTCTGAAAGTCTTGGAGTTAGGTTTTAATGGAATTGTATGCATTATCACATTTTGATCATAAGTTTTCAAATCCTTATATCTCCATGCTATGCAATAAAAAAATTCCTTTAATACATGAGCAATGGAATCCCTTTCTTGTCTTGTACACACCTTCGAAATAAATACCTCTCATGGATTTTTTGAACTCCCTAAGTTGATTAAATCACATTCCTCTTTAGGGGTGGTACCTTTCTACCTTTTTTTGGTTGATATCCGATGTCAAATATATTTTCTAGAGAAGCCATACCATTCAACATCTCATTCCACACTCCAATTACTTCCTATTTCAAATTTGCTTCTTCTTGCCCTCTCTAGTCTTCATCTATCACTTGATTTTCAAAAATGCTAGAATTAGTTTCAAAATTGAACACATGTTTGTCACTATCGAATACTTGAAAATTGGTAACATTTTCCAGTATCGAAGGGTAATGCACTAATTCTATTGAGAATTTTTTGCACTTTTTATGGTCCACAAGTTTAAGCATACTTGTATCTATAGCTAAATAATATTCCATGTGATTATTTTTCCTAGAGATAAGGGATATATTGAATGCATCAAACTTATCTATCAAATCCTTAACTCTGGTTTTGTAAAGGCTTAATATTTTATCCCGACAAGTATATTGCCCTTTGACTTGTTTAACCACCAACTCCAAATCTCCCAACACCTTGAGACACTTCACTTTCTTCCTTAGGGCAAACTGAAGTCCAAAAATAAGGGCTTCATATTCTACCACATTGTTGGTGGCTGGAAATTGTAATCTATAGGTAACAAGCATAGGCTTGCTACCGGGACATGTAAGTTCGATACCAGCTCCAACACCTTGTTTTGACTTAGATCCATCAAATATTAGAGTCCAAACTAGATTATCCTCTTCCGAAGTGTTACAAGAAAAATTCTCTTTTTGAGGTTCTTCGGTATCTTCTTCTATGTCCAAGCTATAGGCCCCTAATTCAGTTTCAACATATTGGATTTCGTTGGGTCTATTGTATTCAATTATCATCTCCTTGAGTCTAGGTTCACTATCCACTCGAATTTGACTTGCCACTCCTCTCCAAGGCAACCACATATGGGAAGAATCTGTTATAATATATCCATTCAGATTTTTACTCCAATCTCTTCCCAATACCATTCCATATTTGATAGAAATATTAAGCACCAATATATCTATGTGATGTTGAACCCTGGGTTATGAGTTAATCTGAATAAAAACATCATTTAGAATTCTGAATGAATCCATAACATACCTATCCAATTGTACCACTTTGCTCTTAGAGGGGATTGGTGTGAGTCCTAACTTTTGGCAAATTTATAGGGACATGATGTTGGTCAAAGCACCCGAATCTATCAAAAAATTGTGTAAATTTTTTCTTGCAATTCTAATGGTTATGAGAAAGGGAGGTACTTCTCATTTTCCCTTTTCAAAACCAATTGAGACTCGACACCCTTGGCTTCATGGACTTGACTAGGTGGGTTCAACCCTTTTGGCAAACCTATCTCTTGACCCAAAATTTTAGCTACTTCAAACAATGAGATATTAGCCTTATTTCTCTTCATGTCTTCTTCTAATTCATAAGTGAGTTTTTTTGAAGTTGGCATTTTTTTCACCGGCTTGGTCACCTCCACAATTGGTAGAGGAGGGGGATTAACCTCACCTTTTGTATTAGGAGGAAGTACGGGGTTGTTTGGAGGAGTGGAGGAAGTTTTGGTATCCTTAGAACTTCTTGTGTAATACTGATTATTTCCTTTCCCAAAACGTCTAATGGCTTGGACTTCAAAATTTTCTTCATCTTTTTCTCCTAAGATCTCAGTGTCCTCTTCCTCACTTTCTTAAATGTGGACAACTTCTGTCACCAAAGCATCTTGTTTTCCTTGGCAACAATGGATCAATTCCTCATAACAAGGTTCTAAATCACCATAATATTCCAACACATATTCCTGATTGGCAATAGGATTGGGTACGCATCCATTGTTGGGTTGCATGTTATATGGTCCTATTATCCTATGGTTATGATTCTAATTCGATACAAGATTTTGGGCAACTTGTTTCTATAATCGAACTATGTCATTGCCTTGCTTAATAGTGATTCTCTTTAATTCTTCCAATTCAAAATTAGATCCTTGTGGTTGAGGCATAACTATGTCGGATCCACTAGCACTTCCTACATTGGAAACCTTTGGACTAGGTATGATGGCTTGATTCTGAGCATTTTGGTTCCACCAAGGACCTCGAATTTGAAGAGGTGTAATCATGGGATAGGCCATTGAGGTTTGAGTGTTAATCACCTCGAATCCTGGCAAAGTTATTTGATTGTTTGCCATCATTGGTGGGGTAGGTGGAATGGTTGCATTAGGATAGTTGGAAAATATGAATGTGCGGGCATGAGTGGGTATGGTTGGTGATATGGTAATGCATTCATGGTTAGTATTTGTGATGTCATAATTTGATTCATCATGGTGAACTGACTATAAGGGCCATATTGTCCCATCATGGGGAATTGGGGCATTGCTCCACCTTGTGATGTCATTTGTTGCTCAATTGTCATGGATTCTGCATAGGCTAAGGCAAAAGTTGTGACCTGAGGGTTTCTCCTAGCGAACATGGCTATCATGGGATCTAGAGCTATGAAGTATAATTGCAAAGCTACAATGACATCTACCATGAAATGACGAGTCACATTTGCATAAATATTTTGGAATCTCGCATTGAATGTCCTAATTGGCTCATTCGGATACCTTTTGTAGGACACAAATTGATTGTATATGATCGTAGGATCTAACAATGACCTAAATTGATTGACAAAGGCTGCCTCTAGCTGGGCCCACAAAGTGATGGACCTTGTGGGAATATTCCTATACCATTCATGATCCATTTGGTCAAAAATATTTAGAAAAATTCAACAAGCGACGTCTTCATGCTTAACCCCTTGTCTAATCATATGGTCCTTGTAAATTTGGACATGTTCCTCAGCTGTAATGGGACCATCATGCATGAATTTGGGTATCGACCTCTCGAGATATCTAGGTATGTCATGGAAATCCCTAGGTATATTCAAGGGAGAACTTTGCGCACCATACCAGGGAACTAGTGGTTGGGCTATGTTATTCAATAGTAGTAACCCTATGGGAATAGTAGAAACTATAAAATTGATAGGGATATATACACTTGGTGTAGCTGTCACAATGGAAACAATGGGTGGAGACCCACTAGATGTACTTGAACCTAAAGGTGATCCTAGATCAAGCATGCTGGGTGGGATTTTGATCTCTTGAGTTTTGTTTATTAGCTTCCTATAATTGGGAGTAAGACTTTGAAAGATAGTTTTCCCAGTTGTTTTATACCTAGTAACAATATGCTGAGATGGGTCCAGCTTGGGAAATTTAATTATTCTAACAAGCATTCTCACAAATCACTAAAATAAACCTGAATGATGTTGTTCCTACAAGCACAATAAGATGGAAATAAAACTGACCATGTTAACCATTTAGAAAGATCTAAATCACAAAGCAATAAAGAAGGCCCTCCTTCTAGCGCCAAAAATGTTGAGTGAATATTTTGCCCTATTGCAAAATGACCTCCACAAATAGAGTATTGAATTGAAAACTCTCTCTTTCAAAGAAATTAAATAAGACTCATTCATTTCTCCAAGGTTCTGGTAAGTAAACATTATTGTAAAATAAAACATATGTGTACTAGAATGACTCAAAATGTGCAAGCGATAGTTAACAAGGAGCCTTTATGGTTCCTTTCAAATAATGCTTAGTAATCACGATCTTCAAAGCAACCAAAGTGAAAAATATTTATTCCTTTTAGTGCTCTTGATATTAAAATGATCTACCATGAATCCCAGTTAGTAGATTCTTTTTATCTTCAAATTAAAAAGATTCCAAATGTTAAAGTGCGTGGAATAATCCACTTCATTTTAAAATTCATTCCTTTAATGTGAGATTCATTTTAAGGTTAGTGGATTAATTTTATCTTCATTTTAGGTGTTCCACTATCCCTATGTTAGAATTTGGTGTTAGTACAAGTTAGAAAGTTAGTGTTTATTTGCTTTATGTGTCTTAGTGTAAGTTTGGTGTTAGTAACCCTCCTAAACCAGTGTTTTATCTAAAAATTAAATTGATGTATTTGGAGGTGCAAAAATTTTGGATAAGGACCAGAATAGAAGCAAATGAACCAGAAATAAAACACGAAAAATATGGAAAATGGAATAAAATGAAAACTAAAACTGAAAACAAATAGAAATTCTAGAAGGACCAGAATGGAAAGACTTAAACAATTTTTTTGGAACTAACCAAAATAGAAAACAAAAGAATGCAAAAATTATGGAAGGACCAGAATAAAAAATATGTAACTAAAAATAATATTAAAAATTTATTCTAAGTACAAGAACATAAACAAAATCTACAAGGTTAGCTAGAAAAAAAAATGACATCAAATTTGGTTAGCAATCCCCTCCCTGCAAAACCCCAAGTTATGAGATGAATCTAAAACAACTTGACCTAACGGACCTGCAACACAAGCACAATCATATTAGACCAAGTGTGAGACTCAAAGGACAAAACAAACTTGCATTATATTTAGAATTCACCTATTGCAACCTGTTTCATGGCATAAACAAATAGATATAAGTAGAAAATAATGCAAAAAAAGATACACAATAAAATAGTAGTCTTAGACGTAATCTCCCTTTGGTTTTTCTCACAAAGGTTGCTCTTGCCAAAATGAAAGCCTTATATTCCAAAAATATCCTTGGTTACAAAAATTTCCAGCCCATTTAAAATAGCCTCATTTGGATTTTAAAGACTTGCACCCTTGATTCGTTTCCACTTCTCCTTTTTATTATGTTAGAAGAAAATGAACAAAATTTGTATTTGCTTCATCTTTTCCCATAACCCATATTTTAACATCATAACAAAAAACAATAAACATTCATCCTTATGACTTCCATAATAAAATTATAATATAAAATTAAAATAAAACTTTAACCTTATATTATAATCATATTATTTAAACTCAACCATCACCATTATGATATATGATGACTAAATCCTTTTGCCTTATATCTCCCAGTATAAAAAACATGAAATATTCAACAACACTTTATCACCCCCTACATAGACATAGTTATTTTGAACGAAAAGAAAAAATAAAATTTCAGGACCAATGTTCATACTCATCGGATTTTCATCCACCACTATCACTCTTTTCTCTATCTCGATGCCCAGGCCTCCCATTTTTTTGCAACATCATGAAAAAGTTTCAAATGTATTCCTTGGCCTTATAAACTACCCATTAGGGTTAGGGTTCTAGAGGGGACCATTTTCATTTATTTTCAAATGCATGTCAGTGACCACCATGTTACTTGCATTGTACTCAACTACCTTTGTCACATTTTGTCACACCCAGAATGCAATGTTCATTCTACCAACGCCCTTCGAAACTGCACTGTCAACAATGTATCCATAAACACAAATTATCAAACCTCGGTGGTTTCATAATTGTATACTTCTGATTGTCAAATTTCTCCTACCATGCGGATGTTTCACACTATGCAAACTGCATTGTGGACCTAATGTTGTACAATTGTTCATCTACATCAGTTGCTTGGACCCACCTATCCACCATATGATTCCATGCCACATCTGTCCACGTTGATATTCATATGCACATATACCATCATTGCTTTGTTTCATCCACGATTTCCACTAATGCTGTATCATGCTTCCTCTGACATATTTATCGTTGTGACCCGTCCTTACAAATGTTTGAATGTTTGCTACATTGTTTAGTGGCCCTACTGCACCCTATCATCAAACAAACTATCTGTCTACCGTTATGTCCACCTAAACTCTACTATATTCCTGCTATCTTATTGCATGCAAATAGATGGAAACACAACTTTCCCATCTAGAGTGGCGTCTAAACTTTCCACGTCCTTTGATACTCTGTGTTGTCCAAATCTGTCACACTATAAAACCGTTAGGGAATCTATGTTGTAGGTCTTATTCCATTGTAACAACCAATACTATTATCCCTAGTGATAGCTAATGTTTCATCCTCATCGTTAGTACATGCGTAGTCACTTATCTACTATGATCTGACTAATTAGGCGACATAATATTCCTTAGTTCTACTGTGTTGAATGTGAATGCACCTCCTGCTATCTTGTTGCTTGTTTCACCAATCGAACATCATCCTTTTCATCATCTCACACCTCATAAATTCTTGATATGCTAGATGTAGCTTTTCATCCACGGTGGCATCTAAAACTGCCAACTTTCCCTCTATTTTGGCTCTCATCTTGTGACAACATTTCAATTCGTCGTAGCCCCATTATCTTCGTTGCGTGAACTACCAGGTGTATATCTACATTAGTACCCATCCTATATATCCACCTCCAAAAAGCATCATTTGCTTGTATGCGCACCCCCACAAAGTTTCTTGGTTGCCTATCATTGGTTAGCCATCCATATTGCCACGTTGGCATTCATCACGCGAGCAATATAGTTCGTTCACCTCGATGTGGCCCCTCTGGTCATCCTGTTTGTCTATTAGTCACCGTCTATGAAACCTGCACATCAAACGGACAAGAAAATGGGGGTTAGCCTTAATAAAAATGTCAAAATATTTAAGCTTCACATAACTAAGAAGAGAGTATAGAAATACCAAACTAAAATGAATAGTTCACTTTATTTTTTTTCACTTATGTGTGCATATATAAAATACATGTACATACATTTATTTTATCTTGTTCTTTTTACATTTTATAACATAATCTACATATATACATAATAATAATATTATTATTATTATTATTATTATTGATAATTATTATTATTATTATCATTATATATATAAATTATTTGTTTTCTATTATATTTATTTATTATTATTTTTTTATGTTTTTATTTATTTTTATATATTAGGATTGTTTTAATAATTATATATAATATATAAACACATATTATATACATAATTATAATTTTATTACTTTATTTTAAACTTTTACATAGATTCAAAACACAACACTCAAATGAAGATATATCACCCAAAGAATGCCATAAGTAAGAAACCAAATCTTCCGAGAGGACCGGGAGGACACTCAATCCCCACATAATAATATGATATAACTATGGAGGCTACAAAGTGAACTTAGGATCAAGGGTATATCTCCACATAGCACTAGAGGGCACAAAATCCTCCAAACACCAAAATTCAAAAGGTGGGTCCCCAATTTTGGGGCTAGTTGTGGAGCAGCCACAACAGGGCCTACCTATGGGTTTGTTTCCTCTTATCCTCCCTTTGGGTCTGTTGCCTCTTTGCCTACCTCTAAGAGACTACAATTGTCTTAGCTACTAATAGTGTTGCATTAGGAGTAGATTGGACATCTAAGGAAAACAAGACACTTTTATAGGGACCAGTGGCTATATTATTATAATTATTAATAATAAAATACCTCTTGTGGTCATTCTCAAAGTCTCCTTCTTCAGATGTCCAAACTTGCTCTAGCTCTGGTTTGTGCGTACTCTAATCTGAGTTACTCGTGTTTCCTTTTTGATAAATCCTTATGCTCCTTCTTACTGGAATGTTCTCTCATGGTTCTATTCTCCCACAACTTTGTGTATTGGTGTCTATCATAAGAAATCACCTCCAATTGTTTCATCAAATTCGACCCATTTTAATAAAAATGCCAAATTCGATAAGGCAACGATGCCAAATGTAACATAGCGGTGGAGTATTCCCAATGGGAAGGTATCTACCGATGGTCAGAATAATCCCTAGGATGCCATATATATCAAGGGAAGCCATATATATTCTTCCCTTGATATATATGGCTTTATTTCCCTTGATATATATGGCTTCCAATGTAAATAAATTCCTTTGATTTATCCCTTATAAATCCAAGATGTGTTTTGTGCAATAATGGAATGTTGGATTCTCCACTAGCTAAATAACACTTTGGCTATCACAATGCAGCGTAATTTTCTCTTGCATTACCTTGAAGTCACCCAAAAATCGCTAGTGAAGAATCCAACATTCCATGATTGCACAAAACACATTGATGTCACCAAGGAAATCTTGAAATCCACAAAACCATCAAATTTGACCCCCATAATTTTCCCACACCAGCTTAGAACTCAATTCATTTGGGGCACAAACAACAAGTTGTTGGCTAGTCTTGGGACATAAAGGACCTCTTTGATGGTGCATTTCCCATCTGGAAGTTGAACCAAAACATCACCTACTCCTTTGACCTCGTAGGTTTTATCATCGATGATGGTCACTGGTTTCCTTTCTTTGGATTTGAAGGTATCAAATAAATATTTGTACCCTATCATTTGTTGGATAGCACCTAAATCAATATACAAAGTATCATACTTGGTTTTGGTAGTAGCTTTATTCATGAGCATTTTTTGTTCTTATTCAAAATGTGAATTTGACTCTTCATGTGCTTGTTCATAATTTGAATCTAACCCTTCAATGGCAAAATGTCCTTTCTATTGCTCCTATTGGGTCTATGGCCTATACTTATGTTTATTTTATTTAGGTATACGAACCTGATCTCCTCATGTGGTAGCATTGTACCAATAATATTTAGTATCATGACCATAACATTCATAGATATGGCAATACCTCTTTTGGTGTTGATTTTTCTATTGTTATGATGAGGAGGAAGGACCTTTATTTGAAGAACATTTGTGTCTCCTCTATTTTTCAAATTTTTGACTTGCAGGTTTTTGACTTATGAGTGCACTATTTGACAACTGGTCCCTTAGTTTGTTGGTTTCTTCTTCTTGTTGAAGCATATTGACCAACTCCTCAAAGGAAACTGCCCTATTGGAGACCTGTAAGGAGGTAATAAGCACCCGAAAGGAATCAGGTAAAGCTTGAAGTATGATGGGAACTAAGAGCTTGTCTTCCACCTTTTCATCCATAACATTTAATTTACCTTTCAGGTCTACCACTCTACAAAGAAATTGCTCCATAGTCTCTCCATATCCCACTCACAATGTGTGAAGTTGGGATTGAAGGTTAAGAATAGTGGATTGATTCTTTCCTTCATAAATGGTTGTAAGAGCAACCCATGCTTCATTGGAGGTTTTTGCATCACAAATGTGTGGCTCAATCTCATTAGCTATAGCAAGGGTGATTAACATCAGTGCTTGTTGATCCGCTTCATCAAAATTATTTGCTTGGTCCATATTTTGAGGTCATGTTTCGATTCTTGTCACAATATCCTAAGACTTCTCCACATGCAAGATAGTTTGCATCTTTGTCTTCCATGGTCTGAAGTTAGGTCCTTCCAAGAGTTGAGAATTTGTGAGAAACACTTTGAGAGTGGTCATCTATGAGAAGTGGAAAATTATGACTTGTAAAACATGTTAGAAATAATGGTGCTGGAGTTCACTAATAATGCACCTTTTATAATATTTGATGAATTTTTCAAGAAGGAAAAATGTGTCAAACTCTACCGATATTGCACATTGTTTACAATCATTGATTTTTTAAAACACCCTTAACAATAATACAATGCACTTTTACATCCTTATACCTCCTAATTACTTTTCATGCAAGAAAATATAATAAAATGTACTCTATATATATTAAAAAATCCCCCTTTGACATTTTTTTTAAAATAAAGTGTTTTTTCTTTGAAAAAGATATTAAAGTTTCCCTCTTTAAAAAAGTATCACTTATATATATATATATATATATATATATATATATATATTTAAAATTTTAAAAACATGCAAGAGGAGGGTTTAAACCTAGGTCTAGCACAAAATAATACTTTATCATTCAAGTGCTAATAACTATGGTGGATGCTCATATCAAAATAAAAAGTCCTCAATGCACTTTTAAACAAGTATTCTAACCATGGGTTAAAGAATTTCTTTTATTTTGTAAAATGCCTAAAATGACATTGTAGGGTTTTGAACCACGTTCTAATAAAGATAATATCTTAAGGATCACAATCCAACCAGATAATTTGACCCTCTCATAAAATTCAAATAGGGTGCTCCTTCTTAAATATTAACTCTTCCTCCAATGCCATTTAAAAAGACTGCCTTCATGTGCATGCCCACGATTTTGTTTGTTGCCATGTGTTTGCAAATTTTAGTATAAACTTGTGATTGTTGTGGCAAAGTGGTCCAAATGTGTTACACATGGACCAATGAGGAGTCTACAAAGGGATTTTATTGATAATTGGTGTTCTATGTGTGGTGGCACTGATTCAAGCCTATCTCACGCTACCTATATTTCTATTCGGATCTGCTTGGTTGATTTTTTAATCGCCTTTTTTTATAACAAAAACTCATTATTTATTTTATGGTAGGATTTGTGTCAAAAATCAACCCATGGATCAAATTCTTTGAGCAACACAAACTAGCCACCTGATTAGACCCTCGCAATAGTATAAAAATAATGCTCTAGTAATTTAAGCAAAATAATTTATGTTCCTTCTTTTCAATGGTGCCACTCAATGGGATATAAATGTAGTTGTGCTTTCTCAACTTCTACATATGCCTTTACACTGGTAATCTACTTGGTTGCAAGGTGAAGTTTTAATTTTTTTAATAAATAAAACAAACATCACATTAACCGTTTGTTCGTTTGCTTGCACTGAATCATTTTTTTGCTTGTGGATCCACCTTGGGCTCCTCTGAGGTGGGGTATTATACAAGGGATAGGGCTTGTTGGAAAAATTATGTGATAAAAAATGATGTCTTTGGATTACAAGTGATGTCTTCACCAGGGTTCTATTTTCCACCAAGGTTTATGCACATCTTCACTAGGGGCCTATTTTCCAACAAAGTTTGTGCATGTGCTAGGCCCAAAGATCGAGGGTAATTCTCCAATAAAAATAAAAATATATTACCATCAAGATGTAGGGTATATTTGGGCCTTTCTTTTACCATGAATCAAACCTATAATCTACCTACATGCATCAAACAAATGAAAGGGATTGTCATTGGATAACGATTGTTTTACCTTATTAGACCTCACATACTCAATGGCTTGAATCAAGAAATCATTTTTGATAAAATAGATCAACTTAATGACATAGTTTTAGATCATACTCAAATTTCTCCGTTTTGATACCAATGATGGCAAAAAGCCTATATATTCATTCATTGAGGCAAGAGCTTATTTAATACATTTTTTACGGTTCCACACTAGAAGAATGATACCCCCAATTTAGGAGATTGTTACATGCAAGAAATATTAAAATAATCTTCCAAATAATAATTACCTTTCAACTAATAATACATGATATAATAATAATATAATAACATATCCTAAAAATTGAAGACATTATCAAAGTATAAAACCATATTCTTCAAAAAGAAAAGTTCAAGAACATGGTTCGTTTAATGAGCAATATCATATTCTTTAAAATTCTTATCAATAATGCAAAATAGTTTCAAGTAATTCCAATTAAGTGAATCAAATAGATAAATATCTTTGATATATAGACTCAGGTGCTAGTCATCATATGATTGGTAATTTACAATGGTTTGATTTTTTATATGTCAAAGATAATTTCTATTTGAAGATTACTGATGATAAGAGGTATCAAATTCATAAAAGTGGTAGTGTAACACCTAGTGCACCTTGTTCAAATTTTGTATTGGAAGTTGTTATGTATATTCCAGAATTAACAACAAATCTCATTTTAGTTACTAAATTGGTTGAAAGTGGAAGATCAATTGAGTTCAAATGTATAAATGAGAACAATAAATGTATTATCAAAAATAAAAAAAATAAAAAATGCTACAGGATCAATTAAAAATGGGATATATGCTTTAGATTCAATTGGTTTTTCTCAAGAGCTTATCTTATTTCAAGATAACATTGTTGAATATTCTAAAAGATAAAGTACATGAAATGAGAATCAAGAACATTTCTACCATCAAAAGCATTGGGTGAACCCAAAGTTTAGGATTATTAAAAATATGTGAGGACAAAAAAATATCACATGCATTACAAGGCCACTTATAGATTAAAGATCAAGACAAAGACTAATATTGAAGACTAAAGTCTTCCATAACCAAATAATGTAATATAAATGGTGTTGGAGTATATTACATTATTTGGTACATGCTAATGTACCCCCATGGTACCTTCATGGTACATTTTTTAAATATTAGATTAGGGTTGAGTCTTAGTTTAGAGTGTGAGTAATATTCTATGTAATGTAATAATGTGCAAGAAATGCACGTGTTATGTAAGTGTGTATGTGTAGGAAATGCACAAGTGTCATATGAGTAAGTGTGCAAGTGTAATGTGAGTCTATGTGCACAAGTGTATTTATATTAGAGTGTGCTAAGTGAAGAGTCATGTCTAGGTATGCATACAAGATAGAGTCATGTGTATGCAAGTGTCAAGTAGAGAAGCTAAGAGTCATGATACTTGACATATGGAAAGGAATAGTTAAATATACAAAGAGTCATTCTACTATGGCTATATAGTAATCCATAGTGAAGCATAATCAATAAATCATAATTAAACATTGAACATCAAGTGTAGATAATCAATTGCTATAGTTGTAAGAGAAAGAGTAGTAAAGTTTACATACATTTTGAGAAAATAATATTGTAAGTTGTGCTACATGCTTTGTACATGTATGATTCAGGCTATTTACATTCATATTGCTACTTATTAATGAATTTTAGTTGATATATTATAAGACTTGATATACATATTAGTTTTCTCATATTATTCTACTTACATAATTATCTTGATCTTACTATATTATGGCTATCTTATATTTGATCCTGTGGAATTTATCCTATGAGTTTTACATTAACATTAAGGCTTAAAAAACCATTAAGTGGTGCGTTATATGGTCTAAGGAGGTTGATATGGTGTTTAGAC
Source organism: Wollemia nobilis (assembly GCA_028583015.1). NCBI lineage: Eukaryota > Viridiplantae > Streptophyta > Pinopsida > Araucariales > Araucariaceae > Wollemia > Wollemia nobilis. Next base: position 2,086,312 of record JAQPPZ010000861.1, on the reverse strand, counting down.
ATCAATAAATATAACCATAGGTGGTCTAGAAGCTAATATTCCAATCTATATGAGATATCTACGAGCTTGAATGGCTATCCTATAGGCTACTCACAATGAATTTCCTCCCTTGGATTTTACCATCATGGTTATTTTTAGAATCAATTTCCTTTAGTAAGTAGATAAAATCCATACCTGGTACAAGATAAATTTATTCTAGGATTCTATACCAATAATTTTAGAATATAGCATTAAATTCATACATGGCTTCCATAGAGTCCCTTTTGATGGTTTCCAATTGTTCTAATAGTGATACTTCATCTGCATTTTATTTGAAACTATCCACAAGTACATTTACAAGTTGATCACAATTAGTGATGGGGTGTGGGGTATGGGAGACATACCACTCCCTTTATTTTCCTTTGAAATACGCCATCCAAATTCTGAGTGTAGCATTCCATTCTCCATTGCTATGAAGAGGATACAAATTGACCATGTGTTAGGTGCTCATTTAGAGTTGTATCCTCTCTAGTACAATATGGTAGGGATTTTAAAGTGAAGGTTGGAACCTCAATACAAGTGGTAGGGGTTGGTGGTGGATGCAAGGGACCACAATCATTCCATGATAGAATTCACATTTGGTTTGGATTAAGAGGAGAAACCATGTTCTACTGATAATTTCTTTAACTACTACCAAATTTGAGTAGGGGCAAAAGAAATGAAGGGTTTACTCTTGCACTTGATCTTGTAGTAGAGCTTGAGGTCATGAAATAATGGGTCTACTTTCTCTTGGATTATTTGTATTCCCTTTATTTTTTGTGCATTGGAGTTTCCAGGTGGTAAAAAATTACTACTAACTAGGCATAGGCTCTCATCATGACCTCAACATGTTCCTTAATAGGCAATTTCTACAATTCTTTCTTTATAGTAGAGTCATCAGGTGAATCTTCAAAGTGCTCCAATAAGCAAATGATTGAGGTCTTCATTGAAACCTCAATATAATTTCTAATTAGGGTATAAATTTAGCAATTTTGGTCCCATTGGGTGTGTCAATTTAAACTATTGGGAACTAGAAAGAACCCCTTGTGCCCCAGGTGCCATGACTACCCATGTGTATAATTTTCTCTAGGCTAGTCTAGTGCCCATGCCTTGCTTGGGGTACATGTCTTGGGAATTCTAGGGAATGTGGGACATGAATTCTTCATATGACCTTCAGGGTTTTTTTAACTTACTGGGTGCTAGGAAAAAAGGAAAGATAGAAAAATAATAAATAAGTAAAAAGAAAATATTGAAAAAGTAGTAAAAGCTAACTAGCCTAACTAGCCTAAGATATGGGTGGTAATATTCTAAAGATTGCAATTCCTATTATGTGCTTCAATGGGATTAGTCAACACATGAATCAAACTGTTAGGATCTTATCCTAACACCATTTTGTAATTCTTATTTACTTATGTAATGACCCACTTCCAACGTAGGGGATCCCATTATGATATTAATTTTTAATACTTTGTAATGTATGTGGCAAGTGGTATTCCTAGCCAAGTGGCACCATCTCATGTAACCATTTTTTATCAAGATTGTAACCGATGGTAGGTAGGAGATTCTATCTCGAGTGACATTTTACATATAAGCCAAATCTTGAGCCTTTAGGTAGGGTTGCATGAAGTTTTTCTTTAAAATATATGAAGCCATGTACGAATTCATCTTTTTGCAAGCTAATGAAATATTGAAGGAGGTTGCCCCCTCGAAGAGGCTTGCGATTCTATGTTATTGTGATATTGTTCCATTTTTGCATTTAATTTTTGCATAGTGTTATTGAGTTATTTGATGTATTTGTGTTATTTTCTAGTATTTTGTGTGTGTGCTTAATTTTAATAGTGAGATCCTAATAAGTGGTATCAGAACGCTTTCCAGGGATGATTTTTGTTGCAACTGAGATGATTTTTTCCAACCATTCCATCTGTTAGGTATAAATTTTTGTGTGTTTTTTTGTTTCTATTTTTCCTTTATTAAAAAATCTAAAAAATATATAGTCCTTTTTTTCAACCAAAAATCCAAAAAACACAAAAAAAATAGTCTTTGTTTTAATAGTTGTGTAGGTTAGAAACTCTATGTCGAGGGTTTTAAAATATCATGAAGGAGCTATCGTTATTGGTTAAGCTAGATAGCCCATAAAGTGTCTAGTGAACTAAGGGGCAATCAGGCTCCAATACCTAGGCCTCAAACAACACTCACGCACGAACTTGAGCTCCCACACATCTTTGGGTGTATCAAGAGACAATCTAGGTTTAAAAAAAAATTATCTACTAGGAAGCTTTTTAGCCTTGTATTATCCATAGTCCATGGGACATATCCCAGACGATCACCCTCTTGTACTGTCAGAGAGTCAAATAGTGTACTCAAGGGTATGTGTGGAATCCTCCTTGGGTAGTGGCCTAAAATATTGGTTCGAGCACTATTATTCGTCACTGCGGTATAACAGAGGGCCCATGGGTATTATATACTCCTTTGTTTAGCATACCCTAGTTCTACAAAACATAACTTCCACTTGCAAATCAACACCATCCCTATTCTGTTAACCTGCATTCACAACCCCAAAAGTGAGCATACAAAGAAGGCATTCCTTATCATAGAAAACAAACTTGCATGCACCAATAGTCAGGACAGATCTTGCAAGTTTCTGTAATAGCCTGTGGTAAAAAACAAAATAGTCAAGATAGTGACAGAAATAGTCTGTTCAGTAATAGAGGTAGTCAGGTCGATAGTAACAACCCTTTGTAACAGTCCAGAATTACAGACTTCTAGTGTCAAAAATAGTACTATCAATATCAGAGAATCCCTAGGGTCAGTCATAGGAACCATGTTAGTAACCACAATATAGGTGATAGAGAAAGAAATATGATAGTGATAGGGTGGTCAGGGTGCAGTCTATAGGTCAAAGACAATTGATCCCAGGTTCCAAATTTTGAACTGTAACTCCAAATCAGAAACTAACACCAACCACAACTAGAAAAAAAATTGAAATTTTATTAAAATAGGGATATCTCTTCACACAGAGCTCAGATTGAATCCAAAATTTAGCAGATAATTCTACACTCTATTCCAAACAAAATTTTCCTTGGCAGCCCTTGGTCAAATTTTGCACCTATTTTCCAAAAATAGTAATTTTTTATTTTTCTTGCTAAGACCGTAACTTTTCAATGGTCAATCAAATTGATCCAAATTTTTGGAAATAAAAGCTACTTATTATTCTACACCAAAGACTCTGAATGACTCACTGGTAAAATTTTAAGTCCAAGGGGAAGAAATTACCTTCACATCAACTTGCAACCAATAGGAGATCACAAAAAGTCAAGAAATTTAGCATATCTCCTCATTGAGTGCTCAGATCAAACAGCCATCGAAGTGGACCCTATCCTAAAATCAGAGTTGCAACACATTGCCCAAATTAAATTTTGGACCCTTACTAAAAATAGTAACTCGTAAAATCCCACATCTATTTTTAGTAACTGAGTAAAAGAGGGCCCACAATGGCGAGCGACACTTGTGGACAAAAGGAGTTAGAAATTACCACATTTTTTACTGATATGCAAAAAGCCCTTGAATACTTGACCACTACAAACCACACGATAAGAGAAGAGATTCGAGAGCTCCAAAAATATTAGGATACCACTGGAATCATCTTAGAAAAACAACTTACAGAGGTGGAAACACAATTACAAGGTATTCTCACCTATGAACACTAAGCTGAAAACTCTAAACAAGATCGAACAAGGGAAATAGAAGACCGAAAAAGGGGAACCGAAGACACTCACTATGACCATGATCCGACCTTCAAAATGCCTAAATTAGATTTTCTAAGTTCGATGGAAAGGATTTCAATGGGTGGTTATGTTAGGTTGATCAATTCTTTAGACTCCATAATGTCCATATATATCATCAAGTTCAGATGGCTTCCTTCAACTTAGAATCTGAAGCCTTACATTGGTTCCAATGGCTACGAGCCACTACCCTTGATCTATCTTGGGAGGACTTTGAGTCCCAACTACTCACTTGATTTGGACCTAATGACTATGAAGACTTTACGGGAGCATTGACAAAGTTGAAACAAACTACCATAGTTCGTGATTACCAGACACAATTTGTGAAATTGGCCAATAAGACAAGGGGCTTGAATGAGGGATTTTTTATGAGTTGTTCTATGAGTGGGTTGAAATATGATATACAGGCTGAAGTCAAGATGTTTAAACCACAAACCATGATGGAGGCTATAAGTTTAGCCTGATTGGTCAAATCTAACCTCTTAGCTCAACGATAGACATCATGATTTTCTCAAGCTCAACCTTCCTTTCCTCCTTCGGTCCAAAATAATACTGATAATAAACCTCCTGCTCCTAAGTGACTGACTACAACTAAAAAGGATGCACACCGCACCCAAGGGCTATGTTATAATTGTGATGAAATTTTTTTAAAGGGGCATAGATGTGCAAATAAGAGATTGTTCTTAATATATGCAGAGAAACCCGATAGCAGTGACCAGAGTGATGAGGAGAGTGACATAGCTGAAGAACCAACTCAATAGGAAGAGGAAACCCAAGACCCTGAAGTAAAAATTTATATCCATGCTTTTGTCGAGGTTACCACTCCACAAACCATGAGATTTGTGGGTTTTTTCAAATTCCAATGCCTTAAAATTCTTATTGATTCAGGTAGTGCACACAACTTCATTGATCCCTGAGTTGCTAAGCAGGCCAATTTCTATATACACACATGCAATTCCTTTGAATTGATGGTGGCAAATAGAGTCACTTTACCTTGTAAAGGTAAATGATGCAATGTTAAAATAAATATGGGGGATTATGAACTCAAGAAAGACATCTTTACCCTCCAATTGATAGGATGTGACATGGTGTTGGGATCCCAATGGTTGAGCACCTTGGGCACTGTCAAATGGAAATTTGCTCAACACACCCTCCATGGTGCCAAAATAGGCCCTTCCCAAATTTTCAATTCCAATCGTATGGAGAAATTATTGAAAAAGTCATCCCATGGGGTCATTGCACAAATATTTTCAATTCAACCAAGCACTTCCACAGTGGATCAAATTCCAGCAGATTTGCAACTTGTTCTTACCAAGCACAATGGTGTTTTTTTAGAACCAACTACCCTGTCGCCTCGTCGCTCACATGACCATGCTATTCCACTACTACCAGGTAATGCACAACCCAATATTAGACCATATTAGTATACTCATGCTCTCAAGTCTGAAATTGAGCAGATGGTACAAGAATTGCTCAAATTTGGTGTCATTCAACCGAGTACCAACCCTTACTCTTCTCCAATTTTACTAGTTCACAAGAAGGATGGCTCATGGCGATTGTGTATAGACTACCATGAGCTCAAAAAAATTACCACCAAGGATAAATTCCCCATTTCGGTAGTGGATAAATTATTGGATGAATTACATGGAGCTATGTACTTCTCCAAGTTAGACCTTCATTCTGGTTACCATCAAATCTGGCTCAAGGATGAGGATATCCTCAAAACTGCATTTTGTACTCATGAAGGTCACTATATGTTCCTAGTAATGCCATTTGGTCTGACAAATGCTCCTTCCACATTTTAGATCTTGATGAACAACATATTTCACCCTTTATTGGGGAATTTCATCCTAGTTTTCTTTGATGATATCTTAGTTTATAGCCGCTCGTGGGAAGAACACCTTATCCATGTGGATCAAACATTACAATTTTTGGCACAAAATCAAAATTTTTCTAAGTGGTCCAAGTTTTCCTTTGGTCTAAATGAAGTGGAGTATCTAGGACACATTATCTCCAAAGAGGGCATCAAGGTTGAACCCAAGAATATTTAGGCAGTTTAGGAGTGGCCAAAACCTTGCACTCTCAAGGGACTTCAAGGATTCTTAGGGTTATAAGTTACTACCATATGGGACCTGCTGACCGCTTTCCTAAAATTGAAGCATGCTATGACCACAACACCAGTTCTAGCCATGCAAAATTTTTCCAAGACTTTTTTCATTGAAAGTGATGCTTTCGATCGTCGCATCGGGACAGTCTTGATGTAGGAAGGGAGACCCTTGGCTTTCACTAGTAAGACACTCTGATCGTAACTTGGGAAAGTCTACATATGCCAAGGAGATGTTGGCTATATTATATGATGTAACCCATTGGTGACCATATCTCATTGGGCATTATTTCTCCATTAAAACAGACCATCAAAGTCTTAAATACTTCTTGTAATAATGGGTTGCTACCCCAAAACAACAAAAATAGGTTTCTAAACTCATGGGATATGATTACAATATCACCTATAAAAAATGCAAAGAGAATGTTATGGTTGATGCTCTCTCTTGCCAATTTGAGGCCCTCAGTATGTTATGTGCCATTTTCATAGCAGTTACTCAATGGAGAGATTTCTTATGACAAGAGGTACTTCAGGATGTAGATTTGAAAGCTTTTGTGGCCTCGCTCCGTGATGATCCTACTTCATTCCTAGGCTACAATTGGGATGGCCATGACCTACGTTATCACCAATGCCTTGTTCTTCCTCGCACATCCCCACTCCGTGAGCTCTTTATGAAGGAACTACATACTGCTCCCTCTGCAAGACATTTGGGATTTCTTAAAACATATGAATGCCTTAAGTGCACATTCTTCTAGAAATTTATGAAACAGGATATCCGTGATTTTGTTGTAGCTTGTGATACCTTCCAACGGATGAAAGATGAAATGGTACATTCTCTAGGTACTCTTCAACCCTTGCCCATTCCAGATCAGGTTTGGACTGACATTTCTATGGATTTTATAGAAGGATTACCTAAATCTGGTGGTAAGTCTATTTTTCTCATGGTAGTGGATCACCTTTTGAATTATGCTTATTTTTGTTCCCTTGGCCACCCTTACACAGCCTCCACCATTGCCCAAATATTTCTTGATTCTATATTTCTCCTTCATGGTATGCCCACCTCCATTATGTCTGATTGATATCCCACCTTGACTAGTCATTTATGGAAATAATTGTTTAAGTTACAGGGAACTCAGCTAAAAATGAGTTCAGCCTATCATCCGCAAACGAATGGTCAAACTAAGATTGTCAACAAATGTTTGGAGATATATCTTCATTGCTTTGCATCAAATCATCCTACTCAATGGGCGAAGTGGCTTCCTTTGGTTGAATGGTGGTACAACACTTCCTATCATACAATAATCAAAATCACCCCTTTTGAGGTCATTTATGGGTGTCCTCCACTCACGCCTTCTTCATACATCCCAGGTAGCTCTAAGGTCCAGGAAATTGACACTACTCTCAACAAACATACCGATGTTCTTTGCCAGATGAAGCAGGATTTGGAAATGGCTTAGAATTAGATGTGACAACAAGCTAACGGACATCGTTCTACACATAAATTTTATGTAGGTGATATGGTCTTCCTTCGCTTGCAACCGTACAAACAATCATCCCTACAACTATGTTGGTGCTAGAAAATTTCTTCAAAATACTATGGACCCTCTCAAGTTATTCAATGGATTGGTTCCACTGCTTCAAAATTGGCTCTTCCGCCCACCTCCATGTTCCATCCTATTTTCCATGTTTCCTCTCTCAAGAAAGTTATGGGCACATAGGTACAGGTTCAATCCGCATTACCAGAATTGGATGAAGAAGGGTCCATATTAATCAAACATGAATAATTGTTGGATCATCGAACCCACACTCTTCGCAATGGTACCATCATAGAAGTTATTTTTTAGTGGCACATGCTCCAGCCAAAAGATGCAACATGGGAGTCTCTCCATCAGCTCCAACACTAGTTCCCTCATTTTCAGCTTTGAGGACAAAGATTTTTGAAGGGGAATGACATGTTAGGATCCTATCCTAACACCATTTTTTAATTCTCATTTACTTATGTAATGACCCACTTCCAACATGGGGATCCCATTATGATATTATTTTGTAATAATTTGTAATGTATGTGGCAAGTGGTATTCCTAGCCAAGTGGCACCATCTCATGTAACCGTTTTTTATCAAGATTGTAACCGATGGTAGGTAGGAGATTCTAGCTTGAGTGGCATTTTGCATGTAAGCCAACTCTTGAGCCTTTAGGTAGGGTTGCATGAAGTTTTTATTTAAAAGATATGAAGCCATGTACAAATTCATATTTTTGTAGGCTAATGAAATATTGAAGGAGGTTGCCCCCTTGAAGAGGCTTACGATTCTATGTTATTGTGAGATTGTTCCATTTATGCATTTAATTTTTGCATAATGTTATTGAGTTATTTGATGTATTTGTGTTATTTTCTAGTATTTTGTATGAGTGTGCTTATTTTTAATAGTGATATCCTAACACAAAAATGATGTCATTAAATTGAATATGGTCCCAACTGAATAATATTATAAATCAAATAACCCCTACGAAAGCTAGGACACAAATACTAGAGTAGTCACAACCTGCACAAAAAATATACACAAACACCGATACTAAGATAAAAAAATTGAATTAGTCACAAGTTTTTGTATTTATGTTAAGGCTCATTACATTCATAGATAATTGAAAGAGGCTCAGTGACCTGTACATGCTACGACCCAAGGCTTGATTCTACATTGAAATAAAAAATAGAAAGAGGAGGAAAATTTGTTCAAGGTTTGATATTAGACACGATAACAATTCAATATTCCTATAATTAAGAAAATACTAATATTTATATACAAAATTATGGGACTTTTACCTTAATTCAAAATTATCCTCTTCAAAATTTTTTCTTGTGTACTTTTGCTTTGATGGTGCATAATCCCAAAATTACTAAATTTGGAGTCTTTTTATGTGTGATCTGACTACCCATGCTAGAGATTTTTTGCAGATTTTTTTAACTAATGTTGTTAGTTGTATGGTCCTTCCTCTAGGGGTCTCATGATGGTACTTTTAATGTTGTATTTTCTTGTAGAATGAGGACTGTACATCTTGATAAACTGAACACCTTCCCACAATGCATGGGATCCGAGGTTGTGGCCCCATATAGGGGGTGATGGGGGCCAATGGCCCTCTATGTAGGGGTTCAAGGGTGTGAACCTATAGAACAAGATTTTGACTTCCTAATATTTTGGGATATGGGTGGAGGTGTCCTGATTGAAATCCAATTAATACCACACCATTTACATTTTTAGATTTGGTTTGAACTTCTTAATACCATTTTGATGTATTACTATATCTAGCCCATGATCATCAAATATTTAAGTTGAGTAGATGCATTCAAGTATTTTTGCTCTTGGAGGGAGTGGGGTTGTCTCCCACTTTGGGTAGGACACCCTTGTTTCAATTTTCCTGCTTCTCACTCCTCTCGTATTGTGAATCCTTTGTTGGTAAAATATTCCTGGGATCTCCTTGCTACTTTTTAGGGCCTCCATGGGATTATCATGGGGATTTTTAGGACGTTCTTTCTTGTTTTATGCGAGAGCAATTTCTTGATTGGATTGTCTTAAAGATTTTTTCCATGGCATCCTTTGGTGGTGGATGGATTTCATGTTAGCTTTTGATGGGAGGTAGTATGACCACAAGATATAAAATAACTAATCTAAGATGAATGTAAACTAATGGCACAATAATATGTAGGAAATTAATAAGATGAACATCTACAAATAACTCAAAAATATGTCATTAATGGAAATGATAAAAATAGTACAATACTATATAATGGAGGACATGAAAACTCCATGTACATATTTGAATGGACTACATTGTACCATAATCCTAAACTATAACACACCCTCTCTATAATCACTTTATCTTAATCTGTCTCTCTTCTTACACACTATGAGGCCTTTATATAGGAAGATAGATTCCTTGGCCCTTACTCTACTTAGGAATCAAGTACATGTGGACTACATTCACATTTACAACTTGCACATTGACACTTGTACATTTATTACAAAACTTGGAGAAACTACGTAACTTCACTCTAAAGTAAAATCCTACTCTAGCTATGTACCAAAGGTGGTACATTTACATAACCCAAATGATGTCACATAATCTAACACCCCCCTGTATTATATTATTTGGATATTAAAGAATTTAGTCTTCAATATGGAACTTTTATCTAGTACTGGAGTTTGAGTTCTCCTTCTTTATTGTTTATATCTTGTTCAAGTGAGTAGTTAGTGTCTTCATAAAAACTATATTTGCTAAGATATTTTTGACTTCATGATCATCTGTAGGATCTTCTAGTTCTTAAATTTATTGAATTATTTAAGCTATGTCTCCCTTCTGATTTCTTTCTTGATATTCCAATTGAGGATAATTGTATGATTGTTGAAACTGTTGCTGACGAGTATTAATTTGAGCTTGATATTACCTTGGTTGGAATACCCTAATTGGTTGGCTTCCATGGTTTGTTTGGTTTTCCTAATTCTAGTTTCTAATATTGAATTTGTAGTTATTAGTACTATAACCTTTTCTCCAACATACATGACAATATTGGTTTTTCCATGGTATTTGTCCTTTTGATGATGAGGCAACATTTTGTTGTGAAGTATCTTTTGAAACCAATGCATTATTAGTTATTTCATCCTTCACTGTATTATACACCTCATATTATTAAAGAATATTGATTAACTCATCAAATGATGTATCTTTACAAAGAACCTGTAAATATTTAACTAGATGCTTGTAGCTATCTAGAAGTGCTTTCATGGTAACTTGAACAAGGAATTTATCTTCAACATTTTCTCCTAAGGTTAATAATTTTCCCTTAATTTTTGCTACCTTCCTTAGGAATATTTCTATATTTTCTCCACTATTCATTTTCAAGGAATGTAATTGAGTTTGAATATTTAGAAGAGTAGCTTTATTTTTTCCTTCAAATATTTTCTCTAGGGTTTTCCAAGCTTCTATGGATGTTCTTGCTAAACTGATGTAAGGTTGAATTTCATCTGTGATGGCAACATTTATTATCATAAATGCTTTTGCATCATTCTATTCAAACTTTTGGATATTTTTATCACCTAAATTAGGTTTAGTAGTTATTCCTTTGACTATCTCCCATAGCGTCTCAACTATTAGAATTGCCCTCACTTTGTTTTTCCATGAGGAGTAACTTGGACCTTTAAGTTGTTGAGATTATGTAAAAATAAATTTATTTATTGTCATGATGATACTTGATGGATTCCTTGTCTCCCTAGTGATTTAGAGTAAGCTATTAGCTTATTAAAATTCTTAGTAACTAATATTTCACCTTTTGAGTTGATTTTGTAATGTTTTTTAAATAACAACAATGAACTTTTATTTCACCTTATCGCTCCTAATGAACTATGAACTTAGTTTTTAAGTTCTCTATAATTGGATTTATATTGTCTCTTTAGAATGAGTATGAGACAAGTTCAAGTATGTAATTCCAACTCCTTTAAGTAAGTGAAGAACTTATTTTTACACCCCTTTGATATCTAATAGTTTAATGTTTCTAAATTCCAATAATATATTTTTGGTGTGGTGTATCTTATAAATCCCTGATTTGGAATATTAGAAAACAATAATATTTGCAATAATAAAATTTAATTTCCCAATTAGAAACCTTTATAAATCTAATGGATTATAATTTTAAATTTTAAACTATTAAGTATATAAATATCCTTTAATTTTGCTTTCAAATGTATGGTTGATTTTGCTATTATTTCCAAGGTAAATAATATAATAGTTTCAACCTTATATTATACTCCTTATAACTCCTTAATGAAAGAAATTTGATTAAGGTAAAACCCTTACCTTTATAATGCTTCAACTCCTAAGTAATGAATGTTGGACGTTGTCTTATAGTGTGCTAGTCTTCTTCGATGGAAGACGTATGAAAATGATAACTATGCTTTAATGTTGCTTTGATCCTTGAACTCAGTCATCAATTTTGTTAATTCCTCTTATACTGCATATGGATACTCCCTTCTAATCGATATGGATACATTGTCTATCTCATTGTGGATATATTTTTCTTCTCCTTGTGTTTAGGTGTTTTTTATAGCATGGATGTTTCTTGATGAATGTCCCTTGGGAGTTACATTAGATTTATTCAATACGCAATCCTCATTGTAATACATTTATGCTCTCGATACTTGATGTATTCATTATTTGTATGGTATATAGACATTAAATTTTCTTCATGTATTGGTTTAATGAGTTCTCAATGCTCTTGCATAGTTAAAATTATTATTACACATTGCACTCCTTTGATATATACCTTTAATGCTTCCAATATGAGCGTTATGTTTTATATGCTTTCTCTCCTTATGCAGGCATTATGTAACACCCTCTTTTCTTCCACCAAGTGACACTTGCATGTGAGGACATCTTCAACATCTCCTTTTGTTCAGTATTTCTTCTCCAATGGGTGCAAGCTATGCAATCTTGGCTTCAACAATTTTTCTCCTTCTTTCTAGTGAGTGCAAGCTTGTGCATTTTCTAGTTAACGATGATTGTATTCTCCTCAGGTTGGATCTAGATATGGCATTTATAGGATACTCCAACACTACTCATTTGGTATATGATATGGATTCAATCAATGGTTACTTCAATTACTTATTTTCTAGCTAGTGATTCATCTCAAATCAATGATAACTTTTGATAGATTTTACTGGTAGTTTATCCATGTGATCATTTGGATAATGTATCCCTTATATACCTCTTGTATTATGTGCTTTGTTATCCTTAGAGATAAATTCCTTACAATGAGTTATATGCCCCCTTTTATGTGTTGTAGGTTGTTATTAGGTAGGTGTTGATCTGGTGATTCTCTACACCTTTGGAAACTAACTTATGAGTCATTTTGATGGGTCAATATTACTACCTTGATATATGCCCCCCTTGAAATTGATGTTGAGGCCTCTTGATGATTGTATAATGCTAGCTGATTGTAATTCATTTGGATGACAAAAACTTTTGTCATTCTATTATTTTTTAAAGGGTAAGAATGGTGTTTATTTCTTACTATAAATATATTTGTAATAGTTAAGATAGTATACCTTAACTTGCACCATGTTTTGGACTGAAAAATATCTTTTCACAACTCTCTAATTTATCTAGTAAGATAACTTCTTGAGAGCAAATATTGCCTTCCTTACTAGACAACACTAAACTCTAATTTTTGCACTTGGATAACTTAGTAAGAATTAATCCAAGTATGCAACTAATGTGCTATTCAAGATATTTAACTTTGCACTATTGCTTACTTTAACTAAAGTATAGTGCAGTAGTAATGAACTCTCAAGGTAACTCGAAGCATGCAATGATTTTCACTAAAATATAAAAGTATTTAGCGCATCTAAAGAACAATTAGTGTAGTACAATATTAATCTCACCTTAATACTCTTTCCAATAAACTTAAAATATGCACTCAGTAATTGCTCCTTGTAGATAACTATAATATCTATAAATAGACGTACTATTCTTTGTTGCAACTAAATAATAGGAAAATGATCGAACTCCTATTTTAATGTGTAGGTATAAACCTTAAAATAACTGCCCTCTATACTTATTTTTTAATACTTTAAAATTAATCCACTCCTTTCAACTTTCACTTAATATGGTGCTTAATGAATCTCTAAATAAACTATATTTATAAAGTTCAACTAATGAACCTTTTGCACCCAAGTTGCTGACATTTAGTAATTCATAAGTGTTGGGCACCAAAATGTCATAAAGCTTTAATTGAAATTGCAACTGTCTATCTTCCAATTTTCTATCTAGGCATGCACCCAATAGTCGTAGCTCGACACTCAAGCATTGTATGGGTCAAAGAAAACTTCAATCTAACCTCCAAAGTATTTTGTTTTCTTTTCAACTTAAAATGGTGTTGAATCAATTAAATCTCCAATAGGATTTTGATATAAGGGTTAGAAAAGGTTTAGGGTTAGAGATGTTATAAAGAAACTATGACTGGATAGGCTAACAACATAGGAAACTATAGAAAAATGCTCCCAAAAGCTATTTCCAGTGTCTCATTACTCATATACACATTATCCAAATTAATGAAACCTTCACACATTAAAAAATAAGTAGAGAAATATTGCAGAAAGCAATTCCAACATCCAATATTGATAATCCAAATAGTAGAATAAATAAATAATTAGATTTTACACAAATCAAACTTCCTAAAAATACAAATCTAATCGAGTTTTCTGATGGAAGCAAAAATCTAGAATTCAAGGAAATGGAGCTCTAGCGATTTGGTGGGAAAACTTCTGAGCAGTCGTCGGACGTTGCTCTAGGGTTTCTAGTGGGAAGGATCTACCAGGGACTTTGGTGGGTTGAATTTGTCCTACTCTAAAGGTTTGTCCGCTTCCCCAGGAGGGCCCAATGGGGTCTCCTCCAGGTTAGCTCGATGGGAAAAAGAGCTCTTATGCTGAGATATTAAAAGAAAATCCTGCATCTTCCTCCGATGAAGCTCAGCGGAGTGCTTATCAAACGCTATTCAAGAATGCTGGCAAGGTTTCATCTGCACACCGAGTTAATGGATGCCTCCCGCAATCCACTTCCAGACCTAATATTGTCATTGAACCAAAGCTGGTCAAGGATACAATCATTTATCGTGCTAACCATGACCTGATTTGCAAATTCATGGGTATCCGACCTACGCTGAACTTTCTGCATACCTGGGTTAGACAGAACTGGGAGCCACTCGGTAAGTACTCCTTATGGCCTATAAGCAATGGGTATTTCATTATTAGTTTCTCTTCTTTAGCAGATAGAAACTGAGCATTTGAATCAGAGAAGAGGAGCCACGACCCGACAGGGTTATTTGTCCAACAGTGGAGAGCGGGTTTCGATCCTTGCATTGAGCCCACGGCTGTCCCGGTTTGGATCCGGCTGTACGCTCTCCCGATGGATTTTTGGGGTGAGCAGGTTCTTGAGATGATTGGTAATTCACTAGGTAGATATCTGGGAGTCTCCAAAGATACCATAGAGGGAAACACTGCTGTCTTTGCTAGAATTTGTGTAGAAATGGATATTAGCTAGCCACTACTAGCCAAGGTGGAACTGGAGTTGGCAGGACTATCCTAGATCCAGCAGTTAGATTATGAAGCCCTACCTTTTAGATGCAGAGTCTGCCATAAGCATGGCCATTTGGCTAGGTTCTGCTCAAATATTTTGAGCACAAAAGCAGAGACTCCGCTGGGAATGCCAAATCGCCCCAGAGAGGGTAAGTTCACTCTGGTTAAAGAACCACACAATATCCCTCAAGGTCCTGATACCCAGAAAGATGGCTTTGAACTGCAGAAGCGAAGGAGAAACAAAAAGAAAAATGGCAAGGAGCAGGCTCAACTCAAGCCAACCAACCGGTATGAAATCTTTAAATCCCTAGTGGATCAAGAAGACCAAGTCATGGAAGGAGTGGATGGGAATGTTGAGGATATTAACATCCACTCTCATTCTCCTCCTTCATCTACTCATGTCTTAGAACAGGTGATTTAACCCTCTAATATTTTGCAACCAGAGAACCCAAGGGCATTGGTAATACACTCCCCAGCACAGCCAGTTATTAAGGATGTCAACATGGGAAGTGCAAAAAAGAACAGAGAAAGACCAGCTCTAGGGATTACCCAGGTTGAGAAGAGGTCTAAAAATAGTAATTCCCAAGGAGCGGGTAGAAAATCCAATAAGGATCTACTAGCAGTGCAAGGGGACAAGCTGATCAATGGAGGATCGGTGAGAACAATTGATTCTTATTGCTCTCAAGGTTTCCAATGATTATTCAATATTGGAATGTTAGGGGTTTAAATAGTAGAACCCATCAATCTGCTGTTCAAAAACTTTTAGGAAGATGTAAAACAGACTTTTTGCTCATTCAGGAGACAAAAATGTCTTTAGATCTTATGTGCAAAACTGTTAGTAGAATATGGAGGGGCGCCGGTTATATGGATGTGGCTTCTCAAGGTGCCTCGGGGGGGATTGTTACTCTTTGGAACCCTCTGGAATGGACAACAATAGAACATATATCTTGGAGGGGTGTTCTCACATCCCTTTTTAGGAACATTGTTACAGCTGAACATGTTTTAATTACAAACTTCTATGGGGCTCAAAGCATTGATGGCCAATGGCTTCAATGGAAAGTTGTTCATAACATGAGGTCCTCCCAGGATGATTTTGATTGGATTATCGCTGGGGATTTTAATGCCAAATTATCTGCCAGGGATCAGGAAGGTGGTATCCCAGTTTTGGATCCAAGGGACCGGCTTCTGATTGCCCAAGTCCAGGCCTTTCACCTTGTTGATATCAAAGGCCCTGGCACTTACTTTACTTGGACTAACAAGAGAAGAGAGCCACACAGTAGGAAGGTAAAGCTAGACCGGTTTTTGGTCTCCGAGGAGGCATTTGTTAAATGGAATATTAAATTTTAGATTTTGGAAGGCCCAGTTTCAGATCACTTTCCCATTTTGTTGGAGGGAGGGACTATGACAGGGCAGCACCACAAACCTTTTAAATTTGAAAATTTTTGGTTGCAAAAAGAGGACCTCCGAAGAAAAATTCCTCAGTGGTGGGAAGAAGGTCGCCTACCTTTTGGGACAGCAATGTTCAAATTTCACAAACAGCTTCATTTTGTCAAGTGTAAATTGAAACAGTGGAGGCAAACTAACAAATCAGACTTCCAGCTCCAACGGGCTCCCTTGTTGGCCAGATGGGATGAGGTGCAAAAACATTTCAGGGAAGGAAAAATTTTTGAGCACCTTAAAACCGAAGATGATGCTTTGCGCAAAGCGATTGATGACATTGATAATCAAGAAGAGATTTACTGGAAACAGAGGGCAAGAAACACTTGGTTATTAGAAGGAGATAGAAATACAAAATTTTTCCATCGTTTTGCTTGTGCTAGGAGACAAATGAATAACATGGAATTCCTTCAATATAAGAATGGATACTCTTTTGAAACTCTTCCTGGTATGCATTCCCACTCAATGGAGTATTTCTCAAAACTCTTTAAGGAAAGTATGGCGCAAGATGTGGAAGCCCAAAATGAAGTTATTGATGTCATACCCTTTATTATCTCTCACGAAGAGAATCAGGCCCTTCTTAGACCCATTGACAGAGATGAACTCAAGAAGGTGGTCTTTGGGATGAGCACTGGCAAATCGCCCGGTCCTGATGGCTTCCCTATTGAGTTTTTTTAGGCCTTTTGGGATACCTTGGAGGAGGATGTTTTGGTTGTCACAGAGGAGTCCAGAACTAATAAAAAAATGCTCAAAGCTCTAAATCACACCTTCATCACTTTAATTCCAAAAGGGGAGGGGGGGTACATATCTCTGATTTCAGACCTATTGCCTTATGCAACGTGATTTATAAAATAATCACTAATATTATGGCTGAAAGGATAAAAACTCTCCTTCATAATATAATTTCCTTAGAGCAAGGGGTTTTGTTGAAGGGAGATAGATCTTGGATGGAGTGATCCTTGCCTAGGAGGCTATCCATACAATGCAAAAATTAGGTAACAAAGGAATGTTCATTAAACTGGATATGTCCAAGGCTTATGATAGGGTGGAGTGGGGCTTCTTGGCAAAGATGTTGGCAGCCTTTGGTTTCTCTCAGGACTGGATAGACTGGGTCATGAGCTGTATTTCTACACCTTCATATTCTATTCTAATCAAGGGGCTTCCCTCGCCACCTTTTGGAGCCTCACGAGGTCTTCGTCAAGGAGACCCTTGCTCTCCCTATCTCTTCCTCATCTTGGCTGAAGGATTAGGTAGACTCTTCCTAATAAGAAGACTTCAAGGTCTGATAATAGGTATTAAGGTCGAGGCTGAAGTCCTGACTCATTTATAGTTTGTGGATGATACTGGATTGGTTGGAGTGGCCAGTCTCAGGGAAGCAAGAGGAATCAAATATACTCTAAATTTCTACCTTCGGGCCTCAAACCAAGTCATCAATGATAAAAAATCCAAAGTGGTCTTCTTCAATCTTGACCAAAGGTTACAGGACAGAGTTATTGAGATCTTGGGATTCACTAGGACCTCTCTCCCAGTAGTTTACTTGGGGGTTCCTCTGCATTTCAAAAAACTAAAAATTGATATCTAGAAGGATATTTTGGATGGTATCAAAGATAGAATGAATCATTGGTCTCATAGATGGTTAAGATATGGGGGCCAACTAACTTTCTTGCAATCAGTTATTCAGGCTATGCCAATATATAAATTCTCCATCCTGGCTGCCCCACATTCTATTTGGAAAGAGCTGGACAAATGGCTAGAATTTTTTTATGGGAAGGTGCAAAAGGAGAGAGGAAATGGGCCTTGGTTGGATGGGATAAGGTTACCCAGCCCAAGGAAAAAGGAGGGCTGGGACTGAGAAGCTCCAAGTTTAACAATAAAGCTTTGGCTGGCAAACTATACTGGAGGTGGATTTCCCAGCCAACATCCCTCTTCAGCAAAATCCTCTCTAGTAAATACTTGGGTTATGTTCATCCCAATGATGTGGGCTGCTTCCCTCTGGAGGGTAATGGATCCTTAGTGTGGCAGGCTCTCAAGCTTGGATCTCAACTTATCAAAGATCAATTGTTCTGGAAAGTGGGGAGAGGGGAGAAGGCCCGATTCTGGACTGATTCCTGGGACCAGCATCCACCCATCATTGTTGTGTTTCTCGAATTGCAATAGATTAAATCTGCTATAGAAGATAAGGGCTGGATCCAAATCGAGAGCTATTTTAATACCAGCCAATTTGGGAAGTACAAGATCAAAAAGTTCAAGTGGCTGGATGAGTGGCCAATTCCAATCCCTCCGGAGCTGGCACCCATCTTGTCTAAAGTTTTGACAGAACGGTTTCTTACTGGGAGAGATGAGGAGGATGAACTAGCTTGGGGCTATGGGAACCTTGGGGTTTATACTATGAAGGAGGGATACGATATGATCCTCCCAGATCCCCCCCCACACTTTTTTCCGGTTCAAGATTGGAGGAAGATATGGCATTCCAAGGGTTGGCCGAAAGTGAACTTCTTTGCCTGGCAATTTTTGCACAATGGAATTCTCACCTTTTAAAATCTCAGAATTAGAGGCATCATTGGTCCTTCTCAGTGTGTGTTATGCCACAAGAATGAGGAAACTACTGATCATCTAATGTTTGAATGTCCCTTCACATGACAAATTTGGAAGCGTTGGTTCTCCCACTTTAAACTTCAGGCTAACGGTGACTTGACTCGGACCAATATTTGGGAAATCTGGAAGAGAGGTAGGTTTAAATCTAAAGCTATTCGAATTGGTTGGGAGCTTGGTTTACTTTTTATCTGGTGGCAGGTGTGGTTGGAGAGAAATGCTCGTATTTTTCATGAAACCTTCTCTTCGTTAGATGGAATTTGGTAGGTCATCTGGAGCAAAGTCGTGGAAACGGTTGCCATTTATGCTGAGGAGGAAAATCAGTCTGCTTCTGAGCCACTGGAAGAGGGAGCTGCTGATCAAGAGAGATAGGTGAGAGGTAGTTGGAAACCTCCCCCAGAAGGCTGGATCAAAATCAATACTGATGGAGCTGCAAAAGGCAATCCGGGTAGTGCTGGAATTGGAGTAGTGTGCCATGATCATGCTGGGTCTGTGCTCTATTGGGAGTTGCAGGGACTGGGATGTGCCAAAAACAATGAAGCAGAGGCCTTTGCTATTAAATCTACCTCCAACTGGGCTGTCAAGCAGGGACACAGGAAGATAATTATCGAGTCTGATTCCCAAATCCTGGTGGGCGCTCTTGATTGCATGAGGAACTTTGCCTCGAAAGCCTGGAGGTTGCGGATTCTGGTCTCTCAAATCAAGGAGCTATGGAGGGAATTAGACGATGTGATTCCCATCTATGTGAATCGAGATCTCAACAAGGCGACCGATTTCCTTGCAAATATGGGTGCCAAGAGGGAGGTTGGGATGCAGCTGCACAGTGATTTGCCTGTGGAGGATGCAGTGATTAGGCAAGGCCTTGAACGATTTTTGAAATAATGTGCAGAGTTTTTGATGCTAAGGGAGGTTTTTGTCATGATATCATGACCTGTAGCACCGTCACGGCCTCTAGTTGGAAGTTGTCATGATTTCACGACAGGTTGCGCCTTCGCGGCCTTTGGCAGGTTCCTGTCATGAAATCACATGTCGCGATTTCGTGACATGTCGCGATTTTGCGACATGTCACGATTTCATGACATGTCACGCTATCGCGGCCCTTGGTGAGATACTGTCATGATTTTGTGACCTATTTTGCTATTGAGGCCTTAAGGGGGAAGTTGTCACGATTTTGCGACCTGGTGCGCCATCGCAACCTTTGGCTGGAAGCTGTAGCGATTTCGTGATGTTTTTGGCACAGGGTTGATAAGGAGGATAACCGTCGCAATATCGTGAAAATTTTTATGAATTGGAGTAAAGTGCAAAATCCGTCATGATTTCATGACATTTCTGTTGTTTGGAAGCCACAAGGAAAAATCGTCGCGATATCGCAACAATTTTGGCAACTTGGTGCCATCTGGAAAACTTGTCGTGATATCGCAACACTTTTGAAGATTGGGAGCAAAGTGGAAAACTCGTCACGATATCATGATAGTTTTGAGGATTGGGAGCTGAAATGAAAATTCGTCGCGATATCACGACACTTTTGGTGAACTGGTGTCATAAGGAAAACTCGTCGCGATATCGCGACTCTTTTGCTAATTGGGTACAAAGTGGAAAACTTGTCATGATATTGCGACACTTTTTGTGGTCGGGTGCCAAAAGAAAATTTCATCGTGATTTCGTGACACTTTTGGCACATAAGTGGCTTGGAGGAAAAATGTCGTGATATCGTGACACTTTTGCGGCCAGGGCGCCAAATGGAAAACTCGTCGTGATTTCACGACGCTTTTGCTGGCTGGGCGATTCGGAGAGACTTCGTTGTGATTTCATGACCTTTTTGGCGATATGGAGCTATTTGGATGTCTAGTCGCGATTTCGTGACACCTTCGGTGATGGGGCACCGGAGGGAGCTGTCGTCATGATTTCATGACTTTTTTGGTGATCGGGTGCCGAGGGCTCTGGTTGTCGCGATATCGTGACATGTCGCATTTTTGTGACTAGTGGTGCCGATGCGGTCGAGACGGGGTTGACTGTCATGATTTCGTGACATGTCACGATTTTGCGACATGTCACTTTTTTGCGCCCTGTTGACTTCTGTGCCTTGTGTTGGAAAGTGTTGACTTTTTGCTCGGCACTTGTTGTTCTGGTCTCTGCTCTTGGTTGGGATGTGTTTTCTCCCATTTGTAACAGTTCTTTGTATTAATACAAGCTTTTCATTTTTTTCAAAAAAAACAATACAAATCTAATCAAGAACAAATTTTAACTACTCTTATGACTAGTAATCCAAAAGTTGGAATGAACTAACCATTCAAGTATTAATAGAAATATAGTCCAAGACTTTGAACCTCTTGCACAAGATAATGAATATGACAAATTTGAGTCAAACAATAAAATTAATGCTCCTTCCATTAGCTCACAAGAATATTTATAGTATGACAAGAAAACACACTAGAGCCAACCCTAAAAATGAGGGTTCAATATCTATTTATAGTTTGTAAATGAAATAATAATAAGGAACATTACAAAGATTACATATTTTCTAGATCAGCAAAGAGTTCTTGTTGGCATCATCTTACTTGTTCAAATTTCAAGAAATTCAATGTACATAGACTGACATGGCAACTCAAATCCTCTACAACTTGTTTGTTAGTTGGTAATAGTTGGAAAATAGACCATTAGAGACTACATCTCATCCATCAAATCTTCTTGGAAGCTCGCTTCACCGTCGATCTGCAACTACATCTAGTTATTGTTCTTGAAACCCTTTGATGGTTCAGCTTCTTATATCCCAACTGACTATGTTCAAATCTGGTGATAAAATGCTTTTAAATACTTCATAATTGTTAGCTAAATCTTGATCGTTAATCTTCCCCATGGACGACTAGATTATATCTTGGAATATACTTTGTACAATGGTGAGGAAAAAACTAAAGCACCATTCCACTCTTCTAAGTCGATGACATCACCTTCCATGGCTTTGATTATGCAGAATGCCAATCCAACATGAAATGCATTAAGAGTTAAGAAGATGAAATCCACTTTTTAACCTTCCTTTTTCTTCTTAGACTTTGAAGCAACCAAAAATTTGCACTATAGAATATGTTGACATCATCTTTGCTTTAAAATTTTATGGAATTCGAAATCCATACTTAGGCAGTTGTAAATCTTCCTTCATCTCCAATACACACTTGTCATATATTAAAATAGCTTTACCTCGATTCTGCATTAGAGTTAGTGTAAAATGCTTATTGTCACCAATCCAAAAAGAAGTCTGTTCAAAATGCTCTTTGTCAATGATATGCACTTTTTCTATGAATTTTCACCTCTTCATCACCATTTTGAACCAAAATACTCTATCCTCTTGCTAAAATCAGTATCATCAACACTTATCCACTCGAAACATGTCAAAAAATGCAAGCAATCGCCATTATGCACTTCTCCTTGCACTGACATCATCTTAACCCAAAACATTTTTGGAATCGAAACATGTCACCATTTCACTGCCAAATGCGTTATAAACTATGTGGAATTTATCCAAGTGAAAAATATACTAAGTGTTGGGCGGATTAGAAAACTCTTGTTGCAGATCCACTCCAAAATGCACTAAAAAATATGCGGAATCAAAAATTCATACCTTAGATAAAATTTTCAATGTTTTCTAAGGATGTGGCCATTTTGGGCCTGCATTCTAATGCCTTCTAGGTGGATTTGCTTCCAGAGCCATAGAACTCAATATTATCCATTGGGCATCAGGAGTAAAAAATGCTCATCTTCAAAAATTGCTTTAAAGAATAACTTCCATATGAACACTACCCTCTAAAAATTGAACACCTTAGAGGATAAACATTCATATCAAGACTATGCTCCATGAATATTAGAGGATAATGGCTCATATGGAGACTATGCTATAAGCATCAATGTCTATGCCATTCCAACAAAACTATTTCACTACTTTTAGTAAAACACAACTATATTCTCCTTATGAAGCCTTCTTACAAAATATGCCTTCACACAAAACTTGTTGCTCTCTGTGCCTCTTAGACTCATGCTTTTATTATTTATTTTTGACCATGTCAGAGCAAAAAACAACATACAAAACTTGTGACTACATGTGTACAAAGTAAAAATGGCTAAGTTTGTGCCCCTTCAAGACCTATAGCGGTTATATCTAGCTCTTCATATTTTTGAGCCTCTTCTTCAGCTTCTTCTTTAGCTTCTGCCTTAGCTTATTCCTTAGGGGAAGATTTCTCTTGATTTTTCTCTCCAGTATCATCGCCAAAAAATTGCACCATTAACTTCAAAGTATGTAGGGCCTATTTCTAGGTTGTAGAACATGTGCTTATACTGAGAGGGGGGTGAACAGTATAATATAAAACTTTTTCCCAAATAGTAGCATCAACATTAATAAAGTAGTAAACATCACACAAAGCATCACACACATGAGAGACATCATTTTTAACGTGGTTCACCCAATGTGGGCTACCTCCACAGAAAATATTTCTTCTAAATATTTCTCAAATAATCTCTTGGGAATCCTTCCCAATTACAATGTTTATGGACCTCTATCCAAAGGAGATGTTGATCCCCTAAATCTCAAGTTCGTGGATCTCTTCCATAGGAGAACTCTTTCCCCTTCTGCTCTGGCTAGTGATCTTCTAGAAGACTTTGTCTCTCTACTGCACTTGACCGGTGGATCTCTCTCCACTTGAAGACTCCTCACTCAGATCTATCTTCAATTGTCCTGGCTGTTGGATCTCTATCCACTGAGACTCTATCCTCTGTACTCTATCACCTCCAAATCTCTATCAATAGGTTCACTCAGAACCTCCTCAAATATGCTCAATAGGCTCACTCAGAACCTACTCAAATCTGCTCAATAGGCTCACTCAGAACCTGCTCAAATCTTCTCAATAGGCTCACTCAGAACCTGCTCAAATCTGCTCAACAAGCTCACACATAACTTGTCCCAATCTGCTCAATAAGTCCTCTCTAGGACTTGCTCAGATCTGCATAGCAAGCTTTCACAAAATCTTACACAAAAATAGTCCACAAGCCTTCTCAAAGACTTACCTCAAATCAGCTCAACAAAATCTCAACTCAATCTCATAGAAGCATAAAGAGAATTGTTAGAGACTCAATATGTTCTATACTCAAATCCCAATATTAATTCAAATCAATCTCATAGAAGCATAAAGAGAATTGTTAGAGACTCAATATGTTCTATACTTAAATCCCAATCTCAATTCAAAGCAATCTCATAGAAGCATAAAGAGAATTGTTAGAGACTCAATATGTTCTATTCTCAAACTCAATCTCTTTCTCAACTCAATCTCAATTAAATCAGAATATAGAATAGTTTGTTTTATGGAACTTGAACAACCACTCCACACATTCACTTGACTAGGCTCAAATAATTCTACTCAACCAATCACCACAAGGAACAACTCTTTCTCACAAACCCTAGTCCAAGCATGAATCAATCAACTCAAAATATTTCCAACAATACTCAACAACAACTCTCACATAACAATGATACTCATGTTCTTTTCCAACTCAAGTTCAAGTTCTTTGCACAACAACTCACTTCAACAACAATGCTTATAAAACAAGGTTTTAATCACAATTCTCAAACCAGAAAACCTTGAAGCATTAAACCAATCACTTTCGAAAAGGAAACCACAATCAATCCTTTTCACTCCAATGATATTTCAGAAATCAACCACCCAAATAAAATCAATGGAGAATATTGCTCATACCTTTTTGATGCTTTATGAGTTGTCCACTAAATCTGTCACACTCAACACACTTTCTTTTTCAACTCTCAACAAGGGTTAGAGATCTTGAGTAATAACACAACAATAATATCCAAATAACACCTTATTACTCCTACTTTATTTTAACATCCACCAAAGTTCTTTTTAAAAGAAAACCCTTACTCAAAAATAACTTTCACTAAAAATAACTTTATCAAAAACCCTTATTACTCCTAACAATTTCAAAAATCACAATTAAAAATAATTCACAACTCAAATAACCACCATGACCTTATTCCCTAAGGTTACTCAACAAATCAACTAACGAAGCACCTTTACCCCTTATCACTCCACCTTAGGCAATCCAAACAAAATATTAATAAAAACCTTAATACCTGCCTCGAGGGGAATCGAACCCTCGTCTTGCCCCAACGTGAACGCCCTAGCCATGACCAAGCTACCGCATGAGCTGTGGGCTCGTTGGTGAAAAATAAGCACCACCCACTTCTTATCCTTCACCCTCTTCCTCCAAGCAAAAAGTATGCGCCTTGGGCGCCTCAATAGAACAAAGCCAAAAATGATGCTTGCGGGAATCGAACGCACAACCTCCTTGTCACCAACACCTTTGCACAATCCAAGCTGCCACTAGGCCACGCTACCCAATGCATTTTGGGAAGTGGTCGTTGTCTCCCTTTAATGTTCGCTACATCACTTAAACGAAAAACACGAGCTCTTTTTCTTCGCAAATACCAAGCACAAATATCAATGAGCAAGGATGAATGAATTAAAAAATTCAATGGCATATTTATATGCCTTCCCTTTGCTTTGGAAACGTCGACCTTTTTGAAACTTCCTTCATGACGTCGACGGATAAACTTTTAATTTTAATTTTAAAATTAAAATTTAAATTTTAAATAAATTAAAATTTAAACTAAATATTTAAAATTAAATATCTCCATCATCGGGGCACCTTTTTTGATGAAACGAAAAGCCAACTTGGGTTTTAAGAAAAACCCATTTCAAATCTGCCATCCATGGTTTTAAATAAAAACCTTTTGCAAAGCTTCCCTTGAAGCTCCTTTTGGAACCACATGCCATGCATCCCTTCTTGAACCTTTGATCAAAAACATTTGCTTCTCATGAAGCTCTTTGTGAAACACAAACATAGTGCTTACTTACATAGATCCTTTTGACATCAATGACAACTCTTAGCTTAGGGACTCAAAATGTCCAACAATCTCCCCCTTTGTCATTGATGGCAACCCATATCCTTTTACTAAAATCTGACCTTCTTTTCTGCTCCCCTTGGGACTTTGCTCCCCCTGGCTCAAAGCTTTCTCAAATATCAAATCTCTCCCCATATCAAAAACTCTCCTCAATATACACAAATCTCTCCCCCTTTTTCATCAATGGCAAAGGGTCACCTTTGGGGCTCGGGGCTAAGAATGAGCCTCTTAGCTTAGCCCCTCCCCACCTCCACATGAGGTGGTTAATTCTGGGGTGGGAGTCTCACTCCCAATTTTCCTCGAAGATACTCAAAAGTGTCTTTTGAGAGTGGCTTAGTGAAAATATCTGCTATCTGTTCCTTTGTAGTGACATACTCCAATTTGACCTATTTATCTGACACCTGTTCTCTCATAAAATGATACTTAATTGGAATGTGCTTCATCCTAGAGTGCATTACCAGATTTTTTGAGATACATATGGCACTGGTATTATCACATAGTATAGGAATAGGTTGATCATGCTTTATCTTGAAGTCTTCTAAAGTCCTCTTCATCCATAACACCTGTGTACAACTAGCTACTACTGCAATATATTCTGCCTCTATTGTAGATAGTGATACTGAAACCTACTTCTTACTTAACCAGGAGACTAGTCTTTCTCCAAGAAAGAAAGCTCCTCCACTTGTGCTTTTTCTATCATCAATGTTGTCGGCCCAATCTGCATCTGTATATGTTGTGAGTGTGAAACTATCACTTTTAGGATACCAAAGTCCAAAATCCATAGTCCCTTTTAGATACCTAAAAATTCTTTTTACTGTTGCCACATGTGTTTCCTTAGGTGCTGCTTGAAATCTTGCCACTAATCCCACTGACTGTACTATGTCTGGTCTTGTAGTTGTGACATACAATAAGCTGCCAATCATGGATCTGTATAGTCTCTGATCTGCCTCTGGAGATTCATCATCCTTACTTAACTTGCACCCTGTGACCATAGGAGTACTTACTGGTTTGCAATCTTCTAATCTGAATTTCTTTAACATCTCCTTGATGTATTTGGCTTGAGAAAGAAACACTCCCTTTTCTGATTGTGAAATCTGAAGACCAAGAAAGAAGGATAATTCACCAAGCATAGACATCTCAAATTCACTCTGCATATTCTTAGCAAACTCTTTGCACATCTTGTCATTATTTCCTCCAAAAATTATGTCATCAACATAAACAACCACTATTAAAAGATCATTTCCTTCATTTTTGATATACAAATTATTGTCTGCTATTCCTTTCTTGAATCCCTGTTCCTGTAGATACCTATCCAATCTTGAATACCATGCTCTAGGAGCCTACTTTAAGCCATACAATACCTTTTTCAATCTGCATACCTGATCTGGTGTATCTGATAGTATAAATCCCTCTGGTTGTTCAATGTAGACCTCTTCTTCTAGAATCCCATTTAGAAAAGCTGACTTAACATCCATTTGATATACCTTGAAGTTCTTGAAACTTGAAAAAGCTAAAAACATCCTTATAGCTTCAAGTCGTGCAACTGGAGCAAAGGTTTCATCAAAATCAATTCCTTCTACTTGTGCATAACCTTTGCAAACTAACCTTGCTTTATTTCTGACAACTTGTCCATCTTCATTCAACTTATTTCTGAAGACCCATTTTGTGCCAATCACATTTTTGTCCTTTGGTCATGGAACAAGTTCCCAAGTTTTTCTCTTCTCAATCTGATCTAATTCCTCATTCATTGCTTTAACCCAAAATTCATCTTCACAAGCCTGAGAAAAATCTTTTGGCTCAATCTTAGATAGCAAAGAAAAATTTGCTTGTTGAGATGGTTTTATTATTCTTCTCCTTGTCTGTCTTTCATCTGGATTCCCAATGATCTGATATTTTGGGTGATGTTTCTGTACATATCTGGAAGGAGTCTTAGGAAGAAGCCTTTGTGTTTCTTCTTCATCATTTTTTGATTCCTCACAAAATTCTTCTTGACAACATCCATCTTCTTGGTATACCGTTTGCTGAATTGGCTCTCTGGAATCTATCTTTTCATCAACTATCACATTCATACTTTCCACCATAGTGCGTGTTCTTTTGTTGTAACATCTGTAAGCCTTGATTTTAGTGGAATATCCAAGAAAAATTCCCTCATCACATCTTGGATCAAATTTGCCCAAATTCTGATCTTCCCGTCTTATGTAACATTTGCTTCCAAAAATCTTGAAATGTTTTATAGTAGCAGGTCTTCCTTTCCAAAGCTCATAAGGAGTCTTATGATGATTTACCCTTAATTGATCCCTAGTAATTATGTACACAGTTGTGGATACTGCTTCTTTCCAAAAACCATCTGACAACTTAGATTCATTTAACATAGCTCTAGCCATGTTTTCAATAGTCTTGTTCTTCCTTTCAACTACTCCATTTTGTTGGGGAGTTCTTGTTGCTGAGTACTCTCTCTTGATTCCATGTTGTTCACAAAATTCTACAAACTCATTTGAAGTAAATTCTCCTCCTCTATCAGATCTTAGACACTTAATCCTTTTGCCTATTTCATTTTCAACCAAATTCTTGAATGCTTTGAATTTTTTGAAGGCTTCTGACTTCTCTTTTAGGAAAGTTACCCAAACCATTCTGGAATAATCATCTACAAACAACATGAAGTAACTCTCACCTTGAATACTTTGTGTTCTAGTAGGACCACACAAATCAGTATGTATTAAACTTAAAGGCTCAGAAGACATATAGCCTTTTGGTTTGTAAGTTGTCCTAGTTTGCTTTCCATGTTGACAAGGTGCACAAATTGTGTTTTGAGGTCTCCTTATTTTGGGTAAATCTCTGATTGCCTGTTTATTGCTTATGCTGACTATGTTGTCAAAATTCAAATGACCTAATATTCTATGCCATAACCAGCTCTCATCTTCTTGTGATAGAAAACACTTTTCTCCTTTGATCTCATTGAGCATGTATAAGTTGTTTGGAGTCCTTCTTGCATTTGCAATAATTCTTCCTATTTCAGTTTTCCTTATCTCACATCTATCTGGATGGAAGGTAACCATATATCCTTGATCACAAAGTTGACTTATACTCAGTAGATTGTGCTTTAACCCTTTGACATACAAAACATTCTCTATTTTTGTTTTTCCATTGTCTAGACTTAGAGTACCTTTCCCAACAATCCTAGCTGATCCATTATCACCAAAACTTACTGATCCTCTATTTGTTTCCTTTAGAACAATGAATTTGTCTTTGTCTCCTATCATGTGACTAGAACAACCACTATCCAGATACCATTGTTCTTCTTTATTTTGAGCATGCAGGGTTGTTTGAACTAACATAGATCTGGCCCTATCATTCTTTCTTTCATCCTTCCTAGTTGTTGGAATTATTTTTCTAGACTCAGGAAATATCATTTTACACCATCTAGCCTTGTGCCCAAAGTTATTGCATTTGTAACATATAACATCATCATCCATGAGAGGTGCAAAGGAATTGAAATCTCTATCGTATCTTGCATGATGAGTACAATGTGCAGCTATATGACCATATTTATTGCAAGAAAAACAATGACCATGAAAGAGATTATGTAACCTGTTTGGAGATCTTGGATATTGTGAAGAAGTCATCCTCTTCTTGTAATTAACTCTTATCCAGGGTTCCTCTTTGCTCTCTTCCTTTCTGATGTCCTTTGCTTGCTTTTCTTTGTTTGAAGTTTCTACCTTTTGGAAGCTTGATTCCTCTTTTTGTTTCACATATTCTGTATTTTGTAGTATCTTGATCCCTTCTAGTTTATTCCTTAGGAGAACAATTTCTGCTTCCAATATTCCACATTCTGTTTCCTTGGCTCTCAATAGATCTGTCATATCTTGCTCAATATTCTTTCCTTCTTCTACCTTAATCTTGAATTCTGTAAGATTCTGTATAAGTTCCACTCTTGCTTCTTCATCTTCCTGAATTTGTTCCTTCAAGTTTGAATTTTTCTCTCTAAGTCTTTCCAGTTTTCTGAGAGCAGCAAAAAATTCTTCTTTTATATCAAACCCACTTTCTTCTTCACTTTTTGAGTTCATGTGTGCTATCGAAGGATCTTCTTTCGAGTTGTTAGACTCTTCATGGAGAGACCCTCTGATACCAATTGTAGAACATGTGCTTATACTGAGAGGGGGTGAACAGTATAATATAAAATTTTTCCCCAAATAGTAGCATCAACATTAATAAAGTAGTAAACATCACACAAAGCATCACACACATGAGAGACATCATTTTTAATGTGGTTCACCCAATGTGGGCTACCTCCACAGAAAATATTTCTTCTAAATATTTCTCAAATAATCTCTTGGGAATCCTTCCCAATTACAATGTTTATGGACCTCTGTCCAAAGGAGATGTTGATCCCCTAAATCTCAAGTTCATGGATCTCTTCCATAGGAGAACTCTTTCCCCTTCTGCTCTAGCTAGTGATCTTCTAGAAGACTCTGTCTCTCTGCTGCACTGACTAGTGGATCTCTCTCCACTTGAAGACTCCTCACTCAGATTTATCTTCAATTGTCCTGGCTATTGGATCTCTATCCACTGAGACTCTATCCTCTATACTCTATCACCTCCAAATCTCTATCAATAGGTTCACTTAGAACCTCCTCAAATCTGCTCAATAGGCTCACTCGAAACTCTCAAATCTCTCAATAGGCTCACTCATAACTATTCCTCAAATATACTATCAACAAGCTCACAATAGAAACTTGTCCCAATCTTCTCAATAAGTCCTCTCTAGGACTTGCTCAAATCTGCATAGCAAGCTTTCACAAAAGCTTACACAAAAATAGTCCACAAGCCTTCTCAAAGACTTACCTCAAATCAGCTCAACAAAATCTCAACTCAATCTCATAGAAGCATAAAGAGAATTGTTAGAGACTCAATATGTTCTATACTCAAATCCCAATATTAATTCAAAGTAATCTCATAGAAGCATAAAGAGATTTTAGAAGACTCAATATGTTCTATACTTAAATCCCAATCTCAATTCAAAGCAATCTCATAGAAGCATAAAGAGAATTGTTAGAGACTCAATATGTTCTATTCTCAAACTCAATCTCTTTCTCAACTCAATCTCAATTAAATCAGAATATAGAATAGTTTGTTTTATGGAACTTGAACAACCACTCCACACATTCACTTGACTAGGCTCAAATAATTCTACTCAACCAATCACCACAAGGAACAACTCTTTCTCACAAACCCTAGTCCAAGCATGAATCAATCAACTCAAAATATTTCCAACAATACTCAACAACAACTCTCACATAACAATGATACTCATGTTCTTTTCCAACTCAAGTTCAAGTTCTTTGCACAACAACTCACTTCAACAACAATGCTTATAAAACAAGGTTTTAATCACAATTCTCAAACCAGAAAACCTTGAAGCATTAAACCAATCACTTTCGAAAAGGAAACCACAATCAATCCTTTTCACTCCAATGATATTTCAGAAATCAACCACCCAAATAAAATCAATGGAGAATATTGCTCATACCTTTTTGATGCTTTATGAGTTGTCCACTAAATCTGTCACACTCAACACACTTTCTTTTTCAACTCTCAACAAGGGTTAGAGATCTTGAGTAATAACACAACAATAATATCCAAATAACACCTTATTACTCCTACTTTATTTTAACATCCACCAAAGTTATTTTTAAAATAAAACCCTTACTCAAAAATAACTTTCACTAAAAATAACTTTATCAAAAACCCTTATTACTCCTAACAATTTCAAAAATCACAATTAAAAATAATTCACAACTCAAACAACCACCATGACCTTATTCCCTAAGGTTACTCAACAAATCAACTAACGAAGCACCTTTACCCCTTATCACTCCACCTTAGGCAATCCAAACAAAATATTAATAAAAACCTTAATACCTGCCTCGAGGGGAATCGAACCCTCGTCTTGCCCCAACGTGAATGCCCTAGCCATGACTAAGCTGCCACACGAGCTATGGGCTCATTGGTGAAAAATAAGCGCCACCCGCTTCTTATCCTTCACCCTCTTCCACCAAGCGAAAAGTATGCGCCTTGGGCGCCTCAACAGAACAAAGCCAAAAATGATGCTTGCGGGAATCGAACGCACAACCTCCTTGTCACCAACACCTTTGCACAATCCAAGCTACCACTAGGCCACGCTGCCCAATGCATTTTGGGAAGTGGTCGCTGTCTCCCTTTAATGTTCGTTGCGTCACTTAAACGAAAAACATGAGCTCTTTTTCTTCGCAAATACCAAGCGCAAATATCAACGAGCAAGGATGAATGAATTAAAAAATTCAATGGCATATTTATATGCCTTCCCTTTGCTTTGGAAACATCGGCCTTTTTGAAACTTCCTTCATGACGTCGACGGATAAACTTTTAATTTTAATTTTAAAATTAAAATTAAAATTTTAAATAAATTAAAATTTTAAATAAATTAAAATTTAAACTAAATCTTTAAAATTAAATATCTCCATCATCGGGGCACCTTTTTCGATGAAACGAAAATCCAACTTGGGTTTTAAGAAAAACCCATTTCAAATATGCCATCCATGGTTTTAAATAAAAACCTTTTGCAAAGCTTCCCTTGAAGCTCCTTTTGGAACCACATGCCATGCATCCCTTCTTGAACCTTTGATCAAAAACATTTGCTTCTCATGAAGCTCTTTGTGAAACACAAACATAGTGCTTACTTACATAGATCCTTTTGACATCAATGACAACTCTTAGCTTAGGGACTCAAAATGTCCAACATAGGTTACCTCTAAGGGATTGGAAGTCTCTTTTAGCTGCTTGTAAATATACTGGAGTTCACCAATATCTTCATAATTAGCAACATTCCCTCGTTTATCAGATCCTCCATGAGGTCTCTCAATCTAGTGAAATCAATGATCATTTGTGAAGCTTGCTCTTGGTCTAGTGGCTCTTCTAGAGAGTCAATATTAGATTCATCTTGTAAGGTCTCTCCAGTACTTTTCTTAATCTCTTCGACTGATAGCAAGTTGTGATCTTCCATCCACAAACCTCTAAAACCAATTTGTATCATTTCCTTGTTCACATCCACTACATCCTTGATTACCCCTTCAATTTTATCATACAACAACCAAGCCTTTTGAAGTGCTTTGTGCTTCTTTACTACAATCCTGGCAGCAACTCTAGCAATGTTCCATTCTTTATTAGGGATTGGCTTGGCAGAATCACTGAGTCTACTATCCACCAACCTATAAATTTGCTCTGTTGGAATTACCATAGGCTATAGTTCTCTAGTGATTTTATCCAAATCCTTCTAAATGCTTTGGAGTAAGTGGTTGGCATCATCTAAATAATAAATAATAAGCTGAATCCCTAAGCATTTCTCTTGAACTTCAGAGAGCAGTTATTTTCTTACTTTCTTTAATCCATCTTTGGAAAAACTAGAAGATTTAGCTTTCTCAATCTGAAGCTGTTGCTTCAAACTTTGAATCTCCTTAGCCTATTCTTCATTCAACTTTTTCTACTCTATTAGCTACTCCTTGAGCTTATTGGCTTCTTGAAACTTTTCTTGCCAACTCTTAGCTTCCTTTTTCAAAGCTTTCTCCACTTCTTTCTGATTGCTGATAGTTTTTTGAAGCTTTTTGATTTGTTTTTCTAGCTTGCCCACATTTTCTTTAAATATATCATTCTTCACATAAAAAGTATCCAAGTGGGCTCTGGCTATTACCAATTCATATTCATCAGGTAGCTTCTCAATATCTTCAGTATGCTCTTCAATACGATAATCTTGAACTGTCATCTTAGTTTCAGGCTTGCTTACCAGGGGAACCATGATCCTAGAAGTTCTTTGCCTTGAAACCGGATCAACAATCATGCTTCTTCTCCTGGTAGCCATCCTATTAGAAGGCTTAGATAGTTTTTCTACCTAGAAATCATTGATTTTCTATGTAGCTTCTTGCTCCTTCTATAGAATTGCCTGGGTAGGGTAACTTGTAGCAAGAGGAGAAGAAGATACAAGGAATGAAAGAGTAGAAACAACAGTTGATACTAACTATCTAGAAGTTTTTATAGCAGACTCTGTGACCATAGTGGAATATGTGACCACTACTATTGTTGCAATTGGTAAACCTATGGATAATGAAGGGAGACTCATAGATGGGTGAGGGGGTGAACTAGAAATAATTTGTTTCTCAGAGGATGGTGGTGGTGGTAATGGTAAAGTTGAAACTATGGGGGATGATGAGAGTGGAACTTCAGCTGATGAGTTTGGAACTTTGGATGATAAAGGTGGAACCTCAGATAATGAAATAGGGACTTGAGGTGATGAAGAAGGAATTTGTGATGACCTTGGGGGAGATGGATTGGTTTGTACCTCAGTAGTAACTGATGAAACATGAGGTGAACTATGAGGTGGGGAAGGTACCTTCGTTACAACTTCTTGTTTAGAAAGGGAAGGATATTTCCTTGGGGACTCTAGAGGAGGAAGAGGAGAAGAGGGATTAGAGACCATACCTTCACCTACTAAAGTAGGGTTTTCTGGAGTTGTCTCTGTGATCTACTACTGTTCTTGTTGTATCAATTCTTCAATAGCTAAAACAATTATTTTCTCAATTACATCCTCTTTATCCAGCCTTTGTTTCTTTGAGATCTCCTTCTCAACTCTTTTTGGGGCCCTTTTGGCCTTTCTTTGAAAACCTTGATAGGTAACTTTCTCAGCTTCCATGTCTTCCTTAGACAACCCTTCCTGTACTATTTCCTCTAGAAATACCTATTCAAAAATGGGATTTAACTCCACTGTTGCTGTGGCGGTGAAACTCAGAGGTGTAAACCTGAAGCTCTCATCCTTTTCTTTCTAGTTAATATCTGTATCTAGAGGTTGAGCACCCAGGGCTAGGTGCTTAGGCCTATTTTTTGTTTCTATAACTGGTGCATTGATAGTCCTCTCCTTAGAATAGTGCATTTTACTCATCAACCGTGCTCCTTTTGGAAATTGTTCTATCTACTCGGTTGAAGGCTGAAAAGGCTTCAAGACTTCAACAATGGTTAATGGAGTATCAGGTTCCTCTTCTTCTTCTTGTGGGGATGGAGAGTCAGGCCCATATTGTGACTTGCCATATATGAGCACTATATTCCTTGTGTCTTTGGGCCTCCAAGTTTGGAGATTATTGTCATACAATTTAGAAAATTCAACATCCATTTTAATCCCAAATTTGGACTTTGTTTTACCAGTCTCGACTCTCATCCTCCACCAATCTGATATTTTGGCCTCATTCCATTTTTCATCATTAGGCTCTTGAGATTGAGAGTCTTCTTTCTTTTCTATTTTTCCCTCAATATCCTTAATGGTAGACTCTTTCAACTGATGTTTTACATTGTTGTCCGGGTCAAAATCCACAATTTTCTCATAAAATTCCAACCATGGGGGAAGTTGATCCATTTTAGAAACATTCCATTCCAAAATATCAGTTTCTTTGTTGTTTCTACCTTGCTCAAAATGGGGCCTAGATTTCTTTTCAAATTTGTAGGCCTTCTCTCCATTTTTGTCAATATTTCTTTTATGAAATATGTCATATGGATCATAACTCCATCACTGAGGAATATAGAATAGACCCAATCTATCTAGGTATTGGTCAATTTGTTCACCCTGCTACTTCTTTGTAATAGTTATATCACTAACATTTCAGTAGGTCAACATAGACTTCCTCTTTCTCCCAGAACCATAGTTCAAATCAATAGATTCTGCTTGCCTCAAATATTCTAAGGCAAATAGCCTCTCAGTGACAAAGTGAGGTAGCAAAAAAGGCTTGCCTTGGAAGCCATACAATCTAATGATTGTGCCCTCTGTTAGGAGATACCAGTCTCCTTCCTCTGCACCCTCTGCTCTTAATATTTTCTCAACCAGAAGTGGT
Source organism: Wollemia nobilis (assembly GCA_028583015.1). Taxonomy (NCBI): domain Eukaryota; kingdom Viridiplantae; phylum Streptophyta; class Pinopsida; order Araucariales; family Araucariaceae; genus Wollemia; species Wollemia nobilis. The sequence continues at coordinate 2,050,392 of JAQPPZ010000861.1, read as the reverse complement.
ATCCTAGGGCAAACTCCATACATTATTTTCAATGTTGGCCCTAAGAATTCTAAATTGAATCTATAAAAGACTCAGTACTTCTGAGATGCTTAGTCTAGTAATAAATTGGTAGGGGTTATCCTTCATTGGTCTTGTCTTTGATTGGAATCTAGGGCATCATATCCCTTACAACAATGAAAAACAACTAGACCAAGCTTGAACAATGTCAAAAACAAGGTGCATCAGAGCTTCTTTTTAATGTTACTAACTACTCATGTATTCTCTGGGTAAGGAAAGTTAGCCAATCAAAATAGATAACCCTAATACCCTTTTTATTCATACCTTTCTCATACATCCTCTCATTGGAAATGCAATATGCAATGACTATTTGCCAACCCTGCACCATTTTATTAGAATCCAGACCATCCATACAGGCTAACATAGAGTAAAGCTTTAGGTGTTCAAAATGTTCAATAGAAATTGGGACCCGAGGTAATCCTTTTCTGGGTCTAGTGTCTTTGATTTGTTTATATACCCACTTTTTGAAAGATTCACCATCATTAGCTCTCTTCTCAAGGGAATAATATCCAGCATGGGTAGTTGTTCTAAAATTCTTTTGGTTTTATCGGTGGTTCTGCTTCTATGGAAAAAAACTTGTTACATTTTGCAATTGTGATGCTAGATAGGGTCTTGCATTTAGCAGTCTTTACTAACTTTGCTATTTGGTCATAAAATGTAATGATGGCCACTATTAATTCAGGGTAAGGATGGATAGAATCATAAATATAAAAAATATAGAAATGAGAGCACAACACATCTACCTTCAAATGACAGGGTAGCTCATACCTTGTATCTATTGTTGAAATTCCTCTTGAGCTTTGACATCTCTATTAGGACTAGCTTGGTATCCATCATAGCTTCTACTTTGTCAATGTAATGACTTACTACCCTTTTCACTAATTTTCTAATCTCTTGGGAATCTTTGGAAGCCATCTCCATTCGCAATGCCTTAGATTTTCTCTATTGAATTTGCAAGTAATTCTTCTACTAATGTTCTGCTCTTTCTCCACTTAGTGGATGTTGCTCTTGTCAAATGAATAGGATTCTATGCTTTGTTCTTTCAATTAATATTGCATGCACATCTTCCACCATTAATGTGGCTACTACACGACTTGCCCATTGGCACGCTTCTCAACTAGCACTCTATCCCTTTTGGTGGCTTAGAGGTGGCATTCTGACCTTCGATTGGTCAAAATTCAAATGTGCTTCACCCTTGCAACATTGCTTTGTCCTCTCTCTTGGGTGCAAGAAAATTTAGCATTTATTGTGGACCTTTTACCCTTTTCCAAGTGATAAGATGCATAATTGCTACCCCACTCAAATGTAGACTTGAAAATGGTGGATTAGCGACACCTTCTTTTTCCACACCACTTAACTCTGAATTGCAATGGATTAGGACCTTCCTCATTCCGTGCCTCAAAATTCTAGAAACCTAGTGGATTGGAACCCACTCTTTACTCCGCTAGCATCGTGGTCCATTTGAGTGTGGAAAAATAGCACACATTGCATTCCGCTAAAATGTAGTTCATTTAGGTGCGGATTGGAATCCGCTCTTTACTCCGCTAGTGTGATGGTTCTTTTGAATGTGGATTGGAATCCGGTAATATTCCACTTTGCACTTAGAGTATTTGAGTGCGGAATAGGAGTTGCTGCATCCTGTGGGAACACTTAGCCAAATTTTGCAAAATTTTCTCTTTCTTTTCTCTTTTTTTTTTATATATATTTTGCACAACATACTGTTAAAACAAAACTTGATACAAAGTGCAGAAAGAAAGGAAATATGATACAATGTATATACATATATTACAATGAGCTTATATTTCAATCAAAGTAGAGTTTGAGATGAAAACCATTAACCAGAATTGGTTGTATGTTTCCTTCTAGATCTTCAAGTTGGAAAACATTGGTCTCCTTGACCTCTACTATCTTGAAAGGGCCATCCCAGAAGGAGTCAAACTTCTGATGGTGACCTGGTTTTGCTCTTTCAACATTCCACCTTAGGACTGAATCTCCAACCTAGAATTTTTTGAATCTTGCCTTTTTATCGAACCATGCCTTGATGTCCATAGAATGCTTTTGAAAGTTCTCATATGCCTAAGCTCTCTTCTCTTCCAACTGTAGTAGGTGTGTCAACCTTGTATCCACTAGATTTTCCTTTGATTCTTCTTCTAAATTTATCAGTTTGAGTGCTGGAATTTCTAAATGGATAGGTAGCACTACCTCTTTGCCATATACCAGAGCATAAGGGGAAGTCTTGATGGACTTCTTGATGGTAATCTTGTCTACCCACAAAGCTTGTTCCAGCATTAGGTGCCAACTTCTTTTATTCCCTTCTAGTGATCTCCTCAAAATCCTTAACAGATTTTTGTTGGTAGACTCTGCAAGTCCATTCCCTTGAGGGTAATAATTTGAAGTATTCTTAATGGTTATGCCATACTTGCTGGAAAATTCAATATATTTGGCTCCTATAAAGGCTGGCCCATTATCACTCACCAAGGCTTCTAAAACTCCAAACCTTGAAATCAAACTTTCCATAAAATTGATCACAACTTCCTGATATGATTTCTTGGTAGGGATAGCTTCTACCCATCTGGTGAGGTAGTCTGTGGTAGTTAGAATATACTTGTGCTCAGCTGAAGAATTTGGATTGATGACACCTATGAAATCTAACCCCCATTGCTGAAATGGTTCTTCTACCTGTATTGGCCTAAGGGAGAATGATGCAATCCTTGTTCTCCCCACATGCCTCTGGCACTTGTCACAAGCTCTAGTGATTTTGAAAGTATCAGAAAATATAGTAGGCCAGTAATAGCCTGCTCTTATGATTTTCAAAGCTATGACCCTGCCTGAGAAATGTCCTCTAGATGGCCCTCCATGGAACTCCTCAATGACCTTTTGTTGTTGATCTTCTTTCAAGCACTTAAGGAGGACTCCATCAAGGTTCCTTTTGTATAGCCCTTCTGGCAGTAATACATACTTCAAGGCCTACAACCTGTATCTTCTTCTTTGTGATGCATTAATGTTAGGAGGCATACTCTGGTTTGAAAGTAACTGATCATCTGGTCTACCCAATCAGAGTCACCTGGCTGTATTCTTTCAATCTGATCATCTTCTGCTGCCTGGCAAGCTATTATTTCTATTGATGCTGCTACCTCTGTTAGACCTTGGCATAAGGCCCTGCCTCTCACCAACTTGGTGGGGTGTATCTCCACATCATATTCTTGGATCTTGGTGATCCATCCAGCTCTCTTATCCCCTAGTTCACCTTGCAGAATAAAGCTTCTCACATCTGGGTGAACAACATATACCAGGGTCTTACTTTGAACCAAATACTGCTTGAACTTCTTCAATGACTTCATCACAACAAATACTTGTTTCTCAATAAAATTATACTTAACCTGGTAATCATGGAGGGTCTGGCTCCAAAATAATATGGGATGCTCTTCACCTTGATCATCCTTTTGAGTGAGCATTGAGGCATAACTTTCTTCAGCTCCATAAGCATAAAGAATAAAATATTTACTAAAATCTAGATTTACTAGCACTGGGGCTATTGCAATGGACTGCTTGATTATCTCAAAGGCTTATTTCCTGACTTCTATCCATTTGAACTCGACATTTTTCTTGAGAAGTTCAGAAATGGGCCTCACTTTTTGTGCAAAGTTAGAAATGAATTTCCTGACAAAGTTTATTTGACCCAAGAAATATTGTAAGGCTTTCTTATTCAAAGGCAATGGAAGGGTTAGAATGGACTTGATTCTATCTGGATCTATGGCCATACCTTCTTTTGAGACTACATGACCTAGCAACTTTCCCTCATGGACTGCAAAGAATGATTTCTTAGGATTAAGGGAAATGCCAAATTCTTTGCATTTTTGAAAGACTTGCTCTAGATGTGCTAAGTGATCATGCTTGTTATGGGAAAACATAGTCATATCATCCAAATAGATTAGAATGACCTTATTGATAAGTTCCCCAAAGGCATAGTCCATGGCTCTCTAAAATGTGGCTCCTGTGTTAGACAACCCAAAAGGCATTCTCTGGTAGGCAAAAGTACCCCATTTTGTGGTGAATGTTGTTTTATACTGATCTTCATCCTTCACCCAAATCTGGTTATAACCATAGAAACCATCCAATAGTGAGAACCTTTCTACCCCTGCCACTATCTATAATATCTAATCAATCTATGGAAGGGGGTAGTGATCCTTTAATGATGCTTGATTAAGATTTCTAAAATCCACACATAGGCGAATATCACCATTCTTTTTTCTTACAGGTACCAAGTTGGCTACCTAGGTGGAGTGTTTTATGGGATAGATGATCTTAGCCTTTAACAACTTTAAGAGATCTTCTCTCATTATGGCCTCGATCCTTGGGTTTACAGGCCTTTGCTTCTACCTAAAAGGCTTTGCATCAGGCTCTAGCTCAATAGTGTGTTGGATAATATTTTTGTCATAAACCTGTAGGTCCTCATATGACCAAGCTACGATATCTAGATACTTCAGACATAAAGCCTTGATATCTTCTTCCTCCTCTGGTGAACATCGAATTCCAACATTGAGCTTCTTTTCAGTACCAACTTCAACTTCTTTATAAATATTTTTATTGACTTCCATGGTTCTGGTCCTTTTTCTATCCTCATTATCAAATAGGCTTTCCAAGGTGACCAAACCTCTAGGTATGTGATTGTTCCTAAGTTGAATAACATCCTGTTGATCAATTTCCTCCAGGATTTTCCTCTTGGATAGTGGAGAGACAGGCTTCCCTTACCATAAAATCAATTATCTATTCATCATTTTCAAAAACCTGCCAGAAAATCTGCTTATATGGCATTGCAGGCCTGAATATCATCTTGATTCCCTTGTCTTTCTTGACTCCAATATCTGCAGAAGGGTTGAAGTTAGCTCCCCTTGCTGCTAAAGATTCTACCAAAGTATTCTTTTCTCTAGGAATAAAGTTTATATTTAGGGCATCAAAGGATTCCATCAAATCCCATACCCTATTTCTGTATGCTTTTAGGTAATGGTGCTTACTACTGCACCTTTTCCTTACCTGATGGATGATTAACTCAGAGTCACCATATATGTTTAGGACCTTAATGCCCATATTTTCTGCTTGCATCAGTCCAAGGCATAAAGCCTCATATTCTGCAGCATTATTGGTGCATGACCATGTTAATCTATAGGTAAAACTCTTTGTCCCTTCTGATTGGGACTGTAGTACCACACCAACACCAACTCCATTTTTGCATCTAGCACCATCAAAGTGCATAGTCCATACCTCTGTCTCTCTTAGAGATTGATTAGATATAGCAAGAATTTTCTTCTCTGATTCTATAGAAATACTATATGTGCCCATGCCTATCCCAAACTGACTGTAATCCTCTCTAAAAGGTAATTCATCTTCCAGTTCCAGTTCCTCAAATTTATCCACAATTTCAAATTCTTCAAGAGGAGTGAGGTTGCACATGTCTTCCTCAATTTTTTCTATGTGATAAGACACAGGATTTTCAGGTGTTATCCTTATCCTCTTGCCTTTGAAGGGAATGACCATGCTGGAATAATCCATGTACATGCATCCACCTAATTTTGTAGTGAACTCCCTTGAGAGGCATAAACCAAAGTAGGGTTCTAGGTCAACCACTACTATTTCTTGTACTATTGTCACCTCAGGGGCTCTATGTAACCTCATTAAAACATCCTTTATTACTCCCACTATTTTCATAGGTGTCCCATCCAATTGCAGTACTCCAGGGCAAGATCGGGTATACTCCATACCCATCTCTTCATAGACTACTTTAGGCATAACTGTAGTTGATGCCCCTAAGTCTATCATACAATTTTGGACTACCCAACCTTCCATTCTTAAAGAGATATAGAAAGGAGGGGGTTTATTATTTAAAATAGTAGGGGATATTTCTTTCTTTTCTAGGGGTATGTTAAGGATTGTGGTGGCCTGCCTATCCTATGGATACTTGTTGAGAGAAGCTTTAAGCAAGTCAATCTAGCCAGGAATGAAAAGGGTATCATATAAACTAGATTTTTATGGAATCCTTTTCATCTCTTCTACAATGTTGTATTCAGACTTAGCCAAAGTGGTCCTCTCAGGCCTTCTCTCTAGCTCACCATATTTTATTTTATATTGTTGAGTGGCTTCTATTATTTATATTTTGGTAATAGAAGGGAATCTAAGCCTCTCTTGAGCCTCATATTTAGACTTCATTTGGTCTCCTTCAATTTCTTTCTCGAATCTCTTGGGGAGACTATCTATCTTCTCTTTCCCTTTAGCCTGGGGAATAGGAAAAGTATCACTGCTTTGGGGGAGTGGGTCATTTATTTTATGAGAAGGAACTTGGAATTGTCCCATATTTTGGGGATCTACTTGCAAGGTTTTCTTTCTAGACCTTGTCATAATAACAATTGGGCCATCCTCATCCAGCTCTTTCCCAACCATGATTTGGTCAGGCTGCCATAACATACTTACCCTTCCCTTTTGATTTCTTTCTACTTGATCCATAGCTTGTTGAACATGATGTTGGTACATGACACAAGACTATGAATCATGAGGATCATTACATACCAAACACCAGATATTAACCAGACTTGTCTCTAAAGAACACTCAGGCTCTTCATATGTTGCATTCACTCTGACCCCAATACTATTACTAGGACCAGGTCTCTAATATTTGTTCACATATGGAAATCTCCTCTGTTGTGACCTTTCCTGATCTCTCTTTTCCATTGAATTCATTCTATTACTTAGAGTTTTTAGAGTATTTTGTATATCAAGAATAGCAGAAAACTCTTGAGATGCTTGAGAAGGAAGGGGAGGGAAAGGAACTGTAGTAGATGATGCTTTCGGCTGAGGGATAGGATTCATTTATGGATATGGGGATGATAAGGAAGGGGGATCCATGTAAGATGAGTTTGTAGCTTGGATTTGGCCATTAGTGGTTTCTGAACTATAAGGTAGCACAACTTTGGGAGGTAACCTCCCCACATTAATTAAGATATTTTTTGCATGAACTGCTACATTATAAACTTGTGGAAAGGTTTCCACCCTAGATTGTTGGGTTTGCAAGCCTAGATCTGATCCAAGAGCTCTGATATAATACATATAAGCCAAGCATGCAGCTGGTCTAGTTGTAGGGAGAATTCTCTTCCATGTTCTACTAAACCTCAAATTGAAATTTGAGATAGTCTCTTGCTGAGATTTTTGCATGGATGTAAACTGATTAAGCAAGGAGAAAGGGTCAGAAGATTCATTAAATTCTTCCACAAAAGGCTCAGCCAATGCTTGCCATGAAGTTATGGTGTTATCTTCCAGAGTCCTAAACCAATGTAAAATCTTTCCTCTGAAGGATAGGGCTAGGATTCTCACAATAACATCCTCCTCTTTTATGTTGTGGATTACTGCCAGATTCAAAATATCCTGACAGTGCTCATATGCTAGTCTTCCTAGATCCATCATAAGTGGGAATAGCCTTGGACACAACTTGAGGAATGGTATTCATATGGGCTAACCTAAGGGGACCAACTATGTTCCAGCTAGGGTACTTTTGTAATGGTTGATTAGGGGCCACATTTCCCTGATTTTGGGCTGCATTTCCTACCATATTTCTAGGTGTAGGTCTTGTTGGAGGGGTTGTTGGATTAACTATAGGATTTTCCTCAGGAAGCTCTTCTTTTGAGAGGAAATCTTGATTCAAACTTCTGATAATAGTAGACCCTCTATAAGGTAGCTCACAATAGAAATATGATTTAGGGTTATTCCTTTTGAAAGACCTGGTATACATGAAAGGACACTGGTCTACAGGGGTGATTCTTTTCTGGGTTTAAGGACCAGGGAGTCACTAGGTGAATTTGCTATTCTCCGCTTAACAAGGTCAAGACAATTCACCAAATCTTGATTCCTTCGGTAGAGATAAAACAATAACTCATGTGATGGGTTTTTGTGTTCCTTGTGAACTGGTCCCACCGGGCATGCCAAAAATTATTGGGCATCAAAATGTCATCAAGCTTTACTTGACACTACAACTATCTATCTTCCAATTTTCTATCCAGACATGCACCCGATAGTCATAGCTCGACACTCAAGCATTGGATGGATCAAAGAAAACTTCAATCCAACCTCCAGAGTAGGTTGGTTCCTTATCAACTTAAAATTGTGTTGACTCAATTAAAGCTCCAATAGGGTTTTGAGATAAGGGTTAGAAAATTAGAAAAGGTTTAGGGTTAGAAATGTTATAAAGAAATAGTGGTCGGATAGGCTAACAACATAGGAAACTACAGAAAAAGGCTCCCACAAGCTATTTCCAGTGTCCCATTACTCAGATACACATTACCCAAATTAATGAAACCTTCACACATTAAAGCATAAATAGAGAAATATTGCAGAAAGCAATTCCAACATCCAATATTGATAATCCAAATAGCAGAATAAATCAATAGTCATATTTAATAGAAATCAAACTTCCTAACAATACAGATCTAATCAAGAACATATTTCAACTACTCTTACGACTAGTAATCCAAAAGTTGGAATGAACTAACCATTCAAGTATTAATAGAAATGCAGTCCAAGACTTCGAACCTCTTGCACAAGATAATGAAGATGATAAATTTGAGTCGAACAATCAAAGTAATGCTCCTTCCATTAGCTCACAAGAATATTTACAGTAGGGCAAGCAAACGCACTAGAGCCGACCTTAAAAAATGAGGGTTCGACCTCTATTTATAGTTTGTAAATGAAAGAATAATAAGGAACATTACAAAGATTACATATTTTCTAGATCAACAGAGAGTTCTTGCTGGCATCATCTTACTGGTTCAACTTCCAAGAAATCCACTGTACGTAGACCGCCATGGCAGCTCAGATCCTCTACAACTTGCTGGTTGGTTGGTGATAGTTGGCAAATAGGCCATTAGAGACTGCATCTCATCCATCAACTCTTCTTGGAAGCTCACTTCACCATCGATCTGCAACTGCATCTAGTTCTTGTTCTTGAAACCCTTCAACGCTTCAACTTCCTATCTCCCAACTGACTGTGTTCAAATCTGGTGAGAAAATGCTTTTAAATACTTCAGAATTGTTAGCAAAATCTCGACCGTTGATCTTCCCCATGCATGGCTAGATTAGATCTTGGAATATACTCTGTACAATGGTAGGGAAAAACCAAAGCACCATTCCACTCTTCTAAGTTGATGATGTCACCTTCCATGGCTTTGATTATGTGGAATGCCAATCCAGCATGAAATGCATTAAGAGTTAAGCGAGATGAAATCCGCTCATCAACCTTCCTCTTTCTTCTTGGACTTTGAAGCAACCAAAAATCCACACTACAAAAGATGCTGACATCATATTTGCTTTAAAATTTTGGAATCGAGAATCCACACTTGGGCAAGTGTAAATCTTCCTTCATCTCCAATCTACACTTGCCATAGTGTAAAATAGCTTTACCTCCATTCCGCACTGGAGTTAGTGTAAAATGCATCCTTATCTCCAATCCGGAAAGAAGTCTGTTCAAAATGCTCTTTGTCACTGATCCACACTTCTTCTATGAATTTTCACCTCTTCATCGCCATTCCAGACCAAAATACTCTATCCACTCATCGGAATTGGTCTCTTCAACACTTAGCCGCTCGGAGGATGTCAAAAAATACAAGCGGTCACCATTCCGCACTTCTCCTTGCACTGACATCATCTTCACCAAAAACTTTTGCAGAATCGGAACGCGTCGCCAGTCCACTACCAAATGCATTATAAACTGTGTAGAATTTCTCCAAGTGAAAAATATACTAAGTGTTGGGTGGATTAGAAAACTCTTGTTGCGGATCCGCTCCAAAATGCACTGAAAAATGTGCGGAATCAAAACTTCATACCTTAGATAAAATTTTCAATGTTTTCTAAGGATGTGGCCTTTTTGGGCCTACACTAAGGATGGTAGATGTCTTGGTGATTTGATTCACCAAATTACTACGCTTGACTTGATGATCTTGCAACTCTTCTTGGTTGTCCATAACAACTCCTTAACTCACCACTTTACAACTTAGTAACTCCTCTATCTTGCTACTAGAAATTGTAGTATGGTGATTTTGATTCTCCTTTAGGATGAAATTTATAACTTCTAAAGTTTTGTAGCTAGTAATTTTTTTCTTGATTGTTGCTCTCTCGCAGTCAATTTTGGCACCAAAAAGCTAATATTAAAACTCAAAAATTTGGTAGGGACTTCCTCCAAGTCATAGCTAAGTTTTTCCTTCAAGAACCCTTCAATATTTTGTTGAAGATTCATCAAACCCCTATCTTAGAATGAGCCTCCAAGCCTTCAATGGAAATATTTAAACCTCTTGGGTTTGGTAGTATAGTTAGGCTCCTATCTCCTTCAACCTCCTTATTGAATTCTAACTTCCAATATTGGCTCTCTTATCAAGAATCTAATTGTATTTAGGTATTAATCAATCTCCTCCAGAATTTGGCACTTCTTGCCAATTATTTTTCCTTTTGGGCTTATTGTCGAATGGCAATAATTTTCCTAAATTCTACTCTATCAATAGCTTCTCCTTATTGGTGGATTTCTCCAATGAGTTCTCCTAGGAACTCCTTTAATGGACTTCTTTGAATTCTAAACTAAGTATCACCAAGCCCTCTCCTTATTTCTCCTTGAGACCTCACCAAGGTCTCTAATCTCATAGCTTCTCTAGTCTTCCAAATGAGACCTTTCCTTCAACCTTCTACTATGGAAGTGTTGGTAATGATATCTTCCTCTTGGATCTCTAAAATTTGATACTACTAGGATTCTATAATAGGACCTCGCTGGTCCTTCTTTACTTCTACATTTTGTAGGTTTTAATAGAGTTCACCAATCTCTGGTCTTCTAGAATTGTAAGTTGTGTAACTAGACCTTCTAAGGGTCTCTTCAATTTCTTCAGGATGATTTATTTAATCTATTGTTTGTATTCTTTATTGGATATCACAAACATCTAATCTTCTTTTAGACTCTTCTCTAGAGTCTCTTGAATCATATGTAAGGCTACTATAGTTTTTTCTTCTTCTGCTCTCTATAGATCTAAAATATCTAGTAATGGGACCTTTACTCAGATTTCTAAAATCTTCAATTTTATACTTTTTTTGGCAAGTGTGGGAATAATTATAATAAATATGTTCTTCCTAGAACTATGCAGGAAGCTCCTTGACTCTCTTGGATCTCCTTTTCCTATAAAAAGATGTTAGAAGATGAAATGTATGACACTCTTAAATCTAGATATGCCTAATATTCACTAGTTGATTTGTCAATCTAGTGGAATCTATGTTGAGTCCTAGTCTTCATGAAATTTCTAGATTTATCTCAGTCTCACTTGTGGCTTTTCCTATTCTCTGACTGATCTATCATGTGCTCTGATACAATTGTTAGCTTTTTATGGGAAGTAGTATGACCACAAGATATAAAATAACTAATATGAGATGGATGTAAACTAATGGCATAATAATACACAAGAAAGCAATAATATGAACATTTGAAAATAACTTAGAAATACTCCATTAATGAAAGTGATGAAAATAGTACAATGCTATATAATGGAGGATATGAACACTCCATGTATAGATATGAATGGACTACATTGTACCATACTCCTAAACTATAACACACACTCTTTATAATCACTTCCTCTTACTATGTCTCTCTTCTTACACACTATGATATATTTATATAGGAATATATATTCCTTGGTCCTTACTCTACGTAGGACATGTACATATGGACAACATGCATATTTAAAACTTGCACATTGACACTTGTGCATTTATTACAATACTTGGAGCAACTAAGTAACTTCACTCTAAAGTAAACTCCTACTCTAGCTATGTACCAAAGGTGGTACATTTACATAACCCAAATGATGTAATCTACTCTAACATTTTGGTTGGCTTAGATGAGGAGCTAGAGCTATAGATCCTCTCTCAATGGAACTTTTTGGGTTTTAGCTAGGGATCCCATGCTTCATTGTTATTTTTAGGAAGGGCTTTATCTATTTCTCTTCTAAGTTAGGCTTTCGAAATGTGGCTTCACTTTACTATTTGCCTCTTCTATTGTAGACTAGGGTCTACTCTCTATGCATTTCCTAGTCTTGAGGGGGACCATGTGCTTATTTTTCATAGTTAAGTGGATCCTGGGTTTATTTCTAGAACGAGCTTTCTGGAGTGGGATCAAGATCTCTTTGAAGATCTAGTTTTTGTTCTTTTTGGGAATATCCTTTGATGATTCCTGGATAAGCCTCATTTATAGCATGTTTTAAATAGTTAAAACTACCTAAAAATCTTGTGAATTATCTTATATGCTAGTAATTTGATTTAATATGTTGTGTATTAACTGTTTGCATGATTGAAGTGTTAAGGACATTATATTCTGATTTTTAACAGTTCTTGTATAGTTTTATGTTATCTTGTCATGCTTAGGTTGAAAAAAGCACTTCACTAGTATTATTTTGATGATCATTAAGCATTAGTTTCTCTAAATTCAAAAAATAGTACAAAGACTTATTACTGTGCAGCAAAAAACTAGTTTTTCCATATAAATTCTAGCCAGCTGCCAATGAATGGCAAGGCATGGAATTCACATCCAAGGAAGAATAAATACTATTGAAATCTGATCCTGAGGGCTAATCCACCTAAGAAATGTAGCCAAAACAATTTGGATTCAACACAGTTGGTCATTATAAAGATATTCGAAATGAACACAGTGTCTTCGGAATGAACACAGTTTCTTTGGAATGAGAATAGAAAACACTTTTTGACTTGTTGACTAACTTTTGGCAGTGGAAAATGGGATAAGAAGGTTGAGAAAGTTAAGGGAAAATATCTCCCATCTAAATTTTCCATCCTTGCCGTCCAAAGCCACCATTTATGGAAAATATCAAATTGATCCTCTTCTAGGATAAACCCAGGAAATTCTGCAGGATATCAAGAACAACATATTTTATGTTTGTAATTAGATTTTAGGCATCTATAAAAGATATCTCCCATCCAGTTTGAGCTATTAGATAGAGGAGATAGAAAATAAATAGGGAGATAATAGAATAGTGATTTCAGACCTGTAACAAATTTTAGCAGAATTGTAATTATGTTTCTAAAGCAATAAAAGTGCAGTTTCATTCCATTTATTTTGTTATGTCTAAGTGTGAGTAAGACTTAAGAACAATTCAAATCTTCTTCTAAGAAAGGAGGCTGGCCACTTCTAGACCTAGGAGGAGGACTGACAGACAGGTTTTATTCTAATTTTGCTGCAACATAATAAGTTGTGAACTTGTCATTTTCATTCTTTTGCACAACTAACATTCCTAGTTGTTTAATTCTTGTTCATAATGTTTTTGTGATATTATTAGTGGTAGATCTGGTTATTCTTTTCATTCCCAACAACTTTCCAATTCATTGCAAATTTCCATTTCCAGCAATTTACAAGTTTTCTGTAATTTACCTACATTCTTGTTTTTGTTGTCAAAACCCTGCATAGAAGATTGACGACCTTCTATTATAGAGCACTGACAGGATCTAGTTTTTATGCTTCATTTCAATTATTGCAAGATTAAATAGACTTTCAATTCTGCAACTATAACTAGAGTTTCAATTCTGCAATTTAATTAGATTTTATTCTTTCAACTGTAACTATGGTTTCATTTCTGCAATTAGCAATTAGTTTTCATTCTTGCAAATAAATTAAAGTTCAATTTATGCAATTTAGGGGTAGAAATGACACAAAACCCCCACACAATCAATTCTACCAATAAGACCTATTTCTTCCAAATGAACTGAACTACAACCCTGCTTGAACTTTCTCTCATAAATAGCCTTGGACACCACCCTAGATTGACAAATTCATTGAGAATTAATGATGTGCTTAACGACAACCCATAATTTTGTCATTGTTGCTAGGGAACACGGTGTTTTTAGAAGGTGAGAAGTAGTCCAATAATTATTAAATATGCTAAGTTGTGAATTTTAGAGTAAAATATGAATGTAATGACTGGTATAAGTAATTGTTATTGGTAAATTGTATTTCAGTCCATTTAGGAAATAAGCAAGAAACCACAAGAAGAAAAATTTCACAAGAGGTTGAAATTATGTCAAAAATGTCTAAATTTTTTATTTTCAAAAATGTTGAAATTTTCAAAGAATCCCAATCATCCACTTCCAACACTACAAGATCCTTTGAGAAATCATTACAAGGAGGAAAATTAAGTAGTTCAACACCATTTTCTCTTGACAAATCCATACAATCAGGAAAATTTGACAAGATTTATAATTGTTTTTGGGAACCTACAATGGAAGGCTCACAAGAGAATCAAGGTAGAGCCAACAATGTGCTCCACCCTAGTGTAACTAGTGCACCTGCCAAAACTTTTCAAAATCCCATCCAACTAGATCTTAATCAAAATGCTCCCATGAAGGTCATTTCACCTGCAGTATTACAAACTTTCAAGAGAATTACATCCGAAGATCCTGATATGTTTTTGTTTGAGTTTAAAATTGTATGTCAAGCTCATGATTACACTAATGAAAATCAAAATCTCAAACTATTTTCTTCCACTCTTAAAGAGTTAGCTCTACGATGGTTTATCACCTTAGCACCTGACTCAATTAGAACTTGGGATGATATGGAGAATATTTTCTTGGAGAGATACCAAGAATATTGTCAAGTCAAGAATCAAAATGATGAAATTCTTACAATGAAACAAGAGAAAAATGAAATCTTAGAAGATTATCTAGACAAATTTTCTTTTGTTCATAAGAGATGTGGAAGTATTGAACCTAAAATTTGCAAAGTCATATTATTAAGCGGACTACAAGATGAACCTAGGGATGCATTGGACATATTGGGAAGAGGAGATACAAATGCACTTAAATTTCAGGAAATTATTATACTCTATAAAAACTACTCTCATTCAAGGCATAGAAAACACAAAATTGGTAATGAAAAACATGATTTGAAATAATGCATGAAAGAGGCTGATATTTTAGTACATGATAGAACATTAGATGAAAAAAATGAATCTATTGAATCTTCAACCATCTATTGTTTAGAATGTAAAAAGCAACACTCTCTTCATGATTGTCCTTTGAACAAAATATTTATACCTGCTACATGTAGCATTTTTCAAGTAGGAAACCCCACAGATCAGTGTAGTTTATTGCCAGAACTTACAAGTGTCTTTGAAAAATAGTCTCAACCTATGAAAAAACCAATTTTGTAGGACAAGGACAAGGGAATAATTTTCATAAATTTCCATATCATAATGCTTCTCAATTTCTTGCACATTGGGTAAATAATCCTTTGTATATACCATGGTCTACTTTAGGTCCACTTCAACAATGTTGGAGTCAACCACCATGGGCATACTCCCAAGCATGGTCTTAACATGGCTGGATGCAACAACAATGGAATCAACAACATCCACCATGGTTGCAACCAAAATTACAGGGATATCAATCAACATCTGTACAAAGGGCAGCAACATTATCAAAAACAAAAATCAAATTTGTTGCCTAATTATATCCATAATTTCTATCGTGGACAACAACAACAAAAATTAAAACAACCTCTGTTTTCAACTCAACTTGTGGTCAGTCCAAATCATGTTAAACAAGTAACCCCTGTCTTTGTGGTTGAATCAGAAAATACAGCCCTAATAAATGTTAGTGACTGTGTTAAAACTCAGTTGTGTTCAGGTGAACCACTGCTTGAACCTATTCCACTTATAAGTGTAGAAAGTGAAGTTAAAAATAATGAACATGAAAACAAATCCACACTAAAACAACATCAAGAAGAACAAGATACCTCATCAAATAAAGTATCATATTTTGAACAGTCTGAGATATCAAAAATAACATCTTCACAATCAAATTTGATAAAGGAATTAGAACATTTAACTGTTACAATCCCTTTACCTCAAGTTATACCAATAATTAATAGGATTGTTCAAGATATGTGTTTTAGCAAACCAAGAAAAAAAAAAAAGTATATCCTAAAACCATACAAAAAGGTGGAAAATTAGTTAACTTGCTTTCAGGTAAACTTATTACACCTAAGTATGATTGTACAAAAAGCCCACAGTTTCTTAGAACACATAAGGAAAATGAAAATAATACTTTAGTTTTGGCCTCCATTGTTGTAAATAAAAATGTATATAAGAGTTGGATTCCTCCAAAAAGTTTGTTTTTGATGAAAATGTTCAAAACTCATATTTTAAAGATGAACTGATTATTGTTCAGTAATTACTACAGACTGATGAAAAACATAATTCTAAAAATTTATCACCCATTCCAGTAAAAAACCATTTTCTTTATTTACCACATTGATGTCATTATTGTTTCTCATCTTTTCATTATCATTTATCAAAGTTAATTCTTTCAAGAATTGTTTTTGGTAAACATATACATATTTTTCATTCTTTTCCACCATATCATTACTCTCTTAATTTATTAATTCATCATTCTCCAGAACCAATTCAAATCATCTTGGTACAAAACAAACTGAAATACAACCAAAAAAACCTTTGAAAAAACAATAGTAGGTTGACTAAAAACCAGGAAGCAAATTTTTTTGATATATTGGTGCAACATCCTAATGCTTTACTAACATTTTATGCATCTTTAGCAGTTGGTATTGAGTTGTTGCAGGTACAAAAAAACAAATTTTGCAGTTGAATGCATGTGATGAACTTTGGTTGGAAGCACTTCACCAAATGGAGTTCACTCAACAAAAATGGAAAATGTGGCATGATGATCACATTAAGAGTAGCAAGGATGAACCAGGGGAGTTTGAGAATGAAGTTGTTCAACTTTCTTTAGTTGATGATTTAAGGAGGATATTAGTGGTGAATGGAAATATTTTACAGTTGTATCATAAACCACTAACAAAGGTGGAATTTGCTCAGTATTTCACACAATTACATTTGACAGAAGAGGCTTCTTCTTCTGATGAATATTCCAAATGATCATATCTTTGAATCTTAAAAGAAAAATAAAAAGAAAAAAAATTAGAAAAAATAGAAAACAAAAAGATGAATAAATTATGGCTGTGAATTTCTTCATGGGCATGATTTTAGGGAATTCATGAATTCCTTCACGGGCACAATCAGAATAAAAAAGACAAAGAGAAAAAAAAAAGAGAAAAAAAGAGAGAAAAATGAATAGCTCAGTAGTGAAAACCAGTTTTCTAGCATGCATAACCTTGAAAATTCTAAGTCACCATTGTACAAATTCACCAACTGCACTTGTTTTTGAAGTGTTGTAGGAAGCCTCAGTAGAATATCAACAGAAGCAGTCATCTTTCAAAACTTGCATTAACCTATTTTAACCAGGTATATATGTTTCTTGCACTTTTCTCATTGTAAATATTTGATATATAGTATATGACAATTAACCATTAGTATAAATGTGTTCATAAGAGTTGGCATAAACAAAACATGCTTGGAGAAAGAGAAAAATGTTGGTTTCTGCTATCTTCAGAATGACTGTTGTATCTTCAATAACTGTGGTATCTTCGAAATGAAGCCTTTGTCTTCGGAATGAAGGTGTCTTTGGAATGAAGGTTTGTCTTTGAAATGAAGGTTTGTCTTCAAAATGAAGGTGTGTCTTCAAAATGAAGGTTTATCTTTGAAATGAGGTTATCTTCGGATTAAATTCCAAGAATAGTCTCTGAAATGAAACATAATCTTTGGAATAAATATTTAATAGTCTGTTTCCACGTGGCATCCAAGGAGGGAGAAAAAGACAGTCAGTAAAATTTTTTTTACTCCATGTGATCATTGGCACATGTCAGTTGGATTGCGGTTAGATTCATCTCATCTTTTGTGCCCATCGATGAAGTACGAGAATCACAGGGAAAATAACCAACAAGAATGCCACCACCATTCATTGCTAATAACCACTCATGTGGGAAAATTTACATGCAGAATGGACGAGCTAAAAATAGTAAAGAAAATTTGATGGCAAGGATGTCCAATGATTGATGGCCAGGTGTTCAGAGCATAGAATAAGGAAGTGTGCCATATTTTATTTTTGAAGACATATTTGCTAATGATTACAAGGAAAAGTAAAAAAAAAAATTAAAATTTCTTTTTGAATAAGAACTAGAGCAAATCCTGTAATTCTGTAGAAACTAGAAATCAGTGATCTAGCAGATGACTGTAGTAGTAAAAGAGAGCAGTATTCTCAACATCAAAACAGAGAAATGAAGTGAAAAATGAAAAAGGGCTAGCCTACAAGAACCCTGGAATAATGTAACCACATGGGTTACCAGATTTTTCAACCTATGAAGGGTAGTATGTAATTTTGTCAGGGCATCATTTCAAAATTTTAAACCACCTCAAGCATGGTAGGCAACAGCCTAGATTTAGAGTTAATTTTACAACATACCTGCACCGAGAACTATAGAGCATGGCAAAACATTATCAAGAGGAAAAAAAAATGAGCCCTCATCATCATGGTCTTATTAAACTGGTGTGCCAACATCATTTTATGGGAAATCCTAGACGCTTTAATAGGTTTTATTCTACCCTGACTAATGTAGTTTTTGAATAAGAAGATGAAAGAGAAGAGGATACAAATGTTGCTATAAAAAAATATATGCTACTGAGGAAGAAGAAAAGGCTAAAAAAAAAAATTCTATTGCAAAGAAGGAAACACACCAAGCAAAAGCAACAAATCATTTTTCTCTAGAACCATCAACCTCACAAACTAAGAAGAGAAGGGCTGAAACTGACAACAGAAAAATAAAATAGAAGAGGGTTCATTTTTCTAAAGATGTTATTTATCTATCTGTTAGAATAGGAGAGTGAATTTCCCAGTGAAGAGCCTGAAGCTATCCCTACAACCCCTGTTACCACAAGAAAACAAGGCAAGAAGAGAAAATATACATTAAGGACTAGGAGGTGTGCAAGACTCCAACAAAAAGAGATAAAAGAAAAAATGATTGAAGAGAAGACTAGAAAGGATAGCCCTGATGTCATAGAAGTGTAACAAGCCACTGAGAATTTGGATGTAATCATAGATAATTTCATGGAACCTCCTATACAAGAGTAGGGGTCTGAAGTAGAGGATGAGATCGATGTTGAGCAGCAAACTATAGTTGATTTGTCAATATTAGGTTTTAAGTCAAACAAAGAAGAGGAGGTGGACATCACAAAACAACTGAGAGCATCCAAGAGTGTTATAAAAATACAAATGAGATGGATTGAGGAAAGAAAAGATGTTATTGAAAAACATGAAAAGAAAATTAGAGAATTATAGAAGAAAGTAGAGAAACTAAAAAGCAGGTTGTCACAAGTTGAAGAACAATCAACTACATCAGATAAAGAGGAGGATTTGGTTCAGTTACTACTTGGATTATCTATGGAATATGAAGACATAGGTGCTCATTCTGAAGCAGTGCCCCTCCACTTTGAAGTAGTGCCCTTCCATTATGAGGCATTGCCTTCTCAATCCAGAGAAATACATTTATGCAACATTATTGGGTAGGTCTCAGATTCAGGCCTCCAACCATAATTAATCTGGTTCCCTCCTATTTTGAAGAGGATTCCCAACCAGATGATAAGTTTGCAGAATGACTCAGAAACCTTCATGAGAAATTACATAGGCACTAAATTGTTCTATGAAACATGGAATATGAGTATGGACATTTGTGACTCCATAGCCCACTACAATGCATGAGGGCATTCATTAATAAAAGTTGGGGGGAATGATGAGGCTTGGATAAGCCTCATTTATAGCATGTTTTAAATAGTTAAAACTGCCTAAAACTCTTGTGAATTATCTTATATGCTAGTTAAGTTGACTTAATATGTTGTCTATTAACTGTTTGCATGATTGAAGTGTTAAGGACATTATATTCTAATTTTTAATAATTCTTGTATAGTTTTATGTTATATTTTCATGCTTAGGTTGAAAACAAAACTTCACTAGTATTATTTTGATGATCATTAAGAATTATTTTCTCTAAATTTAGAAAATAGTACAAAGACTTATTACTGTGCAGTAGAAAACTGGTTTTTCCATATAAATTCCAGCCAGCTGCCAATGAATGGCAAGGCATGGAATTCACATCCAAGGAAGAATGAAAACTATTGTAATCTAATCCTAAGGGCTAATCCACCTAAGAAATGTAGCCAAAACCATTTGGATCCAACACAATTTGTCATTGTAAAGATCTTCGAAATGAACACAGTGTCTTCGAAATGAACACAGTGTCTTCAAAATGAACACAATGTCTTCAGAATGAACACAATTTCTTCAGAATGAGAATAGAAAGCATTTTTTGACTTGTTGACTAAATTTTGGTGATGGAAAATTGGATAAGAAGGTTGAGAAAGTTAAGGGAAAATATCTCCCATCTAACTTTGCCATCCTTGTCATCCAAAGCCACCATTTATGGAAAAGATCAAATTGATCCTCTTCTAAGATAAACCTAGGAAATTCTGCAGGATATCAGGAACAACATATTTTTTGTTTGCAATTAAATTTTAGGCATCTATAAAATATAGCTCCCATCTAGGTTGAGCTATTAGATAGAGGAGATAGAAAATAAATAGGGAGATAATAGAATAGTGATTTCAGACCTGTAACAGATTTCAGCAAAATTGTAATTATGTTTCTAAAGCAATAAAAGTGCAGTTTTATTCAATTTATTTTATTATGTCTGAGTGTGAGTAATACTTAAAGAAGAATTCAAATATTCTTCTGAGAAAGGAGGCTAGCCACTTCTAGACCTAGGAGGAGGACTGACTAACAGGTTTTATTCTGATTTTGCTGCAACAGAATAAGTTGTGAACTTGTCATTTTCATTCTTTTGCACAGCTAAAATTCCTAGTTGTTTAATTATTGTTCATAATGTTTTTATGATATTATTAGTGGTAGATCTTGTTATTATTTTCATTCCCAGCAACTTTCCAATTCACTACAAATTTCCATTTCCAACAATTTACAAGTTTTCTGTAATTTCCTTGCATTCTTGTTTTTGCTGTCAAAACCCTGCATAGAAGATTGACGACCTTCTATTATAGAGAATTGATAGGATCTAGTTTTTATGCTTCATTTCAATTATTACAAGATTAAATAGACTTTCAATTCTACAACTATTACTAAAGTTTCAATTCTATAATTTAATTAGATTTCATTCTTGCAACTGTAACTAGGGTTTCATTTTTGCAAGTAGCAATTAGTTTTCATTCTTGCAAATAGATTAAAGTTAAATTTATGCAATTTAGGGGTATAATTGACACAAAACCCCCACACAATAAATTCCACCAATAAGACCTGTTGCTTCCAAATGAACTGAACTACAACCCTGTTTGAAATTTCTCTTGTAAATAGCCTTGGACACCACCCTGGATTGAAAAATTCATTGAGAATTAACGATGTGCTTAACGACAGCCCATAATCCTTTAGCATACTTCCCTACTACTTCTTCGTAGTCTTAATGATAGACCATGTACCTTCTCATGTAGTTATGGATGTTGATGTCTTCGAATTTCTTCCTAGATGAACTTCTCATGGGACAAGTTGGTATTTGGGATATGTTTATTTATAATGGAGGACTTTCTTCTACAATATCCTTTGGCCCTTAGAGGAGGAACCTTATGCTTTTGTGCCAGCTACTGAAGATGGTCGCATAATTCCAATCCCTATGTTGGATGCTCTCTTTCAGTCTTGAGGTGTCAGGTTGGATAAAATATTCTCATCGATTTCCTATCTTTGCTTTTGTTCTTCATATTATTTACAATGAGATCTCATGACCCTTGGAGATCTACTCTTGTTGCTGATACATCTTCCAAGTCCCTAAAATATCCTCTTTGTGGGGTTTTCTATTTCTTTTTGAGCAATATTATATTCATTGAGGTTCTTGTTCCCCTATTCATTTTCATTGGTGTTGGGTCTTTCTTGGTTGCTTGCTCATTTTTCTAATCTTGGTGGGAAAACCTTGTTCAATTTTGTTCATATTGGTAGTTTACTATTTTTTTCCAATCTTGGTAGGAAAATATTGTTCAATTTTCATCTCAATGGGAAAACCTTGTTTAATTCTTGTTCATCTCAATAGTTTGTTGGCTTTCCCTAGTCTTGGAGGTAAACCCTGTGTCAAAATTTTCCTAGACACTTTGCTGATATTTCCTAGTCTCAGTGGGAAATCCTTATTTAAATTTTTGTTTGCCTTGGAAGTTTGTTGGCTTTTCCTAGTCTTGGTGGGAAAACCTTTTTCAATTTTAGTTCTAGTTGTTGGTTGTCTTGTGGAGGGTTTCTCCCCAATTTTGTTGTTCTTTGTTTGGTTCCTGAAGCTAGTCTTCTTGATCTTGTTCTACTTGTTGTATTCTATTTGTAAAAGGGTCAAGGCCCCTTTCAAAACCCCTTCCTCCAATTGATAAAAAAAATCATTTTTCTCCTTTTTTTATTGATGGAAAAAGGGGTTGTAATAGAGATCCCAAATATTTTACAAAACCAACAAAAATAAGGTAACCCCTATTGGGCCAACCCCAAGTTACAATAAAGATAGAACGAAAGTGAATAACACAAAATCTTAAATACCATCTCTGAGGGATTTTGATAAGAGAAGTAGGGTAAAATAAGACAAGAAAAAACAAGGGATAAAATGTCCCTAGAAGAAAGCAAAAATGTAATAGCTAGAAAACTATAGCTAATTGGATGCCTTAGAAGGATCCCATTCACTATCGCTTGCAATGGCATCATCAGGACCCTTGGTACTCCTAAAATTATTCAACTTGATGGCATTTTCTATCTTCATCACTTGTTGAAGGATAGTCCAAGTCATGTTGAAATCCATGGATGTGTTTTATAGCATATCCACCAAAATAGCTAAAGGATCAAATTTATCCCTTTGATGTATTTAGTTTGAAGGTCTACTTAGGAGATCACTATCCTTTAGGGTGAGAGATCTGAATGGGCCCCACTCAATATTTGGACTTTTGAACTTCATTGGAGATCCACTCAATTTATCCTTATCTTGCTTAATTGAAACAAGATTTTTTTATTTTCTTCCTAAGGATTTGCTTCTAGTTGATCAAAGTTGAGGCTATATTTTGATACAAGGGTATGTCAATAGATTCAAAACCTAAAACCAACTTTTCCCATGTTTTATTGATATAAGTGGAAGCCTTATTTGTTATTACTTTATCACTCAAGGTGATATTTAGAGGGCTCTCTTGACTAGGAGCAGAAAAAAAAGGGTCTCTTAGAGTACCAATGGTAGAGAGAATTACCTTTTGGATCTACTTCTATATAACATATTTATATAGAATAAAATGAGGGTCTTGGTGCTTTGGATGAGTAGAAGTACTTTCTCTAACACTCTCCATTAAAAGCTCCATCGACCTAAGAAAATATTTAAGAACGTTGATGTCTTTATGTCCCTCAAGTGATTTAGAAATGCTAAGTGGAAGCTTCTCAAAGGCATGTTGATTTTATCAACCATGAAAAACTATAGTATTGGTATCATGACCCTGTTCTAGGGCATCAAAATCCCTTCTTTGATAATTCCTCCCTTTTATTTTGGTATTTTCTTTCCTGTATATCTAAAATAGTTTAATTCCACCACCAAAGAATTTTTATCACAATAGATGATATCACCATCATTGGGGAGCTCTATAAAATTAGTGAGCAAGCAAGCATTCACTTTGAACTTGAGACCATGGATTGATATGTGGCTATTATCTTGAGAATTACTAAATTCGAGGGATAAATTAAGGTCACTCCCACAAATATTTTGTAGAAAGGATATGAACCCATGGTTCTTTAGAATATAATAAACATAAGCCTTTAATTGTAGGTAATATGGCTCAAGCAATGCCATTACAACACTAGGGGACCTTACCAAGGGAATTGAAGAGAAATTCCTATGGACATCACCATTATACATGTTTAGTTTAAAATGTATTCGAGAAGTCGAAAGGATTGAAGCTTATCGAATATGCACATCACCACTTTTTGTAAGATCCTTGCTCTAGGATCATTGATGAGTCACCTTGTGCTATGAGAGCATAGGCATGTGATCCAATTCTACCTTGGGATCCTCACAACAAAAGGTGATGAAGTTACATTTGAAATTCAATCTATCATAATTAAAAATGACACTGCGAGAAGAGGTGGGATTAGTCTATTCAAATATTTGAGGATGATTACTAGCACCACAAGACCTAATTTCAAAATTATAATTCATGAATCTAGGTTGGAACATATGCTTTTGGTAATTCTATGTGAGGCCAAACATTGGGTGGGTGGTAGGATAAGTCCATTCATTTTTTTGAAAAAAATTGTTCACATCAGAGAACCTGCTAGAAAGGCAATTATTCATAATTTTGGGTTTGCACATATGCTTTTGGGAATTTTGCATGAGGTTAGACATTAGCTAATTTCTAGTCTTAGGTAGATTTGACAAAAAATGTTTTCAATAGGGTATTTCAGGTTGGCAATCATGATAAAAAGGATAACTACTTGTGATGTAGATATCACACCTGCATTCAAGCTGACTATGATGTTGATAAGGATAAAGGATCATGACATAATTCTCATGATATCTAAGAGAGAACCAATATCCTATGGTAGTACTAAAGTAAATAAATTCCATCATCATTATTTGGGGCATGGAGGCTTTAGGGAAAATTAGTATGCCATACATGGAGGGACTCCTCGAACAAGCCCAAGTTGGCAAAAATTCTAGTAACTTTATTACCATCCTATAGGTCAAAATGACTACATCAAGATAAATAAGATGATAATAAGCTCTAAAATTTTTTAAAGTACCAAAAAGTATCGCGATTCTATGATAAGATGGGTTTTTGTTGGCAAGGAGAACCAAAAGGCTAAAGTTCCAAAAAGTGTTACAATTCTACAACAATATGGGTTTCCACTAACGATGAGCACCAAAAGGATGAAATTCTAAAAAGCATCATGATTTCATGACAATATGGGTTTCCATTGGTGAGGAGAACCAAAATGTTGAAGTGCTGAAAAGTGTAATGATTCCATAACAAGATGGGTTTCCATTGGCAAGGAGCACCAAAATACTAGAGTGTTAAAAAGTGTCATTATTTTATGACAATATGAGTTTCCAGTGAAGAGGAGAACCAAAAGGCTGAGGTGCCAAAAAGTGTCACAATCTCATGAAAATACGGGTTTTTTTTGGCAAGGAGCACCAAATGGTAGAATTTCTAAAAAGTATCATGATTCTATAACAAGATAGATTTTCACTAACGAGGAGACTAGGAAGGCTCAAGAATACGAATACATCATAATTCCATGATGAGTTAGGTTTCTACAATGGTTTCAGTTCACCATGGCCAATGTGAGATCGATGAAGACAAGCACATAAGAAGAAGGATAGGTGGATCAGATTTTAGAATCACCTCCACTACCTACCCATGCACATGGAGAAATAAACTTGTAGTTAGAGATTGAGTATTATGTTCTATCTTCATACCAATGATACTACATAATTCTTGTACCAGATTGGTCATTTGGTATTTTATTGTAACAACTTTTAAATAAGCTAATTTTATATTTTGAAATATTGAACCATCGAGGGATTATAAATAAGAGTATCGACCTCTTGTCAAAGTGTTGACTCTTAAGCATTTACAAGTTATGAGTTAAAATTTTTGGAAGGAGCAATGCAATAAAGATATCCATTTAACACTTGGTTCAAATATCTTGTAGAACAAGTATGTATGAATGGATGAATGTTTCTAATTTGGCTAAGTAAATGTGTATGTCATTAACTCTAATTTTTGAATTCTTGTTGATGTTTGATTCTTAGTTTTGGAACTACTTTTTTGTAAAATCTAAACAATGATTACATGTGTTCTGTATATGGTAAATGAGTGGTTGTTCTATTAGGAGGTTGTAGTATTTTCTCCCTTGCATGGTTTTTTCCCATTTCTTGTTGTTACTTAATTTGCACCATATCAATTTCTAGCCTCAACTACATTTACATCTCTTTCAAGCATTTTTTTCTTCCCCCCAATTACTTTTTAGCTATTTAGAACTCCTCAAGGAACCAACATTCTCTGGAGATTGAATCAACTAAGCCTAATAGTTTGACTATTCATTAAATATTGGCCATGTATTGGGTGCAATAATCAACCATAGGTAGATTTTAGACCAACAATTTTTGGCACACCCACTACATACACACAATCACACTACATACATAGGTTAAATATTTGGTGTTTGTCTTTGATCTGCTTAAACTTAAATTACCTAATGAATCCATTTAAATGATGAAACCTAGAAAATATTTATATCTAGTTTTTGGTTAAGTATTGAAATACATGAGAACTAGATCAAAAGCTAAAAATTTAGAATAGCCCATTGAGTTTATGGAATTGCACCATGGTAGTATTAGAGTAAATATCGTCTTATCTTCTCAATCGATCTTTTCCTCTACCATTACTACTAGATCAACTAGTACTTTGAATCCTTCCCTTGCAATCCATCCAAGTACAACTACCAATAGGTATTATAGCACAACCAATTCTACTCCTACAACTTTAGTTAACATAGTAGTGATAATGGATGCTAATCAAAATAAAAATATCCAACCCTACCCTACATGGAATAATGTGGGTCCACTAAATTTGGTAATCCAAAACCCCATTCCCTTAATAGCTTTGAAAGTGCTACCTATGTATGACGACACTGGAAAGATCACTTATGAACACTACCAAGATGTGGCATCACTAGCAGCAATTCATAATATCACAGAAGAAAATATTATGGTGAAGTTACTTGTTATATAATTGAGAGGAAAAATGGTGTACTAGTATAGAACTATCTTAGACCAAACCATAACTACATGGGTTGAACTTGTCGATAAACTAATAGAACCATTTATTGAATAGGCCAATCCTTTCTCTTTACTCACTCAATTTACTGTTATGCAAAAACACCCATAGGAAGAGATAATTGACTTCAACATCAAGTTTAGTCATACATGGAAAAGAGTACCAGATAGCCTCAGACCAACACATAAGAAAGAAATGTACTATTACCTAAGGGATTTTAAATCATATCTAGGGATGGCAATAAGACAATCTGAAGTATTTACTTTCCCAAAAATATTTCAACAAGCCTTAAAAGTAGAGAAAGATCTTATTGCTATTGGAAGGTTAACCCAAAAAATGATAATGCCCATATTCCTAGAATTTTCTTAGGTCTCAAATGCAAACACATCATACCCTTATTAAGATCCTATAATATATCTCCCAAAATTATTTGTACTATCGACTCCCCCAACAATACAAGATCCTCCAGTATTAACACCCACCTTGTCAATGCCTAATCCTCAATTTGCAATCCTCCTAGAAATATAAAAAATTATGAAAAATCTGACTAACGATATGTCTTCAATGAAGAGAGAAGCTAAAAGAAACTTTTAGCCAAGGAGGTTCCCACAAGTAATAAAATATCAATCTTCAACCAACAAGTACCCAAAAAAATCAAGGATAGTATATAATATTTAATAAAATGAGCCTTCTACATCCCCAACTAAATCTGATTACTGGTGCTCGACATGTAACTATCCCCATGGTGAGAGTTTATGTATGGTTCACAAACATCATGTATAGACAATAACCATGGATAAAGTAGAAATATCTCATAAAGGACAAGTTAACATTATTAGGGAGACTAGCCATAATTTTATGATGTCATCAGTGGAATAGGTTGCAATATTAATTAGATTAGGTAAAAATCCCATTCAAGTTGATCCCAAGGAGTTCAATCCCCTAAAATTACCCTCAAAAATGGAATTTTAGGTTGAAAAGAGAACCTCCCATGAGCCTGTACCCCCAAACCCTATTCAAAAGCAAAAAGTGGAAACAAACAAGAATTATGTACCATTAAAGGAAGCTAAAAATCAAGAATAGGCAAAGGATAAATTAAGGTACCCTTATTTAAAGAAAAGGTAAAAAATAGAGGCAGATCAAAGGTACATAAATAGATATGATCAACCTAAAAAATAAAAAGAGAAGCAACCTGACACACCTGCTTTAAGCATGGTCGAAGAATTGAAAAAGACTCCTTCAAATATAAGCATGTATGATGCATTGTTGCTTCCAAGATAGATTGATTTTCTACAATAATATCTCAAGTCAATAAAAAATAAAACTAAACCTCATCCTCAATTTAGTCTAGCTCAAGGTAATTAAATACCAACCATAAGAAAAAATAGACCCCCTCCCTTTTATTTGTCCTTACAAATGGAAGGATGGGTGGTACACAATTGTATGATAGATTTAGAAGCAACAACCATTATGATTTCTAAAGATGTGTGTGACATCATGGAAATGGAATACACTAGAAGTAGTCTAGGAGTACTATATTTAGATGGCACCCTAGTCAAAACCATAGATATAATCAAAGATATCCCTATAGTATTGAACAAGATGCCCCAAATTATAGTTATATAAGAAGTAGTGGTGGTAGACCTAGAACCTTATTTTGGGATGTGTCTTTCAAGGCAATTCACAGTCAAAATAGGAGGACATATCTCACTTGACTATTTGCATATGGATATTCTCTACAAAGGAAAAAGGATCAAGATTTTCAATGAGAAACCTTCTTCTTTTTACATTGAAAAGATAGGGGAAGATGACAAGCATGCAAATAATGTGTCAATAATTATTGAAGGGATTGAAGAGAGGGATATGATGGATGAAATTATAGAAGACCTACAAACTGAATGCCAATTATCTTTGGGATATTTTAATGCTATGATTGAAATAGGGATTGGAACATATTCAATTATAAAACCTAAAAATATTGAAAATCCTGCTTCACCAAAACAAGAACCCCTTGCCAATCAAATTTAGAATATTTTATTTAATGGTACTAGATTCAAAAATGGGATTGGGATAGGTATAGTACTGATCTTACCAATAGGAGATGATAAGGTTTTCTCATATGGTTTGACATGGAGTTGCACTAACAATGCAACAACGTATGAATAATTGTGTTTATGATTGATAAAATTTGAAAATATAGGGGTCAAACAACTATAAACATATGGATATTCAAAGCTAATAATAAACCAATTCATAGAGAAGTGAATCAGCAACACTACTTTAAGGCTTATCGAAACAAGGTATAGGATTTGTTGAAGGTTTTTAAGGCATTAAGCATTAAGTATATTCTTAGAGAATGCAACACTCATGCCAATTTACTAGCATCTGTGGGAGTCAACTATTGCCCTATAGTCAATGTTATACATAATTCAAAAATAGTAAGGCTAATTTATAGACCTTCAGTCCCAGATAATAACATCTTATAGCAAGTCTTCAAAAATGATGAACAAATATTAGACATCTTGATACATGAGATGAATTGTTCAAGTGATGACCATTTGGATATATGTGTAAGTGATACATGAGATGAACATTTTATATTAAATAAGGGACTCTACTAGGATGCATCATTACCATTGAACAAGAAATATTTGCAATATTTCTTTGGGTAAATCAACTTCTTGTAGAAATTCATCACAGATTTTGCACAAATATTAAAGCATATGACTGAAATACTTAAAAAGAATATAGACTTCATGTGGATAGACCTAAGGAAAGAAGAATTAAAATGGGTTAAATAAGCTATCTACCAAGCACCTATGCTCATCAATCCATATTACTTAAGAGATTTATCTTGTATGCAGTTGATGAACAAGAAAGTTATGCCACAATTCTCACCCAAAAGGGAGAAGACAAAGAAGAAATACCTATTGCTTTCTTAAGCTAAACTATGCAAGAACATCAAGAAAGATATAACTTCATTGAGAAACAAGTGTATACTATCATGAAATCCTTGAAGAAGTTTAGGTATTTTTATTCCAAAGAAAAACCATGGTATACGTGGTGAATCCCGATGTCAAAAAATTTATAATACAGGGAGATCTTGGTGAAAAGAGAGTTGTATGGGTGTCAAACATCTAGGAATACGATGTGGAAATCCACCCCACTAAGTTAGTAAGGGGCATATCATTGTACCAATAATTAGCAAGAAGGGCTAGAATAGACTATGTGGCTTGTCAAGCCCTAGTCCCAAAAATTGGATAGTCAGAAGAAGATCCAGATTGGGTTGATGAACTCATTGATTACTTCCAAACAGAAAAATGCCAAGAGATTTTGAATGCTTCACAAAGGAGAAGGTATATGCTATAGGTCCTAAAATATGTCTTAGTACCTAAAGGTTTATACTAAAAAACTTGGGTAGCATCCTTTTGATATG
Organism: Wollemia nobilis; assembly: GCA_028583015.1. Taxonomy (NCBI): domain Eukaryota; kingdom Viridiplantae; phylum Streptophyta; class Pinopsida; order Araucariales; family Araucariaceae; genus Wollemia; species Wollemia nobilis. Next base: position 2,020,077 of record JAQPPZ010000861.1, on the reverse strand, counting down.
CATCAAAGATGAAGAAAAGAAAAATATCCTAGATGATTTTCATGGAGGTTTATCAAGAGGATACTATTCAAGGAGAACTACCACATTAAAAATACTCAGAAAAAGTTGTTACTAACCTAACATCTTCTTCGATGCTTTAAAAATCATAAGAGCATGTGATGAATATCAAAGGTACATAGGGAGAACAAAAAAGTCTTACTTACCTCAAGTCTATTTAAGTGGAACAACATTTTTAGCAATGGATTTTAGACTTCATAGGAGTAATAGAGCCAAATTCATCAGTTGGACATAAGTATATTTTAATAGTATTAGACTACTTCACCAAATGGATAGAGGTGATACCCACAAAGAAATTTGACCAAGAGGTAGTTATTGAATTCATTGAAAGTCTAATTACAAGGTTCAGTATACCTGATGCACTGGTCAATGACAATGGTTCATCATTCATAGGAATAAATATGACTAATTTCACTAGAAGATATGGGATATACCTAAAAAATTCTTCCAACTATTACCCACAAGGAAATGATCTGGTAGAGTCAACTAACAATAATTTACTAAGGATCCTAAAAATAACCTTGAAACCTTATGCTTTAGTTTATGGAAAATAAGTTATCCTCCTCATACACATGGAGATACCAGCTTTAAGATTGCTTGATCAAAATCAAATAAAAGAGAGCAACCCAATAGGAAACATATTGATGCAGTTGTTGCAACTGGAAGAAAAAAAGGAGCCAGTTTATATACAGTATTAGAAGCACCTAGGGGAAACCAAAGAATGGTTTGTAAGGAAGACTACTTTGAGTAAATTTAAGGTTGGAGACCTGGTCTTAAGGTGGAGTGAAAATAAAGCAAAACTAGAAAATCACCAAAATTTTGACTCCTTTTGGGAAGGTCCATTTGAGATAATTGTAGAAAAGCAGCATAATGCTTTTCAACTTCAAGATGAATAGGGAATAATTCAACCTATTCCTATCAATGGTTTTCATATGAAACTATATTTTCATTAAATAATCCCCCCACCTATTGTATTTTATGTATTATATGTAACTTTAAGTGTTTCTTGTAAGAATGTTGCAGTTTCATGATATGTCCTAAGGTTGCAAACAAAGAAGGAAAAAACACACACGATTCTGTGGCATGTCTCAAAACCATGATGGTAGTAAAAAAGGATCTCAAAAAGAAATAAACCAATGTGATACTACAAAAATCCATATCTTAGTGATCCAAATGGTCCAAAAACTCCTAAATACTATAGCTACACAATGAATAGGAAATCAAGTTTCAAATTTTAAGGAACAAAGGGAAGCGTGACACCATAAATGCAATGTTGATCATTATTCACTAACAAAATGTGATGCACAAGTTGACGCAGATACAATATCTAAATAGATTTGATATAAGTTGCCAACTAATAGAGTTATTGCATGTTCCCCTAATTCCCATGCAAACACTATATATGGTTGATAAACCCTAACATATTCCATTTCTTCCAAAACTTTCTTACATAATTGCTCTCCCTCACCAAGGTTTTCTTTCACTAGGTGCCCTTAGAGAAATTCCTACCAGTCATCAGTCCATTCAAGTAAAAATACCATAATGGCATCTTCATCCTCGACCGCAAAAGTCACAATGCATGATAAATATGATAAGAATATCTTGTTTCATGATAAATATGTAATAATTTTAGATAAAGTAGTCATAGCCAAAGAAGTGATATGGTTAAGGATGGACATCAAGAAAAGAGCTCAAACAAGTATTACTCCATCTAGGCCCACAAATTTCACTTTCCATTCTTTACTGTCCTTTTATATCTTGACCTAGTGCATCCCTATCCTGAACTAGTACACAAAATCACTAAATACTATGACCCAAAGCAAAAAATTATCTAGAGTAAAATGGATAGATGTCTCTTTACCCTTAGCCTAGAAGCTTTCGTGGTTGCATTCACCATGGTATATGTGCCCACTTTCAAACCCAAGGAATTTCACCTAGAATACCAGGCCAAATATTATGCCTCTAGCAAAGCCATGAGATATTTCATGGAGCTACAATTAAAGAAACCACCATCAGGGAGAATTTTCTCAAAACCCCCATCCCCATCACTAAATTCGAAAACCTATAATTATACTCAATATTGGAAATCATAACGAGGTTACCATAAGATGAAAAGGTCTATGGCTAGAAAATTGCCACCACTCAATGTATCTCTAACCCCAAGTTCTATGATATCTTTGTTATGGATCAAAGCACTAGGCTCATTTTCTTTAATTGGCTAGCCTTCATATATTATCAAATTCATGAACAATTGACCAATATGAAAAGGGACACCCAAATTTCCTTTCGATACTACTCCCACATGGCCTAGATTTTATTTTATTTCATGGTAAAAAAATTACATTTTATATCAGTAGTGGATGAATATGAGAAGGGGAGAAAGTTACTAGTGTATAAGTGGACTTTTGTGCTTACCACCATAAATACCTACTACAACTTCAACAAGAAATTCTTGGGACCCACCTTGAATATTATAGACAAAGAAACAGGTAGAATGCCCTAAATGATAAGAAGTTTTCTACAAAATCCACATGTAGAAGAGGGATACTAGTTTGTATTGATATAAGGCATGGTCATCAGGTTTATGGGTTTACTAGGAAGCCATTCTTGATCCTACACTATGTCATAAGACAGTTGTTTGCACTGGAATATTGTATATAGGATGTATACATAAATGATAAATTCAGTATGCATATGTAGAAAAGTTACTTGCTTCCTACCATTCAAATTTGAAGGTATAACCCTATCAAAAAATTGGTACCATGAAAAAGTTACTTAGGTTCTAAGGGACCTAGGGTTGGTAGAGTTACCACAATGATGGAGGTATGACACAGATAAATTTATAAAAATACTAGAAATCCTTAATAGTGGTTTAAGAAAAAAGTTTGATAAGACAACCAAGGAACATATAGAGTGGCAAAAGAATACTCTCAAAGATGAAGAACTAGAGTGGCATATAGAGAAGATGCAGTTGTTTTCCCCTGGCTTTATTTCTATGAGTAGATTGTAGATTATGATATAAAGAATAATTAAGAACATTTATTAGAAGAAAAATTATCTAGATAATGTATAAGAGCAATAATTGGATGGAAGCCAAAATACATGCTTGGTGGATCATGAGATGTGAGACTAATATGACCACCTCAAGATATGGTATCAAAAATTATGAAGAATTCTCCCTTAGATATGATAGGCACTTTGAGACCTGGGTAGAAACCATTGGAAACAAAATTACCCTAAGTTTTCCTAGTACTTGAAAATAAGAAACCACCACATAGGAGACTTCTAGGAAAACAAGCATAGAAAGGGGGAAAACAATTTCCTACATTTTGTTGTAGAGTGCTCCAGTTGTAGCACTTTCCTCTTCTTTTGCAAAGGATAATGCAAAATTTTACACACGAGTAGATGTAAAAGTATGTAAAAGCACCTGATATAATTAAGAAGATGGGTTATGAAGGAGAATGCCTCAGAAAATATAGTCAAGGAATCATTGAACCTATCCTAATATAGAAAAGACCAAATAATCTAGCCTTAATGGTAAGGACTACCAGAAGTACAATTTCAATATTAGCTACCCTAACATTTGTAACACCAAGTTAAGAGACTCCCCCTCTTATTAGGGCAACACAAGTGCAGGCCAAAAATTAGATTTAGAGATAAAATTTGATGAGCTCCCTTTGATCAGAAGATCAAAGAGAAAAACAAAAAAGACATTGAAAGAGAGAGCACAAAAGAAGGAAAAGTAAGAAGTTGTAGAAGAAGTAGTTGCCTTAGAGCAAGGAGATAGAGGGTAGTCCCATCAATAATTAGATGAAAGTGCTCCTAAATGAGAAGATAGAGGGCAATCCCTTCAATAGCTAGATGAAAGTGCCCATGAGCAAGAGGAGATAGTTTAATGATCACCATGTTAGATTTTTATGAATGAGCACTAGGAGATAACAATCACAAGATGTAGAATAATATGAAAGAAATTAAATCTGCTAGATGACTGAAATATGCTATAAATGGAAATCATATAATATTACAATGTAGCTATGGAGGAAATGAACACTCCATTAATAAATCTATTGAACTACATTGCACCCATCACCAATGAATGGTAAAGTACACAAAATTTTACTATCCCCTAAGCTACACTATCAGACTATGTCCCCCAAATCTCTATGTATATATCTAACAATGAGGTCTTTACTATATAGGAACACAGATTCCTTAGCCAAAACTCTACCTAGCTGTGCAAGGGACAACTTGCACATATACAACTTACACATTGACACTTGTGCATTTATAACATTGTATGAAGTAACTATATAACTTGCACATAAAGTAATATAAGTATGTATCTTGGAAGATACATTTACATAACACAAATAATGGAATAAACTCTATTTCTTACACCCCCTATATTACATTATTTGGGTATTGAAGATTTTAATCTTCAATATAGATCTTCTTCATCATCTTCAGCTTGATCTTCGTAGTCTTCCTCTACATTCTTTGTATTCACATTCAGTAGGTAATTTGTGTCTTCATATGATGCAGAGTAAAATATAGCTAGAGCTTCTTCTTTTATTGGATGATATTTGGTATGTTCATATTCATCTTCTATCCAACCACATTTATAGTTCTCCTTGCAAGTATCTTAATTTTATTATGATTTTTGATGAATGATTAGGGCATGGTGTAATTATCCTCTCATATTTTTATTTTTGATCTTTCTTTACTTGCCCTTTTTATGTATAGGTTCTTCATTTTCTTCAACCTGTTCTACAAATATGTTAGAAGCATTTTGAAACACCACCATATCTTGTGATATTTCCATTGAGTCTAGGATGTATGTATTTTCATGGATTGAACTTGTTGCTTTTATTCCATCTTGATTCATAATGAGACATGTATTGATCCCATCTATATATCCAAAGTTAATCATATAGTTGTTTTCTACTAGCTTGCTTACTAATATGAGAACATACAATACTTTTTGTAGTAGAATATTTGGAAATGATTTATTGGGTGTAACACATCCATATCCATGTATAGGATAAGTTTGGTTGTCTGTAATTCTTAATCTGTAACCTTTAGCAACTTCAAGCCAGTAAAACCATTATATATTTCCTATCATATGATGACTGGCTCCTGAATCAACAAATCATGGCTGATCATGTTTGTAAAATGGTTCCTATTAGAGCAAGTTTTACATTCACTATATAACATTCCTTTACCTATTTAAAATGTTGAACTTGAAGAATTGAGATAGAATTGTAGTCTATCTTTTAGCTCCCAAGTTTTAGGATATATGATCCCTAGCTGAAGTATATAATCTTGATTTGATAAAACCTTATGTCTCCCTAGTGATAAGAGTATGAACACCTAATTTTGGGTTTTGAAGAAAGCTTATATCTTTCCAACTTGATAATATTAGACAAATGTTATTATTATCAAGTTTTTTAGAATGGCTTATGACTCCCTAATGTTTTGGAGTATGATATAGTGCTTTTATAAAAAAATATAGTTCAATTATGGTTAATTTTGTATAAATTTTGTAAAGATAAAAAATCAACTTCTTAACACCTTATTACTCCTAATTTAACTAAGCACTTTTCAATTTTGAAGAGGTTTTAATGTGGTAATTCTTTTATCCCTTTTTAGAATATTTGAGACAAGCAAAAATATAATTATCCAATATTAGTAAAAGCCCTAATAACCTATTTTTATATCCTTCGGATTATTTCAATTTTTCAATAAATTATTTTTGATGTAGTAACCCTTGTGACTCCCAAGTTTGGAAAATTAGAAAAATAATAATATTTGCAAAATATTAAATAATTTCATCCAAGTAGAATTCCTTATTTCTCCTAGGTTAAATTGCAAATATTAATTCAATGAGATACATTATCCCTTATATCTTTTGCTTTCAAAATCTAAATTTTAACCTTAGTTTACAACCGTTATATATCCAAATATGAAAGCAATAATAAAATGGGATTAAAACTTATCTTTTTGGATGCTAAATCTCCTCACTATTTAGTGCTTTCTATGACTATATAATAGCAATATAAGTGTCAAATCTGGTGCTAGAATCAATGGATATATCTTGGAGTTGCTTGTCTTCAATGTTGGTACATAGACACTGTAAAAATAGGAAGGGTTGACCTTCAATACCAAGAGCATTTAATGCTCTTTATTCTTTCCTTCCATGCAATTCTTCATACATCTTTGATAGTTCTTCACTCCCTGTTGAACTTTAGAATTTGAATATCTTTTATGGATGAATAATCATGGAATTTTTTCACTCCATTACAAGTGAGAACTCCTTTCCTTCTATAACATACCATATTCTTGTTCAATGCTCTTGAATCAATCTGTAATGTATGGGAACTTTTGTGGGCACTTGTGTAAAGTTGGTGGAGGATACCAAGTATCACCACTTCACTATAACTCCTACGAGGAGTTTTTTGAGTGTTGAGAGAGGAATGATGTCTTTAATACCAAGTAATATCTCTTCATGAAGTCCTTCCCTATAATGTCTTTGAAGATGGAGATTATAACTCTTCAAACCCTTTTGTATACCATTCATTTTCTTTGCTATGTTGCTTTGTCCTCAAGAAATCTATTCTTCTACAGGTGGATTGACAATGCGATATGGAATTTTGAACACCAATTTGGAGCTTCATTTGGTGGATGGTCTTCTCCAAGTTAGAGATATTAAACGTAACACCTTTACTCCTTCTCTTTTATGCCTCCAATCATATTGAATCATGTGTATATTTTTGGTATCTTTTATAAGTAGATGTGCACTCTTTTGTCTATGTAAATATATCTTGATGATAGCCTGATATGAGCTTTAATTTCATAGTTTCATACATCCAATATGAGCCCTTTGAATGGCTCCTTTTTCTTGGGAAGAATAGTGCTAACGTTCGACCTTCCTTGGCTGATTTAACCTGTACTTAATGTGCCCTTTTGTGGCACTTTCAAATCTACTATTTTTTTGTAAAAACAAGATTAGAGTAGTACAATAAAATGTATTATAAATTGTACATAAAGATTCTTTTAAATATACCTTATTTTGCACTCTATTTCCATATATGAAATTATGGTTTTGTGGCAGAGTTTTACTGCAATACAAGGTTTTTGAGGTTGTCTTTATTTGAGTAGACACACCTTTCCCTTTTTGCTTGGATACTTTGATAATAAATCCAAGATTAAATAATAGTAGATATAAGATTTTCAATTGATGCAATTTTCTGCACTTTCTTTACTTGCATCTAACCTTGTAATGCTTTGGATTTGAGACTCACCAAGTCTCAATATTTGAATCTTCTATTTCTATTTTCAGTTAGTTAAGTTTTTCTTCATATTTTGGAGGATTATAACCTTATTTGGTGGCTTCACTTGGCCACTATGTGTTGTATATTTCTATGCTTCAATAGTGTCTTTAGACACTTGATATAGATCAGATTTTGTGCCTTTCAAAAACACAAATATATTTTCTTTTGAGAGTAGTATAATAGTGCAAAATAAATCTAATAGACTTTATTTTTAATGCACTAAAAATATTCACCTTATCACTCCAATAAAATCTCAAGATAATGCACTTTTATCAAATTTATTGAAACTAATTAAGAATAATTTGAAATGAACCTTCAATAATTATTTTGCAATTTCACTACAATTTAGTATTGTAGGACTTAGTGTTTTTTCTTCCAAATTAGATGATAGGTAGTTGATAGAAGTAATTTATGAAATCTAATAAAATCCTAACAAATGTACAAATAAATCCATAAAAATAAACTTTTTTCTTTTGCACTTTAGAAGACTATAATATAATTTTCTTCTTAAAACTTTAATCCAAATTTAGGTACTCTAATAAATCTAATAAGTAATCCAATTAATGAATCTACTAGAACCAAAAGTTGCTTAACCTTTTGTTGGACATTTTGAGTCCCTAAGCTAAGAGTTGTCATTTATGTCAAAAGGATCTATGTAAGTAAGAACTATGTTTGTGTTTCACAAAGAGATTCATGAGAAGCAAAGGTTTTTGATCAAAGGTTCAAGAAGGGATGCATGGCATTTGGTTCCAAAAGGAGCTTCAAGGGAAGCTTTGCAATTTTTTTATTTATTTAAAACCATGGATGGCATATTTGAAATGGGTTTTTATTAAAACCCAAGTTGGATTTTCGTTTCATTGAAAAAGGTGCCCCGATGATGGAGAAATTTAATTTTAAAGGTTTTATTTAAAACCATGGATGGCAGATTTGAAATGGGTTTTTATTAAAATCCAAGTTGATTTTCGTTTCATCAAAAAGATGCCCAGGTGATGGAGATATTTAATTTTAAAGATTTAGTTTAAATTTAAATTTATTTAAAATTTAAATTTAAATTTTAAAATTAAAATTAAAAGTTTATCCACCGACATCATGAAGGAAGTTTCAAAAAGGCCAACGTTTCCAAAGTAAAGGGAAGGCATATAAATATGCCATTGAATTTTTTAATTCATTCATCCTTGGTCGTTGATATTTGTGCTTGGTATTTGTGAATAAAAAGAGCTTGTGTTTTTCATTTAAGTGACGCAACGAACATTAAAGGGAGAGAACGACCACTTCCCAAAATGCATTGGGCAGTGTGGCCTAGTGGCAGCGTGGATTGTTAAAATGTGTTGGTGACAAGGAGGTTGTGCATTTGATTCCCGCAAGCATCATTTTTGGCTTTGTTTTTTTGAGGTTCCCAAGGTGCATACTTTTCACTTGGTAGAAGAGGGTGAAGGATAAGAAGTGAGTGGTGCTTCTTTTTTACCAATAAGCCTGCAGCTCGTGCGGTAGCTTGGTTGCGGCTAGGGCATTCACGTTGGGGCAATACAAGGGTTTGATTCCCATCGAGGCAGGTATTAAGGTTTTTATTAATATTTTGTTTGGATTGCCTAAGGTGGAGTGATAAGGGGTAAAGGTGCTTCATTAGTTTATTTGTTGAGTAACCTTAGGGAATAAGGTCATGGTGGTTGTTTGAGTTGTGAATTATTTTTAATTATGATTTTTGAAATTGTTAGGAGTAATAAGGATTTTTGATAAAGTTCTTTTTAGTGACAGTTATTTTGAGTAAGGGTTTTCTTTTAAAAAAAACTTTGGTGGATGTTAAAATAAAGTAGGAGTAATAAGGTGTTATTTGGTTATTATTGTTATGTTATTACTCAAGATCTCTAACCCTTGTTAAGAGTTGAAAAATAAAGTGTGTTGAGTGTGACATATTTAGTGGACAACTCATAAGACATAAAAAAGGTATGAGTAATACTCTACATTGATTTTATTTGGGTAGTTGATTTTTGAAATATCATTGAAGTGAAAAGGATTGATTGTGGTTTCCTTTTCAAAAGTGGTTGATTTAATGCTTCAAGGTTTTATGGATTGTGAGTTGTGATTAAACCTTGTTTTATAAGCATTGTTGTTAGACCATTGGTTGAGTGAGCACTTTGAGTTTATGCTTCAAGGTTTTATGAATTGAGAGTTGTGATTAAAACCTTGTATTATTAGCATTGTTGTTGAAACCAATGGGTGATTCAAAGAATTTGAACTTGAGTTAGAAAATAACATGAGTATCATTGTTATGTAAGATTTGTTTTTGAGCATTGTTGGAAATATTTTGAGTTAGTTGATTCATGCTTGGACTAGGGTTTGTGAGAAAGAGTTGTTTCTTGAAGTGATTGGTTGAGTAGAGTTGATTGAGCCTATTCAAGTAGTTGCATGAAATGGTTGTTCAAGTTCCATGAAACAAAATATTATATATTCTGATTGAGTTGATATTGAGCCTTGAGAATAGAACATATTGAGTCTCTAACAATTCTCTTTATGCTTCTATGAGATTGAGTTAATAGTGAACTGAGTTGAGATTGCTTTGAGTTGAGATTGGGATTTGAGTATAGAAAATATTGAGTCTTTAACAATTTTCTTTATGCTTCTATAATATTAAGTTGAGTTGATATTACTTTGAATTGATATTGGAATTTGAGTTTGGAACATATTGAGTCTCTAAAAATTCTATTTATGCTTCTATGAGATTGAGTTGAGATTTTGTTGAGCTGATTTGAGGCAAGTCTTTGAGAAGGCTTGTGGACTGTTTTGTGTAAGCTTTGTGAAATATTGCTATGCAGATTTGAGCAAGTCCTAGAGAGGACTTATTGAGAAGATTGGGACAAGTTTTGTGTGAGCTTTTTGAGCAGATTTGAGTTGGTTTGAGCAGGTTATGAGTGAGCCTATTGAGAAGACTTGAGTAAGTTCTAAGTGAGCCTATTGAGAATATTTGAGCAGGTTCTGAGTGAGCCTATTGATCAGATTTGAGCAGGTTTTGAGTGAGCCTATTGAGCAGATTTGAGTAGGTTATGAGTGAGCCTATTGAGAATATTTGAGGAGGTTCTGAGTGAACCTATTGATAATGCTTTGGAGGTGATAGATTACAGAGTATAGAGTCTCAGTGGATAGAGATCTAGTATCCAGGACAATTGAATACAGATATGAGTGAGGAGTCTTCAAGTAGAAAGATATCCACCAGTCAATGCAGTAGAGAGATAGATTCTTCTATAAGATCACTAGCCAGAGCAGAAGGGAAAACAGTTCTCCTGTGGAAGAGATCCATGAACTTGATATTTAGGGGATCAACATCTCCTTTGGACAAAGGTCCATAAACATTGTAATTGGGAAGGATTCCCAAGAGATTGATTGAGAAAGTTTTAGCAAAATATTTTCTTTGTGGAGTATCCCACATTGGGTGAACCACATAAATTGTTGTGTCACTTTTGTGGATGGTGTTTTGTGCATTGCTTTAATTACTGCTATTGATACTGCTATATATACACTACATAATATTGAATTGAAAAGAAAAGTAAAAAGTGGTCTTATACTGTTCACCCCCCTCTTAGTATAAGCTTGTGTTATTCACTTTTTATGTAGATCTTCTCCAAATTTTGTAGAGGATGTAGATCTTGGTGTCTAAAATCACCACGTTGCTACTTTGAGTAGGATGTCCTAAACAACTCTCTATTCACCAAATGATGATCTCAAAATTTCTTTCACGAGCCTAGGATTTTGTGGCTTGTTCTCCTCTTGTGTCCTTCTTATTCTACTATATATTTGGATAATTCTTTGTCTCTAAAGAGGTGTTTTCTTGTTGTGAGAGGTAATATTAAAATATCCAATATTTGGGGAGCTTCTTCTATCTTCAAGTCTTCTTATTAATAATGAATTCAAGCAGGATCTTCTTTTGGCACTCCTTGAAAAATTTTTCTTCACAAATTTGGTGCTCCTTGCTAAATTCTCCTTCATGGATTTGGTACTCCTTGCCAAATTCTTCTTCACATATTTGGTACTCCTTGCTAAATTATCCTTCATGGATTTGGCACTACTTGCCAAATTCTCCTCTTGGTCTTGTTTCTTGATGGTGATAATTGTTCCAAGTCCTTCACTATTAGGGACTTCACCTTGGTGGTGTATTTCTCCAATGAGTTATCCAAAGAACTCTCTTGATGATCTTGAGCAAGGCTCTCATAACCTTTTTTTGGATGCTTGATGAGACCTTCTCAAGGTCTTTGATCTTGTAGATTCTAATGGTCTTCCTTGAGACCTTCTCTTCAACCTTCTACTCTTGGAAGTGTTGGTGGTGAGATATTCTCCTAGATATTCTAATTTTGCTACTTCTGGCTTCAAGTAGGACTCTCCTAGTCCTTCTTCTTCTTCCAATATTAGAATTTCTTCAATGAGATATTCTCCTGATCTATTCACTTTTGCTTATAGGTTGATTTAATTCTAAAGAAGATACTCTTCATAAATTTCTTGTAGGAATGTTACCAACTCACCGAATCTTCTTTTCCTACAACAAAGATATTAGTACTAAAATATTTAGTCTAATTCTGAATCAGATATTCTTTTTGAATTCTTCTTCAATATCAAGGTTTTTGTGGTCTTTTTCAATATCAAGGCTTTTGTGGCCTTTTTCAATATCAAGGCTTTTGTGGCATTTTTAGTACCAAAGCTTCTATGGTCTTTTAAGTATCAAGACTTATGTGGATTATTCTTCAATGCTTCTATGGTCTGTTCTTCAAGGATACTATGGCATTTTTGTATTAGGTCTCCTATGGCATGTTCATCGAGACTACTATGGCCTTTTGTATCAAGGCTCCTATGGCCTGTTCTTTAAATATGGAGTTATTCAATCTAGCAATGGAGATCTTCAGTTATTGTCTTCACCACTATCCTTCACTAGAAGTCTTCTTCCATAGTATTATCCTCTTGCATAATGAACTAATATCTACACTATGAGGGCACACTAACCTTCGAGCAATGAATTTGGAGTCTCCTAGTTTTTTATCATAGGAGGAGTCCCAATCCTCTGAGAATTAATTTTTTGCACAAAATAAACTTTAGGCACTAGTTAGTAAATTTCAATTAACTTGGATGATATTTTCTAGATGATTTGTCAATCTAGTGGATTGAATTTTGAGTCATAGTCTTCATAATTTTTCCTTGCAACTATGTGGAAAAGACTCTAGACAAAAATGATCTTAGTATTTTATAAAATAGATATTTATTTTAGTCCTAAATTTGTCACTCTCCCAAATTCTACCACCTAGATTATTATAATATATTTTGATAGTGGCTAGTCCAGTGGTGTGTTAGTTTGAAAAAATACTAAAGCTAAATGATAATGGTCATTTTCCTATTGATCTACATAGACTAGATCTACTATGGCTCTAATATCATTGTTAACTTTTGATGAATGAGCATTGGGAGATAAAAATCACAAGATGCAAAATAATATGAAAGAAAGTAAATCTACTAGATGACTGAAATATGTTGTAAATAGAAATCATATAAAAGATTACAATGTAGCTATGGAGGAAATGAACACTCCATTAATAAAGCTACTGAACTACATTGCACCCATCACAAATGTATGGTGAAGTACATAGAACTGAACTATCCCATAATCTACACTATCTTCCTATATCCCCTAACTCTCTATGCATATATCTAAAAATGAGGTCTTTCTTATATAGGAACATAGGTTTCTTGGCCAACAATCTACCTAGTTGTGTAAGGAATAACTTGTACATATATAGCTTGCACATTGACACTTGTGCATTTGTTACATTGCATGAAGTAACTAGATAACTTGAACATAAATTAATCTAAGTATGTATGTTGGAAGATACATTTACATAACCCAAACAATGGAATAGACTCTATTTCTAACACATTAATCATTGAGAAAATGCTACAGCCCCAACAAGAGGCTTCAAGTATGGAAATTTCTTCCTCTCATCTTATTTTATCTGCTAATTCCTCAAAGGAACTCCCTTATCTTTATGGTGAAAAATTTGTATAATCCCCTCCCTAATAGCATACATTTTCACCTACACAATATCCACTTCCATCTGTTCTAGTTGAGATAGTTCACACTTCATTTCTCCAAATTGAAATGATTGTTGCTCCATCACTCCCAATCCATGGTATCGATATAGCTCACTGTTATACCCTCCATAGTAATGTCTATCACATGACAAATAGGTGTAGATTCCATACTTGTACCAGTCCCTTTCTCCCTAGTTGATCAATTTCCATTGTTATAGTCCCTCCCCATTACTTCAATTGATGCTCATCCCAATATTGTAAAGATCAAGAAATTCAAGAAGACAAATAAAATAGAATATGATTGGTGGAATGAGAAATGTACTCAATATTACAAGAAACCTGCCCACTACATAGAAATGGTGTCACTAGATCCAAGAACCATGCAAAGGACTAAAATGAAGATCACACCTTTGGTGGATAAGTCATTGAAATACTCGACCATTAAATATTACCATGTTGAGACAATGGTAGAATAGATCACTCAACTCCCAATGCACTATGAGTATGGATATGCATGAGCTCACTTGGAAATCATTTATGTCCATGGGGACTACTTTAAGAAAAAGTGTAAATGAGATGAGGCAATGATCAAGGAGCTTGAAGCAACATTAAGTGAACAAAGAAAAATAAAAAATGCACCGAAGAATGAGACCAATAAATGACAAGATAGGTCTTAGGAGATGTCTTGATACAAATATAAAATAGAATATACCAATAAGAAAAATTAGATCTTGATCGAACAACTAAAAAACCTCTGACAACTTCAGGAGGAAAGAACCAAAGCCATAATATTCTCAAGGGATAAAGTAAAACATGCAATAAAATAAATGTTTGAATATATCATAGAGATGAGCCTTAAAGCATGATCTATAATAATCTATCTTAAATAAGTAAAGAGCATTTTAGATATGGCAAAATATGAATTCAAGGAAGTTAAATGTTTCTTATGATCAAGATTACCTACTGCCACAAATATCCAAGCTTTGGATGAATGAAAATATGGATGAATAGCAAGTAAGACCCCCAACCAAGAGTAGTCTAACACTAATATTATATCTAGATCCTTCTTCAAAAGACATAGGCTTATGAATCAATGATGGCAAATCATACAAGACCTCAAGGCTAAGACCAAAGGAATACTAAAACATCCGAGTCTGCTTGGGAAGTGTGGGTTATATGGATTTTGGGATGAGTAATATAACCTCTTAGGAGAAGAACTCAAAAATACCTTGAAGGTGGATATAGATGATGAATCTAGTATAAATGAATGGCTAGAACCTATGTACAAAAAATAAGTTTTCAAGCTCATATAAGATCTTGCTTGGATAAAATCTTACTTGTATGAGTTTTTATTGAAATCTAAGGTCATCTCCTATAATGATGTCTCTAAATTAGAATACATCCATCACCAATTCATAGAGACATCAGAGCCCAATAGAGAAACATAGGAACAAGCTTACAAAGCTTACAATGACATCGCTATGAGGCTATGAGATCAAAGATCTAATAGTAGAAGTCAAGTAAATAAAGATATTGAAGGAAGAATAAGTTGGAGGAGACACAAAAGTAGAGAGAGATGAAGACACAAAAAGAGATAAGTCCTCGGGTAATCAAAGAACTGAATGAGAAGGCCACACATTCGCCCATTTTACTATATTGTCCATCCATTTTCCCATCCAAAAATTTTCTATCTATATATCAACCTTGATTTATCCTTTTTGTTCTATTTTTGTTGAATGAATATGCTCACCCAATAGATAAAAGCTCTAGTTTCTAAAATATTTCTAGAAAACTACCTCGAAAGGCACCAATAATGTAGGTTAAAATGACTACATAAAGAGAAATAAGGTGATGATAAGCTCTAAAAATTTTTGAAGTGCTAAAAAGCATCATGATTTCATGACAAGATGAGTTCCTATTGGTGAGGAGCACCAAAACACTGAAGTGCCAAAAAGTATCATGATTCCATGACAAGACAGGTTTACACTGACGAGGAGCACAAAAATGCTGAAGTATCAAAATGTATCATGATTCTGTGACAATATGGGTTTCTACTAGTGAGGAGCACCAAAAGGTTGAAGTGTTGAAAAGTATTGTGATTCCACTACAATATGGGTTTTCACTGGTGAGGAACACCAAAAGGCTGAAGTACCGAAAAGAGTCACAATTATGTGACAAGATGGATTTTTATCGATGAGGAGCACCAAAAGTCTAAAGTGTTGAAAAGTGTCATGATCTCATGACAAGATGGGTTTTTATTGGTGAGGAGTACCAAAAGGTTGAAGTTCCAAAAAGTGTCATGTTTCTACGATAAGATAGGTTTTCATTGGCGAGGAGACTAGGAAGGCTCAAGCACATGAAGACATCATGATTTCATGTTGAGTCAGGTTTCCACAATGGTTTTAGTTCACCATGGTTGTTGCGAGATCGACGAAGACAAGCACATCAGAAGAATGATACATAGATCAAATTTCAAAATTGCCTCCACTACCTACCCATACACATGGAGCAATCAACTTGCAATTAGAGATTTAGTTTTATATTCTATCTTCAGACCAATAATACTACATGATGCTTGTACTAGATTGACCACCTTACATTTTGTTATAATAAATTTTGAATAAGCTAATTTTATATTTTGAAATATTGAACCATTGAGGGATTATAAATAAGAGTATCAACCTCTTGTTAAAGGGTTGGCTCTTAGGAGTTTACAAGTTGTATGAGTTAAGACTTTTGGAAGGAGCAATGCAATAAAGATATTTGTTTAACCTTTGGTTTAAATATCTTGCAAAACAAGTATGTATGAATGGATGAATGTTTCTAATCTGACTAAGTAAATGTGCATGAAATTAATTTTTATTTTTTAATTCTTCTTAATTTTCATTTATTATTTCTTGAAACAATTATTAGACATGTTCTATGTATGGTAAATGATTGGTTGGTCTATTAGGAGGTTGTATTATTTGATCTCTTGTATGTTTTTTTCCCATTTCTTGTTGTTGTTGAATTTGCACCATATCAATTGCTAGACTTGGCTACATTTACATCTCTTTCAAGCACTTTTTTCTTCCCCTTAGTTATTTTTTAGCTAGTTATTACTCCTCAATTAATCAACCTTCTCTAGATATTGAGCTGGCTAAGCCTAATAGTTTGACTATTCATTCATTTTTGGCCATGTCTTGGGCACAATAATAAACCATAGGCAGATTGGTCCAACACCTCCCTATAAATATGTTGGATTACCAAATTTCTATATTTACGAAGGTATCTTCTAGATTCATCAATGATATTATAGATATTCCAAACCAAAGTTTGGATTCCTTTAAGATAATTCATGATGTTCAAAGAGTCACCTTCAATTATTAGGTTGTCAATACTAAGGCCATCTAAAATTGATAATCCTATATAGAGAGATATTGCTTTGGCCACATTATTAGATTGAATACCAATATTTTTAGCAAACACAAGGATGATTCCTCCGTGATTATACCTGATGATGCCACCATATTCAACCTTACTTGGATTACCTTTGGCCACACTATAAAAATTGAAATTGATCAACCCAAGAGGGGAAGGAGATCATATGACCATGGATCCATAAATAGGAGGCATAGAATGATAGGAAGGGTTAACTAAAATCTTGAAGGAACCAAACAAACTCGACTCTAGAGTAGACATCAAGGCTTCAAGAGAAGGATATAGGCGGGATTTTTTTATAGTAGTAGTAAGAACATAGAGATAGAAAGAGTGGGAATCCTTGGAAACATCATATAAAGCTCTATTATTCCATTCTAACAAAATTTTGCAAAGGAAATAGGGCAAGTAGAAATACCAAAGGGATTTAAGGCACAAATTGAAGGGATTAGGTCATTACTCATATAATCCAATGATGGAATTGGGTTGGATCCATGAAAGATGAAATAACTCTAAAAAGGAGTGTAACATAGAAAAAGAGAAAGGAAAATCCAAGAATAGGTGATGAACATACTCTCAGTTGGATCTACAAAGGTATTACCAATTGGAAAGGGACAAACCCCTAGATAAAATATTATCAATGGTTAAGACTTTTAATGAGTGACCAACTAAAAAATTAAAGCAATATTGGGTATTAGATGTTTAATCCAAATAAGATTGACAAGGATCCAATAAACATAGTGATAATCATGTAAGTGATAGGTTGATTTAACTATGAATTGATTGCTTTCACTGAGTCTCCATATAGGAGTATCCTATGAAGGACCATTTGAAATGATGTAGGTTTTGAGGATATTGGTGAGCTTTTTGGCATCAACACTTTACTCTTCACTTAGATCACTTAAAGGGATGAGTTTCCAAACCCAAATATGAGACGAGTGAGAGAAAATATTACAAAATTTATCACCAAAGAGTCAATCTACGAGAGGCTTTAGGACAACCAAAATGGTATCATTGAGCAATGGTTGATCCTTAAACCAAGGGTCCTTCCAAAAATTAATGCATCTTCCACTACCTAGCTACCATCTTAGCCCATATCTAATAATTGGTCTAGTTTTTATAATAGAGTTCCAAAACCAAGATCCATTGGAGTAGGGAACTCATCGAGAAAGGAGTTTTATTGAAGGTATTTACCTTTAATAATATCAACCCAAGCATTTTGCACATTGGTTATGATCCTCCATAATTTCTTGGTAATGAGGGCCATGTTCATATTGTTCATATTTTAAAAGCCTAAACAACCTTGGTATTTTTTGGTGCATATCTTATCCCAAGCCACCAAGGAAAACATTCTATGATTCTCAACCCCTAATGATAGGAATATCTTTTGTATTTTTTCTATTTTTAGTTAAATGGAAGTTGAGGCTTTAAAAATGGACATGAAAAATACTAGAATGCTCTGGAGATAAGCTTGAATGAGCATGGATTTAGTTGCTTGGCTGAGAAGGGTCTCTTTCCATCCAACCATTTTTTTTTAAATTCTATCAATGACATTGTTCCACATGTTCTCATAAGGGTTGAATTGGAAAAGAGGGAGCCCCAAATAAGTATAAGGAAGGCTTGAAATGGTGCATCCCAAAATTATTGCTATTTTGAGTTGTCTATAAATAGGCATATTTAGATAATATTTTGATTTTCACAAAGTTGACATTTTTCCCAAATGCTTCCTCATAGAAATTAAAAAAAATTGATGGCTTTTGCTTTTTGGATAGATGAACGAGTCACCAATATGGTGTTGTCGATGAAATACTATTGGGTAATGGGATTAGTGTAGAGGGGGAAAACTACCCTACCGCGTACAATTCCCAAAAAGGTTGGATCCATAAGATAGAAAGCCTTATGGGGTGAACCATGGGGGTATGTTGTTCTCTACACTCGGTGCTAGGGGGATGGGTTCACCAGGAATGGTTTAAGGACTCACTCCAAGTCCTCAGGATTTTGGGATAGTTTGATGTATTCAGTTTCAAGCAATCACCTAAGTTTGGCCTTTCTAGATCTATGCTATGAAAGATAAAGGACAATGCAAAAAATAGAATGCAAGAATACAAGAGCTAACCTAATATGATTCTTTCTTTGAATGCTTGCTAACCTAGGGTTTTATCCAGAAAACCTTTAAAGCAAGGACACAAGATAAATGCACAATATTAACCCTAGATGCACACTATATGCTTTTCACTTTCAGATGCCTAAGAATCAATACTCAGATCAGATCTTCAACCAATAAAATAATTAGAGCACTTATCTTGACCGGTGGTTGATCTTAGCTTTTTCTGCCTCTTGTCCAATGATATCAAAAATACCTATTTCTGCAAGATAACTTATGAAACACTTGAAAATGGGATTAGCATTAGGGGGCCTACTTAGGCCATTGTACAATAATGCTTGGAGGTGCAATAGTCAAGCCCCCTAGGTCCTTTTAGATGACCTTTGAAAACAAAAGTAAAAATTGACCTTTGGAGAATTAATCATAAAACAACAATGCAATAATAGAGAAATAGAAAATATATTATGCTATCATGCCCTAAATGCAATTTAGAAAATACTCATGCAATTAAAATTTGATAAATACCCCTAGTTTAGTCCTAGGTAAAATTATACCTCGTAGATAGTGGGTATGATAATGCTATAGGCAAAGTCATGCTCCATCAAAATGGGGTGTGATCTCACTTCTGTGAGTGAAAACCCTAAATTAGGGTTAGCGAAGTCATGCCTCATTGGGATAGGGCATGATTTCACTTCAGAGACATGAAAAATAAAATATAGATGTAGAATATAAATAAATGTAGAAAATAAAGTGTGCACAACCTGATGGATGATGTAAAAGTAGATAGAAGAGATCGAGGTATCCAAATGGGCACTCTCTTTCCTTCTGAACTACAACATGAATCCACCAAACCACACAATAATCCAAATCAATGTAGTAGAAGATCAAATCTAAAATTTACACTTTGGGGTTAGCTTGTAGAAGAAATAAGAAGTAGAGTGAAAGTAAGAATATGAGCATAAATCAATCATAAGAATTTTGAGCTTAGTAATTGCATGTTATAAAATCATCATGTTTTTAAAGAGTGAGATTAACCCCTCCTTTTATAGATGAAAATTAGGGTGAAAAGAGTGGGAAAACAAACACAAGTCGATGCAAAACATGCTAGAAAAGGTTTAAACCTAGGTTTTAATAAATTAAAACCCTAAAAATAGTAAAATCGTACCTCATGTCGATGGGGTGCGATATCGCTTCTATGAAATCGTGCCCCATCGTAATTGGGTGCGATTTCGCTAAAAGGCTAAAGAAAAGCAAGGTAGGGGAAAAGAGGCTTACCCTTGCCTAGGGCAAGGGTTAGGGACCTCTTAGGGGCTCTAAGGAAGATTACCCACTAAAAGTGGGTCAATTTTTTGTGTCTACATTTTTCCCCCTCTTTGATGCATTTAAGGCCAAGTAAATGCATCAAAGAAATATGTAGACTCCTAAAAGGCAAGAAGACAACAAACACAAAGAAGGGGTGGCTAGGTTTGGACAAAGGGGTGGTGCAAGAGGGGTATCATGGAAGGATACTCTGGACTCTTGCACACTAGGTGAGGCATTACTACCACTAATGCCTCTATGGCTAGGGTGCCCCCTCGAGTTTCGAAAGGAAAGGAACTTCCTTAAGAAACTCAAAAAGGTAAAGAAAGAAAAAGCAGAACATAGAAACATGGAGAACAAAACAAGCAAGCAACAAAGCAAATATTATTGGGTACAACATGAATCTAATGCAGCTAGCATGAAATACATAGAAGAAAGGGAAAGAAGGAAGAAGGGAAGAGAAAATAAGAATGAGAAGAAGAAAAAGAAGCTCCAAAGGTCAATCATCTGAAATCGAGAAGAAGGCTAAATCAGAACCCTGACTAGAGGGTGTTATGCTCAAAATATGGTCCATGTATGGAGTGAAGAACCCGCTATGGGTGATTGTTCAAAATGATCAAGTGGTTGGAGCGTAACCCGCTATGGATGATTGCTCGCTAGTGACTATTGTGGGGTGATTACCCACTAGGATGTATGTCGAGGCCTACTGAAATGGCCAAGGAGTTGATCCTGTAATGGGGTGTTGAGCTCATTGAGTCAAAGAGAGATGTAACCTGATAGGGGTGATATATAATGTATGCTGATGTGAATGATGTATATGCTAGTACTACTCGATAGGGTGTATGCGGATGTATGTATGAACCAATCAATATGAGCATAACACAATATGAGTGTGTGCATGTGCTAGAAGAAATAAGAGGAAGAAAATGAGGAGCAAAGAATTGTGTGTGTGCCCCCTACTTGAAGTTTTAGCAAGTGAAAATTCAAGAGGGAGGAAGTGATCAAATAAATAAGAGAAGAATGTATATCCTCATCTGAATCAAAGAAAGCAAAAGAGAAGTAAGAATCATGCAAAAGATAAGAATATACAAAAGGAGAATTGTATTCCTTGACTTTGATGAGAGATGATGAGCATTATAAAAATTTTCAAAGTCAAGGAAGACAAGAAGAGGAGAGAAGAAGAAATATGTAGGAGAAAACCAAGAAGAGAATTAAGGAGAAAAGAAGAAAAAGGTATGGGTCCTAGGTTGGGGTTTCGCTAGGCATCAGAGCCCTAGTGAGAATGCAATGCATGTGAGCTATAACCTAACTAGGTATCATCACATGCCATTGTCATGAATCCCTAAAAACTATATGAACAAGCAGTTATGAGCAAGCAATAATGCAAATATGACAAGCAATATGCAAGAATAGAATGTCAAGCAATCATGCATAATATGATAGGCAAGCATGCATAATATGTTAGGCAAACATGCAGTATGATCTAGCTAAATGCATATGCAATATAAAAAATGAATCAAGCATAATATATTTTTAAATGCATTATATTCATTGGTTCTTTAAGCTCTTTACCATCCATAGAAGCCAACTTATAAGCACCTAAGCCAAACTTAGCTATTATGACAAAGGGCCCCAACCAATTGGGCTGAAACTTACCTCGAAGATCAACATGAGCATTAGTGTTCTTTTGGTTTTCCTTGAGGACAAGGTCCCCAACCTCAAAAGAATGGTTGCAAAATTTCTTAGAGTAAGATCATTGGAGCCTATCCTGATAGGCTCACAAATGCTCTAAGGCATGAATGCACTTCTCATCCAATAGCTCCAATTGGTGCAAATGGTCTACATGATACTCATCATCGACCTCAACATCTTGCAACAAGATGCACAAAGAAGGAACCTCAAGCTCAAAAGGAAACACCACCTCAGATCCATATACCAAGACATATGGTGAGGCCCCTATGGGAGTACGCACACTAGTACGGTAGGCCCACAAGGTAGGATAAAGCTGAGTATGCTAGTCACGACCGGTATTACTAACCAACTTCTTCAAAATCTTGATCAAGGATTTGTTGGATGCTTCGGCTTGTCCATTACCTTGAGGGTAATAAGGAGTTGACCATCTATGTTGAATATTGTACTTAGCACAAATATTATGGATATCCTTGTTCTTGAAAGGAGTGCCATTGTCAAAAATAATCATCGAAGGAATCCCAAACCTACAAAGAATCTGGTTGAAGATGAACTTGGAAACCTGAGTTCCAATCACCATAGCTAGGGGTATGGCTTCAACCCATTTAGTGAAGTACTCTATCATAGTAATGATAAACTTGTGACCATCAGATGACACTAGGTTAACTTTCTTGATAATGTCCAATCCCCACATGGAGAATGGCCAAGGGGAAGAAATAACCTGAAGGTCTTGAGAAGGAGCATGAATAAGATGATCATGGCATTGACACTTGTCATAATATCGAACATAATCACATGCATATTTCTCCATGGAAGGCCAATAATACCCCATCCAAAGGAGCTTTTTGGCAATAGCATTACTACTAAAATGGCCTCCACATGAACCTTCATGAGCATCACTAAGAGCAAGTCGAGCTTCATCGAAGTTAAGACATCACAAGAGGATGCCTTCAAAAGAATGTCGATACAAAGTATTGCCAATTATAACAAATCGGTATACTCTTTTGTGTAATAGCTTATGTTGATTATGATCTAAACCATCAGGCATTGATCCATATTTAAGGAAATTAAATATGTCATTATACCATGGTTCATATGGGGAATCTTCGATGGTAAAACACTCTAGGGGAACCAAACAAGAACTCAAAGATGTAGGTTCTTAGAGTTGTCGAATGATAATCGAAGCTTGATCATCTTCCAACTCCAAAGGGAACAAAGATGCAGTAGTAGCCATGGCATCCACATGGCGGTTTGAGGATCTAGGGATAGACTCTATGGTTACCTGCTCAAAAGAAGACAACAACTTGGTAACAATCTCCTTATATGGTTTAAGTTTATCATCTCGAGTCTGATAAACATCGTTGATCTGATTAACCACAAGTTGAGAGTCACCAAAGACCGAAAGGACCCTAACCTACAAAGCTAAGGCTGCTCTAAGACCAAGGATCAAAGCTTCATATTCTGTAGTGTTATTCATGCAAGAAAAATGAAGCTTGAAGGACAAGGGGATGAGCTATTTTTATGGTGTAACTAGAATGACTCCAGCTCCAACGCCCTTCATGCATCGGGCTCCATCAAAAAATAAATTCCAAGACTTGGACTCTTCAATTTCAACATTGAAGCACTCATCAAGAAACTCAACAACTATAGGATGGGCAACTTCTAGGGGAGTAAAGGCTAACTGATCAACAATCACCTGACCCTTGATAGCCTTCTGACCTATGAAAGTCAGATCAAACTCACTAAGGGCCAACACCCATTTAGCAGCTCGACCTGACAGGTGGGGCTTAGACATCAAATAGTACAAAGGATCAAACTTTGCAACCACTAATGTCTTATGGCTGAGCATGTAGTGTCTTAACTTCTGGGAAGCAAACACTATGACTAGATAGAGCTTCTCTAAGGGGGTGTACCTAGTTTCATAGCTGACCAAAGTTCTACTAATATAGTAGATAGCTCTTTCTTTATTTTCATCATCATGTTGAGCCAGCATGGCTCCCAAAGCATGAGTTGTGGCTGCTATGTAAAGCAACAAATACCTACTAGGCATAAGGGGAACTAAAATAGGTGAGGAGGTGAGATACCTTTTGAGGTCATCAAAAGATTTCTGACACTCAGAATCCCATCAAAAAACTACATCCTTCTTAAGGAGCCAAAGGAAAGGTTGACACTTATCGGCTAACTGGGTAATGAACCGATGAATAGACTACAACTTACCTTGTAGACTATGCAATTTAGTCAAGGTGTGGGGAGGAGGTATATCAATGATAGTTGCTATCTTAGCAGGGTCCACTTCAATGCCTCACCTAGACACTATGAAGCCTAGCAGCTTGCCAGATGTGACTCCAAACACACACTTAGCAGGTTTAAGATGAACTTTATATTGTTGAAGCCTTTCAAAGATTCATCTTAAATCATGGACATGATCCTTTCATTCTAGTGAATGAGCCAAAAGGTCATCCACATAGTCCTGGAGAATATCATGCATCATGTCATGGAAAATATAAGTCATGGCCTGCTGATAGGTAGCTCCCACATTTTTCAAGCCAAAAGGCATGACTTTCTAGTAGAAGGTACCCCATGGAGTAGTGAATGTTGTCTTGGCCTGATCTTCAGGAGCAATCATAATCTGATTGTAACCTGAGAAACCATCCATGAGTGAAAGCATTCCACATTTGGTAGTGAAATCTACAATCTGGTCTATGTTGGGCAAGGGAAAATCATCCTTGGGACATGCTAAGTTAATGTCCTAAAATTCGGTACATACTCTGATTGTTCCTTCTTTCTTAGCTACAGGAATGATATTAGAAATCCAATCAGAATAGTCGATGGCTTTTATAAAACTGACATCAAGGAGTTTTTGGAGCTCCTCCTTGATTGAAAGGGTGACCTTCGGATGCATCTTTCGAAGCTTCTACTTAATAGGCTTAGCACTAGGCTTAACTACCAAATGATGCATGACAAGGGAGGGATCAAGCCCTGGCATGTCGGCATATGACCAAGCAAAAATATCTTGATATTCTTTCAATAAATTGGTCAATTGCTCCCACTCATCCATGGTCATGGCTTTGCCTAACTTAAGGATTCTAGGGGCTTCCTCAGAACCTATGTTCACATCTATGGTCTCCTCAATGAGGATAGACAAATCATCCTCAAGAGGAGGTGGGGCAGGAATCACTCCTAATTGCTCAAGGTCCTCGGGAGACATAGAACCAAAGTCCACTTGAGAACTAGAAGACTCAACCTACGTTGCGCAAGGGACAAACCCATCAAAGTAGATGTCATTCTGAGGTAAAGCCTCATCTATAACATGCGACTCTAGGGTTAAGACCATAGGAGAGGGTGGACCCTCATCCTCAACACTCCACTCTAAACCTTGATGAGATTCATCAAAGAGAAGATCTAAACAAGAAGAGTCATCTTGATCCTATGATGAAATATTTGTAGAGAATTTCTTAGAGGAAGATTGTGAGGAATGAATTTGGGCTAAATCCTCTGGTGAGAAAAATTCAAATGGATGAGGATCGCCCATGATAGAAATGATTTGATTTTCAAATTCAAATTTCACACATTGATGAAAATTAGAAGGGATGACCTTCATCGCATGAATCCATGATCATCCAAGAAGAAGATTAAAATATGCAGGACAAGACACCACATAAAATATTGTATTCAAAATTTTAGGTCCAACTCTAAGAGGGAGTGATATAGTACCACAAGCCTTTTGAGACTCATTGCTGAAAGTTTTAATGATGTCACTAGTTACAATTAAATCTTCCTCTTTCAATCCAAACTTCTGAAAGAAATGATGTGTACATATATTAAGTGAAGAACCATTATCAATCATGACCCTTTTGATGAGAGTATCCCCAATAAAAGTAGTGATATATAGAGATGAATCTTCTTGTATTTCTAAGGAAGACATATCATTATCTAAAAATGTGAGATGAGGCATCCCAAGAGAACTTACAACCTTTGCTATATCACTAGGAGAAATATCTGGAGGTACTAGCTATTGCTTCAAAATATTTACCATAGCTTCTTCATGGGCTTGAGAATTTTGTAGAAGTTCTAAGAGAGAAATATTTGTTGACATACTCATCTCCTATTGAGATCATTGAATTTGTTGACTCTGTACTAACTTCTCTAGAGTAGTTGTTATCATTCCAACCATATTGTTATCATACTGATGTGGCACACTCTTATAGGACACTTGGTTGGTTTGTCTAGTTCTATCCTGATTCTGTTGGTTGCTTGAAGATTGAAAACTATTGGTGTCAATACGACCAACATCAATTAAATCTTGAACCACATGTTTCAATTTTTTACAAGAATTTGTCCAATGTCCTTCTACTCTATGATATGTACAATATTGACCTACCTTATACCAATGAGTTGTAGTATCTGGTTGTCTTATAGGAGGTAATTCAATTGCCTTAGCTTCTAATAGTTGCTTTAAAACTGCTTCCATAGGTATATTAAGTCTTGTAAAATTCCTTTGAGGAGGTTTCTGAAGTACAATATTTTGTAGGCTATTGGTGATATTATTAATAGGCCTACTATCATTATCACCTCCTGTATGCTTATTCTTATGTTGAGACTTAGTAGACTTTTCTTCTTTATTCTTAAGCTGACCTCTTCTAATGAGAGCTTGTTCCACTTTTCTTGCTAACTCAATTGCTTGATCAAGAGATGTGATAGTAGTAGTTTCTAGTGCATAAGATATCTGTTCTTGTAAATTACTAATGAATATATCAAGCATATATTTCTGAGACATATGTTGTCTTAATCGACCAACTAAACTTCTCCAATGAGCTAAGAATTCTGAAAAAATTTCTTCTTTACTTTGCTTTAAATCATATAGGTCTCTCATTGTCACTTCCTTTTCAATATAAGCACTAAATTGATGAACAAACATTTCTGTAGTCTTCTCAAAGCTCTTTAAAGAATAGTTGGGCAATCGATAATACCATTCTAATGCAACTCCAACAAGACTCTTTGGAAATGTTTTCAATAGAAGCATATCATCATAAACAAGATCATGGTAAGCTATCCTGAATCCTCTTAGATGCTCTATTGGATATTCTATCCCTTTATAGATTGGTAAAACTGGCATAGGAAAATGCTTGGGATAAGGTCTAGCAAAAAAATAGGATCCAATGGCTGACTACACATTTCCTTATAATTATATGTAAACCCTGAAGGCTGAATCATATCCATCCTTGAAACCAACTGATTCACTATATTTGCCAAGTTCTGCATTTCTGGATTATGTGTGTTCCCAATATTCCCTTGACTTAGGTTGGACATGAGAAGGTTGTTGTTATATGTGGTGCCTTGTGAGAATGGAAGATTAACTTGTGGTGGAATAGAAGCAATAGTGTTGACATTAGAAGATGAAGGAGGAAATTGAAAATAATTTTGGGTGCCACTACTAGTTGGAGGAACAGGTGGATTCCATCCAATGTTGGTGGTCATAGTAGTGGCATAAGTAGGTTGACAGGTTTGATTACCATGATTCAAAGGTTCACTCAAAGGATTTTCTTGAAGTGGGATATCCTTTTCAAGTAATGCTTCTTCCTCTAAGGCTAGATCCAATGCATGTTTATGATATTTATAGAAAGTCCATACATGGTCAAAATATTTAAAGATGAGATTCCCATTGGGATCTCGAATAGGATCAAGATGATTATCAACCTCTTCTTCTAGGTTATGATTTTCTCTATCAATTTGATCATTCTCATGAAAAATCTCATCAAACCTAAGGAGTCTTCATCCTTCCCCAAGGTCAGAAGCCATTGAGGAAAAGGAAAAATATAAGAAGAAGAACTAAGACCAAAGAGACCTACGCACTCACACAAGGAAATTATATTTTTAAATATTTGGCACACAAATTAATGATCTTGCTTATTGTTTTCAAAATAAAAGGAGGTGTTCATATCGGGTTCACCAAATATGTAGAGGGGAAAACTTGCCCTACCATGTACAATTCCCAAAAAGGTTGGATCCATAGGATAGAAAGCCTTATGGGGTGAACCATGGGGGTATGTTGTTCTCTACACTCGGTGCTAGGGGGATGGGTTCACTAGGAATGGTTTAAGGACTCGCTCCAAGTCCTCAGGATTTTTAGGATAGTTTGATGTATTCAGTTTCAAGCAATCACCTAAGTTTGGCCTTTCTAGATCTATGCTATGAAAGATAAAGGACAATGCAAAAATTAGAATGCAAGAATACAAGAGCTAACCTAATATGATTCTTTCTTTGAATGCTTGCTAACCTAGGGTTTTATCTAGAAAACCTTTAAAGCAAGGACACAAAGATAAATGCACAATATTAACCCTAGATGCACACTATATGCTTTTCACTTTTAGATGCCTAAGAATCAATATTCAAATCATATCTTTAACCAATAAAATAATTAGAACACTTATCTTGATCGGTGGTTGATCTTAGCTTTTTCTGCCTCTTGTCCAATGATATCAAAAATACCTGTTTCTGCAAGATAACTTATGAAACACTTGAAAATGGGATTAGCATTAGGGGGCCTGCTTAGGCCATTGTACAATAATGCTTGGAGGCGCAACAATCAAGCCCCCTAGGTCCTTTTAGATGACCTTTGAAAACAAAAGCAAAAATTGACCTTTGGAGAATTAATCATAAAACAACAATGCAACAACAGAGAAACAGAAAATAGATTATGCTATCATGCCCTAGATGCAATTTAGAAAATACTCATGCAATCAAAAATTGACAGATACCCCTAGTTCAGTCCTGGGAAAAATCATGCCTCGTAGATAGCGGGCGCGATAACGCTACAGGCAAAGTCATGCTCCATCAGAATGGGGTGCGATCTCGCTTCTATGAGCGAAAACCCTAAATTAGGGTTAGCGAAGTCGCGCCTCACTAGGACAGGGCACGATTTCACTTCAGACACATGAAAAATAAAAGATAGATGCAGAACGTAAATAAATGTAGAAAACAAAGTGCGCACAACCTGATGGATGATGCAAAGCAGACAGAAGAGATCGAGGTATCCAAATGGGCACTCTCTTTCCTTTCGAACCACAACACGAATCCACCAAACCACACAACAATCCAAATCAATGCAGCAGAAGATCAAATCCAAAATTCGCACTTCGGGGTTAGCTTGTAGAAGAAACAGGAAGCAGAGCAAAAGTAAGAATGTGAGCAAGTTAGAAGAAAGTGAGCAATCATAAAAAATTCGAAGGGGGAAAATAGGCCTACCATTGCCTAGGGCAAGGTTTAGAGACCTCTTAGGGATTCTAAGGAAGATTTCCCACTAAACGTGGATCAATATTCCATGTCTACAATAATAGAAGAAGCCTTAATGCCTGAAATAGCACCCAAGTAATTTTTCTCTTTGGTTCCAAGTGTTCTATGCACTTTATCACCTTGGGCTACTAAAAATTTGGTTTGGTTTATCCTAAGGGTCTAGTTATCAGGGTTTTCCACTTGTCTTTGCTTAAGATTCCTCTTGAGACTCTGGTTTATGCACATCTAGTTGCACCTTGGCATTATTTTTGAGTTTTGGATAGTTCTTCTCTTCTACCAATAGCCAATGGAAACCATCTTCTACATAATGGTCAAAGTGCTACTCCTCCCATGTGTAGTGATAATTGACTATACCAATCAACAAAACTCTACCCAAAATTACACTCAAAATTGCATAACAAAGTGCTACCCAGTTGGCTTTTGAAATTTACATACAAATCTTGTTAATATTCTTCCAAGAATACAAATGGAGGATCTTGCATAAATGCTATTGGAGTTTAGGTGGAGATCTCATTATTGAGGTCTTCCACAACTACGTTTATAAGGTCATCTAGGTAGGATCTCCATTTAAGGCTATTGGATTTTCTTCTTATCCCATTTTTGTTTTCCCTTTAGTCATAAGATTTTTATCTATTTTCTTATCATAATCTTGTCTCAATCAATTAATCATTTAACCTTTACATTTGTATTGTATTATTTAGAATTAAATTACTCAATAACACATTTTTTTTAATACTTATACATTATTTTTCAAGGTCTTACGTACTTACTTGTTTAATATGAGTTTCTAAGTCTCTAAAATTGGTATGTAGCATCAATAGGAGAAAGTGCCACATAATTGTTATACTAGTAGTGCTACTACACTTTGATTTTGCTACTATAGGGACTACAAAATTTGTAGTAATTATGTATATTCATAGAAAATAAAAATGCTATCTAATTTAGTAAAGTATTTTCAATGCTATCTCTTGACAATGATGATTCTACTCTTTCTATAACCCCTA
Organism: Wollemia nobilis; assembly: GCA_028583015.1. NCBI lineage: Eukaryota > Viridiplantae > Streptophyta > Pinopsida > Araucariales > Araucariaceae > Wollemia > Wollemia nobilis. The sequence goes on along the minus strand of JAQPPZ010000861.1, from coordinate 1,989,817 downwards.
GCTTTTTTAGCTTTTATTTTAAAGTTTTTTACTTATGAATAGGGATCTAATGGAAACCAAGGTAGCGATAACTCTCCATTGAATCAGACAAAATCCTCTATATATAACATCTTTTCATTAGGTACATTATAGGTATCTATAATATGAGGAAGACATAGATGAAAGTGCCATTAACTATCAAAAGTATTGTCAATTCTTTTACAATAGGTAGCACTGCTATTGTAGGGATAAATTAGGTGAAATTATTTTTTCTATCACTTTTATTATTTTAGATATCTATTTTTTGTATGCTTGTTTCTAAACTTGTTGGACATTTTTTGTGGATGAGTTGTCATTGGTGTCAAAAATGAATGGTCATTAATGTCGAATGTTAGTTTTAGTAAGCAAAAAAAGGAAACAGTTCCGCAATCCGTGCAAAAAGAAGAGTCCACATTCAGTTGGTCAAGACCAAGTTTCAAGAAGTCAGATATGGTCCAAAGTGCAAAGAAGAGGCCCAATAAAATAATATTATAATTTTTTATTATAATATTAAAGAGGGAAATTTTAATTTTAATTTATTTTTTTAAGTGAAAAACCCTTTGAGGGGCCGCCTTGGTCTAAGAGACCATGAACAGGGGGTTTTACACCATAAAAGTCACCCGGGGGTTGCACCCGACCCTTCCCGCACCAACATTATCAATTGGATTTTGGGTACCCAATTCAGATTTTTGGTAGGGTGGAGATTTGAACCTGGGACCTCCCTTGGAGGATTGCCCTCTCCCTCTCCAACTCACCTACAACACCTGGGTTGGAGGATTTATTATAAATTAATTAATATAATTTTATTATAAATTAATAATATAATTTTATTATAAATTAATTTAATAAACTCTAAGGAGGGTTATAAGGCTAAATAAAAATCGAATTGAAAATTTTATTTGATGCGCCGATGTCATATGGCATGGAGTATTGTGTGTAAATGGTGGTAAAGTTCTTTACCTTAGATCTCCCATGCTAACGATCAAATATCCTATGCTAAATTGTTTCATGTGCAAGAAGAGAAAGGTTCTCACATTTTTGAAAATATCTTCGATGAAAGAGGAATAAATTGAAGGGATCCCTAACTCACAACACCAAAGGCACTGGTAGCACAGTTGGAAAATTATGGAAGCACTAGGGTGTGTGGCAAGCAAGGTGTGCAGGTTCGAATTACTTCGAGTTAGTTTTTAGCTAAGAAGAGAGGGCATTCGTTTTTTGTGTAGTGCCTAACACAGGTATAAAGGGAGGCTTGTGCATTCCCTTCCCCATGGGAGCGCCTAGCCCACATGGTGGGATAGCACCTTGGTAAGGCGCTCGGTAGAGTAGTCTCTTGTTTGAAATCCACCAAGGCCTTTTTTGTTGAGACAAAGGGATGTGTTGATGTAATTTGTGTTGGTCGTTAATTTTGTATGTGCTAAGGTTGAAGGAATATAAAAATATTTTTATGTTCCTAAGATTGAAAAATAAAATGTTTTGATGGTTTATGAGATTTTATTTTTTCTTGAATTAATTTGGTTATTAAGTATTTTTGAGGGAGATAAAAGGGTAGGCAAATATTACTTCTGAAGGGTTAACTTTTTTTAAAATAATTCGAAAAAACTTGTATTAAAACAAAGATCATTTACAAGTTGGGATAAGACTTTTCCCAGCCCTAGCCAAAGAGAACACATGTTTACAACAGTAAAAGAATTTTTGCATTGGATTCAAATCTCTTAAACCATATTTCTACAATGATTGTTCACCTGTTTATAACTATAAAATAAGATCTACATTGAAGCACAAATATCCTAAATAGTATTTTTGGAATGGTTATCCAAATTAGCTAAGCATTGGATTTGCTCACCAACCTACCTAATCATCTCATCCTCAATAGCCATGTCACTGTGCCACTAAACCCCTACCTCCTTCTCAGTACCCATATTATCTAGGAAGTCTACCACTTTATTTATATCTCTACTCACATAAACTGGAATCACATCATCTAATTCCCTCCATAATTCCTTAATTTAAGTGACAAGAATCCTCAACCTCCATGTTTTCAAAGCAAAGTTCCTCATGCAATCTAGAGCTCCAACCATTATTTAAGAATATGATTCTAGGATTATCCTTCTGTGACCTTTTTTTACTGCCCAAATAAAAGCAAATTTGATAGCTAAGGCTTCTGCTTCATTATTTGAGGCTCTTCCCAAGCCTTGCAGTTCCCAATAGAGCACTTTTCCAACATGATTCCGGTAAACCACTCCAATTCCAGCTCTACACGGATTGCCTTTTGCAGCTCCATCAGTATTAATTTTAATTCAACCTTCTGGGTGTGGTTTCCAACTAGCTCTGTCCTACCCCTATTGCACTTCAACTTCCTTCTCCATTGCCCCAATAACAACCTGAGTTTCCTTTTTAGCATAGAATGCCATAGTTTCTATGACTTTTCTCCAAATGACCTGCCAAACTCCATCTAAAGAAGAAAAGTTTCTCTACAAATTTTGGCATTTCTCTCCAACCACACTTGCCACCAAATGAAGTTTAATATAATATCCCAACCAATACAAAGATATTTAGATTTAAATCTACCCATATTCCATATTTCCCAAATATTAATCCGATTCAAATCACCATTAACTTGAATTTTATAATATAAAAAACATCTCTCCTAGATCTGGCACATGAATGGGAAATCAAACATCAAGTGATCAGTTGTTTCCTCACTATTGTAGCATAAAACACATTGATATGGACCAATGATTCCCATACATCTAAGATTATCAAAAGTAAGAATTCCATTATGCATGAATTGCCAAGCAAAAAATTTTACTTTCGGCCAACCCTTGGACTACCAAATATTTCTCCAATCCTCAACCTGATATGGATGAGGAGGAGGCTCTAAAAGGATCTTATCATATCCATCCTTCACTATGTAGAAACAAAGGCTCCCATAGCCCCAAGCTAATTCATCCTCCTCATATCTACCTGTGAGAAATATTTCTGCCAAGATTTTAGTCATGATGGGTGTCAAATCCAGAGGGATTGAAATTGGCCACTCATCCAACTTCTTAAACTACTTAAACTTATAATCCCCCAACTGACTAGTGTTGAAATAACTTTCAATTTGGACCCACACCATGGTTTCTATGGCTATTTTTATTGGTTTCAGTTCAAGAAATTCAACAATGATAGGTGGGTATTGATCCCATGAATCTGTCCAAAATCGTGCCTTCTCCTCTCTCCCCACTTTCCAAAATAATCCATCTTTTACTACCTGAGATCCTAACTTGAGAGTCTGTCACACTAAGGATCCAATACCATCCAAATGGAAATGACCCATCTTATTTGGATTTACCTATCCCAAATATTTACTAGTTAAGATTCTACTAAATATAGAAGTTGGTTGGGAAATCCACCTCCAGTAAAGCTTTCTAGTCAAAGCTTTATTATTTAAATTTGATATTATCAGTCCCAAACCTCCTTTTACCTTGGGTTGGATTACTTTCTCCCAACCTACTAAGGCCCATTTCCTCTCTCCTTTTACTCCTTCCCATAAAAATTTTCTAGTCATCTTGTCCAACTCTTTCCATATGGTATGTGGGGCAACAAGGATAGAAAATTTATAAATTGGCATGGCCTGAATGACTGACTGTAAAAAGTTAATCTACCCCCATAGCTTAACCATTTGTGAGACCAATGATTAATTTTTTCCTTAATACATTCCAAAATATTCCTCCAGATATCTATTTTTAGTTTTTTAAAATGTAAATTGACCCCCAAGTATACCACTGGGAGATAAGTGAAGAACACAAGCTTATACTGAGAGGGGGGGTGAACAGTATAAGACCTCTTTTTACTTTTTCCTTTATACTTCAAAATAGTAAAGCAATATATCCAAAGCAATATCAAAGCAATGTACAAAACCATCCACAAAGTGACACAACAATTTACATGGTTCATCCTCAAAACTTTTCTCTAAAAGTTATCTCAAAGTTCTTTGGGAAACCTTCCCAATTACAATGTTTATGAGCCTCGGCTCAAAGGAGAAACCTTCCCCCAATCTGAATTTATGAGCCTCTCGCTCAAAGGAGATACCTTCCCCTCCCTCTGCTCCGTCGGTGATCCTCTAGAAGACCTCTGCCTCCGCTGCCCTTAGCAAATGGAACTCTATCCATAGAAGACACCTGTCTTCCCTGCTCTGGCTGGAGACCTCCGTCCTCAACTCTATCACCTCAAAGCTGGTCCTCGAATTTGCACTAAACACAGTCCTTCGGTCTAGCACAAATGTCCTCGTCCTCTCTGTCTTTGATCAGCACCAAACACAAGCCCTTCGGTCTGGCACAAATCTGTCCTCAGGTTCTTCTCATAGAACCAATGCACCTCTGTCCTCAAGTTCTCTGATAGAACTATCAACCTCAGCTTCACAAGTCCTCTGCTAAGACCTGTCCAAATCTGCTCACAAGTCCCCACAGGAACCTGTCCAAAACCTGCTCACAAGTCCTCAATGGAACTTGTCCAAAACCTGCTCACAAGTCCCCAATGGAACTTGTCCAAAACCTGCTCACAAGTTTATCAAGAACACTTGCTTGGCATGAACCCACAAAGAGAATGGTTAGAGACCCAATGTGATTCATCCACCTCATAGAAGCATAAAGAGAATTGTTAGAGACTTAACCTCACAATTGTTAGAGACTCAATATGTTCTATACTTAACTCCCAATCTCAATCTCAACTCAATCTCAAATCTCAAAAGAATAAGATAGATGTAGTATGCTTTTCTCAAGAACATGAAACACAACCCAACAATTGCCAACCATGCAATATCTCATATAACAATGATACTCATGTTCTTTCCAACAACCAATATCTTTTCTCAACCAATTAGGGCTTCAACAACAATGCTCAAAGACAAGGTTTAACCAACATCATTCAACTCAACATTAACCTTGAAGCATTCAACCAATCATCACTAGAAAAGGAAACAAGTAGAAATCCTTTTCCCTCCAAAGATATTTGAACAAAACAGCCACCCACACAATATCACCAAATGCATAGAATAACTTGTTCAAATCAACTCAATGGAGTAAGCCCAATATCATGTATCAAGTAAAGCATTAACTTGATCAACACAACCACTATGGAAGCCCTCATCCATCAATATCAAAATAGCCAACTAAAGGTTTCACCAACTCAAAGCAAGTAGCAAGACTCACAATCATAAACCCTAGTGCACAATGCTTCCACTACCTCAAACCAGAATTATGCATTCACCAAAACTCTCATCAATGATAACAATGCATAAGTAGTCTTCAACAAACCAAAAAATAGGATTTACACTCTACCAAAGGAAACCTTGTTGAAAACCTTTTCACTCCAATCTTATTTTAGGAATAACATACACCAATCTCATTATGAAGAATAATGTGCCCATACCTTATTTAATTGAAGGAACCCCTTTGGCCCCCACCACAACTTTCTTTTCCAATCTCACAAGGGTGGGTTTTAATTAAATTCTTTCTCTCCCAAATCACTCGTACAAAAATAAAACCTCCGCATTATAACTCCCAAAACTTTATAATAAGGTAATACTCTTATTACTCCTAACTAAACACAATCCCTTTATAATTTTCACAAAAAATATACTGCCTTATATCTCCTCATACCTTAATACCAATTAAGGCATAAAATCCTTATAACTCCTCACAAACTTAGACCAAAGTATTCTTAATTTGAACTTCATCAAAAAGACTTACCTAAGTTCGCTGCCATCACCGCAGGGAATTGAACCTGCATCTTATGCTAGCCTGCACCCTATCTTGAGAGGGTCAACCACGTGGGCTAGCACCCCACTTGACTCTAAGGGAGCACGTACTCCATTTTCACTCTCCAACCGGCACCAAGACTTTGTGTCACACGAAACACGAATAACAAGGAAGTCTCTTTCTCAACTATGCAATACAACTACCGTCAGCGCTTGCTCGACTCGAAATCCAATAAGAAAGCTCCATCTCCGGTCTTTGTTCTCCTCGGAATTGTGAAAAATTTTGTCCTCTTCCCTGTCACCAATACACAATAAATCACCTTGTTCACTTCCTTCTCATATTTTGATTTGCGTGTGCCCTATTATCGTGCAAATTCTGGATCATCAACTTTTATCATCGCGCATACCTTGGTGCTAATGTTCTCGATTTTTGTGCGTTTCATTTTTGCATCGCAGGATATATTAATAACAAGCTCAAACCATGAATTGATCCTTCATCTTTTTCATGCGAATGAAACATATCTCTTTCTCTCCCCAAGTCGTGCTCTTTCTTCGCTGATGCAGACAATGCACGAAAATCGATATTAATTTCATCCCTTTAATGAATTCCAATGCCACCTTTTATATGCACTAAGATGCATCGATTAACACGTCGGCACTTTAATTTATTTTAATATTTTAATTTAAATTTTAAATAAATAAAATTTAAACTAAATAATTAAAATTAAATATCTTCATCACCGGGGCACCTTTTTCAACGAAACGAAGAGCCAACTTGGGTTTTAAGAAAAACCCATTTCAAATCTGTTGTCCATGGTTTTAAATAAAACCTTTTATTTTGTCTGCCTTGGTTTTCACAAAAACCCTTCCGCTTCTTGACATCAATGACAACATCAACACTTGAGCAAAGGCAATGTACCCAATGTACCCAAAATTGCCAACAATCTCCCCCTTTGTCATTGATGGCAAAACTTTACTAAAAACACATCTTCAAGAGCCAAAACTGAAAACACTCTCTTTGAAGTTTTGCTCCCCCTGACTTGAAGCTTCCTCTTCACTTGAAGCTCTCCCCCTTACTCATATCTCTCCCCCTTTGTCATCAATGGCAAAGGGCCACCTTTGGGACTAAGAATGAGCCTCTTAGCTTAGTCCCTCCCCCACCTCCTGATGAGGTGATTAATTTTGGGATGGGAGTAAAACTCCCATTAGGCATTGATCATCATCAGCGTCTATAACTTCCTTGTCGGGCCTTCTCTTGAACTCTTTGTCCATATTCCTGTTCCTGTCATTGTTCTGATCCTTGGACCTGATCATGCCACTATTCCTGTTCTTGTATTCTGGAATTTCAGCTCTACACTGTCTAGCTATGTGACCTTCATTGTTGCACTTGTAACAAGTAACAATGTTATTTCTTTGAGGCATACCTGTTCTTTGAATCCACCTGTTCTGACTAAACTTGTTCCTGTTGTTTGCCTTGCAATGAACTGCCTTGTGCCCAAACTGATTGCAAGAGTAGCAATACCCATAAAAGAAATCACCACTTCTGAAACTGTTATTTACCTTCTTCACCTGAGCCATGCAATGTACAACCATGTGACCAAACCTGTGACAAGCAAAACATCTGCCTTGAAACTTTCCTTTATTTGACTTCTTAGGTCCTGAAAACTTCTCCTTCTTCTCATTCCGAAATCTGTTTTCTGTTTCTATGCATCTATCATTCAAGGACTCATGATCTGAAATACTTTCCTCATTAGAACTCTCTTCCTTTTGGAATCTCTTACTAGACTCTCCAACTTGTTTCTTGTGAGGTTTAACAAAACCAAGACCTGTTTTATCTGTTGGATTTCTTTGACTTTGGATGAGAGACTTAACCTTTTTGGAGCTTTCTTGAAACTTGTACAACTTATCCTTGTACTCTTTATTTTCCTCTTTCAACGAAGCCATTTTCTGTTCTAATTCACTATACTCAAGCACCTTAGATTCTAACTCATTCTTGAGTTCTTGTGCATTAGCCATAGAGACATCAAGACTTTCTATAAGTTCATCTCTCTCCATACAACATTCATCTAACTTATCCTTGAGTCTAGCATTCTTCTTTCTTTCCTTTTTCAAAACACTAAGAGCATTTGTAAGTTCACATTCAAGATCCTCTATTTGATTGCACTTTGAATTATCAAGGCCTTTTTCAGATTTCTTATCACTAGAGGTGCTACCCTTTTCAAAAACCATACATGCATCTTCCTTATCATTTTCTGAAGCATCCTCATACATACTAACAACCAATTCATTATTTGTGCAATCATCCTCAAGGTGACCAAAATTTCCACATCTAAGACATTTCATGATAATGAATCTATGTTTTGGTTCTTCCTCTTTTTCTGATATGAACAACATCTCATTTTCATTATCACTTGAAGAACTTTCATTATCACTACTAGAACACTTACTTGCTTTGTCTAGGTAGAAGCTCTTCTTGTGCTTGTGAGAATACCTCTTTCCTTTATTGTTGTGCTCATCTTTGTTCTTCCTTTGATGCCTATGCATTTCAGAATCCTTGCTCTTACTATCTTGTTTATCTTCATCACTTTCATCCTTGGCAATAGTACAGTTAGTAGCATAATGACCAATCTTTCCACAATTGAAATATCTTACATTTTTCATACTTTTGTGCTTTCTAGAGAACTTGCCTTTCTTGCTGTAATATACCTCTTCATCACTAGAAGACTCATCACTATCTTGAAGCTGATTACCTTTGAAATAATCCATTGTGTTCTTTACTAGCTTTTCCTTCAAGCTGTCAAACTTTTCGAAGGAACCCGCTCTGATACCAATTGAAGAACACAAGCTTATACTGAGAGGGGGGGTGAACAGTATAAGACCTCTTTTTACTTTTTCCTTTATACTTCAAAATAGTAAAGCAATATATCCAAAGCAATATCAAAGCAATGTACAAAACCATCCACAAAGTGACACAACAATTTACATGGTTCATCCTCAAAACTTTTCTCTAAAAGTTATCTCAAAGTTCTTTGGGAAACCTTCCCAATTACAATGTTTATGAGCCTCGGCTCAAAGGAGAAACCTTCCCCCAATCTGAATTTATGAGCCTCTGCTCAAAGGAGATACCTTCCCCTACCTCTGCTCTGGTCGGTGATCCTCTAGAAGACCTCTGCCTCCGCTGCCCTTAGCAAATGGAACTCTATCCACAGAAGACACCTGTCTTCCCTGCTCTGGTTGGAGACCTCTGTCCTCAACTCTATCACCTCAAAGCTGGTCCTCGAATTTGCACTAAACACAGTCCTTCGGTCTAGCACAAATGTCCTCGTCCTCTGTCTTTGATCAGCACCAAACACAGTCCTTCGGTCTGGCACAAATCTGTCCTCAGGTTCTTCTCATAGAACCAATGCACCTCTGTCCTCAAGTTCTCTGATAGAACTATCAACCTCAGCTTCACAAGTCCTCTGCTAAGACCTGTCCAAATCTGCTCACAAGTCCCCATAGGAACCTATCCAAAACCTGCTCACAAGTCCTCAATGGAACCTGTCCAAAACTCTCACAAGTCCCCAATGGAACCTGTCCAAAACCTGCTCACAAGTTTATCAAGAACACTTGCTTGGCATGAACCCACAAAGAGAATGGTTAGAGACCCAATGTGATTCATCCACCTCATAGAAGCATAAAGAGAATTGTTAGAATCTAAGAGAATTGTTAGAGACTCAATATGTTCTATACTTAACTCCCAATCTCAATCTCAACTCAATCTCAAATCTCAAAAGAATAAGATAGATGTAGTATGCTTTTCTCAAGAACATGAAACACAACCCAACAATTGCCAACCATGCAATATCTCATATAACAATGATACTCATGTTCTTTCCAACAACCAATATCTTTTCTCAACCAATTAGGGCTTCAACAACAATGCTCAAAGACAAGGTTTAACCAACATCATTCAACTCAACATTAACCTTGAAGCATTCAACCAATCATCACTAGAAAAGGAAACAAGTAGAAATCCTTTTCCCTCCAAAGATATTTGAACAAAACAGCCACCCACACAATATCACCAAATGCATAGAATAACTTGTTCAAATCAACTCAATGGAGTAAGCCCAATATCATGTATCAAGTAAAGCATTAACTTGATCAACACAACCACTATGGAAGCCCTCATCCATCAATATCAAAATAGCCAACTAAGGGTTTCACCAACTCAAAGCAAGTAGCAAGACTCACAATCATAAACCCTAGTGCACAATGCTTCCACTACCTCAAACCAGAATTATGCATTCACCAAAACTCTCATCAATGATAACAATGCATAAGTAGTCTTCAACAAACCAAAAAATAGGATTTACACTCAACCAAAGGAAACCTTGTTGAAAACCTCCCCCCCCCCCACCCCCCCCCCCCCCCCCAAGGGGGCCCCCCCTTCCTTTTTTGAGGGGCCCCCCCTGTTTCTCCCCCCCCCCCCCCCCTTCCTTCCCCCCCCTCCCGCGGGGGGGGTGGTTAAAAAAAAATATCTTTTTTCCCCACCCCCAACATTTTTTTTTTCCCCCCCCCCTTTCTCCCCCCACCCCCCCTGTCCCTAAAAAAAAAAAAAAAAACACCAGGCAAAAATTTAAACCCCCAAATTTATAATAAAGTAATACTCTTATTACTCCTAACTAAACACAATCCCTTTATAATTTTCACAAAAAATATACTGCCTTATATCTCCTCATACCTTAATACCAATTAAGGCATAAAATCCTTATAACTCCTCACAAACTTAGACCAAAGTATTCTTAATTTGAACTTCATCAAAAAGACTTACCTAAGTTCATTGTCGTCACCATAGGGAATTGAACCTGCATCTTATGCTAGCCTGCACCCTGTCTTGAGAGGGTCAACCACGTGGGCTAGCACCCCACTTGACTCTAAGGGAGCACGTACTCCGTTTTCACTCTCCAACCGGTGCCAAGACTTTGACATCCGCGTGTCGCACGAAACACGAATAACAAGGAAGTAATAAGATCAAGTCTCTTTCTCAACTATGCAATACAACTACCGTCAGTGCTGCTTGCTCGACTGAAATCCAATAAGAAAGCTCCATCTCCGGTCTTTGTTCTCCTCGGGAATTGTGAAACCTTTTGTCCTCTTCCCTGTCACCAATACACAATAAATCACCTTGTTCACTTCCTTCTCATATTTTGATTTGCATGTGCCCTGTTATCGTGTGAATTCTGGATCATCAACTTTTATCATCACGCTTACCCTGGTGCTAATGTTCTCGATTTTTGTGCGTTTCGTTTTTGCTCAGGATATATTAATAACAAGCTCAAACCATGAATTGATCCTTCATCTTTTTCATGCGAATGAAACATATCTCTTTCTCTCCCCAAGTCGTGCTCTTTCTTCGCTGACGCAGATGATGCACCGAAATCGATATTAATTTCATCCTTTTTAATGAATTCCAATGCCACCTTTTATATGCACTAAGATGCATCGATTAACACGTCGGCACTTTAATTTATTTTAATATTTTAATTTAAATTTTAAATAAATAAAATTTAAACTAAATAATTAAAATTAAATATCTTCATCACCGGGGCACCTTTTTCAACGAAACGAAGAGCCAACTTGGGTTTTAAGAAAAACCCATTTCAAATATGTTGTCCATGGTTTTAAATAAAACCTTTTATTTTGTCTACCTTGGTTTTCACAAAAACCCTTCCGCTTCTTGACATCAATGACAACATCAACACTTGAGCAAAGGCAATGTACCCAATGTACCCAAAATTGCCAACAATAAGTCCTTGTGAATCCCAAGATCTCTAAAATTCTATCCTAAAGCCTTTGATCAAGATTGAAAAATACCACTTTGGATTTTTTATCATTGATGACTTGGTTTGTAGCCCTAAGGTAGACATTAAGTTTATCTCTAATAATTCTTGCTTCCCTGAAGCTGGCCACTCCCACCAATCTTGTGTCATCCACAAAATGTAGGTGAGTCAAAAATTCATCACCCACCTTTATACCTATTAGCAATTGTTGTCTTCTCCTCAAGATGAGTCTACCCAATCCTTCAACCAATATGAGAAAAATATAGGGAGAGCAAGGATCTCCTTGACGAAGGCCTCGAGTAGCTCCAAACGGTTGTGCGGGAAGACCCTTGATTAACACTGAGTATGTCAGAGTAGAAACACAATTCTTGACCCATTTTATCCAATCTTGAGAGAAACCAAAGGCTGCCATCATCTTTGATAAGAAGCTCCACTCCACCCTATCATAAGCCTTTGACATATCTAATTTTATGAACATTCCTCTATTACCAAATGTTTGCATTGAATGGATTGCCTCTTGAGCTAGAACCACACCATCCAAGATCTGCCTACCCTCTACAAAACCCCCTTGCTCCGAGGAGATAATGCTATGTAGAAGAGGTTTTAGCCACTCAACCATTACCTTTGTGATTATTTTATATATGGCATTGCATAATGCAATAGGTCTATAATCTAAAATATGTACCCCCTCCTCCCCTTTTGGAATTAAGGTAATGAAAGTATGATTTAATGCTTTAAGCATTCTTTTACTACCTTTGGGCTCCTCTATAACAACCATTACATCCTCCTCCAAGTTATCCCAGAAGGCATGAAAAAACTCAATTGGAAAACCATATGGACCTGGTGTTTTTTCGATGCTCATTCCAAAGACTACATTCTTTAGTTCCTCTCTATCAATGGGTTTAAGTAGGGCCTAATTTTCTTCTTCAAATATAATAGAGGGTATGACAACAATAACTTCTTTTTGAGCCTCTTCATCTTGCACCATACTTTCCTTAAATAGTTTAGAAAAATAATCCATTGAATGGAAATGCATACCTGGAATTGTATCAAAGGAGTGTCCATTCTCATCTTGAAGAGCTTCCATGTTGTTCATATGTCTCCTAGAACAAGCAGTTCGATGGAAAAATTTGGTATTTTTATCACCTTCTAATAACCAAGTGGTTCTTTCTCTCTGTTTCCAGTAGGTCTCCTCTTGTTTGTCAATGTCCTCAAACGCTTTACGCAATGCATCATCCTCTTATTTGAGCTGCTCTGTAATTGTTCCTTCCCTAAAGTGTTTTTGAACCTTATCCCATCTGGCCACCAATGGATCTATTTGGACCTGGAAGTCTATCTTGTTAGCTTACCTCCATTGTTTCAGTTGATCTTTGACATAATGAAGTTGTTTGTGGAATCTAAACATTGTTGTACCATATGTTGGGTGACCTTCTTCCCACCACTGTGGAATTTTATTTTGAAGTTCCTATTTTTGTAACCAAAATTTTTCAAATTTAAATGGTTTGTGATGCTACACTGTCTTGATCCCTCCTTCCAACAAAATGGGAAAGTGATATGAAACTGGACCCTCCAAAATCTGAAATTTTATATTCCATTTTACAAATGCCTCCTCTAAAACCAAAAAATGGTCTAACTTCACCTTCCTGCTATGTGGCTCCCTCCTCTTATTAGTCCAAGTATAGTTGGTTCTAGGTCATTTAATATCCACCAAGTGTAATGCTTGGACTTGGGCAATCATAAGTCGATCCCCTAGGTCCAAAATTTGGGTTCTCCATTCCTAATCTCTAGAGGATAATTTAGCATTAAAATACCCAATAATAATCTAGTCTAATTCTTCCCTTGAGACTCTCATGTTATGCACAACTTTCCATTGATGCATCTACCCATCTAGGTTTTGAGCCCCATAAAAATTTATGATTAAAACAAGTTCAGCTGTGACATTATTTCTAAAATTTGATGTGAGAACACCCTTCCAAGATATATGTTCTATTGCAGTCCATTCAAGAGAGTTCTAAAGAGTAACTATCCCCCCGAGGCCCCTTGGGTAGCCACTTCCATATGACCAACACCCCTCCAAATTCTATTAACTATTTTACACATAATATCCAACAACATTTTTGTCTCCTGGATAAGCAAAAAAATTGTTTTACATTTTTCTAAGAGTCTTTGAACAATAGATTTATGGGTTCTATTTTTTAAACCCCTAAAATTTCATGATTGTATAATCATTTGTTACCTTGAGAGCAATAAAATTCTATTGGCCTCACCAATCCTCCAGTGATCAATTTATCTCCTTGAACTGCTATCAATTCCTTATTTGATTTTCTACCCACTCCTTGAGAGCTACTATTTTTTTATCTCTTTTCCACCTGAGTTATCCCTAGAGTTGGCATTTCTCTATTATTTTTTGTTATTCCCATGTTGACATCCTTAATTATTGGTTGCTCTTGGTTATGCACTATCAATGCCCCTGCACTCTTTGACTATGGTAACTCACTATACTCAATTACCTGCTCTATGATGGGGAGAGATGAAAGAGGAGCTTGAACATGGCTATTATTATTTTCATTATTCCCATCCACTCCTTCCATTAATTGTTCTTATTATTGGTCCATTAGTGTCTTAAATATCTCATACCTATCGGAGGGCTTGAGTTGGATTTGCTCTTTACCATCTTTTTCTTTTGCATGCTCCTTCTTTTGGGTTGTTCAAAACCATCTCGCTATGCTTCTTTACCCTGAGAAATATCGGTTGGTTCTTTTTTGATTGTTGACTTACCCTCCTTAGGAATATTTGACATTCCTAGAGGAGCCTCCATTTTTATGTTCATATTATTTGGGCAAGATCAGGCCAAATACCCATATTTGTGGCAAACTCTGCATCTGAAGGGCAATGCCTCATAATCTAGTTGTTGAATCCAAGATATTCCTACAAGTTCAAGTTCCACCTCTATCAGTAGAGGCTGGCTAAGATCTATTTCCACATATAATCTTGCATAAACAACTATTTTTCCTTCTATTGTATCTTTGGAAACACCCAAATGTATTCCAAGGGAATTATCGATAATTTCCAATACCTGCTCACTCCAAAACTCCATTGGAAGTGCATACAAACGGATCCAAATTGGGACAACAGTGGGTTCAATTCGAGGATCAAATCCCACTCTCCAAGGTTGAAAAAATAATCCTTCCGGACCATGATTCCTCTTTTCTGATTTGAAAGCCATATTTCTATCGGCAAGTGAAGAAAAACTAACAATAAAATATCCATTGCTAATAAACCACAAAGAATACTCACCAAGAGGCTCCTAGTTTTTTCGGACCCAAGAATGCAAAAAAAATTAGGGTAGGGTGAATACCCATGAATTTATAGATCAAATCATGATTGGCTTTATATAAAACTATTTCTTCGACCATCCTTTTCTCAATGATAATCTTTGGCCTTGATTCTAACTGTGGCAAGCATCCATTGACTCATTGAGATGTTGATATATTTCCAACAACCATAAAGAGCAATTTTAATGCAGTTTTTTGTGCTTATTCAGTATTTGATGGAGATTTATCCTTTAACAAATCTGCAAAAGAACTATGTCTCTCTAGAAGAGGATCTAGAGGTGTCCCCATTGGGTCCTCCTGAGGCAGCAATATTTTCTTCAAATCCACAGTAACCAGAAATGTCTTCGACTACCCAACTGATGCCCTAGTTTTCTCTTCCAGAGATCTGCCTCCCGAGTAATTTTTTGAAGGGTTAACTTTTGAAGATTGATTTATTAAAATTGGAGATTATAAGGAGCAATTTGAGTGATTATTTTTATATGTGATTTTATGATTGCTAATTTCAATAAGGAGTAATAAGGTGTATTTGAGATTGATTATTTTTGTAATTGAGAAATATTTTGAAAGAGTGTTAGTGTGAAATTTTATCATCTAACCATTGAAATTGGCAAAGAAGAAAATTGTGATTAAGACAGGTTTTAAGGGCACCTCTACATCAAACAAAATGTATGGTCACATATTCCTAGTGAGTGATTGTTGAATGTTGTGAATGTTAAGTTGGAGTGAAAAGAGATTTTCTGGAATAAGAGTTGTTGATAAAACCTTGTTTGATAAGTATTATTGTTGAAGTGATTTATTGAGTGAAGAACTTGAGCTAGGATTTGTAAAGATCATGAGTATCATTGTTATGTGATATTACTTGATAAGCATTGTTATTCAAGTGATTTATTGAGTGAAGAACTTGAACTAGGGTTTGGAAAGATCATGAGTATCAATGTTATGTGAGATTGTTTGATAACCATTGTTGGAAATAAGTGAGTGAGTGTTCATATGCTTGGACTAGGGTTTGTGAGCAAGGATTATTTCATTGAGTGATTAGTTGAGTAGAGTTGGTTGAGCCTAGTCAAGTGGATGTGATAGTTCAAGTTCTGTGAAACAAATTATTCTATATTCTAAAATCAATTTGAGAATGAGGTTGTGTGTTTATGAGTGTGAAACATATTGAGTCTCTAATAATTCTTTATATATTTTTGTGGTAAAAATAGATATTGAAAGTGATTGAGCATTGTGGTGAATGTGAAGCATATTGAGTCTCTAATAATTCTCTATATGTTTATGTGGTAAAAAGAAATATTGAAAGTGATTGAGCATTGTGGTGAATGTGAAGCATATTGAGTCTCTAACAATTATCTATATGTTTCTATGAGATTGGACAAGTTCTAGTGAGGACTTGTTGATCAGATTTGAGGTAAGTATTTAATAAGACTTGTGAATAGATTTGTGTGATCTTTTATGGAAGCTTACAATACAATTTTGAGGATAGAGTTTGGTGCAGATTTAAGGACAGGTTTGTGCTAGACCAGAGATAGATATTGAGAAAATTTATGCTAGACCGAAGGACTGTATTTAGTGCAGATTTGAGATAGAGTAGAGAGTAAGCTTTGAAGGTGACAGAGTATAGAGGATGACAGTATCTAGTGGATAGAGATCCATTAGCTAGGGTAGTGAGGATAGGTCTTTTGAGTGAGGATAGGAGTCTTCAATGGATAGAGATCCATTACCCAGTGTAGTGTAGGTAGTAGTTCTTCTAGAAGATCACCAACTAGAGCTAAGGAGAAAGGAGTTCTCCTATGGATAGATATCCATGAACTTGATTAGGGGATTGGTGTCTCCTTTGGATAGAGATCCATAAACATTGTAATAGGGAAAGGATTAGCATGATATTTATTTAGAAAATTTTAGTGAAATATTTTCTCTGTGGATTAGCCCACATTGGGTGAACCACATTAAATTGGTGTCTCTATTGTGTGTGGTGATTTATGTATTGCTTTGATTACTGTTGTTGATATTGCTATCTATACATTGTATAATATTGATTGAAAGAAAAGTAAAAAGTGGTCTTATATTGTTCACCCCCTCTCAGTATAAGCTTGTGTTCTTCAATTGGTATCAGAGTGGGTTCCTTTAGAAGAGTTTAACAGCTTGAAGAAAAAGCTTACAAGAACACAAAGTATTCTAAGAATGGGTCCTCAGATAATTCAACACTAGTATTTTATGGAAGCGATTATGTATTTTGAATTATGATAATGAAGATCAACCTGATGGCACTTGGCAATAAAATTTGGGAAGCAATTGAAAATGGATACATACCACCAACTACTCCACCTATAAATAAATATGGCAATCTTCTACAACATTACAATTCAAAAGCAATGAATGAAATTTTGAGAGGTTTGCATATTACAGAGTTCATAAAAGTTATGCATTACAAAGATGCAAAAGGAATTTGGGATAAGTTGCAAAGCATTTATGAAGGATATAAAAGTGTCAAAAAGGCAAAGATACAAAATCTCAAAGGACAATTTGAATATTTAAAAATGAAGGATGAGGAAAATATTAGTACTTATCTAATTTATGTATATGAGGTTGTTAACACAATGCAAGGACTTGGACTTGAGATTGAAGAATCTAATATTTGTGATAATATCTTAAGGTCTCTTCCAAAAAGGTTTAGTGAAAATATCTCTACTATAGAGGAATCAAAATATGGTGATTCTTTGACAAGAAATATGTTACTTGGTATTCTTACAACTTTTGAGATACCCAAAATGGCCACATACTTAGGAAAATTTTGAAAATTTTTCCTAAGTCATGAAGTTCTCATTCCACACACTTTGCAGTGTATTTTGGAGCGGATCCACAACAAAGGCCACAAACCCGCCCAACACTTGGTGAATTTTTGCACTTGGAGCAATTTCGCATAGTTTCTTATGTTTTTGGCTCCGGACTGGTGACGCATCCTGAATCCACAAAAATTTTTGAAGAAGGATGATGTCAGCATAAAATAAGTGTGGATTGGTGACCGCTTCATATTCCTTGATATCTTTTGAGCGGCTAAGTGTTGGAGAGCCCGATTCTGGAGAGCGCATAGAACATTTTTTCCCGAAATGGTGATAGAAGGTGGAGTGCTAAGTACAAGCGATGCGGATTTGTGATGAAGGAATTTTGACTAACTTTCTTCTAGAATGGTGACAAACAACGTTTTACTCTAAATCCAGTGTGGAATGGAGGAAGAGTCACTTTACACTACGATGGGCCCAGAATGGTGTTCGCAGGCCAATGCACTTGCTTAGGTCCGGAATGGAATCCATAGAAGTTTCGAAGGAGATATGACGTCATCAATTTTTTGTGTGGATTGGTGAATGCTTCATCGCCAAAGAAGAAAAATGAAGGATAAGGAGCGGATTTCATCCCGCTTCACTTTCAAAGCATTTTAGTGCCGGATTGGCGTTCCACAAGTTCTGAAGCATGAAAGGTGATGTCATCAATTTTTAAAAGTGGAATGGCACTGTGTTCTCCCTCGCCATTACATCAAGCTTATGTCAGATTTAATCATAGCCATACGATGGGGGAGATCAATGGTGGAGATTTTGCTAAGAATTCTGAAGCATATAAAAGCAATTTCTCATCGGAGTTATAACAGTCAGTTGGAGGAGGAAGCCAAAGCATCGAGGGTTTCAAGAAGATGAGAACTAGAGACGGTTGCAGATCAACGATGGTAGAAGGCTTCCAAGAAATATCAATGATGTATATACAATCTCCAATGGCCAGAACTCTAGTTAGCACCAAACAACCAGCAAGTTGCAGAGGTTTCAAGCTGCCATGGTGGTCCACTTGCAGCGGATTTCTCAGAGGTTGAACCAGTAAGAGAATGCCAACAAGAACTCTCTGCTGAGCTGTCAAAATTTCATCTTTGTAATGTTCCTTGTTATTTTAATTTTGCAAAACTATAAATAGAGGTCGAACCCTCATTTTTAAAGGGTCGGCTCTAGTGTGTTTGCCTGTGCTACTGTAAATATTCCCAAGGGCTAATGAAAGGAGCATTACATTGATCTTCACCTCAAATTTTGTGTCTTCATAATTCGATATCAGAGGTTCGAATTCTTTAGTTGCATTTCTGTGAATACTTGAATGGTTAGTTTGTGCCAAATTAATGGATTACTAACTGCTAGGGTAATTGAAATCTGCTTCTAAATTAGATCTTTGTTGTTAGGGAGTGCATTTCTGTAAAATCTAGATATTGGTGAATTTTGCTATTTGGATTATCATTGTTTAGATATTGAAATTATTGTCTGCAATATTTCTCTGTTGTTCTTTAATGAATGAAAGTACATTTAATTTGGGATAATGTTGATCTGAGTAATGTGTCTTTAATTTGGTTTTTGGAGCTTTTTGTTGTAGTGCAATGTTGTTAGCCTATCCATCCACTATTGTTCACATTTTCTAACCCTAATCTTTTCTTACCCTAATATCTAAAACCCTAAGTGAGCATAATTGTGTCAACACCCTATTTGAGTTGACAAGGAACCAACCTACTCTGGAGGTTGGATCTAAAACTCCTATTTTGGTCCATCCAATGTTGAGTGTTGAGTTGTAGCTATCGGGTGCAAGCTTGGATAGAAAGTAGGAAGATAGACAACCATAGTATTGAGTAAAACTTGATGCAATTTAGTGCCCAATAGTTTTTGGCATGCTCGGTGGGACCAGTTCACAAGGAACACGAAAACCCATCATATGAGTTATTGTTTATCTCAACCTGGAGGAATCAAGATTTGGTGAATTATCTTGACCTTGTAAGCGAAGAATAGAAAATTCACCTAGCGACTCCCTGGTCCTTGAACCCAAAAAAATAATTACCCTTGTAGACCAGTGTCCTTTCATGTATACCAGGTCTTTCAAAAGGAATAACCCTAACTCCTATTTTTATTGTGAATTACCTTATAGAGGGTCTACTATTGTCAGAAGTTTGAATCAATATTTCCTCTCAGAAGAAGAGCTTCCTGAGGAAAATCCTATAGTTAATCCGATAGTCCCTCCAACAAGACCTACACCTAGAAATATGGCACAAAATGTGGCTCCTAATCAGCCATTATAGAAGTACCCCAGTTGGAACACAATTGGTCCCCTGAGATTAGCCCAAATGAATGCCATCCCCTAGGCTGTATCCAAGGCTATCCCCACTTATGATGGATCAGGGAAGACAACCTATGAGCACTGTCAAGATATTTTAAATCTGGCATCAATTCACAACATAAAAGAGGAGGATATTATTGTGAGAATTCTAGCCCTATCCTTCAGAGGAAATATATTGCATTGGTTTAGAACTCTGGAAGATAACACCATCACTTCATGGCAAGCATTGGTTGAGCCTTTTGTGGAAGAGTTTAATGAATCTACTGACCCTTTCTCCCTGCTTAACTAGTTTACATCCATGCAGAAATCTCAACAAGAAACTATCTCAGATTTCAATTTGAGATTTAGCAAAACATGGAAGAGAATACCTCCTACAACTAGACCAGCTACATGTTTGGCTTATATGTATTATATCAGAGCTCTTGGATCAGATTTAGGCTTGCAGACACAACAATATGGAGTAGAAACCTTCCCCCAAGTTTATAATGCAGTAGTTCATGCTGAGAATATCCTAATTAATGTGGGGAGACTACCCCCAAAACTGTGCTACCTTATAACTCATAAGCCACTAATGGCCAAAGCCAAACTGCAAACCCATCTTACATGGATCCCCTTTCTTTATCATCCCCATATCCACAAATGAATGCCATTCCTCAACCAAAACCATCATCCTCTATAGTTCCTTTCCCTCCCCTTCCTTCTCAACCATCTCAAGAGTTTTTTGCTATTCTTGATATACAAAATACTCTAAAAACTCTGAGTAATAGAATGAATTCAATGGAAAAGAGAGACCAAGAAAGGTCACAACAAAGGAGATTTCCATATGTAAATAAATATCAGAGACCTGGTCCTAGTAATAGTACTGGGGTCAAAGTGAATGCAGCATATGAGGATCCTGAGTGTTCTTCAGATACTACTCTTGCAAATATCTAGTGTCTAGTATGTAATGACCCTCATGACTCACAGTCTTGTGTTATGTACCAACACCATGTCCAACAAGCTATGGATCAAGATGAAAGAAATAAAAAAGGGAGAGTAAACATGTTATGGTAGCTTGATCAAATCATGGTTGGGAAAGAGTTGGATGAAGACAGCCCAATTGCTGTTATGACAAGGTCTGGAAAGAAAACCTTGCAAGTAGATCCCCAAAATATGGGGCAATTCCAAGTCCCTTCTCAAAAATTAATGATCCCCTTCCTCAAAGTGGTGATACTTTCCCCATCCCTCAAGCTAAAGGGAAAGAGAAGACAGATAGTCTTCCTAAGAGGTTGGAAAAGGAAACCGAAGGAGATCGGATGAGATCTAAATATGAGGCTCAAGAAAGGCTTAGATTCCCCTCTATTACCAAAAGGTAAATAATAGAGGCCACTCAATAGTATAAAATAAAATATGGTGAGCCAGAAAGAAGGCTTGAAAGACCTCCCCTGGCTAAGTCTGAGTATAATATTATTGAAGAGATGAAAAATATTCCATCAAAAGCTAGCTTGTATGACACTCTGTTCATTCTTGGTCAGATAGATCTGCTTAAGGCTTCCCTCAACAAGTATCCACAAGATAAGCAGTCCACTATAATCCTTAGTATGCCATCAGAAAAGAAAGAGATGTCCCCTGCGATTTTAAAGAATAAACCTCCTCCTTTCTATATCTCCCTAAGGATGGAAGGTTGGGTAGTCCAAAATTGTATGATAGATTCAGGAGCATCAACTACAGTTATGCCTAAAGTAGTCTATGAAGAAATGGGTATGGAGTATACCCGATCTTGTCCTGGAGTATTACAATTGGATGGGACACTTGTTAAGATAGTTGGGGTCATAAAGGATGTTTTAATGAGGTTGCATAGAGCCCTTGAGGTGACAATAGTACAAGAAATAGTTGTGGTTGACCTAGAACCCTACTTTGGATTATGCCTTTCAAGGGAATTTACTGCAAAATTGGGTGGATGTATGTACATGGATTATTCTAGTATGGTAATTCCTTTCAAAGGAAAGAGAATAAGGATAACACCTAAAAATCCAGTAGCTTATCATATTGAAAATATTGAGGAAGACATGTGCAATATTACTCCCCTGGAAGAATTTGAGTTGGTTGAAAACTTTGAGGAGTTGGATATTGAGGATGAGTTGCCCTTCAGAGAAGATTACAGTCAGTTTGGAACTGGTATGGGAACATATAGTATCTCAGTTGAATCAGAGAAGAAAATCCTTACTATATCCAATCAATATCTGAGAGAAAAAGAAACATGGATCATGCACTTTGATGGTGCTAAATGCAAAAATGGTGCAGGAGCTGGTGTGGTTTTACAGTCCCAATCATAGGGGATAAAGAATTTTGCCTATAGACTAACATGGTCATGTACAAATAATGTTATAGAATATGAGGCCCTATGTCTTGGATTGATGCAGGAAGAAAGCATGGGCATTAATATTTTGAATATATATGGTGATTCTGAGTTAATAGTCCATCAAGTAAGAAACAGGTGCAGCAGTAAGCACCATTACCTAAAAGCTTATAGAAATAGGGTATGGGATCTGATGGAATCCTTTGATGCCCTAAATTTAAATTTTATTCCCAGAGAAAAGAATACTCTGGCAGATTCCTTAGAAGCAAAGGGAGCTAACTTCAACCCTTCTGTAGACTTTGGAATCAAGAAAGCCAAAGGAATCAAAATGATTTTTAGACCTACAGTACCAGACAAGCAGATTTTTTGGTAGGTTTTTGAAAGTGATGAATAGATAATTGACTTTCTGGTAAGAGAAGCATGTCTCTCCACTATCCAAGAGGAGAATATAGAAGATATTGATCAACAAGATGTTATTCAACTGAGAAACAATCACATTCCTAGAGGGTTGGTCACCCTAGAGAGCTTGTTTGATAATGAGGATAGAAAAAAGACCAAAGCTATGAAAGTCAGTGAAAAATATATAAAGAAGTTGAAGTTGGTACTGAAAAGAAGCTCAATGTTGGAGTTCGATGTTCACCAGAGGAAGCTAAAGATATCAAAGCCCTATGCCTAAAATACCAAGATATTGTGGCTTGGTCATATGAAGACCTCAAGGTATATGACAAAAAGGTTATCCAACATACTATTGAGCTAGAGCTTGATGCAAAGCCTTTTAGGTAGAAGCAAAGGCCTATAAATCCAAGGATCGAAGCCATTATGAGAGAGGAGCTCTTAAAGTTATTAAAGGCTAAGATCATATACCCAATAAAACATTCAACCTGGGTAGCCAACTTGGTACCCGTGAGAAAAAAGAATGGGGATATTCGTTTGTGTGTAGATTTCAAAAATCTTAACCAAGCATCCCTTAAGGATCACTACCCCCTCCCATAGATTGATCAGATATTATAGATAGTGGTAGGGGCAGAGAGGTTCTCATTACTGGATGGTTACTCTGGATACAATCATATTTGGGTGAAAGATGAAGATCAGTATAAAATAACATTCACCACAAAATGGGGCACATTTGCCTACCAGAGAATGCCTTTTGGGTTGTCCAATGCGGGAGCCACATTTTAGAGAGCCATGGATTATGCCTTTGGAGCACTGATCAACAAAGTCATTCTGATTTATTTGGATGACATGACTATGTTTTCCCATGATAAGCAAGATCACCTATCACACCTGGAGCAAGTTTTTCAAAAATGCAGAGAATTTGGTATTTCACTCAATCCTAAGAAGTCATTCTTTGCAGTTCATGAAGGAAATTTGCTAGGTCATGTGGTCTCAAAAGAAGGTATGGCCATAGATCTAGATAGAATCAGATCCATTCTTGCTCTCCCATTGCCTACAAACAAGAAGACTTTGCAATATTTTTTGGGTCAAATCAATTTTGTCAAGAAATTCATTTCTGACTTTGCATAGAAAGTAAGGCCTATATCTGAGTTACTCAAGAAGAATGTTGAGTTTAAGTGGACTGAAGTCAGAAAATAAGCTTTTGAGATTATCAAGCAGTCCATTGCAATAGCCCCAATATTGGTAAATCCATATTTTAGTAAATATTTTATCCTTTATGCTTATGGAGTTGAAGAAAGTTATGCCTCAGTGCTTACTCAAAAAGATGATCAAGGTGAAGAGCATCCTGTATTATTTTGGAGCTAGACACTCCATGACTACCAGGTCAAATATAAATTTATTGAAAGACAAGTATTTGTTGTGATGAAGTCACTGAAGAAGTTCAGGTAGTACTTGGTACAGAGTAAGACCCTAGTATATGTTGTTCATCT
Organism: Wollemia nobilis; assembly: GCA_028583015.1. Lineage (NCBI taxonomy): Eukaryota > Viridiplantae > Streptophyta > Pinopsida > Araucariales > Araucariaceae > Wollemia > Wollemia nobilis. The sequence continues at coordinate 1,965,542 of JAQPPZ010000861.1, read as the reverse complement.
AGATGTAAGAAGTTTTATCCTTCAGGGTGAACTAGGAGATAAAAGAGTTGGTTGGATTACCAAAATCCAAGAGTATGATGTAGAGATACATCCCACCAAGTTGGTGAGAGGTAGAGCCCTGTGCCAAGGTCTAATAGAGGCTACAACATTAGCAGAAGTGACAACTTGCTAGATAGTAGAAGAGGATCAGGTTGAAGGAGTACAGATAGTAGACTCTGATTGGGTTGATCAGATGATCAAGTATTTCCAAACTAGAGTATGCCCTCAAAATATAAATGCATCCCAAAGGAGGAGATACATGCTTCATGCTTTGAAATATGTACTACTACCAGAAGGCCTGTACAAAAGAAACTTGGATGGAGTTCTTCTAAAATGCTTAAAATATGATCAACAAAAGAGGGTCATTGAAGAGTTCCATGGAGGACCAGCTGGTGGACATAGCTTAGGCAGAGTTACAACTTTGAAAATCATAAGAGTAGGCTATTATTGGCCTACTGTATTTGTTGATACTTTCAGGGTTACTAGGGCCTATGACAAATGTCAGAGATATGTTGGAAGGACAAGGAATGCTTCATTCCCCCTCAGGCCGATACAGGTTGAAGAGCCTTTTCAACAATGGGGGCTGGACTTCATAGGGGTCATCAACCCTAATTCCTCAGTAGAGCATAAGTTTATCCTAACTACCATAGATTATCTTACCAGATGGGTAGAGGCTATTCCTACTAAGAAATCAGATCAGGAAGTTGTGATCAATTTTATGGAAAATTTGATTTCAAGGTTTGGAGTTCTAGAAGCCTTGGTGAGTGACAATGGCCCAGCTTTCATAGGATCCAAGTATATTGAGTTTTCTAGCAAGTATGGCATCATTCTTAAGAATACTTCTAACTATTACCCTCAAGGGAATGGACTTGTTGAATCTACTAATAAGAACCTATTGAGGATTCTGAGGAGATCACTTGAAGGTAACAAGAGAAGTTGGCACCTGTTACTAGACCAAGCTTTGTGGGTAGACATGATTACTATCAAGAAGTCCATTAAGACTTCTCCTTATGCACTGGTGTATGGAAAAGAGGTAGTGCTACCTATCCATTTGGAAATTCCAACACTTAAGCTTGTCAATACAGAGGAAGAGTCAAAGGAAAATCTGGTAAAAACCAGGTTGACCCACTTACTGCAACTTGAAGAGAATAGAGCTCAGGCATATGAAAATTTTCAAAAGTATTCCTCAGATATCAAGGCATGGTTTGATAAGAAGGCCAAATTCAAAAAATTCTAGGTTGGAGATGCAGTTCTCAGGTGGAATGTTGATAGAGCAAAACCAGGAAAACATGAAAAGTTTGATTCTTTTTGGGATGGCCCTTTCAAAATAGTGGAGGCCAAGGAGTCCAATGTGTTCCAGCTTGAAGATATAGAAGGGAACATACAACCGATTCCAGTAAATGGTTTTCATCTCAAACTCTACTATGTTTGAAATATGAGCTCATTGTAACATATGTATATACCTTGTATTATATTTCCCTTTCTTTCTGCACTTTGTATTTAGTTTCTTTCTGCACTTTGTACAAGCTCATTGAAAAATATTTGCAAAAAAATGGCTAAGTGTTGACAAAGTATTCAGTGAGGTTCCATTCCGCACTCAAATACACGTAAAGTGTGGCGGAACGGTGAGCATCTCCAATCCGCACCAAAATGCATTAAAGTTCTAGCGGAATGATGCAAGTGTTATTTTTCGTGTGATGAAAAGAGCCAAGTCTCAAAAGAAGTGAAAGCATCTCCAATCCAGGGATTTTCGAAGCTAAAGCATAGCAGAACGGAACCAAGGTGATAATCCATGCATGAAATGAGTTAAGTGTCAGTGGAATCAAAGACATCTTCAATTCATCGGTTTCAAAACCAAGGTGGAGCCAAGCAGTGATTTTGTGATCATGCCACATGGAGAGGAAAGAAAAATCCTGCATTCAATGCTAACGAACTCGTGCTCAAACCAAAGAGTAGCCGAAGAGACGCAGTGAGGTGGCAGTGCAGTTTGAATTTTTGACCAATGAAAATTTAGAATGCCACCGTTGAGCCACCGAAAGGAATGAGTGGAAGTTGGAAAGTGTGCCAATGGGTAGATTGCATAATAGCCACATTAATGGTGGAAGATACGCATATGCCAAGAAATAAAAGAACCAAAAAGCATGAGCAATGTTCATTCAGTAGAAAATTGCATTCATAGAGTAGAGAAGAGTGAAATGGTACTCAAAATATTTCACTATGAATTCCAAAAAGAACATAGTATTGTTGCTATCAAGATGGCTTCTAAGGATACCCAAGAGGTTGAAACCCTAGAGAGAAGGGTAGTGGCTCCATACATCGATAGAGAAAAAGTTGTGGCGGATACTAAAATGGTCCTCATAGAGAGAACAAGGCTCAAAAGGAGCATTAATGATAGATTCAAGAAGGGAGCTACTTTGTCTGTGGAAGGTAGATGCATTGTCCTTTCTTACCTATATTTTTACATTTGTGATTCTGTTCATCCTTGTCTAGAATTAATAGCTATAATAGTTAAATTTTATGACCCAATGGCCAAAGTAGTGAAAACCTCTAAGGGAAAAACCCTCTTTAGTATCATTGCCACCTCTTGTCATAACCTTTTCACCCTAGGGTTAGAACCGAAAGTAAGGACGAAAGAATTTAGGGTGATTAACTAGGCTAGGTATTAATCTCTGGAGAAACAAGCCAATGATGGTGAGTCATTTAAAATATGGGTTTATAAACAACTCAATGCTAAGCCCAGGAAGAAATTACCTAAAGTTCCAATCCCTATTGATGAATTTCCAAACCTTGTACTATTCTCTATGTTGGCCTGTATGGAGGGTTTAGATTCTAATAAAATGGTGTATGACTGGCAAATTATTGCAGCCTATTATATTTCCAATGAAAGAATGTATGAGGAAGGCACGGAGGAAAAAGGGACTAGGGTGATTTATTTTGACTGGCCAACCTTTCTTACCCAAAGGATACATGAACAGTTGGTAAGAATGAAAAGGGGCTCTAACGCTCCTAGTTTTAGGCATTGCTCAAGTCTAGTATGGATGTTCTATGCTGCCATTAAGGACAAGATGCCTTGGATTCCAGTTAGGGACAAAACCAATGATGGGGAACCCTTGTCGATTTACTATTGGACAAGCCACTTGAGAAGTAGTGAGTCTTTTTATAGATTCAATTTGGAATTCCTTGGACCTACTTTGAAAATAATGTATGGAGAGTGCCCTAGATTGCCACCCTTGGCTAAGAAAATTCTGAGAGTAGAGGGTGTTGAGGAAGGAGATTGGTATTTGTTGACTGAGGGCACAATAATCAGACTATATGGTTTCATGGGTAAACCTTTTCTCCTACCCCATTTTGTTACAGAGAGGCTCTTTGCCTTGGAATATTTGAGGCAGACGGAGTACATTGATTTGAATTATGGTTCTGGAAGAAAGAGAAAGTCTTTGCTTACATACCACACTATGGAGGACATTACTATCACAAAGAAGGGGAAAAGTGAGCAGATTGACCAATACCTTGATAGGTTAGGTCTATTTTATATCCCCAAATATGGAGTTATGACCTTGATGGTATTTTCACTACAAGGAATGTAGCCCTAAATGGAGAAAAAGCTTACAAATTTGAAAAGAGGCCTAGGGCTCATTTTGAACAAGGCAAAAACAATGATGAGATCGCTATTTTGGAGTGAAATGTGTCAAAAATGGGTCAACTTCCTCCATGGTTAGATTTCTATGAACAAATTATGGATTATGATCTAGACAAGAAGAAAATTCATTGGCTAACAGAGGCCATCATTCATGATATTGAAGAGAAATCTGGAAAGAAAAGTACCATCAACCTGATGAGGATGCTGCTAAAGAAGAGGAATGTTAGGATCCCATCCTAACGTTATTTTGTAATTCTCATTATTATGTAATGACCCACTTCCAACATGGGGGATCCCATATATAATGTTATTTTGTAATGTACGTGGCATGTTATGCTCCTAGGCAAGTGGGGCCATTTGATGTAACCGTTATAAATATTGTAACCGACATTTGGTAGAAGATTCTAGCTCGAGTGGCATTTTGCATGTAAGCCAACTCTTGAGCCTAGGGTTAGGGTTTGCATGAAGTCTTTCTTTAAAAAGCTATGAAGCCATGTACGAATCATCCTTTTGCAAGTTAATGAAATATTGAAGGAGGTTGCCCCCTCGAAGAGGCCTACGATTCTGAGTTCTTTTGTGAGATTGTTCAATTCTGCAATTACTTTCTGCATAGTATTATTCTGTTATTGCATGTATTTCAGTTATCTTTCAGTATTTTGTGTGTGTGAGCTTTATTTCAATAGTAGGTTCCTAACAAGTGGTATCAGAGCACTTTCCAGGGCCGAGTTCTGCTGCAACTACGATGATTCTTGCCATCCATTCTGCCTGTTAGGTATAATTTTCCATGTGTTTTTCGTTCTATTTTTTCTTTATTAAAAAATCCAAAAAAATACAGTTCATTTTTTTACTAGCAAATCCAGAAAATACAAAAAAATATAGTTTTTGTTTCAGTAGTTGTGTAGGTTAGAAACCCTATGCTGGGGGTTTTAAAATATCATGAAGGAGCTATCATTATTGGCTAAGCTAGATAGCCCATAAAGCGTCTAGTGAAGTGAGGGGCGATCAGGCTCCAATACCTAGGCCTTAGACAACACTCACGCATGGAATCGAGCTCCCACGCATCTTCGGGTGTATCGGGAGACCATTCTAGGGTTAACAAAATTTTATCCAGTAGGAAGCTTTTCGGCCTTGTATCATCCATAGTCCATGGGACACAACATCTCGAATGATTACCCTCTCATACTGTCAGAGAGGCAGATAGTGTGCTCAAGGGTATGTGTGGAATCCTCCTTGGGTAGTGGCCTAAAATATTGGTCCGAGCACTATTGTTCATCACTACGGTATAACAGAGGGCCTATGGGTGTTACATACTCCTTTACCTAGCATACCCTAGTTCTGTTAAACACTTCCTCCTACAAAAATACACATCTTCCTGTTCTGCTAAACCTGCATTCACAATCCCAAAAAGTGAGCATACGAAGGACTTCCCTATCATAGAAGAATACACCTTGCATGCACCAATAGTTAGGATAGAGTTCGCAAGTGTCTCTAATAGTCTATAATATTCTAGTAATAATCAGGTCAATGGCAGTAATAGTCAAAAATAATAGAAATAGTAATAGTCAACTGTAATAGTCAAAAAATATAGGTGGTCAGGGTCAAAAAAAATCGTCAGTGTCTGTAACTATAGTACATGTGATAGGACAGTGATAGGGTGATCAGTTGATAGATCCGAGATAGTTGATTCAGTTTTCCCACTTGTGACCTAGAGCCCAAAAAAAACATTGAAATTTTATTAAAATAGGGATATCTCTTCACATAGATCTCAGATTGACTCAAAAATTTAGCAGATAATTCTACACTCTATTCTAGACAAAATTGTCCTTGGCAGCCCCTGGTCAAATTTTGCACCCATTTTCCAAAAATAGCAATTTTTTATTTTTCTTGCTAAGGCCATAACTTTTCAATGGTCAATCAGATTGATCCAAATTTTTGGGAATAGAATCTACTTGTTATTCTGCACCAAAGACCCTCAAGGACTCACTGGTGAAATTTTAAGTCCAAGTGGAGGAAATTACCTTGACATCACCTTGCAACCAACCGAAGCTCACAAAAAGTCAAGAAATTCAGTATATCTCCTCATTGAGTGCTCAGATCAAACAACCACCGAAGTGGACCCTAGCCTAAAATCAGTGTTGCAATCCATTTCCCAAATTAAATTTTGGACCCTTACTAAAAATAGTAACTCCTGAAATCCCACATCTATTTTTAGTAACTGAGTAAAAAAGTTCAAGGCTATCTCAAATGGCAAGTGGCACTCGTGGACATCAAAAAGAGGTAGAACAAAACACTGCTTCAATGTTGGATACCCTAGTAAGTGTTGTTACTAGCTTGCAAAAAACAACTGAACACTTGACAACAAAATTTCAAACTTTCAGAGTTGCCCAAGATACCTCTAGAATTCGCATAGAAGAACACCTAGCAGATGTTGAGTCTAAAATACAAGGTGGTCCAAGCAAGTCTGAGTATCATCATGGAATGGGAACATATGACTCTCACCTTCGCTTTGATCGTGATACTCCCTTCAAGATGCCAAAACTAGACTTTCCTAAGTTCAATGGGAAGGATGTTGATGGATGGTTATGTCGTGTTGCTCAATTCTTTAGACTCCATGATGTCCCCATTTATCATCGAGTTCAAATGGCTTCTTTCAATTTGGAATCTGAAGCCTTACAATGGTACCAATGGTTGCAAAAAACTATCCTTGATCCTTCTTGGGCAGAATTTGAGTCCTAGTTACTCACTCGCTTTGGCTCTAGTGAGTATGATGATTTTATAAGATAGTTGACAAAGCTGAAACAAACTTCGATAGTTCGAGATTACCAAATACAATTTGAGAGATTGGCCAACAAAACTACAGGAATGAATGAAGGGTTCTTTATGAGTTGTTTTGTTAGTGGTTTACGGGAAGATCTCCAAGCCGAGGTCACAATGTTTAGACCACAATCCATGATGCAGGCTATCCAGTTGGCTCATTTGGCCGAGTCCAAATTTTTAGCTCAGAGGCGGTTCTCTAAATTTCCATAGGCTAAACCCTCTTTTCCTCCTAGATTCCATAATCAACATGAACAAAAACCTATTGCACCCACTGCTGCACCCAAATGTTTGACCACTGCTAAAATGGATGCGCGATGCGCCCAAGGGTTGTGCTACAATTGTGATGAAAAGTTTTCTCGTGGGCATAGGTGCACCCAAAAGAAATTATTCCTCATCGATGTTGATGAGCTTGACACCAGTGACCATAGTGATGATGACATTGAATCAGTAGAAGAACCACCTAAACCAGAGGATGAAAACCCAGATGAATCATAGGCTAAAATTTTTGTTCATGCTCTTGTTGGCATTACTACGCCCCAAACCATGAAAGTTGTGGGTTATTTCAAAGGCCTGCGACTTACCATCTTGATTGATTCTGGTAGTACACATAATTTTATTGATCCCCACATCGCCAAGTAGGCAAATTGTTATGTACACACATGTAATTCCTTTGAGGTTATGGTAGAAAATGGTGGGACTTTACCTTGCAAGGGAAAATATCATAATGTTAAGGTCAAGATTGGGGACTATGAGCTCAAACAAGATATGTTTGCACTTCAATTAGGGGGATGTGATATTGTGTTGGGATCTCAATGGTTGGGCACATTGGGAGTCATCTCTTGGCACTTTGGTGAGCTTTGGATGCAATTCTCATAGAATGGACAGTCCTACACTCTCCATGGCTTAAAAGTAGGGTCATCACAGATTATCAGTTCCAACCGAATGGAGAAGTTGTTAAAAAAATCATCTCGAGGTGTCATAGCTCAGATTTTTGCGATCCAACCACATTCTTCAGAGGAGGATTCTGTTCCTGAAGATTTGCAACTTATTTTGACCAAGCACAACTCTATTTTTGTTGAGCCAATAGAATTACCACCTCGTCGCTCTCATGACCATGCTATTCCCTTGTTACCTGGTAATGCACCACCCAACATTAGACCATACAGGTATCCTCATGCTCTTAAGTCAAAAATTGAGAAGTTAGTACAAGAATTGTTAAAATTCGATGTCATTCGGCCAAGCAACAGTCCTTACTCTTCTCCAATTTTATTGGTACGTAAGAAATATGGGTCTTGGTGGTTGTGTATCGATTATCGAGAGCTCAATAAACTCACCATCAAGGATAAGTTTCCTATTCTGGTGGTGGATGAATTACTGGATGAACTTCATGGGACTATGTATTTTTCCAAACTTGACCTTCACTCGGGGTACCATCAAATCCGGCTCAAAGAGGAGGATATTCCCAAGACTACCTTTCGTACTCATGAAGGTCACTATGAGTTTTTGGTAATGCCATTCGGCTTGACTAATGCCCCTTCCACCTTCTAGAGCCTCATGAACAACATTTTTCATCCATTCCTTCGAAAGTTCATTCTAGTCTTCTTTGATGACATTCTAGTGTATAGTCGCTCATGGGAAGAGCATCTTACTCATGTGAATCAGACTCTCCAGTTGTTGGCACAACATCAACTCTATGCTAAGCATTCCAAGTGTTCTTTTGGGTTGACATAAGTAGAATATTTGGGACACATTGTCACTAAGGAGGGCGTTAAAGTTGATCCCAAGAAAATCCAAGTTGTTCAGGAATGGCCAAAACCTCACACTCTCAAAGGTCTTCAAGGATTTTTAGGGCTTACAGGTTATTACCATAAATTTATTCGTAACTATGGTAAAATTGTAGCTCCCCTCACTTCCATGCTAAAGAAGGACTCTTTTACTTGGACAGGACCCGCTGAACAGGCTTTCCAAGAATTGAAGCATGCCATGACCACGACACCTATCTTAGCCATGCCGAATTTCTCCAAATCATTTGTTATTGAAAGTGATGCTTCAGGTCGTGGTATTGGGGTAGTGTTGATGCAAGAAGGGTGACCCTTGGCCTTCACTAGTAAAGCTCTCTCCAACCGTAATTTGGGAAAATCAACTTATGCCAAGGAGATGATGGCAATTCTGCATGTCGTAACCCATTGGCGACCGTATCTCATTGGGCATCATTTCTCCATTAAAATAGATCATCAAGTCTCAAATACTTTTTGGAGCAATGGGTTGCCACCCTTGAACAACAAAAATGGGTCTCTAAACTCATGGGCTATGATTATGATATCACCTATAAGAAGGGTAAGGAGAATGTTGTGGTCGATGCTCTCTCTCGCCAATTTGAAGCTCTCAGTATGTTGTGTGCCATTTCATTGTCGATCCCCCAATGGATCGATTCTTTACGCTAGGAGGTACTTCAAGATTCTGAATTGTAGACTTTGGTTGCTTCCCTAACCACTGAGCCTACTTCATGTCCAGGATACACTTGGGATGGCCAGGATTTGCGTTACCACCAATGCCTTGTTGTTCCCCACAAGTCCTCACTATGGGAACTTCTCATGATAGAACTGCATGCTACTCCATCTGCTGGCCATTCAAGATTTCTCAAAACATATGAACGACTCAAACACATTTTTTTGGAAGGGTATGAAAAAGGATATTCATGAATTTGTGGTAGCTTGTGATACCTGTCAATGGATGAAAGGTGAAACAATGCATTCTCCAGGCACTCTTCAACCCTTGCCCATTCTAGACCAGGTCTGGATAGATATTTCTATGGATTTTATTGAAGGCTTACCTAAGTCGGGTGAAAAATCTATTATCTTCATGGTAGTGGATCATCTTTTAAAGTATGCTCACTTCTGTCCCCTCTCCCATCCTTACATAACCTCCACTATTGCCCAAATTTTCCTTGATTCTATCTTTCACCTTCATGGTCTACCCTCCTCCATCATGTTCGATCGTGACCCAACCTTCACTAGTCACTTCTGGCAAGAATTGTTTAAGTTGTAGGGAACTCAGCTCAAGATGAGTTCAGCGTATCATCCACAAATGGATGGCCAGACGGAGATTGTCAATAAATGTTTGGAAACCTACCTTCGTTGCTTTTCCTCAGATCATCCTACGCACTGGGCGAGATGGCTTCCTTTGGCCGAGTGGTGGTACAACACTTCCTATCACACAACCACCAAGGTTACCCCTTTTGAGGTGGTTTATGGGCACCCTCCACCGACGTCTTCCTCCTACATTCTAGGTAGCTCCAAGGTCCATGCAGTCGACACTACTCTCAGTCAACATGCTGATATCCTCCATCAACTGAAGCTAAATTTGGAGGCAGCCCAGAATCGGATGCATCAACAGGCTGATCAACACCATTCTGAGCATAGTTTTGATGTGGGTGATATGGTTTTCCTTCGCTTGCAACCATACAAATAGTTGTCCCTCCAGCTTCGTAGATGCCAGAAGCTTGCTACAAAGTACTATGGGCCCTATCAGGTGTTACAACGGATTGGTGCCACAACCTACAAATTGGCCCTTCCACCTACATCCAAGCTCCATCCTATTTTTCATGTTTCTGCTCTCAAAAAGGTGGTGGGAAATCAGGTACAGGTTCAATCTGCACTCCCAGAGTTAGATGAAGAAGGTTCTATCTTGCTTGAACCTGAACAACTGTTGGATCATCGGACTCGCACTCTTCGCAATCACACCATTACTGAAGTTCTTGTGCAGTGGCATGGACTCCAATCGGAAGATGCTACATGGGAATCTCTCCATCAGCTCCAACACCAGTTTCCTCACCTTCAGCTTTGAGGACAAAGCTTTTTGAAGGGGAAGGACATGTTAGGATCCCATCCTAACGTTATTTTGTAATTCTCATTATTATGTAATGACCCACTTCCAACGTGGGGGATCCCATATATAATGTTATTTTGTAATGTACGTGGCATGTTATGCTCCTAGGCAAGTGGGGCCATTTGATGTAACCGTTATCAAGATTGTAACCGACATTTGGTAGAAGATTCTAGCTCGAGTGGCATTTTGCATGTAAGCCAACTCTTGAGCCTAGGGTTAGGGTTTGCATGAAGTCTTTCTTTAAAAAGCTATGAAGCCATGTACGAATCATCCTTTTGCAAGTTAATGAAATATTGAAGGAGGTTGCCCCCTCGAAGAGGCCTGCGATTCTGAGTTCTTTTGTGAGATTGTTCAATTCTGCAATTACTTTCTGCATAGTATTATTCTGTTATTGCATGTATTTCAGTTATCTTTCAGTATTTTGTGTGTGTGAGCTTTATTTCAATAGTAGGTTCCTAACAAGGAAAAAGTAGAACTATGGAACATAACGAAAATTACAGATTGGTGGAGAATAAGAGTTGAAATTGGAAAACCTAAGTCTATATTTGGCATGAATATTGATAATGATTTTTCCAAGAAATATGATGAAAATATCAAAACCTAGAAGCATAAGGACATAAAAAATATAGTGTTAACAGTTAAAAGGTCCAATTCTAGTTATGAATCTCTCTCTCCACCCACATATCAAGAAGCTCCTGTAGAGGACCAGGAAACTCTTTTAACAACAACTAAGATCTTGAAAATATTTCATCCTGAAAACACGATATTTCCTACCACTAAAAAAGTGGAGAAGTTTCCTAAGGGAGCACAACTTCTAAGCAAAATGCAATATTCCAATAAAAAAGTTGTCAGTACTCCAGTCATCGAAGTAGTGTCTAGGCCTAAATTCTTAGCTCTGGGGGGACAACCTCCAGACACAAATATTGACTGGAGGAAGAAGGATGAGATTTTTAGGTTCACCCCTCTTTCTTTTACAACTACATCAGTAGAATTGCGTCCCATTTCTGAGCAAGTCTTGCTTACTGGAGTAGTACAAGGAGATAAAATAGAAGAAAATTCATAAAGTGAGATGGCTTCCTTTCAATTGATTCATAGAAGAGCTAAAATAGCAATAGCATAAATTAGAGGTGCAACAAGAGCACCCTATATCTTTAGGCGAAGGTATGGTTTCTAATCCCTCTTCTCCTCTTCATCCTCCTGAATCCCCAAGGAATTCTCCCTCCCTTTATGGTCAATAGAATGTGAAAAAAGTACCTTCTCCCTCTCATGGTCCATCCCATGTTTCATTCATCATCACTAAAGCACAAGTTACCTCTTTTCCCCCAAAGTCACCCCAAATCCCACTTTCATCATTTGAAGTTCCCACTTCATCATCTCTCATCACATCATCTTCACTATTACCACTATCCCCATAAAAGGGATAAATTATTCCAAGAACCACCATTCATCCAGTTTTTAGGCTTGCATCAATTCCTATGAATTTACCAATAGCAACCACAATAGGAGTTATAGAGTCCATTGTTGTTACAAAGACTATTGTAATTACTTCCATGCCTCCATTGTCAACGATTCAGTCCACCCTTACTTTTCTAGTATATTCATCTCCCCTGGATGCTAGTTTTTCAAGTCTTGTTGCTTTGCCAAAAGAGTAGGCAGACATACACAAAGTAAATGATTTATGGGCAAAGAAGCTCTCTAAGCCTTCCAGCAGGATGGTTGTTAGAAGAAGAAGCATGTATGTTGACCCAATTTCTAGGTAGAGGATATCTAGATCTATGAATCCACTTGTAAGTAAACCTAAAACTAAAATGATTGTCCAATATTATTGAGTGGAGGATGTCATAGAAGATATTGAGAAGCTTCTTGAAGAAGATGAGTTGATTATAGCCAAAGCCCACTTAGACACCTTCTATGTGAAGAATGATATACTTAGAGAGAAGGTGAGAAAACTGGAGAAACAGATTGAAAAGCTTCAGAAGACTCTAAGAAATCAAAAGGAAGTAGAAAATACTCTGAAAAAGAGATCAAGAACTGGCAGGAAAAGTACCAAGAAGCCAATAAACTCAAAGATCAACTAGGAGAGCAAAAGAAGTTGAATGAAGAACAAGAAAAAGAAATTCAAAGTTTGAAACAACAACTTCAACTTGAGAAAGCTAAGTCTTCTAGATTTTCCAAGGTCGGTTTGAAGAAGATTAGAAAATAATTGCTCTCTGAGGTCCAAGAGAAATGTTTAGGGCTTCAGCTTATGATTGACTACCTTGATGATGCTAGTCGCTTACTCCCCAATGTTTAGAAAGATTTAGATCAAATCACTGGAGAGTTGCAGCCTATGGTGATTCTGATAGAACAGATGTACAGGTTGGTTGATAGCAGACTCAATGATTCTGCTAAACTAATTTATAATAAAGAATGGAATATCACTAGAGTTACTTCCAAAACCATGGTCAAAAAGCACATGGCACTTCAAATAGCCTAGATTTTGTTTAATAGTATTGAAGGAGTGATTAGGTATGTTGTGGATGTGAATATAGAAATGATTCAAGTTGGATTCAAAGGCCTATGGATGGAGTATCATAGCTTGCTATCCATGCAAGAGATATAGAAAAACATTGATTAAAATTTACAGGATGAATCTGGAATTTATTCTCTTAAAGAGCCACTACCCTAAGATCAATCTGCCCAATTAATTGTTAATTTTACCAGATTAAGAGATCTCATGGAAGATCTAGTGAGTAGAGGAAATACTACTAATTACGAGGATATTGGAGAATTGCAGTATGTTTACAAGTAGCTCAAAGAAACATCAAACCCCTCTAAAGCAGTCTGTAAACATTCTTTACAATATTTGAAATTGATGATTCAGTTGTTTAGTGATGATTCTAGAGGAAGGAATAAAAAACAACCTTCCCAAAAAGAAGAGAACTAAAAAGAAGAAGAAGAAGAAGAAGAAGAGGCCGAATAAGAGTCCCATGAAGAATAAGAGCAAGATGGAGCTATCACAGGCCCGGAATGGGTCCACACTTAGTTCATTTTTATTTTGTACATATGCACAAGTTTTGCATTTTTATTTTTTGCTCTAACAATTGTCAGAAGTAAAAAATAAAGGCATGAAGCCTAGAGAGACACAAAGAGCAGCAGATTTTGTGTGAAGGTATTTTTGCAATAAGGCCTTATAAGAGGAGTAGAGTTATACCTGATTTTTGAAGATAATGGCAACAGGCCTATATTTTTGGTATAGTCTCCTTATAAGCGGATGAGTCATGATGTTTTTGGCATGATCTCTATATGAACCTTTACCCTCTAAACAGACTGTTAGATTTTTCAGAGGGTAGTGTTTATATGGAAGTTATTCTTTAAAGCATTTTTTTTGAAGATGAACATTTTTTGACTCCTAAGGCCCAATGGATAAGACTCTAAGTTCTATGGCTTTGCAAGAAAATCCACCCGAGAGGTGCCAGAACGTAGGCCCAAAATGGCCACATACTTAGAAAAATTCTAAAAAAAAATTCTAAGTCATGAAGTTCTCATTCTGCACACTTTGCAGTGTATTTTGGAGCGGATCCGCAATAAAGGCCACAAACCCACCCAATACTTAGTGAATTTTTGCACTTAAAGTAGTTCCACATAGTTTCTTATGTTTTTGGCTTCAGACTGGTGATGTTTCCTAAATTCACAAAAAATTTTGAAGAAGGATGACGTCAACATAAAATAAGTACGAATTGGCAAATGCTTCATATTCCTTGATATCTTTTGAGTGGCTAAGTGTTGGAAATCTTGATTTCGAAGAGCGCATAGAAATTTTTTTCTCAGAATGATGATAGAAGGCGGAGTGCTATGTACAAGTGATGTGAATTTGTGATGAAGGAATTTCGACTAACTCTCTTCTGAAATGGTGACAAATAGAATTTTACTTTGAAACCAATGCGGATTGGAGGAAGAGTCACTTTACACTATGACAGGACCATAATGGTGTTCGTAGGCTAATGCACTTGCTCAGGTCTGAAATGAAATCCATATAAGTTTTGAAGGAGATATGACATCATCAAATTTTTTGTGCAAATTGGTGAATGCTTCATCCCCGAATAAGAAAAACGAAGGATAGGGATTGAATTTCATCCCGCTTCAATTTCAAGGCATTTTAGTGTCGGATTGGCATTCTGTAAGTTCTAAAACTTGAAAGGTGACATCATCAATTTTTAAAAGTGGAATGTCACTGTGTTCTCCCCTGCCATTATATCAATCTTATGTCAAATTAAATCGTATCCATACGATGGGGGAAATCAACGATTAAGACTTTGCTAAGAATTCTGAAATATATAAAAGTAATTTATCATCGAAGTGATAACAGTCATTTGGAGAAGGAAGCTGAAGCATCGATGGTTTCAATAAGATAAGAATTAGAGACGGTTTTAGATCGATGGTGGTAGAAGGCTTATAGGAAAGATCAACTATGTATATACAATCTCCAATGACCAAAACTCTAGTTGGCATCGAACAACTAACAAGTTATAGAGTTTTCAAACTGCCATGGTGGTCCACTTGCAACAGATTTCCTAAAGGTTGAATCAGTAAAATAATTCTAGCAAGAACTCTATACTGAGCTATCAAGATTTTATCTTTGTAATATTCCTTGTTATTTTAATTTTGCAAAACTATAAATAGAGGTCGAACCCTCATTTTTAAAGGGTCGACTCTAGTGTGTTTGCCTGTGCTATTTTAAATATTCCCAACGGCTAATGAAAGGAGCATTACATTGATCTTTGCCTCAAATTTTGTGTCTTCATAATTTGTTATCAGAGGTTCGAATTCTTTAGTTGCATTTATGTGAATAATTGAATGGTTAATTTATGCTAAATTAATGGATTACTAGCTGCTAGGGTAATTGAAATCTGCTTTTGAATTAGATCTTTATTGCTAGGAAGTGCATTATGTAAAATCTAGATATTGGTGAATTATGATATTTGGATTATCATTGTTTGGATATTGAAATCATTGTCTACAATATTTCTCTATTTTTTTTTAATGAATGAAAGTACATTTAATTTGGGATAATGTTGATCTGAGTAATGTATCTTTAATTTGGTTTTTCGAAGATTTTTGCTGGAGTGCAATGTTGTTAGCCTATCCATCCACTGTTGTTCACATTTTCTAACCCCAACCTTTTCTTACCCTAATATCTAAAACCCTAAGTGAGGATAATTATGTCAACACCCTGTTTGAGTTGACAAGGGACCAACCTACTCTAGAGGTTGGATTGGAAACTCCTATTTTTATCCATCCAATATTGAGTGTTTGGTTGTAGCTATCGGGTGTAAGCCTAGACAGAAAGTAGGAATATAGACAGTCATAGTATTGAGTAAAAATTTATGCAATTCAGTGCCCAATAGTTTTTGGCACGCCCGATGGGACTAGTTCACAAGGAACACAAAAACTTATATATGAGTTATTGTTTATCTCAACCCAGAGGAATCAAGATTTGGTGAATTATCTTGACATTATAAGCGTAGAATACAAAATTCATCTGGTCACTCCCTAGTACTTGAACCTAGAAAAATATTTTCCCCTGTACACCAGTGTCCTTTCATGTATACCAGGTCTTTGAAAAGGAATAACCCTAACTCTTATTTTTATTGTGAATTACCTTATAGAGCGTCTACTGTTGTTAGAAGTTTGAATCAATATATCCTCTCAAAAGAAGAGCTTCCTGAAGAAAAGTTTGCAGTTAATTCGAAATTCCCTCCAACAAGACATACACCTAGAAATATGGTATAAAATGTGACTCATAATCAACCATTACAAAAGTACCCTAGCTGGAACACAACTGGTCCCCTAAGATTATCCCAAATGAATGTCATCCCCAGGATGTATCCAAGGCTATCTCCACTTATGATGGATCAAGGAATATAGCCTATGAGCACTATCAAGATATTTTAAATTTGACATCAATTCACAACATAAAATAGAAGGATATTATTGTGAGAATTATACACTGTCCTTCAGAGGAAATATATTGCATTGGTTTAAAAATTTGGAAGATAACACCATCACTTCATGGCAAGCATCGACTGAGCATTTTGTGGACGAGTTTAATGAGTCTACTGATCCTTTCTCCCTGCTCAACTAATTCACATCCATGCAAAAATCCCAGCAAGAAACGATCTCAGATTTCAAGAAGTGGAAGAAGAGACTAAACCAGGTTTGGAAATTCAGATTATCTACTCAACTCAAGGTTTTTCTTTGGTTGTTTATTTTCCAAGGTATCCATTGCAAGGCAAGGTTGGCAAGGTGGATGAATATCTCAGACCTCTATAGCAGTTGTGGTAGAAAAGAAACTATTAAACATATCTTTTGGGATTGTAGTGTAGTAAAGAATGTTTGGAAAATATTGAAGTGGACCTATTATCCTATTCTAGGTGATAGGTGGAATTGGAAATTGGTTCTCTTGGGATATGCCTTTGGCTACCCTCAACATCTTAGGGGGGTGTGGATGCAGTTTAGTTTTTTGATATGAAGTTATTCTTGCTTCTGGGATTGTGTCCAATGTTGTTATTGATATTCAGTTTCAATGTAGAGCCTTTAAGAGGCTTATAATCAAATATCTCAAAGATTGCTTTGCTTAGGACAAGTTAGATGGTTGGATGTCCTTGAGTAGATTTTTGTAAACTGTTGCGATATCTTGTATTTTGATTTTTCTATATTAATATAAGCAATATTAAAAAAATGGATAATACGATGGTGCAAACATGAAAAATATTTGAGTGGGATTCATATATATCCTCTTTTTTGAAAACTATATCAAACCACCTCCACCATCACATACATATTAAACATGCTAGAGAGAGATAGACTCTCTCTCTAGCATGTATGTATATATAAAACATGGCTTAGTTAAATCCTTTATCTTCACTAAAATAAGAGGAGTTACACCCCGTACTTCTGTTGACAGGTCTGTTATCAAGTGGGTCTTACCTCCTACTGGGTGGCACAAGCTTAACTTCGAGGGTGCAGCCAAGGGCAACCCCGGAGCGACTGGCAGAGGAGGAATTCTCAAAAATCACAGAGGAGAAATTATTTTGGCCTTTGCTCAGAACCTGGGAATTCAATCTAACAATATGGCAGAGGCTCGGGCCTTGCTACAAAGCTTGATTCTCTTGGAAGGATTGACCATCAACAAACTTATCATAGAAGGAGACTCATTGCATTGCATCAACTGGCTCAATGGGACCTCTGTGCCTCCCTGGGTCCTTGTTTCGATCTTCTAAGAATGCAAGGCACTAATTGGCATTTACCCAAAATTAATCATTAAGCATCAGTACCGAGAAGGAAACAAAGCTACGGATTGGATTGCTAACAAGGGAGTTGACGAAACGGATATTCATGTTTGGAGAGATTCCTTTCCCATTGGCCTAAGGGACGCTCCTACATCCAATGTATGCACAATGTGAGGAGTTAACTGGGCACCAGGATTGTTTGCTTTTGGATCTGGATGAGTCTTCGCATCCTTTCATCCTTCCTCTCCCTTTGGCTGCATTTTGGCTACTTGTTGCGATTTCGTGACACTTTTCACCATTGGCCACGAATTTTTAGCTTGTCGTAATTTTGCGACATTCTTTTTGCTTTGGCCGTGAGGTTGTTACTTGTCACGATATTGCAAAACTTTTTTCTCCTTCGAACGCGGTCTTCCAACTTGTTGTGATATCACGACACTTTTTCTCTCCGGGTGCTTTTTTGCAACTTGTCGCGATATCATGACACTTTTTCTCTCCGGGTGCTTTTTTGCAACTTGTCACGATATCGCGACACTTTCTTTCTTCAGGCGCTTTCTTGCATCATGTCACGATTTTGTGACATTTTTTCTCTTTGGCGGAGGTCTTCCATTTTGTCGCGATATCGTGACACTTTTTCTCCTTGACGGTGGCCTTCCATTTTGTCACGATATCGTGACACCTTTTATCTTCGACTACGGACTTCTAGATTGTCGCGATATCACGACACTTTTTCTCTCCGGCTGCGGTCTTCCAGATTGTCGCGATATCGCGATACTTTTTTTCTTCGGCTACGATCTTCCAGAATGTCACGATTTCACGACACTTTTTCTCTTCAGCGACGGGCTTCCAGATTGTCGCGATTTCGTGACACTTCTTCTCCTTGGCAGCGGTTTTCCATCTTGTCACGATTTCACGACATTTTTTCTCCTTGGCAGCGGTTTTCTATCTTGTCGCGATTTCGCAACACTTTTTCTCTTCGGCTGTGGTCTTCCAGACTGTCGTGATATCGTGACACTTTTTCTCTTTGGCAGCGGTCTTCCTTCTTGTCACGATTTCGCGACATTTTTTCTCTTCGGCTGCGGTCTTCCATAATGTCATGATTTCGCGACACTTTTTCTCTTTGGTAGCGGTCTTCCATCTTGTCACGATTTCGTGAAACTTTTTCACTTTGGCTGCGGTCTTCCAGATTGTCATGATTTCGTGACACTTTTTCACTTCGGCTGCGGTCTTCCAGATTGTCACGATATCACGACACTTCTTCTCTTCGGCTGCATTCTTCCATAATGTCGCGATATCGTGACAATTTTTCTCTTCGACAGAGGTCTTTCATCTTGTCACGATTTCACGACACCTTTTCTCTTCGGCAGCGGGCTTTCACCTTTTCACTTCTTCTCTTCCGGCTCCAACCTAACAACTTGTCACGATATCGCGACACTTCCTCTCTTCTGGCAGCAACCTTGCATTATGTCATGATTTCGTGACTTCTTCCATCCTTCGACTCCAACGACACTTCTTATCGTGATTTCGTGACTTCCTTTCTTCTCTTGGCAGCTTCGGTGCATCTTGTCATGATTTCGTGACTTCCTTTCTTCTATTGGCAGCTTCGGTGCATCTTGTCGCGATTTCACGACATCACCATTTTGGTCACGATTTCGTGACACCTTTCCTCGTGTGGAGGTTTGCCCGCTCTTTAATATTTTCTTCTTGGACCACCTCGGTCATTCTGTAATTCATGTAATTCCTCTTGTACAAGGTTCGGGGACCTTTCAACACCCCTTCTACCAATAAAAAAAAAATAAGAGGAGTTACATTTTAACTTGTGACTTTTATTCTTTTGGTACAGTATCTTCTTTTGTCAATCAATCAATTTTATTAGGAAAAATATGAGCACTTTGTATTTTTATTTCATGGATGTCATGAGCAATCATCAGTGTTACACATGATTGAAATTCATCCCCTTCACTATGGAGCACTCACACATTTAAAAACATTATTATTTTATCATTATAGTTTAATGTGTCATGTTATGTTATTTTCATGTTGAGATACATATGAAGAATTGCTTTAAAATATTCACTTATTGAATTTAAAATCTATATTTTCCCTTTACTTTGATTTCTTCTTAGAAAATGTATGAATATTCCCTAGTTTTATGTGTTGCATGTCATGAGCAATGGGTGATACACTTGACTTGAAGTCATCACCTTCACTAGGTAACATTTACATCTTTACTAACTTTAATATTGTCTCATTATATATCAATGTGTCATGATATATAATTTTCATGTTGGGATACATATGGAGAATTGCTTTAGAATATTATTTTATTGAATTTAAAATATAAGATTTCCCTCTAGTTTGACTTCAACTTAAGAAAAATGAGCAAAAACACTTGAAAGAGAAAACCAAACATTTTTACTAGTTTAGTCTTCTTCATGAATTCCTTTAGAAGAATTTTTTCAAACACTTTAATTTTTTTTTTTCAAATATCTTAAGGTGTCAAATTTTAAAATACAACCTTGTCAATCCAAATTACTAGAACCCAATAATAGGTTCTCTTAAATCAATCAAATATCCTAGCTTTTGATCTATTTCAAAAAAATTATTAATTTGCTTCTTTTCAAGACTTGGTTCCTACATTTTATTTCAATATTTTATCATCAATATAGATCAAAATCTTTATATACTTTTTTTTATGAACATATTTTTTTTCTTTTCTAGGTCTTCATTGTTTGATAGCTTGTTTCTCCTACATCACATATTCAAATTGTTTAGTCTTCACCATTTTTTAATCATGTCATTGGTGGTGGTTTTGTAATTCCTAATTTTATTTTGAGAAAAAGAACAAAGTCTTTGAGTTCATTTCCTATGATGTAGTACTATATTTTGATTTTAGTACATAAAAATAAGTAATTGTAGTTAACTCAAAGCAATGTCAATGAAAGTAACCACATTGCTAAAACATATTAGAATACATATATTTAAAGAAGAAAATGAAATAGATGAGGATAATAGATAGGAAAAGGAGAAATTATCAATTTGAGATTGATAATAACAAACAATGATAGTAAGAGTAACACAGATCCTAACTAATGTGTTTATGATACCATATTGATGATAATGACCTGTAAATTGAACTTATACAATATAATATATAACCTAAATAAGGGTTGCAATTAAGATTTACATATGTAATGTAGTCATTTTAAAATTATAAAGTTCCAAAAAAATGTTGTTATGAATCTCAAGGAAGATCTTATACTTTTTTATAGTATCTTTTTCTATCAACATGGACAAAAGACTAAGTTGGAAGATGTGATATTAAGACATAGTATTTCATATTCAATGGATTAAATAATTTTTCTTCAAATTTAAATATTTTAATCGAAGGTTTGAATGATATTGGTGTGTCAAATCCAAAAAAAAAATTAATTTAATATATAACCATGTTAAACTAATATCTAAATTTTGGCAATAATATTATATTTGAATTCTTTAATAAATCTTAATTAGCCCACTTAACATCAAACCTCAACTGTAACTTTGATAAATTCTATAATAAATATACTTTATTTGTATAAATACATGTATTATTAATGATATCTCATGTACTATTGTAAATCTTACATTGCAATAATAAATATCTATGAGCTAAAAATTACATCTTAATAATATATGATTATATTATGCAAAGCTTATTTATTTATATATAATACCTTTACTTATTATTAAAGTGGTTAAGTTATATAATTTGTAACAATTCAACTTAATAAGAAATAAAGTTTCAAACAAGGATAGGTTCACCAACTTTAAATCTCAATTGCCATGGAGTTATTTTTTTTTATTTAATTATAAGGGACACCTCTTGGTATTAGGGTCTGTCTAATATAAAACCAAAAATTAAATTTTAATACAAGATAATATACAACCCTAAAAACTTGTGTCGAGAAACATTTATGTAAAAGTTATATGCATTTTAATATATAACATGATTTCATTTTAATTAACTAAGGTAGCATTATGATTAGAATACATTTTAATATATAACATGATTTCATTTTAATTAATTAAGGTAGTATTATGATTAGAATCCACTGATTTGATTTTAATTAATTAAGGTAGTTTCAGGGGGTCTCCTTCATTCTTGTCGTGTTTATCGAGACGAGATAGGGGTTATAATGATAGCTCTATGATTTAAGACTACGATCGGAGGCAATGTGATTTAACACTTTAAAAAGAAAAAGCAGTTACCTATTCCTTATGTTTAAAAAAACTATCATTAAATGCACCATCCCAGCTTCGCCACTGCTTAAAAATCCTGGATGGTTCTACAGGCTGAATTTGGCTTGGGAATATCCTAGATGGTTCTACAGGCTGAATTTGGCTTGGGAATATCGTGCCCTCAAAGAAAATGGCAGTTATGAAAATACTTATTTTTATAGCTGTCTTTGTCCGCACATAATCCTACTCCTCCTGCTTCTCACAACTTCTTACTCCTCACTACCATGACACTAGGACCACCATGATTTATATATGCAAGCAAACAGTCAGCAGTTGCATGACACCCTTCACCTGCTAAACTTCCACCTTCTCTGAACAAATTCTCTTCTCTTTTAAAAATATAACATCAAAGAGAATTTAAATTTTTAATGTTTAAAATTTAAATTTCATTGAATAAAGGTCTATCTTATATTTTAGTAAGAATAATGATTATATATTTTTTTTATGAACGTTTTTAAATTCCTTTCAATTTTAAGTTTTGATTTGGATTTAATATATTGTAATATTTTGGAAAAACAAATCATTTTAATTCTATACCTAAGTTTACCTTCCTTTAACCATTGTTGCACTTGAGGTCTAAAGGAACTATTCTAAGCCACATTAACTGAAAACGAAAAGGAGAGAAACTCACATCGGTTTTCCACATTTCCACCTGAATAGTGATCCCAACCACCATTATTAACCACCATTGTTAATCTTCATTTTAGGAATGTGACCATGGATTAAAAAATTTTCATAGAGCAAGAACCTATCCAATCTCTCCATTATACAAGCTAAGCCTTGCCTTCTGTTAGACCAAGTCATAAGGCCATTATTTGATTGGATGTCCACAAGATGGTGGTTTGCAATATATTCACTCATGAGTTCAATGCTCCCGTCCAAATTTCTATTTCCCCTCCATTTTTTCATCCAAAGAGAGGATGGTATTGAAATCTCCTCCTATCAAGATTCAAGCTTTAGGAAAATGAGAGATAATATAAGTTATATCCTTCCTTTGTCTTTTTTTTTCAGCATAAATAGTAATGCAAAGCATAATTTGGTTGGAATGTCTACTTTGAATAGCTATAGCCAAAATACCCCAACTACCAACCATATGGTGAATAACTACCTCTTTTGGGTCTCAAAGGAAAGCAATGCCACCAAAAGTCTCGTGGGAACTGAAGGAAACCACTTTTCCATCTGGTCAAATTTTACTAGCAATTGCAATTGATTCTATTTCCTCTATTGAATGAAGGAAAACAAGATGTGAATGATTTATGTGAATCATTCTTCTACTTTTATTTTGTTTTGAAAGACTCCCTTTGAGTCCTCTAATATTCCAAGTGATGATCTTCATTAATACCAAGGCTAAAAAAATTGGGAAGGGTATTTGAAGAATTGTACCAAGCAATATGATCTTCTCATTAATCTTCAGATATAGAAACATACATGCGGTTACAAACTGTTCTAACCACTTAGGTGGTTAGAAACCAGAATTGGAGAGCGCCTACGAGCGCTTCTTTTAACATGCCAAGAATGGAATATGAATTTATGCTAACATCCCCCCTTATTACATTATTGGCAAATCCCAATTGTATTCCGAAACTTTTCATATTTGATGCGTCCAAGTGCTTTGGTAAAGATATCTTCAACTTGAGCATCAGTAGGTATGTAGTGAAGCTGTATATGGTGCTTTGGAACTTCATCTCGTATAAAATGACATCTGGTATCAACATGTTTGGTACGTTCATGAAAAATTGGATTTTTTACAAGATTCAAAACACCTTGGTTGTCGCAAAACAAATGAAGAGGAAGATTCTTTGGAAGGCCCATGTTTGTAAGAATGCGACTTAACCACATGATCTCATATACTGCTTCACTGGCTGCACGATATTCTGCTTCTGTAGAAGATAGAGCAACCACATGCTGCTTCTTACTGTGCCATGAGATAGGTCCAGATCCTAGATGGAAAACATACCCGGAGGTGGATTTACGATCATCAAGGGATCCAAAAAAATCTGAGTCTGTGTATCCCAAGAAGAAGAATTTATTATTCTGTCTATACTCCAGACCATAATTTGTAGTACTGTGAACATAATGAAGAACTCTTTTTGCTGCTTTCCAATGACTCACTTTAGGATCTTGCATGAACCTTGAAAGATATCCTACAGCTAAACTGAGATCTGGTCTAGTATTTGTCAGATATAGGAGACTCCCAATCAACTGGCGATAGAGAGTACCATCTACCTGATGTGACTCATCATATCGAGATAACTTAAGTCCTTGCTCCATTGGAGTTGCTTTTGACTTACAATTAGTTATCCGATATTTTTCTACTAAAGTCTTGGCATATTTCTTCTGTGTTACTCTAATATGAAACTTTTGTTGAGTAACTTCTAAACCAAGACAATAGTGTAGAAGTCCTAGATCTGTCATATCAAAAGATTGCTTTAAATCAATCATTTTTTCTGAGCTTCCTGTGATGATCAGATCGTCAACATAAAGTACAAGAATCACTATATCAGAATCATTTTTCTTAATATAGAGATTTGCATCTGAAGGACTTCTAATAAAACCATGCTGCACAAGGTGACTATCTATCTTGATATACCATGCTCGAGGGGCTTGTTTTAAACCACACAGATATTTGATCAACTTGCACACTTTTTGTTCTTGCCCCTCAACCTCATATCCTTCTGGTTGAGTCATGTATACTTCTTCTTGTAAGTCACCATTTAATAAGGCACTTTTAACATCCATATGATGTAATTTCCACCCAAACTGAGCTCCCATGGCACAAAGTACTCTAATGGTAGTCATTTTTGCAGTAGGGGCAAAAGTCTCTTAATAATCTATGCCTTCTTTCTAAGCATATCCATTTGAAACAAGTCGGGCTTTATGCTTATCAATAGATCCATCTGCCTTATACTTCACTTTGAATACCCATTTGCAGCCGATGGGTTTCTTTCCTGTTGGCAGATTGACTAGTTTCCAAGTATTATTTTTGAGAAGAGAGTTATGTTCTACATCCATAGCCTGTTTCCACTGTGGTTGAGTAAGGGCAGATTTAACCGTTATGGGTTCATTTGTATTTAATGTAGACATATAAAGTTTTTCTTCATCCTCATCTTCTTCCCTGTCATATTTGGTACTCACTGACAAATCATCAAAGTGTTGACAAAGTTCGTCAACCTTTGAAGTAGATGCTTCTGCTCTCTTTTGTTGTGTCATACTGCGAGTACATGGCCTATCAAGAGATAGATCTGGAAAGGAGTTCAACTTAGCATCTCTCAAAGTGCTAGTATACCATTTTGGAACTTTTTGTTTTGACTTTGGAACTTGAACCTCCTTTTTAGGTTCTGCTTCATCTATGTATACAGTTGTGGATGTGTCTTTTGATGTAGGAGCTTCATCAAATACAACATCTCTACTCACATGTGTCTTCTTGGTCTTAGGATCAATCAATAGATAACCTTTTGAGTACTCATCATAGCCAAGAAAAATACACGATAGGGTTTTCTCATCCAGCTTCCTTCTTTTCTGTTTTGGAATGTGCATGAATGCTTTACACCCAAACACCTTCAGATGAGAAATGGAAGGTTTCTTATCACTCCATGCTTCTTGTGGAGTCTTCCCTTGTAGAGCACGAGTGGGTGCTCTATTTAAGAGGTATGACACTGTGTTTACTGCTTCTGCCCAATATTGATCCTCAAGATGTGCTCCTTTTAGCATACATCGAACCATTTCCATAATGGAACAATTTCTTCTTTCTGCAACTGCATTCTGCTGAGGTGTATAGGATGTAGTCAGTTGTCTTTTGATCCCATGTTCTTTAAGGAACTCTGAAAAATCTTCAGAGGTGTATTCCCCCCCTCGATCTGAGCGGAGGGTTGTTATCAAATATCTCGATTCCTTCTCAACAAGCTTCTTGAACTGTTGGAAAGTGATAAGTGCTTCTGATTTCAACTGAAGAAAGAAAACCCACATCTTTCGTGAGTAATCATCAACGAATAGTTGAAAATACTTTTTCCCGCCATAGCTGGTTGGCATAGGACCACACAGATCGGTATGTACCAGCTCTAAAGGTTTTGCAGCTCGAGACAAGCTTGCTTCAAAAGGCACTCGATGTTGCTTCCTTGCTAAGCAATCCGAGCAAACTGGCAAGATAGATGAGAGGGGCGGAAGACCTTTCACCATCTCATATTTGTGTAATTCAAGCAAGTATCCAGAACTGAGATGCCCATAACGCCGATGCCAGAGAGAGGTAGCCTCTTTTGTAGTTGCAGCCAAAGCAACATGGGAAGTGGAAATAGCATCGAGGATAAACAAGCCATGTTTGTAAGACCCAGTTGCTACATGTTTACCGTTGTGTGTGATAAAACATCTTTTCTGGCCATTGACAACTCGAAACACAACTTCCATGTTTCTATCCAACATTTGTGTGACTGAAAGAAGATTATTGGCTAATCTTGGAACATAGAGGACCTTTTCAATTTGACAATTACCATCAGGAAGAGACACAAAAATATCCCCTTC
The DNA here is from genome assembly GCA_028583015.1 of Wollemia nobilis. Classification (NCBI taxonomy): domain Eukaryota; kingdom Viridiplantae; phylum Streptophyta; class Pinopsida; order Araucariales; family Araucariaceae; genus Wollemia; species Wollemia nobilis. The sequence continues at coordinate 1,939,094 of JAQPPZ010000861.1, read as the reverse complement.
TCCTTTTACTTGATAGACCTGATTGTCAGCAATTGTGATTGGCTTACCCTCTTTTTCAACAAACGTATCAAACCAAGATTTATCCCCAGTCATGTGTTTGCTTGCTCCTGAATCAATATACCATACAACATCTATCTGGGAAGACGATGTATGAGTCATGAGTACCTTATGTGCTCGTTCAGATTCGTAGTCCGAATCGGACTCAGGAGAATGTGAGTCTGAGTTGGATTCAACGATAAGCAACATGGCCTTTAGACTGCTTATGCTTATAGTATTTTTTCTTGTGCTTGCCCTTCTTTTGGGAACCTCTTTCATTTTGTTGCTTGTTTTTGAACCAACATCTGTTGGTGTCATGGTTATTCATATCACAAATTTTGCAATATTTTGTATCTTTTTGCTGAGATTGCTTTCCTTTTCCTTTGGAGGAACCACCTCCTTTTTGAAACTGCCCTTGTTGTTTACCACTCTGTTGTGTGGAGAGAGCATTATCTGGCATGTCATCTTTCTGGACCTGAGTTGCCTCCTCAGTCTGAAGCAAGTTTACCAGTTCCACAAATGAGACTTGTCTTCCAAAAACATTGAGAGAGGTGATCAACATCTTATAGGAACTTGGTAATGCTCTCAAGATAACAGAATTCAAGATATCATCATCCATAGGTTTTCCCATAGCATTCAATTTTGCTTTCAAATCTGCCACTCTACATAGGAATATGTCAACTATTTCTCCAGAACTCATACTGAGATTATGTAGTTGAGTTTGAAGATGGAGAATAGTGGATTGATTTTTCCCTTCATATACTGTGAGCAAAGCATCCCAAGCTATCTTACTAGTTTTTGCATCACAAATATGAGGCCGCACCTCATCTCGTGGTAGCAAGTAAGATAAATACAAGACTCTTCTCGGTCTTTCTTATCCCAATCATCTTGATCTGTTCCTGTTGTTTGAGGACGTTTTTCAGTGCCATTCACTACATTCCATAAATCTTCCAACTAAAGTATGGCTTTCATTTTTGTCTTCCATGGAACAAAATTAGGACCTTTCAACGATTGGGAATCTGAGAGATATTTATGAATTGTGGCCATTATGAAGGTTCCTTATATCACCAATTGGTCTCCCTTTCTTTATACCTGCCAGATCATTATATTGTAACCATTCAATATACACCCGCCCTTACGTGAGGGAAACTATAGGTATATATGAACAAGATACTACTCAATATGTACTCGCCCTTATGAGAGGGAGACTATAAGTACATATGAGAAGCACAATATATTGACCATAGGCGATACTGAAAGGGCATCGTGTTGTTAATGACACCTACCATAGAAAGTTTTATTTCACATGCGTGGGGCGTAACTTCCCCTAAACACTTAAAGCTTCCTCCAAAGTATGCAGCCATCAATGAGAAACAGCCGTCAATGTATGCAGCCGTCAAAAACAAAATGACAGGCGTCAACTAGAATCTGCCGCCGTCACTGTGTCATTCGGGGCATCAAAAAATCAAAGCCCACCGTCACTGGGACATGCTGGGCATCAACCACATGTTTTGCCGTCATCGAAACATGAAATGCGTCAAATTAACAAGTACAGGTGTCAAAAATTCCCCGTAGGGATTGGAACTAGAGGCCTTCCGCCAAACAAGAAACAATCTTACCGCCTGAGCCAGAGAGCCCGACGGGAAAGAACTTGCACGCTAGTGATATTGAAAACGTGAGGGTGATGGATTTAGGGAAAAAAAAAATATCCCACATGGTCTGTGCGACCGATGTGGGGGGGCTTAAAAACACCGAAAGCCACTAAATATTTCGGTTGCCTTCGAGCAACCACCCCGTCCCTGTCCTTTTGCCTCCCTCCCACCGAACCATCCACGAGCCACTTGCTTCTGCTGTGTTGTCCGTCGGTGTCTGTCGTGCTTCTATTGTCCCAGTTGGTGTCTGGTGTCTGTCGCGCTTCTGTTGTGGTGTCTGTCGTGCTTCTGTTGTCCCAGTCGGTGTCTGGTGTCTGTCACGCTTTTGTTGTGGTCTGTCGCCCTTGGTCTGTCAGGGTCGTGTCTCCTGTCTTCGGTTGCTTGGTCCGCGTGTCTCTTGTCTTTGGTCTGCTCCTGTTCACAGCTCTGATACCATGAAGAATTGTACCAAGCAATATGATCTTCTCATTAATCTTCAGATATAGAAACATACATGCGGTTACAAACTGTTCTAACCACTTAGGTGGTTAGAAACCAGAATTGGAGAGCGCCTACGAGCGCTTCTTTTAACATGCCAAGAATGGAATATGAATTTATGCTAACAAATATTACCTTCCTCTACAATTTTTTCACCTTCTTTTACCATATGCTTTTGATTAGAATCCATATTCAATTTTTTTTCCTGTATTATTTGAAGTTTTAACATTAAAAGATTGTTTTTCTTGTGTATATTTTCTCTCTCTGATTTGTTGGTTTGTCTCTAAGTTCTCCCCTTCATCTTTAAATTGTGTTTCTAAGATTTTTGTTTCCATTATTTCTTCTCCCTCACTTGGGACATCATTTGTGGAAATAATTTCAAAGATATTAGAAAATAACTTAGATTGATCCTTCGTAACTGGTTTTTTCTTAGCGTTCTTCTTCTTAGGCATTTGGATATCTACTGAGTTTATATCTTCTTTCTTTTTATTTAGAATTTTATCTGGACAAACACTAGCCAAATGACCATATTCATGGAAAATTTTACAATGAAAATTAATGTTATCATAGTCCACTATTTGCTCCCAAGTATCCTTCCCAAAATGTAATGTGATTTTTTAGGTAGGTGTTTGTCAAAACCCATTACAACACAAATCCGAGCATAAATAATATGTTCAAATTTTTGAGTACAATCAGCAATCATCATCCTAAAGAGTTTCCAATTGAAGAAAAACAATTGGATTCCAAAATTCAATTTGGAGGCCAAAGAGTCTAACCTAGACAGGACCTGTAGAAGGCATCTCTTCTTCGGCTTTAAATTTAGTATGCCATTTGCTTCATGAAAAACCCTACCCTTCCAAAGAACCAGGGACCCCCTTGCAATGTTTTATCTCTATTTTCATTATTTGCAAATAAAACAAGAAAATAACCATTTGGATAAATAGAGATTTGTAACTCCCCTTTGGTTTTCTAGTTTTTTGCAGCCCAGACTTTGAAAGTAGATAGGCTCGACGAAAACCCATGAAACGACAAATTAGTCCTCTTTTTTCCATATCTTCAACGCTAGTATAAATGTTACTCATATCAAGTTTAACAATAGGATCCATCAACTGCTTTAAGACATCCTGACTCCATTTTCCTAGGATCCATCTTAGGCATTCTTAGAGGTTTACGGGAAGCCTTAAGATTAATATTAACATTAGGTTGAGGCTGTCCCATGAAAATCATCCCTAAAATTCACTTTTTGGAGTTGAATCTTGGAAATTCTTACCTTGATAGAGGTTTCTACATTAAATTTATTTTGTGAATGCATCTCAACACCAAATTCACTTGAAATCTAAACCATTTTTTGATAAACTTAAAACTTGTCTATACCATTACTTATTATTAAAGTAATTACTTTATTTAAATTTTAACAACTTAATAAAAAAATAAAATTAACATGTTCAAACAAGGATAGGTTCACCAACTTTAAATTTTAATTGCCGGGACACCTCTTGATATTAGGGTCTGTCTAGTATAAAACCAAAAATTAAAATTTAATACAAGATAATATACAACCCTAAAAACTTGCATCCATTTTAATACATCACATGGTTTCATTTAATTAACTATCAAGCATCTCATTAGATGGACCATCCCAGCTTCGCCAACCATTAATAATTTGGCTGCTTATAAATCCTAGATGGTTCTATAAGCTGAATTTGGCTATTAGATGGACCATCCCAGCTTCGCCAACTATTAATAATTTGGCTGCTTATAAATCCTAGATGTTTCTATAAGCTGAATTTGGCTTGCGAATATTGTGCCTAGTTATGAAAATACTTTTATAGCTGTCTTTGTACGCACCTAATCCTACTCCAGCTGCTTCTCACAACTTCTTACTCCTACCTGACATGACACTAAAAAGAGATGACCTAATACTGTCACTTGAATAAGACCACCATGATTTATATGTGCAAGCAAAGAGTCAGCAGCTGCATGACACCCTTCACCTTATCAACTTCCAACCTCTCTGAACCAATCCTCTCATGACACCATTCTCCTTTCTTTTAAAAATATAATAATATTTTTATAAAAACAATAATCAATTTATATTATTAAAAAATAAAATTATATATCCTACTTCAAATATAACTAGATAATCATATAAATAAACATCTTACATAAGTTTAATTTATTTATATTATTAAAAAAACATTGTTGCGCTTCTGACACACAATGCATCCAGTTTTACATTTACTGTTGACTAGCAAAAGTGACGCCACATCATTTGGTGCCAATGGTGCTATACTCATGGTGGCAACTGACCTGCCACCTTTGAAAATCGTAACCATGGTACAACATGGTGGAAGCCGACCAGCCACCTTTGAAAATTTTGGTACAACAGTGTACAACTTCACAACTATTTATAATATCTACGTGGCAATGAAAAGTAGATTGAAAGCTAGAAACTGGTCAAATGTGGATTGAAAAGACTCACCCATGTGCCATTCCTGAGTGCCAGGTCGGATGCTTGGAATAAAATAATGGCTTAAAAAACCCCAATTATTAAATTCCAAAGACCTCAACGGCAACCCATATTCCTGTTCTTCTAATTAGTGCTTTGAGACACAATCAAACTACACAATAAGACACCAACTTGGTTAATCAAGACTCATTCTGCTTATATATGTGGTTGTCAAGAGCAAGACGACCTCAAGAAGTAAAAGAAGTAGTAGTATTATGACAATGGAGAATGGGAATGGTTGCAATGATGAATATGGCAAACTCCACTTTGTGTTGGTACATGGTGCAGGCCATGGAGGTTGGTGTTGGTATAAACTTGTTCATCTTCTCCAGAGCTCAGGGCATGAGGTGACTGCCTTGGATCTCACAGGATCAGGCCTCAACTCTGCCGATCCTGATTCCGTCACTTCCTTTGAAGAATATGACAGACCTCTCATGAATTTGCTTTCTGAGATACCCAACTCTCAAAAGGTCTGTAAGTATAGAAATGCCTGTGATGATTCAGATAAGGTTACATGTGATGTAAACATGATTTGGGTGTTCCTTTGGTTGTTTCTATTGGTTCAGGTTGTGCTAGTGGGTCACAGTTCTGGGGGTCTAAGCTTGAGCCATGCAATCCATGCTTTCAGTGATAAGATTGCACTTGCAGTTTATGTTGCTGCCACAATGTTGCCTCATGGTTTCTGTTCAGAGCAAGACGTCCACCAGGTTAGTTCTATACTGTCATGTAATAAATCTGGTTCTTACTGATTTCCATCAAACAAATGAGATGGATATGAAATTTTTATGTTTCTGTAATATTCTAACAGTCAAAATTGGATGAAAGAATATGAAAGTATGCAGATCTCTAATGCCTTAATACAACTTATTGAAAAAAATCATGATTTGTCTCAGAGCAACGTATTACTTCCTATACTTTATATAGAAACCAATATGAGAAACATCTTTCTTTTGAAAACATTTCTTAGTACTTAGTAGTACCTCAAAGCTGTGCAGAACTGTTGATTTTGACTTGTATAAAATGATATAGTTGTATTGTCTTTACGTTGGTGGAGATTGACATGAAATGTTCATTCTTGCATATGAAATTGAGGATTCAAAAGTACAAAGCATATGGTGTCAATGGGTTTATGAAATGGAACCACTTTTGAGGTGATTAGCCCACCATATTAACACAACGTAGATGTCCAACAACCGTAATGCAGAATTTTGATAATCTAAACACATGCCTAACATTGGTTTCTAATCCTGATCACAACTCATACCACAGTTATCAAGTATCAAAGTTCGGTGGTATATGACTTTTCTATGGTTTTTGATGAAGCAATATTTAGGATAGGTACTGATTTGAGAACAAAATTTGAATTTACAGTTCATAGAAGTAGGGAAGCTTTATTTTGGTAACATATGAAAATCAACTAGTATGATTTTGCCCGGTGCCTTTGATGTAAGTGAAGTGAATCCCCATATCTATTCATAAAATATTTCCCAAAGATTATCTGAGATAATGAATATTGCACAGTAAAACCTCTTTCTGCAGGGAGTTCCAGACTTGGAGAAAGTGGGTGAATTATATCATGGATTTGGTCCAGAGCATCCACCAACAAGCATAAAAATCCGCAAAGAATTCCAAAGAGAACTCCTATACCAACTCAGCCCTCCTGAGGTATAGGACAAACTTACATGCCGAACAGTTTATATTTTAGGTTATTTACTAATAATAATAATAAAAAAAAAATAATTGACCACCTAATTATCACTTTTCTTATGATGTGACTATTCAATGAAATTACTAAAGAGTGTTGGAATGTTATATCCAAAACTACAGGATGCAGCTCTGGCCTCACTGCTACTAAGGCCAGCACCATTATTTGCACTCCAGGGAGCCAAATTTCATTCAGAGTCAGAACAATTCAGGAAGGTTCCAAGAGTCTATATAAAAACATTGCAGGACAGGATGGTATTATTGGAACAGCAAGAGGCAATGATCAAACAGTGGTCTCCTGATCAAATAATAACCATGGATAGTGATCACAGCCCCTTTTTCTCTTCACCTCTCCAACTTCATGGGCACCTACTTCAAGTAGCCCACTTTTTTCTATATTGAATAGAGTGCAATAGCAGAAATTTAGCCCATGTTTGATATATATTATGTCTATTCTATCAATAGTGATTACATGTGCAAACGAGGCTTTTGTTAGGTGTATGCCTGGTTGAATTTTGGTCATTCTTATGGTCAAGATGATAGAAGGCTGCTATCCACATGTTACCCTGTCTCTTGTCATGTGGCTCAGAAGTGGTTATGAGTTCTGAGATCCTGAAAGCTTGGGATTTGGTCATGTGCAGAGTGGTCACTTTGACTGGGTTTGTGAATGACCGTTGCCTTGAGAAGAAGGATGAATGTCAGAGAATCAATAATTGCAAGATTGCTGGGGCCATGTGACTCAGCTACATGGAAGTTTGAGCTCTATCTTCTAGCCTTTTCAGGGATGATAGGATGATAATATCTTTCTAGGAGCTAAGTGTGGACATCGATAATGAGTTCCATCTTCTAGCTTTTCAGGGATGATAGGATGATAATATCTTTCTAGGAGCTAAGTGTGGACATCGATAATGAGTTCCATCTTCTAGCCTTTTCAGGGATAATAGGATGATAATATCTTTCTAGGAGCTAAGTGTGGACATCGATAATGAGTTCCATCTTCTAGCCTTTTCAGGGATGATAGGATGATAATATCTTTCTAGGAGCTAAGTGTGGACATCGATAATGAGTAAAGAAAAATGTCATGTGAACTTTCAGGATTACTTTATTGAAGTGTGGGCAGTCGGACTTTGCTTTTGGGACTTGCTTTATCTCCACTCCGTTGTGTCGTTACATTGTTTCGTATGTTCATCACACATAAGTAAGCCGATCCTACTTTTGACAGGTCCTGATTGCAGCTCATTGCAAATGCAAGTCCTGATTGCATAGTGCAGCTTATGATTAATCTTTGCCGTTTATATTGGTGCAGACTTGACTGTAGAATATATTTATGATATGCATTCATAAATTTGAATTATATATATACACATACACATGGTTGTTGACTATGGTATAGTTTAAAGTATCAAGCCAAACTATTTGCAGTTACTTTTTGGTGCAATGTTGAAAAGCACCAAACTATAGATAAATTGCAAGATGCACATTTTTATATTTTAAAATTAATAATAAATAATTTAATTATAATAAATATTTTGTACCTTTGAAAACGTGTTTTATAATATATTTTTATTATTTATGAATTTGTATATATAATTTTTTTCGTAATTCATTATAGGTGTATAATTTTTTTTTTGTTTATTATAAAAATATATATATATAATAGTTTAATTTAAATTATTTATTTAATTAAGTTATAATTTAATTATTGTTTTTTAGAATATATATTTTTTGAAAAATTATTTTAAAATAATATTATTTACAAGTTGAGATAAGATTCCTCCCAGCTTTAATTAACAAGAGCACCTGATTTATTATTTTAACTTTTCAATAAATTTTCATAACTCTAAAGCCCAAGATTATCATAACTAACCAATTTTGGTTACAACACTAAAAGAAAAATTGCATTGGAGCCAAGTCCCCTAAACCATCCATTTATCTACAACGATGTCAAAATCAGTCAAACATTGAATTTGCTCACCAACTTGTCTAATCCTCTTATCCTCAACAATGTTAGTTTTTTATGCTTTATATTTAATGAAATAACTACCACAATGTATAATGCAATATTAAATATATGAAAAATGTAATATACTAAGCATGTAAATATCATGAAAAATTATGCAATGTCACAACCCATCCATTAGGGCTTTCTAAAAGATATCAATTGATGAAGGATCAATTAATACTCGAATTTTAATATTTACCTAACCTTACTAATGCTGCCTAACATTAATAAGAGGGTTTAATTGATAAATCTAGAAGATGGTAAATCATAATTATCCTATAAAATCCCTAATTAAAACTAATTACACTCTAAGAGATTAATTTGAAGAGTTTTGGAATGTAATTGGGATTTTGTAAGGTTTGGAGAAATTAAATAAAGCTTTTGTGAAAGATTAATTTGGGAATTTATCTTTTACAAAAAGTGATTTAGTATCATTGACCTAATTTAATACAATTAGGTGTCCACAAAATTTATCCAATTTTAATTGGACCTATAGCAGCAATGTCATGATTTAATAATAAAAATATATTTTACTAGTGGATGAACTATTCTTCCTTCCACATGACTACTTCATAATAGTTCTAAGGTTGAATTTTCCCTATATTAGTGTTGACCTTGTAGTTGCACTAAGAAAGGGGAGATCCAAAATGAACAAAGTACTCCCACCTTATCTTCTCTTGTCTCCTCTCCTAATTTTCAAATAATAAAAGGGATTTCACTATTTTGGGTTGACTTCAAAAAGGTTATTTTTTTAATAATTTAATAATAAACTCACCTTTGGGTTGCAGACGATCTCCTTGGGATGGGAGGTCTCTTTTTCGCTTGTCTGCCCACTTCCTTGTCAATTTGAGGGTTTCCTTCTTGTGCTTATGGACTGTGACATCTTTGGATCCATCCTAGTACCTTTTTTTGTGCTTCAAGAATTTTTTTTCCTTCTACTCTTTGGGACGTCCATGGGTCTATTCCTATGTTTATTTTTTGTGCTTCAAGGATTTTCCCTTCTACTCTTTGGGTTATCCCAATTTTATGTAGGTTTTCTTCGCTCTGTCCTAGCTCCTTGACACTTCCTGGATCCTTCTCTCTCGGCTGTCTATGGTTGCAAACGATCTCCTTGGGGTGGGAGATCACTTTTTTGCTTGTCTACCCTTTTCCCAACCAGTTTGAGGGTTTCCTTCCTATGCTTTTGTTTTGGGATGCCCTTGGGTCCCTCCTTGGGTTTTATATGATGCTTATGGGATGTATTTTCCCTGTTGGTCTTAGATATAGCCCAGATGGGCGGGACTTTTCAAATTTCCCACTAGGCAGGATTTTCAATTTTTTTGTTGGGCAAAATTTTATAGGCTATCCTTTGGCATTTACTTTGGCCTATCCTATGGCCTTGTATTTAGTCTAGAGACTTGTTGTAAAAATATTTTGGGGCCCTTTCAAAACCCCCTTTTAATGAAATTTTTACCTACCAAAAAAAATAATAAACTCAGCTTCTTGCTCACGAAGGAAAAGGGAGCTGGAAAGAATTATAAAAGGAGAGGAAAGTAATTGAAAGAAGAGAGGTAAAATATTGGAGCTTAGGAAGTATGCTCTCTACCTTGGTAGATCAAAAACCAAAAATATTTGGGAGAGTACTAAGTCTAAATTTAAGGCTTTTTGTCAAGATGAGTGATATTATGGTAATCATATCTTGGAGGAGAAGGAGGAGGACGAAACATGAGGCCTATGGGCAGTCATGAAGGAGGTTAAATGATGGAAAAGGGGGAAATGACATAAATAATAGATAAACACCAAGCATGGGAGCTCAAAATACAAGTTGGATTTGCCTTTGTATGAGTGTTGGTGTAATCTTTCAAAATAAATGCTTATGTATTTATTAATAGTTGTTAACATATTTATAGCTTTTACTATAATCTCTAGCAGCATGATATTATTGTGTCTTTTAATGATCTCAAATTAAGATATAAACCATATAGAGCTTGATGTTTTATTTGAAAATATTAGGATTAGGATTGTATACAATAAATGATAGATGGCCCTTTCAGTTCTGTGCTATTCTACCTAAGTCTCAAGATTAGTATTGTATTTTATACAATAGATGATAGATGAACTTTTTGATTTTGTGTTGCTCTACCTTGAACCAAAAAGGAGGGGCCTAGAGGGCCATAATAAGGAGTATACCACAAATCAAAGCATCCATTAGATTTATCAAACCACTAATATCATCACCGATGGATCTTGGTGGTTTCTATATGTTTGCATGAAAACAACTTTACTATGCTCGTTCCTCCAAACACTAAGAATGTAGGATATGTGTGAATAGGGAACAAATTGAAATATGCCTTTTTGGTTACCTATATGATACTTGCGGCAGTTAAGTTACTATGTAATTTTTCTATAGCAAGCATTTGATTGACATAGTATACATCGACCCTTGATTTGGATAACATGTTGAATCTAGAAACTTTGCTCTTTACTGCTATTAATAATTAGGTTGACTCTTAAGTCCAAAACATATCCATATTTACCTTGGTTGAGGTGAAACTATACAATGACTAAGGTGAAACTATTAATTTACATCACCTAAAGTAGACTCTTTATTCTGTCAATAGCTTTGTAGCCACCTAGGTATGTCCTTTCACTCCTAACTAGTGAGTCAATGCTTATTACATCATGATAAAATCTTTTTTCTATTCTCAAACCATTTTAAGTAATTGAAATTACTTGCCACAATCATCTGCACATAAATTTCCTATGCCTAGCATGGGTATTTAAGTCAGCAATAGGAGCTAACCTTTGGACTGTGAAGATCTTGACCAAAATTGATAAAAGTAATCCTCACTACTTTTCCTTGTATCGATGGCTTTTAGCAGATGAAGCCTTGAGCAATGGCTGTAATTGGAACAATGATTTTACCCTCTGTAGACTATTGAAGAGGAGGAGAAAATATTTTAGAAACTTAAAATTTAATCTATGAAGTTTTTAATATTACATATGTGGAGCATCAGGTCTCAAATATCGTAGATTGGAAATATCATCGTGGTGCATCAAAAACACCTATAAACATTAGTCCCACATGGGACACATCAGGGACATTTCAGATATTTAAAACAAGCATGACTCATCAATAATAATTGACCACCAAACCACACCACTTGGAGGCCAGCTCATACTGATGTGTGTAGTTATGGACTCGGTTGCACAAGGTTCGATGAAGTTCTTCCTTGTAGAAAACCATGGGTGGGTGTTGAAAATAAAACCATTTTAACAAAATTTAATCCATTCTCCCACATGCTTTTGGTGGAAGCATGTGTTAGTATTTAAGTGGGCAAGATCCCTTTTAGACATATGACCATAGGTGGTGGTCATGTTGGTAGAGAAGGCTAGTCTTAGCCAAAGAAATTTGATCACCGATAGATAGTTGATCGATTGTGATTTGTTGTATAGGTTATGTCGATGAACGAGTGACTTTAGAATTGTTGGATGAATTTTATTTTCTTAAAAAATAAACCATCGAAATAAGTGTTTAAAATTAGTCATCTTGTTAGAAAAATTCATTCCTTGGTTTTGGAAAAATATGATCTAAGACTTACAAATCACTTTTGATGATGAAGGTATTCGAAATGTCTTTATGTTTTGTATTTTGTCTTTGGTAAACCTTTTATTTTTATAGATAATCCCTTGGATTAAAAGTATTTTCAAATAATATTTGAAACTATACGAGTCTATTTTTGGATAGAAAATTTTATTCTCAAACATCTCATAATTAATCATATAGTATTATTAATAGATTACAAGACAAGTTTGTGATTAATTAATGATGTTGGATAGATTACAAAACAAATATACTCACTATAAAAATCGTAATATGATATTGTTGGTAGATCAAGTGATAATGTGATGGGTAAAATGTCAAATTTAGGAAAGGAACCTATTCTTGAGGAAAATATAGAGTCTCCCTATCAATGCCTACTTAGATAGATTACATAGTGCTTGAAAAATGCATTTGACGATGAATGCATGTAAGAATTCATTTTGAGAAAACAAGAATGAATGTAAGGAGATTAGATGTGGAATATAATCTTGGAGAGATTACGGGGTCTCTCCTTGCATTATAAAACCTTAGATAACTCCCATGCCATAGTGGAATAACTAGACTAATGATATCTAGGTTTGTGGAATGAATGTGGAATTCATTCTCGAGAAAATTATGGAGTTTCCTTGGATAATTTATGAGCCTTCACATTAATATGAATCCAATGATCATTTCATAAATATGAGGATACAAGAATTTGTGAGATTCTTATGTAATGTATTGATGGATATGTGGAATTCCTTATTTACATCATGATTCCAAAAATGAACTATTGATTCCTTTAAATGTATAATTGATATTGATAAATGATCCGTGGGATATCTTTCTATATTTGTAGTATGACAACTTTAATTTATGAAATGAGAGGATAAACATATTTTGGATATCGGGTTTATTCCTCGTGAGGGTTTCGAGGATATATGTTGTGTATTTCTATTTTTTGGTTTGCAACTGATGTTACACCTTGATGTTGTATCTACTTTCTATTATGATGTTAATTAGATATATATTAGATGTTGCACTTATTTTCTAATGAATGACTCTTTTAATATGATTCAATTGTTTATTCTTTGATTCAAGTGAAAGTCATGATATGAGTAAAGCAATCCTTATGTATATTTTTAATAATACATGCATGGTATTCCACTACAAAAGAATAGAATTAGGATGTGAAATTGAAATTACCTTCAATAAGTTAAGTAACTAAACTTCCTAATGAAAGTAGAGATAGAAACAATTAGACCAAGAAATTCATAATCATCATGATGGAATGCAAGGTTAGATAGGATTTGGACACTCCTATCATGAGAGTTGACACTAACCATGTTGTAATTCTCTCAGTTACTTTCTATCCTAATTGATGTTAGTTCAATGTGAACTGTACATTAATTATAGACATGTTATGTTTCAAAAAATAAAAAAAATTAAAAAAATAACATCTCGAGTTGGGTTGGTAATTTGGGGTTGGTACAGTTTGTATCAAAGCCCATGCTAGCTAGTAAATTCTAATGTTAGGTCTAGAGCAAATATATGGAATTTATTAAACTTTAAGAATAAACTCCCATTAAACTTATAACTTCTCTGATGAACTATAAATTGATGAATGCTTGGTAAGAAAAGAGTTAGTGCATGGAGGCTACTGATATGCAAGTATTTTTCTCCCATAATTCATTGCTGAATTAGAAAGGAAGAGTGAGGGGAATGTCCCATAACATGTGGAGTACCCAAGATATCATTGAGAAGTGGTACTTGACATATGTTGTATTTAGCTAGGCCTCTTCCTTACTAAAGTATTGTATATTGAACAGATTTAAGAATGATCAAGTGGGATAAAACTTAGATCCTATCTCTAGTCATAGATATTAAAGTTGAATAGAGCAAGTAAGGTAAAATGGTAGACATTGGAGTGTCTATGAGGGTTTGTGTGATAACCCCCTTAACTCCCATTGTGTGATATGGGAAAAATTTAAGCATTGTAAATGATTAATGTTCTATCTTTATGGTAGGATGTTAAATCTTCAAGGCATACACCTAATGTATGTGTTGAAAGAGCCTAACATGAGACTAACTTAATGTAGAAGGGAAAAAGGCATTCCTATTGAAATGGACAAGAGAATTCCCAAAAGTATGGTATGTTTGATTACCCGTTGGTCTTAATAGGAGGGTTGGCCACTCCTATCCATAGGATAGACATTGACCATGCTGATTCCTATGAAGTGTAGCCTTGGACTTACTTGGATACTCATATTTAAGAGAACCACTTGGAGATTATTTTAAAGTAGCCCCTTGATCATAAATATAACTATGTTAGCTATAGTTTTTTCTAAGAATACTTGGTATTAGAAGTTATCTATGGAGTTATAATCCATAGAGTAAGTTTTGGGATATAGGAAGATGAATCCCATTCAAAATTGCAATGGTAGTACCACCTTCCGATGAGACAAGAGTCTGGATAAGTTCATGGGGTCAACAAAAGAATATTTTCTTTATTTACATTTTTATCAATGTTACAATACAATCATGGCCTTTGGCCAGAGCAAGGAGCTGAATATCCCAATAATGGTGAAATAAGGCAAGGATAGAGCCAATGGAAGACCACTAGGATGGAGATAGGATCACCATACCAGCTCCACCTGAAACACTTCCTGAAATGACATTTTGGTGGAGAATTACACCTAAGATGCCACCAAATAGTTATATAGTATGCCACCCGACCACCTGGATGGTAGATGAGTTTAATAGAATATTATGCACTATTTAAATATGGGATGACACCACTACATGATGTATGTGGTATTAATATTAGCATAGGAATATTCAAACACAAAAAAAAATTAAGAAGAAAACCTAAACTATGAGGAATCCCAATACATGATTTCTAGAATTGATAGGTGTAAAGAAGGGATGATGCTCGGCTCAAGGTTGACATCATTTCCAACAAAAAAGTAATGGTTAGAATAAAAAATGATACATAAGAATGTGGTGAATCATTGAAAAAGGGTGCTGACAAGACACTAAGTGGATAAGGTATCAGACGCCTAAAGGAGTAAGAGGGTTTCAAGTACAAAAAGGTACAATAAATCCCTAAATAATTATGACAAGATTTATTTAAGAGTCAACGAAGCATGATCCTCAAAATATGATTGATTGGATTCAAGATAATTGAGATATGATCAAACCAATTGTTGAACACATCGTAAAGTTTCAAAAAACAAGTGAGCTTGGATGAATTTTACAACAAGGAGAATCAACCTATGGAATTCAACATAGTTATACTAGTTTTAGGGTTTGCACTATTTATAGTAATCATGCTTGGGGTAAACCCCATAGTGTGCTTCTTGATTCTACTATTTTTACTCATTGATTTACTATTATACACTCTATAAGAAGATGATCTCTAGAAATGCCACAACGAGTCATGGAGCCAAGTTAGTAGAAATAGAACCATTGAAGATTATTAAGTCTTGTGCTGCTCTTAGACCAATATTTCAAGGAGCTAGGAGTGTGATGGATGTCAATTATTGGTAATGGTTAAGTGAGATAGGTTTAGTAGGAGCCACCTACATGAAACCAGTACTGATTGATAAGGGATACCTATCAACACTAATTGAAAGATGGTGTAGACACTAAAATCTGGTCAATCCGATTATGCTACCATAATAAATGGCTTTATGATACACCAAGGCCCCCAAGGCAGCCCTCGGGAGGTATACAGTGGTTCTAACCACTTTGTACAAGGTTTTGAAAGGTTCTAAATCATTTTTGAGACCTTTTGGACACCCTACTGCTATTCGTTCTACCCTGGGATGAATACAAAACCTATTCATCCCACCCTAGTATGAATAGTAGTATTCATCCTATGAGGGAGCGAATAGCAGGTTTGACTAGCAAAAAGTCAAATCTAGACAAATGGCACCTGGAAACAGTTACTTTTATGTTTGCCAACGCCTAGAAATTCAAAGCACGCAACATCTTAATGCTCCAACCCATGAGGGAGGCCAAATTAGGAGATTATCTTCCCCCTCCAACGCATGTCACCCTAGTGGCCAAGTGGCGCCTCGTGCCTCGTATGCCCTCGCATGCCTTTTGACCCATGAAGTCTCCTTGGGCTATAAAGTGGATGTATTTTCCACACAATAGAGAGGATATTTTAAGATTTTAATATTTTGTTACTATTTTTAATTAGTTATTTTATACATTCTATTACTATGTTGCAGTTCACATTTTAGGTCTTTATAAGCTATATTGGCCGAGATATTGCATTTTTAGTGTTTTGGAGGGTCTCTTGCAAGTATCCGGAGGTCATTTGAGAGAACACCCAAAATGGGTTTTCTTAGAATAGAATTTTATGTATTATTTTCAATTTTCATTCATTTTGGATATACATAGGGTCAAAAATTATTTACTTTGGGTTTTGTAGGTTTTGAACGGTCATTCGAATTTTGAAGCCCCATCGGATGCACTTTTGGTGTAATTTCTAGTGATATCTTCCCAAAAACTTTTGTTTTACATCCCTGTACAATTTTATTTCATTTAGATTTTATTTGATATGTTTTCTCATTATTAGCCGTTTGGCCATTATGGGGATTGCATGATTTCTATCACATGCACTCACTATTTGACATTTATGGTTTCCTTGTGTGTATATGTAGGTCATTATAGTGCATTGGAAAGGAGAATAAGACATCCAGATTAAATACATAAGTTGCATCAACCTTGGACCGCCCACCTCGATAGTGCGTACGAGGAGAGACATTGGATGTGCACCCGAATTTCTTGAAGTATTTCGATCCTTGGGCACTCAAGTTATAAATATTTGTATCACCAATTTTGAGCCCTCAAGGGGATGCATTGTAACTTGGATTTTATTCATATAATTAATAATAAAACTACTTGATTTGCTTTATTTCTTATTATTCGTTATATTTCAACTCTACTTGCATGCTTACGTTTGATGCTCATAAGCAATAGGATGTAGATACACATATTTTTTATCATAATTTGGTGCACTATTTTTCCCTAATTTAGTGGTGATCATGGTGGGACCCTGTACCTTTTGCTTTAGGTGAATTTAAAACCCATTTTCATCTTTTCATGTTGTAGGTGCTATTCATTCTGGACTGAAATGAACTCTGACCTGCTATTCATGCCACCCTGGGATGAATGTGAATTCATCCCACCCTAGAATGAATGCAGAACTCATATTAACTCCACCCTAGAGTGAATAGAAACCAGAGAGTTTTCTAAGCAGAATTCCAAAATTAGCAAGTTTTGGCAGTGATGAGGTAGGCATTTGAATCTTCCATCTCTGTTTTGTACTTTCAAATTCATCCCACCCTAGAATGAATGCAGACCTCCTATTAACTCCACCCTAGAGTGAATAGAAACCAGAGAGTTTTCTAAGCAGAATTCCAAAAATAGCAAGTTTTGGCAGTGATGAGGTAGGCATTTGAATCTTCCATCTCTGTTTTGTACTTTCAAAAACTGTTTTATTTGGTTTTTCTCACATATTTTGCTTGTTTAGAAAGGTTAGAAGCTAGTTTTATTTTCTTAAATGCAAAAAAATAAAAACACATAAAAGGAGAAAAATCAAAACAAATTTAAAGTAGGAATGCATCTCTTTGGATTGCTTGCTTGTAGCCTACCCAATGGGTAGGCTTGCATTTAGGGTTCTTTTGCATTTCTAGGTACATTTTTAGGTTTCTTTTATCATAACTTTCTAAAATTAAAACATACCTTATGCATGTGTCTAGTAAAGTATCATTGAGTGCTTTATTTGTTTGCTTTCTTTTAAGTTAAAAATAACCACACACACTATCACAATAACATTGGTAAGGTTGTATTTCATCACCAACCCCCAATTTAGACTGGCAACGTTGGATTTCACCTCCTTCCACCAGCTTTCCCTCTAGATGCCTTAGATAGAATAAGGTACTCTCTCAAGATGGAATAGATCACTAATGTTCAAACTGCCTTCCATTTTTGGAAACACTGTTTCAGAGTTGAAGAGCTAGGCGAACCCCCCCATTGGGTTTTAAGTGGTGTACCCTAGACTCTTTTGAGAAATCATGTTTGGCACTAGTTTTCCTAGTCACCACTTTGGTTGAGTTCCCTCATTTTAATTCCAAAACAAGAACAAGAAAGCAAGAAAAAAAAACACAAATTCAAACACACTAAACAACTTTGGGATTCACATCTAAAATTTAAAGGAGATAATCACATTGTTTGCTTGTGTGCTTCTTTGATCATTTTATTATGTGTTTCTAATGTTTAAAAGAGATAATAATATACATCCAATACTTAAAAGAGATAATCATATTTTTTGTGTTGGGTGTTTCATTATTGTTTAGGTAGTCAACATAATATCCTAGATCTGGGACCAAACCCTAATTATAAAAAAAATAGATCAAAATCTACTTTTTGATTCTACATCCAACAGATCGAGAATTTTGCAAATCAGAGATATAAAAAAAAAATTACTTTGGTTTTGTGATTACTCTATTTTTGAAGCCGAAAATAGAGAAAAAAATACACTAAAACTGTCATAAAATGGTCTAGACAATTCCAAAAATTACCAAATTTATTTTTTTGTCTTAGTTATCTCCTTCTGCACCTCTCATTGAAATTTTGAGTCCTAAATATTCATAGTTAAAAATTTCCCAAAATTTCCTAAAAGTGGACATTTCCCCACTGGCCCCGGTTGGCCAAATATTCCAAAAGTTCAAATTTTTGATACAAAATTCAGATTTCAAAGCCTATACCATTGTTATAAGCTCATTGCACTGATTTTTTTGATATATAACACTTATAACCTTTTTCAGAAGTCATAATTTTCTTTAGTGTGGGTTTCCTTCAAGGTTTTCCTAGTTAGCACATCATGACAACCATGCATAGTCAAGCTCAACCATGAGCCAGCAAAGCATAAAACTATACGAGAGGCCTTGAACACCATCATTATAAGTATGAGGATATCCTCACTCCTACATGGAGCCCTAATAGTAGTTACCTTGGCTATTCTCTCGAGGATCTCATCATTCTTGCATGACATCCTGAAAATTATCATGAGGTCAACTCCTCATTCAGAGGACCCGACCACCAAGGTACCTCTATCATGAGAACATTAGTGGGTTATCCACATGACCAAGTCGATTAGTTGTTATCCAACACCGATTTTAGTCCCAAACCAGATATAATCAGCCTTCCAAGGGGCCTAGTAGGGAGGTCTACACTACCTCTACATTGTGGTCTTCACCACCTAAAACTCCCATCCAACAAGTTTTAGCAACCCAAAGTAGGCATGTATAAAGTTCGCATACACCATAAAAAAAAATGACCATGAGTGAACTTCTACTATAGTTCTCCAAAAATTGGGAACCTTTCATGAGGATCTTGGATTCCATTGGGATACAACCTCACGACTCTGATGCTTTTATCAAATTTATGGAGCACATAAAAATGTATAAGAAGCCAGTTATATCCTTTCAAAATCATGAGGTCAAACTTGTGCCTACCAGTTCACCAGATCTTGCTTTGTACATCATTGCAAGTATCAATAGGATCCCCTATAAGTGATTATTGGTTGACATAGGTTCCTCAATAAACGTTATTACCACAACTTCACTAAAATATCTCAACATTCCATCCTCAAGTATTGCACCATCCAAGTTCACCTTGGAAGAATTCAACGATGTTTTATCCTCCATTGTGGGCACAACAATACTACTTGTTGAATTTGGATAAAGATTGTGCCTACATTGTTCTACATCTTGGAGGGTGCAATATAGTACAACATACTTCTTGGAAGGTCATGGGTAAGAGACATGGAATGTCTTCCATCCATAGTGCATCATTGCATTAAATACATTCATGAAGGCAAGATCCATGTGATCAATGATGACCTAGAACCCTTCAAGTATTATGAGTAGGTGGACCATCCACAAAAACCTACTATATGACCCATGCACTTGGACACTAAACCCAATGACCTTATCCAGAGTCCAAATGCAACCCGGTGGTTAGTTGTGAATCTATATTCACCATCGCTAGTGCCATCATATTTTTCTTAAAGTGAGGAAGAGTCGAAAGAGCCAACTACAAAGGATCCCATAGCTATAATCAATATATTTGTAGAATACCTTCCCACTCCTACCAAAAATGAGGAAGAACTCATAATTGATATAGATGAATTAGATCATATCATTCTTGAGGACACAATTCAATTGACCTGCCCAGGACTTGATGAGCACATAGTACCCAACAATGCATTCATGGCTATCATCGAGCTGATCAAGTATCTGGGTCATCCTCCTATCGATTTGCCACCCATTGATAGCATTCCTAATGCAGACCATGAACATGGGGGCTAAGCAGATCACCTTGGACAAGTTGATGAGGTGGCCATGACTTGTCCAAATTCAAATACATCTTCTCATGAGTTTGTGGGAATGATAAATGTGATGA
The DNA here is from genome assembly GCA_028583015.1 of Wollemia nobilis. Classification (NCBI taxonomy): domain Eukaryota; kingdom Viridiplantae; phylum Streptophyta; class Pinopsida; order Araucariales; family Araucariaceae; genus Wollemia; species Wollemia nobilis. The sequence goes on along the minus strand of JAQPPZ010000861.1, from coordinate 1,918,671 downwards.
CAGAGAAGCAAAGCCCTCTAAATCCATCTATGTAACTTGTAACTCCATACAACATTCCATCCATACCACAGGAGATACCATTGTTGGATTTGATCACACCTACTCCATATCACTCAACATCTCCACAAAATCAAGAACATGTGTACCCCTTGCACCAAAGTGGGGGTAATATAGCTACCATAGTTGAACACTCTAATTTGGAACATGAGCATGAGCTAAATCAAGAACAAGAACATGTGGATATACTCACTAGATCCAATCATCATGAATCCTCCACATCTGCTTAGATATTGAAGACTTTTGATCTCCCTCCACCACCTATCAGTTGCCATCCAAATTTCCCAAAAACCATCTAGACATTGCCTCCACTATTTCCACAACATATCTTGGATAGGCTAGTCATTGTGGAGTCACAAGGGAGTCACCAACACAATGATTTATAACAAATCTTGGATCGAATCACAAGAATTGAGTTACAGTTGAGTCAAACAAGTCAGGGGAAAAACTGATAGTGTTGCCCTAAGCGAAAATTTACACCCATTATCGAGTCCATGGACTCTTTGTTTTGAGCACCTCTTAGAAGCTAATGTGATCAATCTACCTGAGAGTCATCCTATTGATCCAAATGCACCTAATCCCCAAGGATATCATGATGACCTATACTGTAAATACAATAGGCAAACATGATATGATGTGCAGATGTGATTTAAGTTAAAACACCTAGTACAGGATATGTTTGATAGGAATGATATTCAAATTAACAATCAAAAAATTGATATATCTCAAGATCTGTTACCTCCATATGGGATTCAAGAAGAGTAGCCTAAATAGGTGACTGAGATGCATACAACCCTGGCATCTCATACAATGAGTCCATCATGGTCACCTCGTTTAAGACGTCGATATCATACCTGGACTTCGTTATCTAAGCCCATGTCAACCATATTTCATAACCTGAAAGAAACAAACACAATAATATTTCTATACATACCCATTTTCAACCCAAATAGACCCAAATATAAACTATACAGGAAGGATCATTCTTACCTCTATCACTGGATGAGAGGGCATGACATTAACAATTGTCATATTTTTAGACACAGGGTCCAAGATATTATTGATGAGGGAGCTTTATCCATGAGTGGGTCACTCCTTTCACCCCATAGAGACATTGGCATTACCCAGAATGCCTTGCCAAAATAGGGGGAGTCAATTCCTATTGCTCCTCCTAGCCAAGCCAATAACATTGCATCAATCACAGTACATACTAGGGGTATCCAAGGGGTCACACCTTCCCCACTATTTACATCACAACCAATGAAACATAGTGAGATATTTGAATGTGTCACACCTTCCTCACATTCATTGAGTAGCACACACACTGGGGGTGCCTAAGGTATCATGTCTTCCTCTCACAAAACATTCAAAAACATTCAAATTAATCAAAATTTCAAAAAATAATTTAAAAACATCAAAATTTCAAACAAATCAAAAAGCAATAAAATCCAAAAACATTGCAAAATATTAAAACACAAAAACATTTTGCATACTGGGGGTACACAAGGTATTGCACCTTCCTCCTAAAAGCACAAAATAATCAAAGTCACAAAAGGCTCCAAGGGTGTCTACATCCCACTTGGTCAACCTAAAATGCTCCTAGGCGGTCTATGACCATCTAGGTCACCCCAAAATGCTCCAAGGGTGTCTACAACCTGCTTGGTCAACCTAAAATATCCCTAGGCATTCTATGATAGTCTAGGTCACCCCAAAATGCTCCAAGGGTGCCTACATCCTGCTTGGCCAACCTAAAATACTCTTAGGTGGTCTACAACCATCTAGGTCATCCCAAAATGCTCCAAGGGTGCCTACATCCCGCTTGGTCAACCTAAAATGCTCCTAGGTGGTCTATGACCGTCTAGATCATTCCAAAATGCTCCTAGGTGGTCCACGACCATCTAGGTCATCCAAAAATGCTCCAAGGTTTCCTACATCCCGCTTGGTCAACCTAAAATGCTCCTAGGCATCCTATGACCGTCTAGGTCACCCAAAAATCCTCAAAGGCATCCATAAGCTCTATGGTCCCCCCAAATTCCCCAATGGCCCCCAATAAGTCCATTGGTTACTTGTACATACATATATATCAAACAAAAATTCAAAACAATCATCAAAATATCAAAAATACAAAAATATTGCATTGCATCCCATTGTATTCTATCATCGCTTGCATTTAGGCATACTCACCATTTGCACTTTACAATTTAGATTTGCTCATACATGTATAACACCTGGTGGTACACTTGTCATCACTCAAAATCAAGGTTGTGAAAGTAATCATTCACATCGTTCAATGTTTCACTTCTCATTTTCACCCACATTTTCCATATTCCATATTTGTGTCCACTCCCTTCACCTAGTCATTTGTTTTAGAATGTCATTAGGGTTTTGGTCACTCAACCATTTCTAGCTTCTTTTTAGGTTTTATAGAAAGCTATATTAATTTTTAGGAGGTAGAGTCTTGCTTAGATTATGCCTTGTGTACATCAGATCCCAAACACATTTACACATTAATAAATCCAAATTTTGCATAAAGAAAGATGAAATCCATGAAGTGGTCTAGGTTAACATAAGCGAAAAGGTCATCCTACTCATCCCCCTATGCGAATGGTTCAATAACATTGAGATTTGGTAAAAGTACAAGCTCTTCCCTACCCAATTTCCCAAAATAATTAGTGGTTTTCGCCACTATCAAAAATCCCAATTCCCACAAATCCCAATCCCTCAAAAAAAATCATAGAAATCAAAAGTCAAAAAATCAAAATCCCAAAAGTTCAATATCAAAATCCTCAAAAAGCAAAAATCAAAAGCAAAACAAATAGTTATTATCACAACTTCCCAAATCCCTTGCTCAATAATAACAAAATACAAAATAAACAGTGATTTTCATCATTACATATGAGCAAGTATCCTAATAAAATTGAAGAATAGAAGGAAGTTGAACTTGAATCCTTCGAATTCTTAGCATTTGGACAACCATCAGGTAATCCTCATTACAGGTTTTGTGGATATCCTACTTGTCAATGGTGGTAGCCTCCCACATGACGATATGTCTGTCACATTAGCTTTTGCATGTGTATAGACTAATGTTTGCATGTGGACAAACTAGATTTTGGTAACATAGATTGCCTAGTGGTCTAGTCCAACTAAGTATAAAATCTAAGATTGTGACATTCATAGAGTGATCCTCATTACAAGTTTGGTGGATAGCCTATCTGGCAATGGTGGTATCTTTATGCATCTCATAGGAATGAAATCACTTGCACACATAGGGATATGAAATACCTTGGTCGTCCTAGCAAATTCATACCTTGTCAAAAAATCTTGCATGGTTAGTATATAACTTTTGATCAGGTAGCTAGGATGTTTGAGTCTCATGAAAACCTCATCAACAGTCTATAGCATCTCACTTCATTCATTCCATTTTACCACATTGCAATAACACATTTCCATATATCCATTACACAAAAATAGTACAAAAAGAAACAAAAGGAATTAATGCATTTTGTATAGTCTATGGTGCTAACATAGTGGGGAAAATCATTAGTCATAGTTCAATATATCAAAGCATGCAATTCATCCATTTCATTGTACATCCACGCATATACATAGCCGCAAATCATATCACAAAAACATCCATATGCATACATAATAAACATCAATCACAATTGCATTCCATCATAGAAGTATACATATGCATACATGGTACAACATCCATCAGTACTACAATAAATCACATAACAGTATCCATCTATAGCAATCATTAGCATTTAACATACCATCATAAATTACATACATGCATTTGCATTCATAAAATAAAGCAATAAATGAAACATATGATGACCATAACAAAATCTCATATATATATGAGGTAAAAATATACATCATAGTTTCTGAAAATGCTTGTAGGCTATAATAAATTGGGTCCTCAGACCCCACCAATACCAAAAAGCCCCAAAGGTATCCATAAAATCTTTGGTCACCCAAAAATCCCCAAAGGCACCCATAAACCCTTTGGTCACCCCAAAATCCCCAAAGGCACCCATAAGCCCTTTGGTCATCCAAAAAGTCCCAAACGTATCCATTAACCCTTTGGTCAACCAAAAAAGCCCCAAAGGTATCTATACACCCTTTGGTCACCCCAAAAATCCCCAAAGGTACCCATAAACCCTTTGGTCACCCAAAAAACCCCAAAGGTACCCATAAATCCTTTGGTCACCCAAAAGCCCCAAAAGTATCCATACACCCTTTGGTCTCCCCAAAAAGCCCCAAAGGTATCCATAAACCATTTGGTCAACTCAAAAGGCTCCAAAGGTATCCATCAACCCTTTAGTCACTAAAAATGCCCCAATGGCATCCAATAAGTCCATTGGTCAAATATATGTACATATATTAATCAAAAACCCCCAAAAAATACAATAATAATAAAAACAATTAAAACACATCAAAAATAACATAAAACCAAAGAAAAGGGTCCAATACCCACCAAAAACAAGTCAAATCTAATGGAATTCACTTAGGATCAATATGGAACCCAAATTCTTCATGGATGCATTGAAAATTTACTACTTTACTCCCTAAGAAGGCCATTGTGGCCGGACCGCCCCACAAGAATGAGGTTCTCCACTCTTTTCTTCCATGAAAAAACAACAAAAGCATCAAATTCCTTCCAAAACTGCTCTAATTTTCAATGAGTATAACTAAAGGTAACCTTAACCAAAGTCATCTGCATCAAGCGACCCGTCACTTTTATCACTATAATTCCCTCATCGAATCATTTCTTGAGGTGGTATTCATACTTAGTCTAAATCAACAAGCACACACTCAATCATGCAAATTGCATTCTTTCAATGAATATTTGACAAAGACAATCATGCCCCTGCTTGGGGCAGTAAACAAGAAACAATTTAAATTATGTACATAATAGTGCAGATGAACCTGCCTATTGGTACACCTCAAAAGTGACCAAAATACTTGGTATTCTCTAACACCTAGGGTTATAATTCCCCCGAGCATACCTGGAAGCTGAAGAGAAACCAAGAACAATGTATTTACTGAGTCAGAAGCAAAGATTCAAGAATGCATGCTCTTTCCATAATTGGGGCATCTAAAGTTGGTTAGGGTATTGAGTAACCTTAATCATTGAACATTTTAATCTATTTTTGCTTGATGCTATGCTACACACAACGTATCCCAAAAATGATCATCTATAGACACTAAAATCTGGTCCATTTGATTATGCTACCATAAGCAACGACTTCATGACACACCAAGGCCTCCAAGGCAGCCCTTAGGAGGCATACAATGGTTCTAACCACTTTGTAAAATGTTTTAAAAGGTTCTAGACCACTTTTGGGACCTTTTGGACACCCTACTACTATTTTTTCCACCCTAGGATAAATACAGAACCTATTCATCCCACCATGGGATGAATAACAGTATTCATCCCAGGGGGGAGCAAATAGTAGGTTTGACTAACAAAAAGTCAAATATGGACAAATGGTGCCTAGAAACGATTACTTTTCTATTTCCAACACCTAGAAAGTCAGAGCATATCGCATATTAATACTCCAGCCTATGAGAGAGGTCAAATTGGGAGATTCTCTTCCCCCTCCAATGCATGTCACCCTGGTGGCCAAGTGGAACCTCATGCCTCGCATGCCCTCGGATGCCTTTTGACCCATGAAGCCTCCTTGGGCTATAAAGTGGATGCATTTTCCACACAATAGAGAGGATATTTTGAGGATAAAAATATAGAGTTTTGCTAAGATTTCCTTCCACCTTTTTATGCCCATTTTCCCTTGAAATATCTACCTAGCGAAGGAGGTTTGTGAGTGAACTAGGAGGTGCAATTTGTTACAAAACCAAACCATCTAAGTGAATTCACACACCAAATTTGACTACAATACCCCTTAGATTTTTTTGGACCATTTCCCAATGGAATTGGTGGTAAAATTTAGGCATAAATGGTGGGCATCCCACCCTCGGACGCCCCCCAATTTGTGACAGTCCTATTCATCCCACCCTGTGATGAAAAGAAATTTATGCATGATTTTGTTACTATTTTTAATTAGTTATTTTCTACATGTTATTACTATGCTTAAGTTCAAATTTTAGGTCTTTATGAGCTATATTGGCTGAGATATTGCATTTTTAGTGTTTTGCAAAGGTCTCTTGCAGGTATCCGATGGTCATTTGAGAGAACACCCAAACTATTATTGATCTTGCACATCTGATAAAATGGGTTTTCTAAGAATATAATTTTATGTATTCTTTCCAATTTCATGCATTTTGGATGTGTAGGGTCAGAAATTGTTTGCTTTGGTGTTTGTAGGTTGCGAACGGTCATTCAAATTTTGAAGCCCCATAGAATGTAATTTTGGTGTAATTTTTGGTGATATGTTCCCAAAACCTTCTATTTTACATACCTGTACAATTTCATGTCATTTTGAGTTTATTTGATATGTTTTCTCATTATTAGCCATTTGGCACCTATAGGGATTGCATGCTTTCTATCACACACACTCACTATTTGATGTTTCTGGTTTCCTTATGTGCAGGTTCAGGTCATTACAGTGCATTGGGAATGATCATAAGACATCTATATTAAAGACACAAGTGGAAGAAACCTTGGACCGCCCACCTCGATTGTGGATACGAAGAGTGACATTGGATGTGCATCCGAATTTCTTGAAATATTTTGATCCTTAGGCACTCGAGTTGTAAATATTTGTATCACCCATTTTGAGCCCTCAAGGTGACACATTGTAACCTAGATTTGATTCATCTTATTAATAATAAAACTACTTGATTTTATTTATTCTTGTTATTTGTTATCTTTACACTCTACTTGCATGCTTTCGTTTGACGCTCATAAGCAATAGGACGTAGATACGCATATTGTTTATCATAATTTTGTGCACCATTTTTTCCTACTTTAGATGGAATCCTAATCGAGTAACTTTCCAATTACCTACTGAATAAATGACTATTACCCTGGAGGTTGTGTACCAGATCTATGGATTACCAGTTGAAGGATGTATAGTAATAACCACAAATGAAATAGAAAAATAATTGGTTCTAGAGAGAGTGTTCAAATTTAGATGAAATATGTTAATAACGATCATAGTGGTATATTGTATGAACTGCTTTTCACATTCGGTAAACTATCACCTAGACAAGCTTTGATAATGGAACTCAAGCAAAAGTCATTTTACCTGACTCATTAGGTGCATGATTCCCTTGGAACATGCTAGGGGTTGTGCAAGACCTAGTGGAATACTCAATTGTGTTTGCTTGGGCACCAACCTTATTGGCTCAAACCTATAGAGAGTTGTTCAAATTTCAAACGAGGACAAGGATGAGTTGTGGTCTTTTGTTTCATATACGGGCTTGGGAACATGTGACTATAAGAAGACCCCTAGGGTTACGTTATGATGCACACAACTTGGTAGATCCATAAGTCCCGTATACATTAAGGTGGCAGAATGAGAAATAGTTGTGGTTAAGAAGTCCATGAGAGGATAATTGGAAGCTTTGTTGCTCCATATGGAAAAATTTGAAGTCCCAAGATGTGATCTAGAGACCATGGAGGTTAGGTCCAATATGGGTAAAATATGGATATCATCTAGCTTAGGTGCGAAGAGCAAGGTGGATTATTGGGTGAGTAAGCACGTAGTATGAGTATTTCCAATATACTCGAGTATTGTGGCAGTTCGTTATCAGGTAAAGAATACCAAAACCTCTTATGGTTTATACAAAAAATGGAGGAGAGAATTTGCACAACCATAAATGGAACCATTAACCTTAGAAATAGATGAGGCCATACAATTTTTAAATATGGATGATGTGGGTACAACCCTAGAATATGATCAATGGTGGTTTGCCCAACAAGGAAAAAATGAGGAAAGCCCAAGGGAAGTAGGATAAATTCTTAGGGTTTAGGTACACCATCAACCAAAGACTGAAGCAGGTCCTTCCAACTATCAAGGAAATGATAGTAAGCACTCCAAGATAGGTGGACCACTTGAGATAGTCTTTGAGACAAAAAAATTGATAGTTGGAGGTAGAAAGAGATATCGCTAGAACCAAACGAGATGTACTCCAACAGGAGCTAACTCAAAGGAATAGTGAATGATCAACGATAGCCATCTAGGCCAAGAATTCATAACTTCGAAAAGCAAGGGATGATTACATTTCTGCATACTTAGCATCTTGTCTCGATGCATTAGTAATTCATGGATTGCTCACAACCGATATTCCACGTGGGCTTAGAAGCATTAATAGGTGATTTAGGCCTCAAATCACTTCTTTGAAAGAAGTAAATCTAACCTAGAATTATGAAAGGACTGAAAGACGATAGTTGTGAAGCTTGCCATATTGTATGGCTAAAAATCCAATCCTTTTTTATTGTAAGAGTACATGTTATATAATCTAGTAGACTACACTCATGTAGCCCATAAACATTATTTTTTTACATAATATAAAGTAATGTTTATCTAATGAGTGATTTATATTATTATAATTTTGATTACATTTCATTAAGAGTTGGACCAAATGATCCTAATGCTATAGTCTTGTTATGAGTGGTGGCTCAGAAGGTTCCAAATAGCAGGTAGCTTTTGAAAAGTTCTAAGAAGGTAAGCTTGGACTAAATATCCTATTAGGTATGTCAACTACTTGAGTGTCGTCTACAACAATCAGTTCTCAAGTGAGGAATGCCTTGGAGGGTAATAAGGGGTATTTCAGGATGCATCCATGTGTGATTTCAACAAACATAATGAGAGAAATATGAAAATATTGTTCTAACTAAGAATTAAAATTAATGAGCAATATTAGACATGAAAGTTTGAATAAGATTGGAACACTCCTAGGAAGTATAGATAGGGAATCTATCCTTAAAAAAAAGTGTGGGATTCTCTCTTAAAGTTGAAGATGTCATATTCTAATGTTTGGTATGACACCTTACATGGAGTAAGTGTGGTCATAGTTACTATCAGTGGATGATAGTATGACTAATATGACACCTTACATGGAGTAAGTGTGGTCATAGTTACTATCATTGGATGATAGTATGACTAGGATGACACCTTACATAGAGTAAGTGTGGTCATGGCTACTATTAGTGGATGATAGTATGACTAGAATGACACCTTACATGGAGTAAGTGTGGTCATAGAAACTATCAGTGGATGATAGTATGTTGTGGATAATAATATGTATAAAATGATACCTTACAGAAAGTAAGTGTGACCATGGATATCAGTATGGCATCTTATGCATAGTAAATATGATCATTGCTATTAGATTTTGATATTCAGAGACTACATATGTTCAAGTTCTTTTCCTCCCACTATTGAACCACTGGTGAATCAAAGTGGAAGAGCTAAGTGAACCCTCCATACTTTGTGGATCTTAAGTTGTGTACCTTAGCCTCTTTTGAGGATTGCACTTGACATTGGTGTCTCTTGAGGTACAAATATTTCAATAGGCTGACAAAAGATGTGTACCGGGAGACATCAAGGATGATGCACTAGTAATAGTTTGTCAAAATGATTTCAATATATATGGATATATTGAAGTGATATTTATGAAATTATGTCTTTGTATTTGAAGAAACCTATTTAAATTGAGATAACTCATAAAAGGGCTATCAAGGCATAGTGAAATACTCCTTTGTGAGAGTTTTTGATGAATCTAATTTAGATAGATTGTGAAAATATAATTTCATGTCATCTCTATGAAAATATTTTGTAGTTCTTGTATTGCAGTACTCTATTATCAACTGATTATGCAGTGATGGATTTTTTGATACTTCGATTTTATGATGAAAATTGTGTATTGAGGATATTTTCAAAACTTATTATTGATGCAATATGGATGTTTTATTGCTTTAATGACATGGTACTGTTGATATTTTGTGTACTTACAGGTACAGGTACTCTCGTGGATGGAAGATGTTGCTTACCATCAAGAATGAGACACTGGAAATAAGAAAAAATATGATGGATCTAAGTATTTTGTAAAGAACTACTACTAGTTTTATTATTTTTCTGCATTAACTAAGCTAGGATCTAACGAGAAAAATAGAGGACTATGTTTAATCCTAGGGGGGAGTATGCCATAGCCCTCCCATTAGGAATTTAAAAAATATATTAATTGACCGGAAATATCAATTAATACTCAAATTTTAATATTTACCTAACCTTACTAATGTTGCCTAGCATTAATAAGAGGGTCTAATTGATAAATCTAGAGGATGGTAAACCCTAATTATCCTATAAAATCCCTAATTAAAACTAATTACACTCTACCAGGTTAATTGGGAGAGTTTTGGAATGCAATTGGGATTTTGTAAGATTTGGAGAAATTAAATAAGGCTTTTGTGAAATATTAATTTGGGAATTTATCTTTTACAAAAAGTGATTTAGTATAATTAACCTAATTTAATACAATTAAGTGTCCAAAAAAATTATCCAATTTTAATTGGACCCAAAAGAGCAATGTCATGATTTAATAATAAAAATATATTTTACTAGTGGATGAACTATTCTTCCTTCCACATGACTACTTCATAATAGTTCTAAGGTTGAATGTTTTCTACTTCCAAATAGTATTAGTGTTGACCTTGTAGTTGCACTAAGTAAGGGGGGCCCAAAATGAACAAAGTAATCCTACCTTATCTCCTCTTGTCCTCTCCTAATTTTTAAATAATAAAAGGGATTTCACTATTTTGGGTTGACTTCAAAAAGGCTATTTTTTTAATAATTTAATAATAAACTCACCTTCTTTATCATGAAGGAAAATGGATTTGGAAAGAATTATAAAAGGAGAGGCAAGTAATTGAAAGAAGAGAGAGGAAATATTGGAGCTTAGGGATTATGCTCTCTACCTTGGTATATCATAAACCAAAAATATTTGGGAGAGTATAGAGTCTAAATTTAAGGCTTTTTGCCAATATGAGTGATATTATGATGATCATATCTTGGGGGAGAAGGAGATGTATGAAACATGAAGCCTATGGGAAATTATGAAGGAGGTTAAACAATGGAAAGGGGGAAAATAACATGAATAATAGACAAACACCAAGCATGAGATCTTGAAATATAGGCTGGATTTCCCTTCGTATGATTTTTGGTGTCATATTTTAAAAGAAATGTGTATGTATTTATTAATAGCTATTAACATATTTATAGATTTTACTATAATATCTAGCAGCATGATATTATCATGTTTTTTAATGGTCTCAAACTAAGATATAAACCATGTAGAGCTTGTTTTTTTATTTGAAAATCTCATGATTAGGAATGTATACAATAAATTATATATGGCCTTTTAGGTTTTGTGCTATTATATCTAAGTCTCAGGATTAGGATTGTATTTTATACAATAGATGATAGATGACCTTTTCGATTCGGTGTTGCTCTACCTTGAACCAAAAAGGAGAGGCCTAGAGGGCCATAGTAGGGAGTATACTACAAATCGAAGCATTTTTTAGATTCATCAAACCACTAATATCATCACCAATGAAGCTTGGTGGTTACTATATGTTTGCACAAAAACAACTTTACTGTGTTTGTTCCTCCAAACACTAAGCATGTGGGATATGTGTGAATAGGGAAAAAATTGAAATATGCATTTTTGGTTACCTATATGATACTTGCAGTAGTTAAGTTCCTATGTGTAAGTTCTCTATAGCAAGTATTTGACCAACATAGTATATGTCGACCCCTGATTTGGATAACACATTGAACCTAGAAACTTTTCTCCTTCTTGTCATTAATAATTAAATTGACTCTTAAGTGCATAACATATCTATATTTACCTTGGTTGAGGTGAAATTATAAAATGACTGAGGTGAATATATTAATTGACATAGGCTAAAGTAGACTTTGTTCTATTGATAGATTTATAGCCACCTAGGTATGTCCTTTCGCTCCTAACTGGTGAGCCACTACTTCTTACATCATGATAATATCAATGCTCTATTCTCAAACCCTTTTAAGAAATCAAAATTACCTGCCACAATCATCTACGCATAATTTTCATGTGTGTACCTTGGGTATTTAAGTCAGCAACAGGATCTAACCTTTGTACTGTTACGATCTCGACTAGAATCAATCAAAGCAATCCTCACTACTTTTCCCTGTATCGATAGCTTTTAGAAAATAAAGCGTTGAGAAATGACTGTAACTGGAACAATGATTTTACCCTCCATAGACTATTGAAGAGGAGGAGAAAATATTTTATAAACTTAAACTTTAATCTATGAATTTGTAATCTTACATATGTAGAGCATCAAGTCTAAAATACTATAGATTGGAAATATCATCGTGGTGCATCAAAAACACCTAGAAACATTAGTCCCACATGGGATGCATCAAGGACATTTTGGATATTTAAAACAAGAATGACTCATCAAGAATAATTGACCACCAAACCACACCACTTGATGGTCAGCTAATACTGATGTGTATAGTTATGGACTGGGTTGCACAAGGTTCGATGAAGTTCTTCCCTATATAAAACCATGTGCGGGTGTTGAAAATGAAACCATTTTAATGGAATTTAATCCATTATCCCACATTATTTTAGTGGGAGCATGTGTTAGTCTTTAGTGGGCAAGATCCCTTTTAGATGGATGACCACAGGTGGTGGTCATGCAAGTAAGAAAGCTAGTATTAGCCAAAGAAAATTTGATCATCGATAGATAGTTGACTGGTTGCAATCGGTTGTATAGGTTACGTTGATGAACGAGTAACTTTGGAATTGATGGATGAGTTTTATTTTATTAAAAACTAAACCATCAAAATAAGTATTTAAAATGAGTCATCTTGTTAGAACAATTCATTCCTTGGTTTTGGAAAAATATGATCTAAGACTTACAAATCACTTTTTATGATAAAGGTATTCAAAATATCTTTATGTTTTGCATTTTGTCTTTGGTAAACCTTTTATTTCTATAGATAATCCCTTGGATTAATATTATTTTCAAATAAGGTTTGAAACTATACATGTCTATTTTTGGATAGGTAATTTTATTCCTAAACATCTCATAGTTAATCTTATAGTCTTGTTAATAGATTATAAGACAATTTTAAGATTAATTAATGATGTTGGATATATTACAAAGCAAATCTATGTATTATGAAAATAATAATATGATCCTATTGGTAGATCAAGTGATAATGTGATGGGAAAAATATCAAATTTGGTAAAGGAACCTATTCTTGAGGAAAATATAGGGTATCCCTATCAATGAGTACTTTGGTAGATTACATAGTGCTTGAAAAACGCATTTGATGGTGAATTCATATAAGGATTCATTTTGAGGAAACAAGAATGAATGTAAGGAGATTATATGTGGAATATAATCTTGGAGAGATTATGGGGTCTCTTCTTGCATTATAAAATCTTACATTACTCCCATATCATAGTGTAATAACTAGACTAATGATGTCTAGGTTTACGGAATGAATGTAGAATTCATTCTCGACAGAATTATAGAGTTCCCCCTGGATAATTGATGAGATTTCTTCTTAATTTGAACCCAATGATAATTTCATAAATATGAGGATACAATAATTTATGATATTCTTATGTAATGTATCGATGGATATTTGGAATTCCCTATTTACATCATGATTCCAAAAAGGAATGATTGATTCCTTTAAATGTATAATTGATATTGATAAAGGATTCATGGGATATATTTCCATATTTGTAGTTATGACAACTTTAATTTATGAAATGAGATGAGAAACATATTTTGGAGGCTAAGTTTATCCCCCACGAGGATTCCCAAGATATTTGTTGTGTATTTCTATTTTGTGGTTTTCAACTAGTGTTACACATGGATGTTGTATCTACTTTATATTATGATGTTACTTTATATTATGATGTTAATTAGATAGATAATGGATGTTGCACTTGTTTTCCAATGAATGGATCTTTTGATGCAATGGTTTATGCTTTTATTCAAGTGAAATTCATGATATGAGTAAAGCAATATTTATGTATTATTTTAATAATACATGCATGGTATTCTACCACAAAAGAATAGAATTAGGAAGTAAAATTGAAATTACATTCAATAATTTAAGTAACTAAAATTCCTAATGAAAGTAGAGATAGAAACAATTATACCAAGGAATTCATAAGCATCATGATAGAATGTAAGGTTAGATAGGAGTTGGTCACTCCTATCACGAGAGCTGACACTGACCATGTCATAATTATCTTGGTTACTTGCTATCATGATTGATGTTAGTTCAATGTGAAATGTACATTAATGATAGACATGTTATGTTTCAAAAAAGGAAAAAAAAAAATCTATCTCAAGTTGGGTTGGTAATTTGGGGTTGTTACATGCAACTACTCATAAATAAGCCATTAATGAAAGCTCATAAAAATAGTATAATGCTATAAAATGGAGGTCTCAAACTCTCCATATTTCTTACATGCTCTACGCTGTATCTATCATATCAACTACTACAACTCTACATTGTGCACACAAAAATTGTGTCTCTCTCTCCCTATCATATCTCCATACAAAAGCATATATATAATGAAAGGTGACTCATGACCTTCCATATTCCTATGACTCTTCACCTTCCTATTCTATGGACTTATGTGCACATGGAGAACATGCACATTTACATCATCAAGTACTTTACACATTATAAAAATTGTGTATTTATTACATTACATTAATTAAATAGTCAAACTCTAATATAAGACAAAATCCTAATCTAAAAATGTACCCATGGTGGTACATTAACATGTACCAAATAATGTAATATATTCCAACACCCCCTGTATTACATTATTTTGTTATTGAAGACTTTAGTCTTCAATATGGATCTTCATCTTTCATATGTTCTTCAACTGGATCAGGTTCCTATTCTTCTTATTTAATCTATGGATGGCTAAGTAATCCAAAGTATTGTTGTCCTCTCATATTTCTCATTTTGTATCTTCAATTTCTTTGTCAATTTCTATGATAAGTAGATTTTCCATTTCCTACAATTTGTTCCTCAAAAAATCCATTAGTGTTATTTTGAATTACAGTAATATCTTGTGAAATATCAATTGAGTCTTAGAGCATATATATCATTGTGGATTGATATTGTAGCTTCTATCTCATTTGTATTTATGATGAGGCACTTAGTGACTCCATTTATATATCTAAAATCAACCATACTTTTGCTCTCTACCATATTAACTACAAAAATAATATTTGAGGTTAATCCAATAACATACATTACATCATGCAACAAAATATTTGGAAATGATGTAGTAGGTGTTACACACCCATATCCATGTATAAGATAGATTTTACCATCAACAATTTTCAACCTGAGATTGTTAGTGACTTCAAGGCAATCAAACCATTGCAAATTTCCTATCATGTGATGACTTGCACCAGAATCAATAAACCAAATGTCTTTTCCATTTGAACTTGTGCTTGAAGTAATTTTACATTTTTGATATGGAGTATTGTATGAATTTTGGTCTTGAATCCTTTCATAGTATATCTTGTGATGATATGTTCCTCTTGCTAACTTATCCATTATTGTCTTCAAAGAATAGTTTTATTGTTGTATTCCTTGTCTCACAAATATTTCTCCCTATATATGAATAGAAAGCTAAAGATAAATTTGATGCACTTTCAATTGATAAAATTTTATATCTTCAAGACTTTAGAGTTGAATTTCTTATGTCTTGTTAATTTGAGCATGAGACTAATACCAATATAATTTTTCAACTTTAAAAAAACACTAGGTTGTGATTCTTATACCTTTCAATTTTTAATAATATAGTTTCTAAATTTTAAAGCTTTAAATTGGTTTTTAAATCCTTATAACTTCGTAATTAGAAATTTAGAAAACTAATGTATTTGCAAATTCAATATTTCAATTTCAATGTGGAAATCCTTATTTCTCCAAGTTAAACAATTTGCAAATATTTCAATGCAATATGAATTTCAAAAGTTGTATAAAGTAATTTCAAAACCTTTCAAAATGCTTCTTGCTTCAAATATTTCTAAGGCATTCAATACTTCTTCTAAGGTTATAATTTATTACCTTATTTCTCCTTATATTCAAATAACCTTAAGTATAAAAGCTTAATTAATCTTATCCTCAAAAAATAAGCTTTATACCTCCTTTAATATTTGCAAAGGTTTTGATTTAAATATTTCTTACCTCCTCGTATATGAGACACATCAAACTTGAATTGCTTCAACTCTACAACCTACACTCAAAATAGTCTTCTCTCTTGCTACAATTAATGTATCTCCTTGCTCATTAAATTTGGTCTTATGAAGTTTGACTCTCCTCTATGCTTTTCAATATTTTCCAAGGTGCTCAAGTTTGATTTCCACATGCTCACTTTGTTACCTATAGATGATATTTATCCCATGCATTAATAGATGCTTTTATATGTTACGGCTTACTCCAATCATGATTTACATTATGAGTTTCAAGTGCCAATTGGCATCAAATGTCATTTGTTCTTCTATGGCTATTACTTATGGCACTCTATCCGACTAATCTTAGCTCAACGCTTGAAAAGAGAATTATATTTCTTGAGACTTGAATTATTTGATGATATTATGACACCTTGAACATTATAAATGTAACTATGGTCTTCTCCAATACCAATTTTAATGTCCTCCATGTGGTAGATGGCTTCTTCAATGATTTGCCTTCCTTATGATGCTCCTAATATGCCCTAAATCAGTTCTTTTGTTGCTTGGCTCTCAATCATTCAAAAATCCCTTGTTTTTTTAGATTACCAACATTCACCTAAGTTCATTTGGTTTTCATTTCTCCAAAAATCTCCTCCTATGGCAGTTTCAACATTCGATGATTCCTTTGTAATAGAGCTTGCTTTAGATTTGGTGGTGCTCAAACTCTTTGATGTTTCAACTCCTCCAAGTAATGCTGCCTTCTATAACACTTTTGTATTTCCTTTTTACATTACTTTCTTTGTCTAACATTGTGGATTTTCTTCTCTATGGTGGCTCAAGTTCGTTACGATGGATCCTTCTTCAATACAATGGTGCTTCTTCACTATGGTGGTTCTACCTTTCAATGGTAGCTTGACTTCTCTATGAAACCTCTTCTACACCTTTAGTGATTTATCTGTAACTAAATATTTGCCACACTAACAACACCTATCGATGTCTATAGACACTAAAAATATTCCCTACCTTTGTTCACTATTGAACTCTTTCTTTTGTTCAATAGGACTTAGAAAAATCTGCACGTCAATTATAAACACAACATATGCTTCTTCAACTTGTTACTCACTTTTTGATCAAGTTTTAACTTATACCTTTGTTGTTTTATTTTGCATATTTCAATATAATAATGAATTCTCCTTCCTTGGATTGGAGATACTTAAATTAAACTAGCTTTTTCTCCTTAAATAAATCTTAATATGATGCTTTCAAAAACCTTAAAATGTACTATATTTAATACTTTAAAATAAACTTTCATAGCATCACTTACACACCTTTTGACCTCATTTTGTAGCTAGTGTTTTTGGTTATTTGGTTCACCTATTTTCTACCCTAATTTAGTGAAATTTGTAGCTTCAATTCGTTTTTCTTTTCTGCCTTAAAACTATCAATATTGTAGCTCTCTTTTCTACTCAAATGTTGCCTTAGATTTGTCAAATTTTCAGCTCTAATTGTTGCTCAATTTTTTTTTCTTTTAGCGTTTAATTTACTTCTTCAAAAATAAATAATTGTGGCTTCAATTCTCCTCCAAACTCATTCTCTTGGACTCTAAAATTTGGATCTATTATTTCTGCCCATAATGCTACTCTCTTGTTGTCCTAAACTTGGTAGTTTTTAGCTTCTAATGCAGCCAATTCCTCCTTCATTTTGTTATCCTTAACTCTCTCAAATTTTCTAGGAAACTCCTTCAATTTGTAGCTCTAATATTGCTTTCCAAAACCCTTTAGTTTGCTATCCAAAACTCCTTTAATTTGTAGCCTTCTTTTCTCCTTCTAATGCTGCCCAATTTTCTTGATTTATTGCCTTATTTTGCTACCAACTCATCCAATTTGTTGTTCAAGGGATCTTCAAAATCTGCCCAAATATTCTCTAAATTGTAGCTCTATGTCACCTTGAATTTGTTGTCCTGTGACTCTTCAACTTCTGCTGCAAAATCAGCAATCTTCTCTTTTGTAAATCAGCCTTCAAATCCTTTGTGGATATTCTCAAAACTCTCAAATCTGGTGGTTTCTTCTAGCTTATTTCTCTTTCAATATTCCTTGTGAAATTATAACTTCAAATTGGGCCTCTTTTATGGCCTTATTCTCAAGAATCTGAATGTCTTGAGGTCTTAAAAATTATCTTTCAAAATTTGGTAAACTTGCCAAATCCTTCTTCCTTTTTGGGCTTGTTGTCAGATGGCAATAATTGTCTTTATCAGGAGCTACTCTTTCTTGCAATATTCTCCATTAAGATTTATTCAAATCTTCTCCAATGGCCACTTCTTCAATTTCTTCAATAGGGCTTCTCTAGCCTTCTTCTTTCTCCTTTCAAATTTTCTTGAGACCTTTTCTTTTGGATCTTCAAATTTTGTAGCTTCTCAAATATTCAATAGGACTTTTCTTAGTACTTCTCTATCTTCAATATTCAATATTCTTTCTTCCAAATCTGGAATTTCTTCAATGGAAATCTTTCTTGGGTCTTCTCCTTCTCAATATTCAATAAAGTTTCTTTCTTATTTTTTTAATCTAGAGTCTTCAATCTTCTAGCTTCTATGAGGACCTCCTTATTGGTTCTCCTCAATCTTTAATCTTCTATGGAGATTTTTTTCTTGAGTCTTATAAATATTCTATCTTTAATAGGGCTCCTTTGGTCACTTTCTCTTTTCTCAATATTCAATCTACAAATTTTGCAATGGGACCTTTTTATTTAAGCCTCCAAATTCTTCAATCTTCAACTTGTTGCTTCAAGTATTGGATCAATTCCAAAGAAGATATTCTTCCTAGCTATTGTAGGAAGCTTCTCAAATTTTGAGAATTAATTTTTTGCAAAAAAAAAACTTATATAGTGGCCAGAAAATACATGTAAATATCTATATCTATATCAATCAATAAGCATCACTAGTTATCCTTCAATATAGTGGAAAAACTCTATGTTGAGTCCTAGTCTTCACAATTTTTTATGCAACCCTATGGAAATACTTTAACCAAAAAGCAATTTTAAATTTTTTGGAAATGAAATATCCTTATCTCCACTCAATATTCTTGTGGCTCTCCCTATATCCTATTAATATCCCTTGTGGCTCTGATACCACTATTAGCTTTTGATGTTGTATATTTAATGAAATAACTACCACAAGGTATAAAATGAGCATGCAATATTAAATATATGAAAAAGACAATATACTAAGCATGTAAAAACTTTTGTAACCACTCATAAATAAGCCATTAATTAAAGCTCATGAAGATAGTATATTGTTATAAAATGGAGGTCTCAAACTCTCCATATTTCATACATGCTCTACATTGTATCTACCTTATCAACTACTACTACTCTACCTTGTGCATACCAAAATTGTGTCTTTATCTCCCTCTCATATCTCCATACAAAATCATATATAATGAGATATCTCTTGACCTTTGATATTCCTATGAATATTCACCTTCATATTCTATGGACTCATGTTTGCATGGACAACATGTGTTAGCATATATGTCATTGTCATTACATTATTTGCAAAATGGTAGCGCTCATAGGCGCTCTCTAGGTTGGTTTATTAACCACCAAGTTGGTTAGATAAACCAACTCATAACCACATTGTAACCTTTATATTGATATCAATCAGAATGTTCAAAGTGCTTCATCAATTTCTATATGGCATCAGAGCTACGGACGTAGACAAGACTACCAACCAATGAGACTGGAGGACCCTGACGGACGCGAGACTGATGAACATAGACAGAGGACAGACTACCAGCCAACAAGACTGGAGAACACTGACGGACACAGACAGAGGACGGACTACCCACCAACAAGACTGAAGGCACAAACATAGAGGAGAGCAGATTAGACACATGAGGCACATATATAGAGGCACACAGATAGAGGACACGTGAGGCACATAGACAGAGGAAATCCTGACAGGGTGGATCGGGCACGTGGGTCGACGGTGGACGGTTGTGGAGGCAAAAGGGCGGGGTGGTTGCCCGAAGGCAACCGAAAGCTATAGTAGCTTTCCACAATTTTTAAAGATCCCCATAGTGGCAGCATAGGCCATGTGGGATTAAAGTTTTTTTCCCTTCTCCGGCCCCGATGCTGCTAACACATGCCTGGTCCATACTTGTTCACATCGGGCCCTCTGGCTCCCGTGGTAAGCACGGTGATTGTTAGGCGGTAGGTCATGGTTTCAAGTCCCTCTGCATGCGTTGTGATGGCGGGTGGTATTTTTTTGACGCCCCGTGCATGTTTTGATGGCGGGTGGCATTTTTGATGCTCTGTAGTGCATTGTTGACGCCCGAACATGCCCAGTTGACGCCCGAAAGTGGTCATTTGATGCCTGTGTAGTCCAATGATGCCTTGAAGGCTCCAAAATATTTTTTTTGGGTGTTCAGGTACCATTTTTTTCACTCCTTTTCTATTTTGCAATTCGACGGGGGGGAGATCTCAGTCTTCACATGATTCATTTGCAAAATTGTAAGATAAAGGGGGGAAATCAAACCATTTGGCAGAATAATTGCTAGATTTGTAATAGGTGCTTAAATTTGTGGGAATTTGTGATTGTTTCTTTTGCATTTAAATATCCTTTTTTCTTGCATTAACAATCATAAATTAAAAAATATATAAGACCCCAAATTTATACCCTATTTGTGCAATTTATTGCACAACAGCGTTCGGTATTTGAGATACCTCTGGTCCACACTTACAGGTAATGTTGTCGTGCTTTGGACTACTGTATTCGCTGCCTAATATAGCTGCAACAACGATGTCTGAGCTTGTTCTCTATTAATCATCGGGGAGAAATAAGGCAAACCAGTTTTTTTTCCCATTTCATACCCACATCGTGATTGTTGTTAGGCGTAAATCCTGATGAAAGTTTTGTTTTCCAAAGTGTTTAGGGGAAGTTATGCCCCACGCATGAGGAATAAAACTTTCTATGGTAGGTGTCATTAACAACACGATGCCCTTTCAGTATCGCCTATGTTCAATATATTGTGCTTCTCATATGTACTTATAGTCTCCCTCACGTAAGGGCGGGTACATATTGAGTAGTATACTGTTCCTATATACCTATAGTCTCCCTCACGTAAGGGCGGGTATATATTGAATGGTTACGATATAAATATCTGGCAGGTATAAAGAAAGGGAGACCAATTGGTGATATAAGGAACCTTCATAATGGCCACAATTCATAAGTATCTCTCAGATTCACAATTGTTGAAAGGTCCTAATTTTTTTCCATGGAAAACAAAGATGAAAGCTATTCTTCAGTTGGAATATTTATGGGATGTAGTGACTGGCACTGCAAAATGCCCTCAGACAATAGGAACAGATCAAGATGCTTGGGATAAGAAAGATAAGAAGAGTCTCGTGTTTATCTTGCTTGCTACTACAGATGAGGTGCAACCTCATATTTGTGATGCAAAAACTAGTAAGATAGCTTGGGATGCCTTGATCACAGTATATGAAGGAAAGAATCAATCCACTATTCTACATCTTCAAACTCAACTACATAATCTCAGTATGAATTTTGGGGAAACAGTTGATATATTCCTTTGTAGAGTGGCTGACTTGAAAGCCAAATTGAATGCCATGGGAAAACCAGTGGATGATGATATCTTGAACTCTGTCATCTTGAGAGCATTACCAAATTCCTACAAGATGTTGATCACTTCTCTCAATGTTTCTGGTAGACAAGTATCATTTGTGGAGCTGGTAAATTTGCTTCGATTGAGGAGGCAACTCAGGTCCAGAAAGATGATGTGCCAGATAATGCTCTTTCCACACAACAAAGTGGTAAAAAACAAGGTCAGTTTCAAAAAGGGGGTCCTTCTTCCAAAGGAAAAGGGAAGCAAAATCAGCAGAAGGATACAAAATATTGCAAGATTTGTGATATGAATAACCATGACACCAACAGGTGTTGGTTCAAAAACAAGCAACAAAATGATAGAGGTCCTCAGAAGAAGGGCAAAAACAAACAAAAATACAACAAACATAAGCAATCTAAAGGCCATGTTGCTTATGCTGACTCCAACTCAGACTCAGATTCTCCTAGGTCCGATTCAAATTCTGACTCTGAAAGAGCACACAAGGTGCTCATGACCCATACTTCATCTTCCCAGATAGATGTTGTATGGTATATTGATTCAGGAGCTAGCAAACACATGACTGGGGACAAATCATGGTTTGATACTTTTGTGGAGAAAGAGGGTAAGCCAGTCACAATTGCTGACAATCAAGTCTATCAAGTACAGGGAGAAGGGGATATTTTTGTGTCCCTTCCTGATGGTAATTTTCAAATTGAGAAAGTTCTCTATGTTCCAGGTTTAGCCAATAATCTGCTCTCAGTCACACAAATGTTGGATAGAAACATGGATGTCATGTTTCGAGTTGTCAAAGGCAAGAAGAGATGTTTTATCACCCACAGTGGTAAACATGTTGCAATCGAATCCTACAAACATGGCTTGTTCATTCTAGATGCACTTTCAACTCCTCATGTTGCTCTGGCTGCAACTACAAAGGAGGCCACCTCTCTCTGGCATAGACGTTATGGGCACCTCAGTTCTGGATATTTGCTTGAATTATACAAATATGGGATGGTGACAGGTCTTCCACCACTCTCGTCTATCTTACCAGTTTGCTCGGATTGCTTAGCAGGGAAGCAACACAGAGTACCTTTTGAAGCTAGCTCCTCTCGAGCTACAAACCCTTTAGAGCTGGTACATACCGATCTGTGTGGTCCTATGCCAACCAGCTATGGTGGGAAGAAGTATTTTCAACTATTTGTTGATGATTACTCATGGAAGATGTGGGTTTTCTTTCTTCAATTGAAATCAGAAGCATTTCTCTACTTTCAACAATTCAAGAAACTTGTCGAGAAGGAGTCAGGTTGTTTGATAAAAACCCTCCGCTCAGATCGAGGGGAGGAATACACCTCTGAAGAGTTTTCAGAGTTTCTTAAGAAACATGGGATCAAAAGACAACTGACTACAGCCTATACACCTCAGCAGAATGGAGTTGCAAAAAGGAGAAATCATTCCATTATGGAAATGGTTCGATGTATGCTAAAGGGAGCACATCTTGAGGATCAATATTGGGTAGAAGTAGTAAACACAACATTATACCTCCTAAATAGAGCACCCACTAGAGCTCTACAAGGGAAAACACCACAAGGAGCTTGGAGTGGTAAGAAACCTTCCATTTCTCATCTAAGGGTGTTTGGATGTAAAGCATTCATGCACATTCCAAAACAGAAAAGGAGGAAGTTGGATGAGAAAACCCTGCAGTGTATCTTTCTTGGCTATGATGAGTATTCAAAAGGTTATCGATTGATTGATCCTAAGACCAAGAAGACACACGTAAGTAGAGATGTTATATTTGATGAAGCTTTCACATCAAAAGACACATCCACAGTTGTATATCTAGATGAAGAAGAACCTAAGAAGGAGGTTCAACTTCCACAGCAACAAAAAAAGTTCCAAAATGGTACACTAGCACTTTGAGAGATGCTAAGTTGAATTCCCTTCCAGATCTATCTCTAGATAGGCCATGTACTCGCAGTATGACTCAACAAATGAGAGCAGAGGAATCTACTTCAGAGGTTGACGAACTCTGTCAACACTTTGATGATTTGTCAGTGGGTATAGAAAATGATAGAGAAGAAGATGAGGATGAAGAAAAAATTTATATGTCTACATTGAATGCAAATGAACCCACAACGGTTCAATCTGCACTTGATAAACCACAGTGGAAAAAGGCCATGGATGTAGAACATAAGTCTCTCATAAAAAATAATACTTGGAAGTTAGTCGATCTGCCAATAGGAAAGAAACCCATAGGCTGCAAATGGGTGTTCAAAGTGAAGTATAAGGTAGATGGATCTATTGATAAGCATAAAGCCTGACTTGTTGCAAAGGGATATGCTCAGAAAGAAGGTATAGACTATGAAGAGACTTTTGCCCCTACTGTAAAAATGACTACCATTCGAGTACTTTGTGCCATGGGAGCTCAGTTTGGGTGGAAGTTGCATCAGATGGATGTTAAAAGTGCCTTCTTGAATGGTGACTTATAGGAAGAAGTATACATGACTCAACCAGAAGGATTCATGGTCGAGGGGCAAGAACAAAAAGTATGCAAGTTGATCAAATCCTTGTATGGGCTAAAACAAGCTCCTCGAGCTTGGTATATCAAGATAGATAGTCACCTTGTGCAACATGGATTCAAAAGAAGTCCTTCAGATGCAAATCTCTATATTAAGAAAAATGGTTCTGATATAGTGATCCTTGTACTTTATGTAGATGATCTGATCATAACAGGAAGCTCGGAAAGAATGATTGACTTAGTGAAAAATGATTTGAAGCAATCATTTGAAATGACAGATCTAGGACTTCTGCACTATTGTCTTGGTTTAGAAGTTACTCAGCAAATATTTCATATTAGAGTAACACAAAAGAAATATGCCAAGACTTTAGTAGAAAAATATCGGATGACTAACTGTAAGTCAAAAGCAACTCCAATGGAGCAAGGACTTAAGTTATCCCGATATGATGAATCACCTCAGGTAGATGGTACTCTCTATCGCCAGTTGATTGGGAGTCTCCTATATCTGACAAATACCAGGCCAGATCTCAGTTTTGCTATGGGATATCTTTCAAGGTTCATGCAAGAGCCTAAGATGAGTCACTAGAAAGCAACAAAAAGAGTTCTTCATTATGTTCGTGGTAGTACAAATTATGGTCTGGAATACAAAAAGAATAATAAGTTTTTCTTACTAGGATACACGGACTCGGATTATGCTGGATCCATTGATGATCGTAAATCCACTTCTGGATATGTTTTTCATCTAGGATCTGGACCTGTCTCATGGCATAGTAAGAAGCAGCATGTGGTTGCTTTATCTTCTATAGAAGCAGAATATCGCAAGCCAATGAAGCAGTCTGCGAGATAATGTGGTTAAGTCGCATTCTTACAAACATGGGTCTTCCAAAGAATCTTCCTCTTCATTTGTTTTGCGACAATCAAGGTGTTTTGAATCTTGTCAAAAATCCAAATTTTCATGAACGTACCAAACATGTTGATACCAGATGTCATTTCATTCGAGATGAAGTTCCCAAGCACCATATACAACTTCAATACATTCCTATTGATGCGCAAGTTGCAGATATCTTTACCAAAGCACTTGGGCGTATCAAATATGAAAAGTTTCGAGATACTATTGGAATTTGCCAATAATGTAATAAGGGGGGATGTTAGCATATATGTCATTGTCATTACATTATTTGCAAAAGGGTAGCGCTCGTAGGTGCTCTCTAGGTTGGTTTATTAACCACCAAGTTGGTTAGATAAACCAACTCATAACCACATTGTAACCTTTATATTGATATCAATCAGAATGTTCAAAGTTCTTAGTCAATTTCTATAACATGCACATTTACATCATCAAGTACTTTATACATTCTAAAACTTGTGCATTTATTACATTACGTTAAGTAAATAATCAAACTCTAATCTAAGACAAACTTCTAATCTAAACATGTACCCATGGTGGTACATTAGCATGTACTAAATAATGTAATATATTCCAAAAAATAACCATACCATTGTGTCATTGAATCCCTACTTTATTCTTAGTAGCCAAGAATTTTTCCACCATATTTAAATCTCTAACCACATAAATCGAGATCACATCATCCAATTACCTCTAAAACTCCTAAATCTAGGTGATAAGAATCCTCAACCTCCATGTCTCCAAAGCAAAGTTCCTTATGCAATATAGACCTCCTACCAATATTTGATAATATGATTCTATGATTATCCTCCTATAACCTTACTTTACTATCTAGATAGAAGCAAATTTTATTGCTAAGGCTTCTAATTTATTTTTTGTATCCTTGCCTAGGATCTAAAGTTCCTAATAGAGTATTGTCCCAACATGATTCCTATAGACCACTCCAACTCTAGCTCTACTTGGATTACTTTTACAACTCCATTAATATTAATTTTAATCCAACCTTCTAGGGGTGTTTTCAACTAGCTCTATCTTGCCCCTCCTACATTTCATATTTCTTCTTCATCATCCCTATATCAACTTGAGTTTCCTCTTTAGCATACATTGCCACAATTTTTGTGACTTTGCTCCAAATGACCTACCAAACACCATCCAAGGATTAAAATATTTCTCTAAAATTTTTGATATTTCTCTCCAACCATAATTTCCACCAAATAAAGTTGAGTCCAAGCCTCCACTTGATATGAAAATCTTTAGATTTAAATCTTCTCCTCTTCCATATTTTCCAAATGCTAATCCAATTCATATCATCATTGGTTTAGATATTATAAGCTAAAAACTCTCTCCTATATATAGTAAATGAACAAGCACTTAAACATCATATGATTAAATTTTTCCTCACTTTTATAGCATGAAATACATTAGTATGGGATAAATATTCCCCTATGCCTCAAATTATTAAAACTAAGAATTCTAGTGTGCATGTACTACCAGGAAAATAATTTTACTTTTGACCAAATCTTTCTCCAATCCTCAACCTTATATGCACAAAAAGAGGTTTTATAAGGATAATTTTATATCCATACCTCATCATGTAGACTCCAATGCTCTTGTAGCCCTAAGCTAATTCATCCTCCTCATCCCTACCTATGAGAAATATTTCTACCAAGATTTTAGTCATGAAAAATTCTAATTCTATAGGTATTAGAATTTATCACTTATACAACTTCTTAAGTAGCTTAAAGATATAATACCCTAGATAGCTAATGTTGGAATACCTTTCAATATTGATCCAACCCCTACTTTCCATTATTGTTTTTACTGGTTAGAGTTCTAAAAATTTAGCAATGATAGGTGGATATTGATCCCATGAATCTATCCAAAATCATTCCTTCTCCCCTCTTATCACTTTCTAAAATAATATATATTTCACTACTTGAGATCCTAGCTTTAGATCCTACCACATTAGGGACCCATTACCATACAAATGGAAATGACTCACCTTATTCAAGTTCACATATCCCAAATATTTACTAGTTAAAACTCTATCAAATAAAGAAGTTGGTTGGAAGATCTACCTTGAGTAAATATTTCTAGCCAAAGCTTTACTATTTAGCTCTAAATTCCTTAGGCCCAAAACTCCCTTTGCCTTGGCCTAGTTTACTTTCTCCTAATCTACTTTGTTAGTCAGAGCATCAGTTGGGCAGATAAAACAAAAATAAATGAACAAATTATTAAATTAATTAAAGTTTCAACACCATCTAAGTTTTATTCTCATTATTTACATATTTATAAGAACAGAAGAGGCGGTGGGAGTGGAGGGATAAGCAAAATGAGGAAGAAGAGGCGGGAATATTGGAGGAAGGGAGGCGGAGAGATAAGGGAGTTGGAGAAGCGTGGAGGGATAAGGGGATAGGGTAGAGGTGTAGGAATGAGGAGCAGAGAAAGTGGAGGATATTTAAAACAAATTTACCGACATGATGCCGATAAAGTTCACATGTTCACACTGGGCCTAGAAATATCTAGGTATTTCTGGGCCTAAACCCTCTTCACACTTTCAACATTCTCCCCCTTAAAGTTGAGAGAACTGACTACACAGTCTCTCAGCTTTATAAATTGAGCTTTAGCCATTCCTTTGGTGAAGATGTCTGCAACATTCTCCAAAGTGCGGCAAAATTTAAGCTCAACAATATCATTTTCCACCATATCTCGGATGAAGTGGTACTTCATATCAAAATGCTTCGTTCTGCTATGGTGGATCGGATTGTATGCCAACTGAATGGCACTGATGTTGTCGCAGTAGATTCTGGTCGGACCACTTTGCTGCTCTCCAATCTCTTCTAACACTTTTCTTAGCCATAGGGCTTGAGTACTAGCATAGGTGATTGCTATATACTCAGCTTCTGTAGAAGACAAAGCTACCACAGTTTGCTTTTTGGAACTCCATGTTATTAGTCCTGATCCCAGACTAAAATAGTTCCCTAAAGTTGATTTTCTGTCATCAATATTGCTGCCCCAATCACTATCACTGAAGCCTACAAGCGTGATAGTGTTACATTTATGGTATTGGATTCCAAAATCCAATGTACCCTTCACATATCTGAGAATTCTCTTAGCTTCCTACAAATGCAACTCAGATGGGCTAGCCATAAATCGAGAAACAAGAGAAACAACATACTGAATATCAGGTCTGGTGTTGGCGAGAAACATCAAACTCCCAACCATGCTCCTGAAAGTGGTCACGTCAACTTTTGATGCTCCATCATCTTTGCTCAATTGGATCCCATGTCCAATTGGAGTTGCAACTGGTTTGCAATGCTCCATAGCAAACTTCTTGATCATGTCCCGAGCATACTTATGTTGACAGATGAAGATCCTTGTATCTGACTGATGAATTTCCAATCCAAGGAAGTAATGCATTAAGCCGAGATCCTTCATCTCAAACTGCTTCATCATGGAGCGCTTGAACTCCATATTCACTTTTCTATTACTACCCATGAATATGAGATCATCCACATACAAGAAAACTATGAGGATGTCATTACCTTGCTTCAGGTAGTAAAGTGTGGGTTCATTTCTACTTCTAGTGAACCCAAAATCTTTGAAGTACCCATCAATGCGTGAGTACCAAGCTCGTGGTGCCTGCTTGAGACCATAGAGTGCCTTTTTCAATATGTAAACAAGGTGCTCCTTACCTTGTTCTTGAAATCCTTGAGGTTGCTCAACATACACTTCCTCTGTTAAGTACCCATTGAGAAAGGCACTTTTCACATCCATGTGTTGGACTTTCCATCCCTTGTGTGCAGCTAAAGCAAGAACTGTTCTGATGGTCTCTTGTCGAGCTACAGGAGCAAATGTCTCTTCATAATCAATACCATATTTCTGTGTAAATCCTTTTGCAACCAATCTTGCTTTGTGCCTTTCAATGCTTCCATCAACATTGAATTTGGTCTTGAAGACCCATTTACATCCAACACACTTCTTTCCTTTAGGAAGCTCTACCAGCTCCCAAGTATCGTTGTTTTTTATAGAGGTTATCTCCTCTTTCATGGCATCCTGCCATATCTTCTGAGTATAAGCTTTCTCATAACTAGAAGGTTCAAGTTGTGCACTAGTTAACAAGGCATAGTTAACTACATCTCCCCGAGGTTCTTGTTGGGAGTCATCATCACCATACAAATGCATATTTTCAAGTCTTTGTAAAACATAACTCATCTCACTAGCTTGACTTCTAGTATACCTTCTTTGAAAATTTTTATCCAACATCTGATAAGATGGATGATGTTGGAGAGTTCTCTTACCTCTCGATGGAGAATCAATATCCATTGGTGAGGAACTGACTGATCTTTGTGGAGAAGGACTTGGTGATGATGATGATGAACTGGAAGTCGAATGTCTACTTGGGCTTGGAGGAGGAGGAGGAGTATTCTTGCCTTTCTTTGGTGCTATCTGTTGCACCTGTGTAGAACCTGCATCATGAGATTCAACATCGCTATAAATTTGGGGATTTCCCCATTCTCCCCCTTCATCAAAAATCACATCCCTGGAAAGTATTATCTTTCGAGTCCTAGGATTGTAGAGTCTGTAAGCTTTTGTGTTCTCATAGTACCCTACAAAAATGCATGCTTGACTCTTAGGATCGAGCTTCTTTCTCTGTTCATCAGGAATGTGTGAGTAAGCCAGTGAACCAAACACTCTGAAATGCTTAACATTTGGTTTCTTACCATACCATGCTTGGTAAGGAGTTTTCCCTTTCAAACTTGAAGTAGGACTCCTATTCAAAATATACACACTGGTCTTGGCTGCATCTGCCCAATACATATTGCTCAAATGCTTCGTTTGAAGCATAGATCTTGCCATCTCTACAATGGTGTGGTTCTTTCTCTCAGCCACACCATTCTACTATGGAGTATAGGCAGTAGTGAACTGCCTCTTTATTCCATGTTTTTTACAAAAATTCAAAAAATCATTAGAGGAGTATTCTCCTCCTTTATCTGATCTGAGACACTTAACAAAATATCCACTCTCATTTTCAACTCTTGCTTTAAAATCTACGAAGCAATCAAATGCTTCATCTTTATGCTTCAAGAAATATATCCAACACATTCTTGAAAAATCATCAATGAAAAGAAGAAAGTAAGAGTTGTTACCAATGCTCTTGGTCTGCATCGGACCATAGATGTCCGAGTGCACTAGCTGGAGTGGATAACTGGCCCGCCATGCTTGTCCATGAGGAAATTTGGTTCTAGCATGCTTGCCCAAGGCACAACCTTCACAGACTTCCTTATTGTCCTAAACTTTAGGAAGTCCGGTCACCATCACTTGAGAAGTTAACATCTTCAAACTGGCTGAATTCAAATGATCGTATCTCAAGTGCCACAACACACTTGGATTTGCAATAGCAACATTTACTAATTGATCTCCTCCTGGCTGGCCAAAATTTAAAGGAAATAACATGTTCCTTGTCATTGGTACTTGAGTAATGACTCTATCACTATTATTCTTATCAAAAATAGTACATTTACCCTCATCAAATAGCAACTTATAGTTCTTCTCTAACATTTGACCAACACTTAAAATATTGTGTTGGAGATGAGGTGTGTAATAGATATCACTTACTTGTTTCATGCCTTCTTTTGTTGGAACCTCCATGGCTCCAATGCCTTCAACAGCCAATGACTTGTCATCTCCCAATTTGATGTTGGATTTGTAGGAAGAATCCAGAGTAGCAAAGAGTTCTTCTTTGCCACTCATATGATTTGAACACCCAGTGTCCAAGATCCAGGTATCATTCAGGTTCTGATCTGACTTGCCATATGAGAGAAAGAGATTTGAGGTCCCTTCCTCTTCTCCAAAATTACCATACTTACTACTCTGAATGCTACTCCCTTGAGATGATTTCGACCAATAGTCACGAGCAAAGTGGCCAAGTTTGCCACAATTGTAGCAAGCTTGTTTGGACTTGTCACTTCCTTTTCCTCATCCTGGATGCTTCCCTCTGTTCTGTTGTCTACCTCTATTCTGACCTCCACTTCTGTTTGAAGATCCTCCTCTGTTAGGAGTTCCACCTCGTGGACTATTCCTACCTCTACCTCTGTGTTGACCCCTGCCTTGTCCTCTGCCTTGTCCTTTTCCTTCTTGTGAAGCGAAGGCTTTGTCATCGCCTCCATGGCTAGTGGAAGGAGATTCCTGCAATCTCTCTTCATGTGAAAGAAGAGAACCAATTAGTGCATCAAAGGAAAGTGCAGTCAAATATTTTGACTCTTCAATAATGATTGCTACATGATTCCACTTAGGAAGAAGTGTTCGCAACACTTTCTTCACCACAACTTCTGGTTTAATCTCTTCACCTAGAGTGATCATTTTATCTACTACGGCTTTGACTCGCACATAGTAGTCTCCTACTTTCTCATTCTCTTGCATTCTAAGATTTTCAAAATCTCTTTTCAGAGTTTGAAGCCTTACTTGCTTCACTTGATCACTCCCTTGAAAACTTTCCTTTAAAGCATTCCAAGCATCTTGAGTTGTGACACAGGATGCTATTCTAGGAAAGATGCTTTTATCTAGGGCTGCTTGCAAATGATACAAGGCAGAGGAATTATTTTTCTATGCTTCTTTCCTAGCTTTTCTATCAGCAACACTTAAAGCAGTCCAATCAGTAGGAGAGGGTTCTGTGTAACCCTCTTCAACTACATCCCACAAACCTTTACCTATCAACAAGGTTTTCATCTTTATTGACCGGTATTCATAATCACTACCATTGAATTCTGGAATTGGAAGATTTGAATTTGAAGCCATTTCTACTACTTGAAAGCAAACTTTGATTTGACTAAAAATAGGAAGTACAAAGCAATTACAAGTTCAAATCAAATCTAGATTTCTTAACTCTCTCATTGATTTCTTCTTCTTCTTGTGGATTGTCCAGTACTGGAGGTCCAAAATTGTCTGCAATGGAATCCTCGTCATCACTGATGACAACTATTTTAGGAGCTACCACAGGCTCGGCTTGTGCTGGCTCAGGCTCTGCTGACTCAGGCTCTGGAGAGTGTGGAATATAACTTTCACTAGATTGTTCCTCTGGCTCAGCTGGAGAGTAGCTATCACTGGCTTGATCTACAAGTGCGGCTTCAATTGTATCAAACTCCTCCACTTGTTGTCCGAATATATTATCTTCTGAGTCAGCCTCGTATCCAGAATCGGGCTTCCTCTGGTGAGCTATTACTAAATTCTGCAGTTGACTGAATACAGTTTGTATTCCATTTCACCGGACCCTCTCATCAAAAGATTCAGCAGATTCTCTCCGCAGTAGAGAGCACAAAGCATGGTAACATCCGGTAGATCTGATCATCTACTCATTATCACAACAGATGAACTGAGTTATAACATCAATTTTCAAGGTGCCCAAAAAAAACTTTATCTCCGGAAAAATATCTTTCCAATTCCACTTAAAAAGTTTTTCAAATTTTTTTATAAAGTCTTTAAATTTTTTTTTAATAATTTTCTTTATATCCTTAATTATTTTTTAAATAACCTATATATTTAAAAATAATTAACAATATAAAAATGAACAATTATTAAATTAATTATAAAGCCTTTTAAAAAAAATGAGAAAAAACAATTTAAATTAACAAAAAAAACCTTTTCTTAAGCGATTCGAACCCTCGACCGCTTCGTTCCAAGTAAGGTACTTGGGCCACTACACCACGTGGCCACCTTTGGGATTAAAAAGCATGCGCTTCACCTTAACCCTTGCAGTATGACGTGCCAAAATAAAATATAAAAACAAAATTTTATAGACTTGCTCCGACGGGTTTCGAACCCGGGTTCTCCTTGCTGCTCGCGAGGAGCCTTTACCGTCACACTACGATGCCTGTCGAGTATAGAAGAAGACCTCCTTCTTCTTATACTATCGGTGGGCATCAAAAATTAA
Source organism: Wollemia nobilis (assembly GCA_028583015.1). Lineage (NCBI taxonomy): Eukaryota > Viridiplantae > Streptophyta > Pinopsida > Araucariales > Araucariaceae > Wollemia > Wollemia nobilis. Next base: position 1,885,458 of record JAQPPZ010000861.1, on the reverse strand, counting down.
AATAAAAAATAAAAATAAAATAATTGTCCCACATGCACTGGGACGGGGGAATTTTTAGTTTTTTATACGCGTTCACCCGCATATACCATCGATTGCCTTCGGGCAATCAAACCAGCCAACCTTTTGCTAGTGAAGGACCAACCGACACTTGCCACGTGGCGTTCACGCCACTCACCGTGCCACAGCGCCTGCCTCACCGCCACATCAGTCGCCATGCCACGTCAACGTCTGCCTCGCCGCCACGTCACCTCTGCCAGCTCAGCTCCTCGAGCTACGTTCCAAGTCTGCACCTGCCACCTGGTGCCTCGAACCACGTGCCCAGCTCCTATGGGCTACCACCTCAGCCCTACGTCAGCTTTCCTTGGTTTGCATGCTTCCCCACGTGCGCCTCGGTCCACGTGCTATCGCACCAAACTCCTACCTCGAACTATGTGCCACCAATCAGCGTCCACACCAACGTAGCTCTCTACGCCCACCTCGAGATCCATGCCCTCGGATCTGCTTCGAAGACTGTCGCCTCGGGATCCATGCCCCGTGCCTCGGAGTCTGCACCCGCCTCGGCTCTGATACCAGTGTTAGTCAGAGCATCAGTTGGGCAGATAAAACAAAAATAAATGAACAAATTATTAAATTAATTAAAGTTTCAACACCATCTAAGTTTTATTCTCATTATTTACATATTTATAAGAACAGAAGAGGCGGTGGGAGTGGAGGGATAAGTAGAATGAGGAAGAAGAGGCGGGAATATTGGAGGAAGGGAGGCAGAGAGATAAGGGAGTTGGAGAAGCGTGGAGGGATAAGGGGATAGGGTAGAGGTGTAAGAATGAGGAGCAAAGAAAGTGGAGGAATAAGGTGACGAATTTAGATAAGATATTTAAAACAAATTTGCCGACATGATGCCGACAAAGTTCACATGTTCACACTGGGCCTAGAAATATCTAGGTATTTCTGGGCCTAAACCCTCTTCACACTTTCAACATACTTGTCCATTTCCTCTCCTTTTGCTCCTCCCCATAAATATTTTTGGGCCAATTTTTCCAACTCTTTCTATATGTTATGTGGGGCATTAATGATAGAAAATTTATAGATTGACATGGCCCAAATGACTAACTACAAAAAACTTAATTTATCCCCAATGGTTAACCAGTTGTGAGACCAAAGGTTAATTTGTTCTTTGGTATGGTCCAAAATATTCCTCCAAACAAGTATATTTTGTTTTTAAAATGTAGAGGGACCCCTAAATAGACCATTGGGAGAGAAGTCCTAATGAATCCCAAGATATCTAAAATTATTTCCGAAAGCCTTCGATCAAGATTGAAGAAGACCACCTAGAATTTCTTATCATTGATGACTTATTTTGTTTCCCTAAGTTAAACATTTAGAGTATCTTTGATTATTCTTGTTTTCCTAAGGTTGCACATGTTGAGTATTAATTTTACCCATTGTGAAAATTGCACTCTCCCTTAGGATTTGTATTCCAAATCCCCTCTTGCAAAGAAGTTAAACAAACAACTTCTCCAAGGTCTCTGCTATATTAGCATTTGCATATGTGTATTAGTAATCTCAAATAAAGATGTATCAATTTAATGCTTGGAACACCTTAGTGATTGCAAGTAACTGTAAACAAGGGGCACGTGTTGGTTTATTTTACCATGTTACTTTAATGATTGTTCATGAAACCAAAATGAAAGCAAATGTGAATTATCCCTCATATAACCATGATGTAGTGCCTTAATTCCTTTTATCTTGAGGGTTTTAAGGTATATTTTATCTTCCCTTATTAAGTGGATTTTAATCAAGTTCTATCTTGCATTAAATCCTACTTTTAAACATGTAAATGAAGATTAAATCTATCTATGAATGTGAATCCAAAATGATGAATAGGCTCCAAATGTAGCTACTTATCATGAAGATTAAGATAGCCTTTAGTATGAATAATAAATTATCTCTCTTTGGTGAAATTAATTTTCACAAAGAGACAATAATCTATGACCTTAAAATAAGGGTTTTAAAATGTCATTTAATTATCCCCCTTTTATGAAATAATTTTCATAAAGAAAGGTAATTTAATGCTTTGAAATAACAACCTTTTAATATAACATGTAAAATTACCCCTTTCAATGAAATCAGAATTTTCATGAAGAAAAGGTACATTTATGCTCCAAAAATGGTAATTTATGAAATGCCATAAAACATAACCCCTTCAATAAAATTGAAGTTTTCATGAAGGAAATGTCATCATAGGATCATGAATGAAGTATGAAAATTAAAAAATCAAATTTGACTTCAAAATGAAAATTTTGCACTTTCGAAATTTAAAAATCTGCAATAAAAACAACTGCGGGTAATTTTTAAAAAGATGTAATGACTTCGGAGTAAAAACATCTAAGTGAAAAATGCAACTACGCAACCATGCCATTATTTTTGGGTTTTGAAAAAATTTTAAAAAATAAAAAAAAAATCTGCATTTTAAAAGTTGAAAACTGAAAAATAAAAATCTGCATCAAATCAAATGCTGAAAACGTAGAAATGCAAAGCCTCATCAGTTTGATAGCACCCCATCCTACAAAACCGAATATGTGAGAAGTTCATACATGCAACCTAGCTTATTCAACCTACAAGTTTGCACAACCAAAATAAACTAAGTGCTAGCTCCTAGGGTTCAAAATAAATTTTTAGATTCAAACATTCACATGAAGTAACCAAAACAAAATTGCATAAACTTCATCTACAAGTCCAAAATCTGAAAGAGAAAAGATGAACAATTAAATTTGAGCATGCATAAATCATCTCATTCTTTCTTATGGAGTAATGCTTAGCCACTGTACTTTATACCTCGTAGGTCATAGTTACATGCTTTCATTAAATGGGAGAAATGATCTTATAATGGCATCATTGGTCTCTATGACGGGTAAATGTTTCTAGCCATTTGGCACTTTTTGAAAACGCTTCTCATATCTACAAACGGGTGCCCACCTTTATTTATATTTGGTGTATTTTATAACATTAGAAACAAAGGGCTTTATCCGTTACATGCTATCTAATCAAGTGGGTCTACGTCTGAAATCAGTAAGGTCCTTTCAACCCACGGTGATTCTCATTTGCTACGCATGCCTCCTATCTCCATTGTGTGTCACCGCTGGTTTTGACATAGACCCGGTAGTTTACTCAAATTCTCCATAACATCATCACAATTCCCGATAGGACATCACCAACCATTGTCATATTTGGAACATCTTGTTAACCAGTAGAAACGTCCAACCTTGTGTCCATATTCGGATCTCCCAAAATCAGAATAACATGACTAGTGTTGTTAATGACTACCCGTGGACTGCTAGATCTTTCGCTAGTCTCTAGGATATACAATGAAGGAATTTTGTAATAAAATTTTATTTCAAATCTTAAACAACCCTTGATTCAGGACGTATGTAGACCCCACATTGTCACCTCATCAATTTCAATCCTATCTACTGAATCATCACTGCGTTATGGTGCCACGACATTTCTTCTACCACGGTTGAAAATAGGCACCAACGCACTTCTCCTGGTAATCATATTGCCTCATCACCGTCTCTAAACGTCATCCCCATTATTTCCCAGTCCTGTTTACCACTTGCTGCATGTCTCCATTTGTGCTATGGCATACGTATTAGCCGAGGTTAGATATCCTCACTGCCTACCAAATAATAAATCCTACGGGATGCCCTAGTTTGACCTACGTGGATTCTCACTGTCCTATAGGTTTTTCATATCGGAGCTCTTCCATTCTCCCACAGGAGGCCATGTGTGCAACGCTTATCCGAAAGGGCAATCCTCATCGCCCTAGTTTGACCTACGTGGATTCTCACTGTCCTATAGGTTTTTCATATCGGAGCTCTTCCATTCTCCCACAGGAGGCCATGTGTGCAACGCTTATCCGAAAGGGCAATCCTCATCACCCGACACTCATATGACTCTGCACGAATGATAAGGCCTCCTCTTCGTCGTATCTTCATTTTATCTTTTACATCTCTTAGAAGTGGGGTCCACGTAATTTAACTCTCATCGTCATGTTCCTTCCCTCCTTGCGGGTCGTTCGTTGGGAGTTCATTCGACGTCGTGGAATCGGATAAGCAGACACCCTGTCATACTACCACCGGTGCTGCCACAAGCCCTGTATCTCCTATATTCTGGTTTTGCATTCATTATTCACTCTGCCTTGCAATTGCTTCGTGTCAAACCTTGATTCACCCATCTCTATCATGGTTTGCATCCGGTGGTCCCTATCGACATTCTCATCGTTTAACTTGCCGAGTGATAACCATCGATTTACCATCTTAGTCGTCGCCAGTGCTCCTCCATTCTTTGTTGTCGTCCATTACGTGGCCACCATGCCACCGTTTCATGTTGACACCATACAAGCCCCTTCCATACACACGCATAAATAACATTAGATAAACAGAAAAACGAACGAATAAATCTCATGAAATCTAAATGGAAATGGGCCCATATGAAATACCCTTGTACGATAACACAACACTCACCAAAAAAATGGTGAAGTAACTTCATCTTTATTAATGTTATTATCTATCATAAGATACTAATATATTAATATATTTATTAATTTTTAATAATAATAATAATAATAATAATTAATATATATAAATTATTTGTTTATTTATTTTTTTATTTTTTATTTTAAACTCTTTTATGTATATAAGAAGAAGTATTAAAGTGGAAAAAAAATTCAAACATATCTTTTTTTATCTTCTTTTATATACATATACACTTTACTTTAATTTATTTTATTTTTTATTTTGATTTAAATCTTTCATTTTTTTTTTAAAGGGATTCATCAACTTAAAAAAGGTTGAACTACCACAAAGCAAAATAAAGGTAATCAATCAAACATTTTACTACACAATCAAACAAAACAATAAAACAACCAACAATCAAACCCTGTTATACGAAACCAAAAAGGCAAGACAAACGTATGCAAGCCTTTTGACACTCCAAAAGAAGACGACATAACATGAAGATGCTACCCCATAAGGCCCTTTGCAAACTGCAATACAAATATCAAGGATAACACTTGCTAAACTCGTCTCCCCAAGGATACCCAAAATCCTCAAAACACAAACAAAAAGGTGGGTCCCCAAGTTTTGGGGCTAGTTGTGGTGTAGACACCCAAAAGTTGCACATTGCTATACCTACGTACTTGTAGATCCTTTTGGACACTTGTAGGTTTACATAGGTCATCCTAGGTACCCCTAGGCTATTGTAGACCAGCGTAGACTATTGTAGATCCTCCTAGATATGTGTAGATTGATGTAGTCATGCATAGTCATACGTAGATAGCCGTAGTCATGCGTAGATCACCATAGATTGTCATAGCATCGTGTAGACTCCCATATACCACTCCATCGGCTTTTAGGTCCAAAACCCTAATAAGCCTTCAAAATCACATCCCATGCATTGGGATATCCTTCGACAGCCTATTTGCACTCAATTGAGGCCCCCACGGGGTATTAGTTGACCAAAAACAATTAACAAGTCAATACCTAAAATCTAATTTAATGTTGACTTCACTTAAGTCACCTTTTTAGGGAAAAATTGATTAAAAGAACCCTTAATCTTGATTAACACTAATTACATCCTCCCACATGTGTGAAATTAGGGTTTGTTAGGATATTTCTTTAATCATGTCCTAAATTGACTTAAAGACCTCCTAATCAGGATTAGCCCTAATCCATCCTCACACATGTGTGAGGATGAGATATTTCTCATAAGGAATGTGATGTTGCCACATTGCATTTCTTAACCTAACCCTAGTCAGAATAAAACCTAGGTTTAGTCTATCTAACCCCCCCTGCACCTTGCCATTTCCTATAAATAGTGGGTCCTAAACCCCTAATTACATCTCTCTCCCAAAATTCAACAAAGCACAGAAACTCTACAGAAATGGAAAGTGAACATTGAACAGTTCAGTTCTCGTGCACACAATCGATTCAATAGCATACGAGGCACCCCAAGCTGCCTAGGAATCGATCCATCGAAGGGATTTTGCAAAAGAGACCTCACAGCTCAGATCGCCCCTTGCCCTGCGAATCTGGCCTCAGTTCACCCCTCGGGTGGCGAATTGGGTCTACAGGCCCCAAATCACCCCAGATTTGGGAGGTAAGCTCTGTTTTACCATATTATCACCTTTTGCACAATTTATTTCAGTTTTTGTTATGTTTTCATGGTCATTTCATCTTCATAAACATGGGGCCTGACTAAGGCAATCCCCCCATCACACTAACCCCCTTTTGCAGGTTCTTCATAGGTTATTTAGCAAATCTAAAGAGGAAGAACAACATCAAACAAACAACAACCCAACGGTGGCCCACATACAAAGAAGCCCACCTACATTGAGGGATGATTGAAGAAGACATCAAATTGATTGTAACATTGTTAGGAAAAGAAATGGATAAAGGGCATCATGTCCCTCTTGTAACACGTATCTCTTAATATCAATGGAATTACAATTTCTTTGTTTAATGCATCATTGTGTTTTGTGTTAAATTATCAAATGTCATTTTCTACCCATTTCATTCTGGCACGCCCGGTGGGACCCCCACAATGGATAATGCTAGGTTAACTATTTTAAGTGAATCTAACTTTATTCTCTATTTTCTATGTTTTTAGGTATTGTATCTATTTTTCACAGAGATCTCCAAAGCCCTAGGAACCACCCTAGGCCATCAAATTTCATATTTGGAGCTTCTAAACTAGATTCACCCCCTGCCCCATGAACCAGTCACCAATTCACCCCTCGGGTGGTGATCTGCACTTAAGAGCCCCAAAACCTCAAAATATTGGTTTCTCAGACCTCCCTACAACCTCCAAAGGCCTTCTGAACTGTCAGATATCATATCTGAGCCTTCAAAACCGAATTCACCCCTCGGGTGGCGATTTGAGCATAGAAGCCTCAAAAACCCCCAAATCCATAGGGGTGACTCTTTCAGGGGCCAAGAAAACCCCCCATAGCATCATAATGTAGGTATACCTCATTTTACACCTCTGTTCTATAATATTTTGAAAGCACAAAGCATGCACTAGTCAAATAACAATTTCTAGGTGTAGATTTGCTTTCATTTCAAGTTCGTAGGATTATTAAATTTCTCTAAAGTTTCAAGACCTGCAACTTTCTAGCAAGTTCTTAAAATTTATTTTCAAATAAATTTACATTTCCTTTAGTTTTTTGCATGTAGTACAAGCCTACCTTATTTCCCCCTTTGTTTATAGCATCTATCGCTAAAAGAAGTGTACATTCTAATGGTTAAAATTAGGGTTTCCTAATCCCCTTCTTCTATGTCATCTAATTTCTGAAGCATATTGTAATCTATAGCTTAAATCAGGGTTTCCTAATCCCCTTTTACTTCACACACTTGGATTGCATGTTTCCACGCTTTGCAAAGTAGATTAATTTGTTTTATAAAGGCATTTAGGACTAGACCATTTCTTTGCAAAGAATACAAGTTATCTAATCATTTGCTTTCGAAAAGGCATTAGGATTAGTTTTCTTTTGAAAAGGCAACTAGTTAGTTTCTTACCTTGCATACACCGTTAGCAAAACACAAACCCACACACACTCACGTGGTATTTAAACAAGTGGTGAGATTGGACTTCATCCCCAATCCATCGCTCGATATTGGTGTGGATCGAGTTTCACTCTCCATCAACTCACCCCCTAGACACCTAGCAGCCCCACAGGAGTGGTTTTCTAGATTTCATCACCGGAAAATCCCCCACTTTTGTGATTGGGCCCTGGATTTCATCACCAATGGTTACTTGCGGAGTGGGACAGGATTAGACGCCTTCATCCACAAGGCTAATATAATTTGTGGACACGATAACTGTCATTCTTGACCAAGCCCATCCGAGGGTGAAGCGAAAGCATGGGGTATGCCAACCATGCCTAGCATGTCATAGATAGTGCCACCTCTTCTCGTGAGAGGATATAGTGAACTCACTTTAGCATAGTGGGTTCTCCCCCTTTAGGATATCATTTTATCGTACCTTCCATACAGGTCACCATTTGCACGTTGTGATACCATTCTATTCTGTGCATCTTTGGGTGTTGTAGGAGGTTTGATATCGATGACATTCCTAATTTTCTAGAGTATCCACTCCATTACCCTTGATTCTACATAGGGAGTATCAACATTACAACACACAAAATGAACAAAACACTTTTACTTTTTCAGCATTTAGAATTGATTTTGGTCTACCATTGTTTGCATGATCATAGACCGGTCTCAACACATTACACTATATATTGTTTTGCTACACACAACATGTCACTTACTTTACACTTACATTAGACACAGTTGAGTCTATATCACATAGGTTTTATTCCTAAAACCCCTTTTACACATGCTACTATGCCTGTGGTCACCCGTAGTAGAGCGCGTGAGCAAGCACGCTCTATGGAGGAATGGCCTCCCCCTTCCTCTAGTCAGTCCACTCTTACTCCTTCGATCATGAAGGGGAAGACCATAGACACATCTGATTCATGCATAGAATCTAATGTACAACTCACACACATGATGCCTCGTGATGAGACATCAACCTTGAGTGAAGCCCTTGCTACTTCACTCATAGAGGATTACCCGCTCCTTTCAGCCCCATCCTCACCTAATCCATCGACCATGTTCTATGACCATGTAATCTACACAGCACCAGGACAACCTCCTCCATTATTTACCATAGATGAGGAGGTCATGCCTACTTCACCCACCTTTACACATCCCTTCTTCCAAAATCTATCTCAATCCCTTTTTGAGAATGACTCATCCCTCCTAAACCGTACCCATCCTGAGGTCACATCATTCACCCCTACCGTAGGAATGGTGTCTGACCCATCCTCCTCCACTACAGGAACCTAGAAGCCATCCTTCCAAACTGCACAATAGATCCCTTCCCAACAGGAACCACAAGCATTCCCTCAAACCTCACACCCATACTCTTCACAAGAGTACCAACCATCATCTTCCCAAGAGCCATTCTTCACCATATCTGAAGGCATCTACCAACCGCCCCTTTAGGAGCAAGATGCGCAAACCCAAGAGGGAGTGTACACATACACTTTCCCCTCAACCCAAGCTCCTACTTCGGTAGCTTATCCCACCTTTTTAGCAGCTTTTCCACCAATCTCCTAGGTATCCGGAGTGTATGATACCCAACCTTTAGAGCCACCTTTGCCTACGATGACCTTTAGGATACCGCCACCTCCTCCTTTTTAGGCTCCCACTACCAATCTCCATCCTACCTATGGACCGAGACCGGTAGCTTACCCACCCACTCAACCAAGCTATTCCACATAGTTTAGCTTCCCTACCTCTTACCCTCCAGGGCAGAGACAGATCCCATCCTTTGATACCTCATCTCGACCACCCCTAGTACCGGTAGTTCCGACACCTACACTACCACCAGCTACACCTAGCTTCTTTACACCTCCTCTAGCTTGGTCATCACCACCTATGACCCAACCATTATAGTAGGCTCCAACCCAACAAGTACCCATGCCACAACCACACATTTCCCAGTCACAATATTATTACCCACAATAGACACCTACCCCACAACCTAGTGTGCCCATAGATACGATAGCACATGTCGCCCAATACCCGCCTTATCATGATCAGTCACAATAGTATTCTCCATAGTATTGTGAAGAACAACAATACCAATATCCACCACATCCATAGGGTCAGCCTACCATAGCTCAACCCCCTACTCCTATGACACCTGAACTTCAACTCTTATGAGATGAAGTTAAAATGCTAAACATGTGCATCGCAAGTTACGGGCAACAAATGCCAACCTATGATACATTCTACAATGAGCCAGGTCATACTAATATGCCTCCTCCAACACAATAATTATATCATACTAATGCACCCCCTCCATCCAAACCGCAATGAGCCCGTGGTCCCCATCCTCCACGTCGACATCGCAATTGGACTCCACTTTCTGAGCCTCTTCCTACTTTATTCCAGAGGCTATTTGAGGTTGGCCATGTTACATTACCATACATTCGACCCGTCAATCCAAATCGACCCAACCCTCATGGGCACATCGAACATACCTTTTGTGTTTATCATCGCCATCCAGGTCACGATGTCCATTCTTGTCACACCTTTCATGATTTAGTTGAGGACCTTATCGATAATGGTACCATTCTAGTTTCAAACCTTGTCACACAAAAGGGTCAAAAGTTTCAAAAGGTTACACCCCTTGCCTTACCTTCATCATAGTTGTTTTTCCAAACCTCAGGTTTTTCCAAAATCCTCAACTAAAATTTTGGAACATTCTTTTTAGAATCTCTTAGCACCTCAGGTTTTTCCAAAATCCTCAGCTAAAATTTTGGAACATTCTTTTTAGAATTTAATTTTAAATCCTTTAAAATTTTGAACTTTTTAGAATCCCTTAGCACCTCAAGTTTTTCCAAAATCCTTAGTTAAAATTTTGGAACATTCTTTTTAGAATCCCTTAGCAACCTAGGTTTCCCCAAAAAACCTCAGTAAAACTTTGGATAGGTTTCTCCAAAAACCTTAGAAAAAATCTGGATAGGTTTGTCCTAAAAACCTCAACAAAAATAGCCTAGCCTAGCCTAGCATAGGTATAGCACACTCACAACCTAGCACATGCATAGCATTCACATACGTCACTACATGTTAAATCACACAACTTTTGTCATCACCCGAGATAATCCCCTTCGGTACATGATGAACAAGAGTTATCACAATTCATGCACAACTAAATGGATCATGCTCCTAACTGAATTCGACCTAGAATTCGTATCTCAAAAATCCATCAAAGGGCAAGTCATCACCGACCAACTAGTCGAAGCCCCTCTAACTGACAATCAACCCCTCATCATTCAACTCCTTGATGATTCCATATTCCACATAACTGAAGAGGAAGAATATGTCGAACTCGAATTTATGGCTGATCTCACCCTGTTCTTCGATGGTTCCAGGTGTCTCCACACTAGGGGTGCAGGCATTGTCTTCTTTACACCTGAAGGAGAGCCACTCCCCTTTTCATTCAAACTTGATTTCCCTTGTACCAACAACAATGCTAGAATATGAAGCCCTAATCCTAGGACTAAAACAAGCACACTCCATGCACATCAAATGCCTCCACATCATAGGCGATTCACTCTTGATAGTCAATCAAGTGTAGGAACTCTGGCTATGCAACTGCCTAGTCCTCCAGTAGTACAAGAAAATCGCCCAACAACTCTTATCCCAATTTGAGTGGTATGACCTCGAAGCCGCTCCATGATCATCAAACCATTTTTTAGACACTATGGCCTCCTTAGGGTCCCTCATTCCACAAAATCCAACATCCGATACAACATCTGTATCCATTCATACACTTACGCAATCTTCTATATCACCCACACCTCCCACAGATGATGGTGGTGTGTATGTGGTAAACATCGAACCTCATGACCCATGGTTCTCACAGATCAAAGAGTACATCAAACTAGGTTTCCTACCATGTGATTTACCCCATGCTCAATGTCGAACCTTTAAACAAAGAGCGATCTGCTACACCTTGTTGGGGGACATCCTTTACCATCACAACTATGACGACATGCTCTTGCGTTGCCTAGAACCACAAGAATCACAATGGGTTGTACAAGAAACCCATGATGGTACTTGTGGTGGCCATTTTAGTGGCATGGCAATCACCAAACGCATCCTCCGTATGGGCTACTACTGGCCCAAAATGGAGCAAGACTGTTGTGAGTATGTCAAACATTGCATCAAATGCCAACAACATGCCAACCTAACACATTTACCATCCCAAGCACTTCAACCTATCCAGTCCATGTGGCCCTTCTCCCAATGGGGCCTAGATCTAATTGGAAAAATTACACCTGCCTCCTCTAGCAATCACAAATTTATCATCACGACAACAAAATATTTTACCAAGTGGGTCGAAGCCATCCCACTGGTTCAAACTACAGGAGCCAAAATTGCAGCATTCATCATAGAGCATATCATATGCCGCTTTGGAATTCCCTCCCAAATCATTTTGGATAATGGGAAATCCTTTAAAAACAAGACTATCTGAGCCCTATGTGATAGATTTCACATACACCATAGCTTTTCTACCCCATATTACCCTCAAGGAAATGGCCAGGAAGAAGCCATGAACAAAACCATCTACTCCATTCTCCGTAAAACTATAGTAGAGTCTCACCGGGATTGGCATAATCAAATACCCCTAGCATTGTGGGCATATCGTACCAGCATTCGTACTCCTACTAGGGCAACACCTTTTTCACTTGTATATGGGGCAGAAGCTATCATGCCCCTTGAGCTTGAGATACCTTCCTTACGGATATCTATGAAGGACTTCATTGATGATGACACTGCTCGCCAAGCTCGTCTAGATCAATTAACACTCCTCGATGAACATCACATCCATGCCATCGAGCACACACGAGTCTATCAAGATCACCTTCGCCATGCCTACAATAGTAAGGTACATCAACATGAGTTCAAAATTGGTGACCTGGTTCTCAAAGAGAACCAACAAATCACAAGTCAACCTCGCCAGTAGCATGATAAATTCACCCCAAACTGGTTGGGCCCATTCATTATCACACACAAATATGGCTCAGGAGCATATCATCTAGCCAATATTGAAGGCCTTAATGACCTTGAACCCATCAACATCTTACACCTTCGTGCATTCAATGCATGATGCACAAACACATTCACCATCACGAGTGCCACATAGTACTAGTAGTAAATCACTAAGCACATCACCGTGTAGATCTGTTACTTTGCTTTATTATTTCACTATACATGTACTTTCATCTTTCTATCATTTTTATGCTATAGGTATTTGTTTTTCCTTTTGCAGGATCCACATCATCAGTAGGAGAGTACTACAGCGTCCTCACTCACCACCATGCAGGACCATCCACAGCCACAGCATATACCCATCACACCGGTTGATCTAGCCCGACCACCAATCGCCCTTCACACCAAGCGCTCTCCACATTCATCCCATTCAGGCCATCATACCTCACCTTGACGCCATTCCCCTCGCCAGCGAGGTCCATCCTATTCACCACGCTCTAGAGACAGCCAGGTCACCCTATCCTCTTTTGATGAAAAAGAGGAATCCACCCAACCCCAAGAATAAGGGTCACCCTCCCATCTGTCTAACGATCTCAGACATCGCTATTCACCAACAAATCATCCCCTTCAACCCCTAGGATATTATCATCCTCCTAATAGAGGATACACCCATCATCCAACTCGTCCATCATGCCTACCCGCCCCACTACCCAATGGTGAGTCCACCTACTCCCAATATTTGCAAGCCCACATGGCCCAAGCTACTCAAGCTGGTCATGCAAACATACCCCCTTCCCATTCATGCCACCGCTTAGAGCCATCGCCTATGCCACCGATCCTCAAGATGCCACCTTCCCCTCTATGAGGCTTGTCTTTTCGATAAGCTCTCCAATCCCTGAGACCTTTTCATTCTTCCCCATCATCATCGAGACCTCATCCACTATCCCATGCCTATCAGGCCACACCACACACATCAAGGTCCCAATCACCACCTTCACCAACACTATCTCCACAGCATCATGAGATACAACATCTCTTCTCTCGCATAGAGGCTCTAGAGCTACAGATGAGCCACTATCATTGCCATGTTCACCCATGGTAGTCTCCCATGACCCATCCATCCTCACCACCACATAGATCCCTCCTTCGACCCTAGACTCGACCCATGCTGGATCCCAGACCCATGCCTCCATTACCGGATCACCCTTCACCCAGGCCTCGCTCACCTCTAATGGACCCATACATTTATCCTATGCCTGTTCCACACACACCACTATCCAAAATGTTTTACCATATCATGCATCAGGGCCTTATTGACCTACCCAAGATTCGACCCATTGATCCCTCATGCCCCAAACCATGCAACTACAATGAGAATCAATATTGCATTTACCATCACCAACCAGGTCACGACATTGAAGAGTGCAGATCATTCAAAACCCTGGTGCACAACATGTTGCATGGTGAGCGTACCCCATCACCGGAGTGCTCCCTCCCATTTAGCCAACTTCTAAGTCCTCCACATTGCATTACCCCTAGGACCTTGCCACCTCGCAGCACCCTAACAACACCCACCCGCTACATTCATAACATTTCCAACTATAGCTCCAACCACAATCCTAGCCACATCATCACTTCACCATCCCACTCCCGATCCGGACCCACGCCACTTCACCCGATAGTAGCTCAAATTACTTTCCTTCTTCTATCTTATTTCTTCTACTTCTTACCTACATTGACTCATTTCTTCTCTCCTATCTTCATTGGCTTTTGGTAATCCCCTTTTCTTGATTGGTTACCAAAGTCTATTTCTTCTCACTTCTTCCATCTATACATTCCACTCTTACATCTTCCTTCTCTTGGTGACTATTACATACATCTGTACAACTCACAGCTTATACATCTACTACACACACACACCCCACATGCTGGGGAAACCATGATCATAGCATCATGCTTTTTGTCATCATTACACACTTTACTCATCTGTAAATAGGTTCTTCTAAAATTCTCCTTCTACACAGCATAACTTTCCTCTTGTAGATATTGCATTCCCCCACTTGCATCGTTTACATTTACATCCATTGCACATATTCATATGCTTTATATTTAGAATTTTAATTCATGTTTGTACATTCTCCCCCAAAATGCGCCTTAGTAGGAGTAATAAATGCACTTGTTAGCATCACCACCTGGATGTCCATTCCCCCTTTTTAGGATAAGGGTATACATAGGTGTCGTGTTTAATTTTGACCACTCTGTAGTTTAGGCAATCAAGTGTCACCCATAGCTACCGAGTCTTGTACATTCTTCTTATGGTCCTTTAGGCTGGTTCAACTTCTCTCATGGACCACTCACAACAGGTTACACATTAAACAATTTTGAGTCTAGGAAAGAGGACATCTTGAGTAGATATTGCCATCTAGCGAACGGTATCCCCTGCTCATCCTATCGCTTGCATGGTCAACATACGACCTGGGGATAAACAAAGGGATCAAGCATAAGCAAAAATAAATGATTGGGTAGAAAACAAACATCATCGCCCATACAAAAAGAGCACCACGAGAAAATACAAAAAGAGCACCACCAATAAAAAAAATAGGTCAACACTAGAAGAGGGGCAGAAAACAAAAGGAAATGCCTCTTGATATCACCCATGTTATGCTTATCGCCTTTGGTCCTTAGGTTCAACATAACACCATGGGATGATTTCCATCGCTAGCAATAGGCTCCAAGAGCCTGCCTACCAGTGGAATAGTCTTATAGGTGGCAACACATCTATAACATTAGCATCTCGCTTTTGTATAGATCACTATTATGGATGGATGAGCTAGCTAGTCCGGTAGCATCTACAATGGGTTAATCCTACCTCCCTCAAAATGGATAAATGAACCTTACACATTCACACACATAGGTCCAAGATAGACTTTGAACCAGCCCGATTATGTTATAAGTTGCCACAAACACTTGTATAGCTAAGGGTCTGAGATTTGATTGTCACAACTATGTTGGTCAAAACCATTACACATGCCTTACATTATCCACCATCCCTGAAATCATGGAATGGATCGCATCCATACAGGTAAATGTGTAGCACCCTAAAATTGGCGCAATAAAAATGCAATAATTACATTCACCTTAGTAAATAATTTAAAATTCAAATTTAACCTCCCAAACCGCCCGTTAACCGTCGGGAAATCCGTTTCCCCCTTTTTCGTGCCATTTTTAGAGGTTGTTTTGACCGTTTGACGATATCGTCGCCGATCAGACGATATCGCCCCGTATTTGACGATTTCGTCTGGACTAGGACGTCCAGACGATCTTGTCGCAAAACTGATTTTGCAAAGTTGGAATTTGTTCCAACGGGTCTCCAATCTGGGTAGAAGCGTGTCTGCGCCGTTGGGACCCTCCCCCGTTGGAGATCTCCCAAATTGGGATGATCTCCAACCTCCTAACTACTCCCCTAAGCCTATTTAGTCTCTAGGATTTTCCCTTCCCAACCCCTGGCCGAAATTCTCTGCAAATTGATTCCCTCTACGTTAAAGCATCCCAATCTTGCATTTGCACTAGTTCCACATCAATTTTGTTGCAGGTACATCACTATTTTTCAGCCGGAGCCAGCACCTATCGTCGTCGATGAACCTGTTCAGATCGGAGGCGAACCTGTCGAATTCGAGGCGATTTCATACTGATGCGAGACGATCTCGACTGTAGTCCATATTAAGGCAATCAGTGCCTGAAGTTTGCGTTCCTCAATCCCTTTTCTGTCATTTTATTCTGCAAATTAGATAATCTATTCAGTGTTTTATATTATTTTGCATTTGGAGTTCACCCATTTAGATTAAGTGCATAATTAAATCTTAATTATCATCAAATTAGCACAATTCATTTCTGTTTCTGTGTTTAAGTTGCAGTTTGATAACATTGCTGCCATTTTATATCATTTCCCTCTGTTAGCACTGTAGTATTTTTTGTATTTTGCATCTATTTTTGGTTTTGCAGGTCTCTGACGAATTCGTCTGATGAATTCGTCAGATCTCAGACGATCTTGTCTGATTGCAGACGATTCTGTCGAATCTCAGACGATCCGGACTGCTTCAACATCAGAATCTTCTTCAGACATCCGGATCAGGTATTCATCGTTTGCACTCTGTAAATTCTCTGTTTTAATTCTGTAAATCTATTTTCTGTATTCATTGAACTTGCATTTTCATATAGAGTAATCTAGATGCATTCGGCCAAACCTAGGATATGAATGCTTAAGGTTAAAACGAACACATTTAAACACATTCCAAAACCTAGGCGTGGAAGCTGCCGTTAAATGTTTCCTGGTGAACCCACCATCCATCGAAAAATCATCAAAATACACCTCCCTTGAGAGGCGGGACCTTCGCAAAGTCCTCTCAGTCCGAGGTACCGCACCATCCTTTTCCCATCCTCCTTCCGGGCGCGGATCCTATAGCCTGAAGGTAGGGATGCGAAAAATTTGGAGCGATACATTTTGGTGAACCCGACGTGAATGCATTGTAAACCTTTTGAAAACAAAAACAAAAAATATATATATGTATACAAGAAAAACAAAAACAAAATCATCATTTCATGTTTGTATGTTTTAGATTCAATTCTAAATAGTAGATGCTAAATATTACTTTTAGAAGTACTAAAGAAACCATGAGTTTTTACTCAAATCAATATGAGCCCATTAGTAATGTTGGAAGAATTCAGCCAAATACATTTGTTGATTATGATCAACCTTATCCCTATTCAACATCACCTCCATCACACTTCTCTCATTTTTCATCCATAACCCAACAAAACAATCCCTTTTCCAATCCTCTTCATAATGATATTATCTATTCTCCCATATATCCATATTATGTCTATCAACCCACATATAATCCTCCACCACCTTTTCAATATTCTTCTTTCAATACAACACATCCATTTCAACAAGAAAATACTTATTCTTCCAATTCTACCATGCACTCACATCATACTTCACAATCTTCCTATCATCATTCTACCCATAATAAAGAAAGTAGAGGTGAGAAACCATTAGGCCCTTTTATGACGAAATTCCTAAAGCATTTATCAAAAACCTCTCAAAAACCTTCATCACGTAAATTTACTAAGCTCAATCAACCAATGGATATAATTCTCAAGTATTTACTTGACACAAATAAGATTGAACTCCCTTCCGTAAGACAACTTGATACCACAGCAGATTGGTTTAAACCTGAGCTACATTGTGAATATCATAGAGTAGATGGACATATGACACAAAATTGTAAAGATTTAAGATGTGCAATTCAAGATTTGATTGATAAGGGTCTTTTTAATATAAAGGAATTACAATCTACAACCGATTATAAATCTCCAAGTAAACAATCAAACTCCTACACAACAAATACCAATAATCAATCAAGACATGGGGATCTCCCAAGAACCCCTATTCAATTATCAACAACAAGAAACCAATCAAATATTGCATGTTAATGTGTCCCATCATGATGATATTATTAATATTGTAACAAAAACTACAAATGAGCAACCTCAAGTTCAATCAACTCAATCCGATATTCAAGATATGGATTCCTCATTTGACCAACCTTCAAAACTATCTTTGGCTCTAGAGAATGATCCAAAATGGAATGTAAGCATAGAAAGCTCATCTTTAGAATCAAAATCTCAATCTGAAATCCACTTTGATAACCAACAACAAGTGATTAATCCTCAAGCAAAGATATCCCTTTTAGAAGTATTACAAATTTATCACAAGGAAATTTTGTTCAAAATACCTAGCCAACAATTTGTTCCTCATCATATTTTCTCTAAGAACATAATTAATGGTGTAAACCCTCTTGAGGTTAACCATATTTCATTCTATGATGAGGATATTCCTTCCTCTACTCCACAAGAAGACTCCTATCTTTACATTACAGGATCTAGTAAAGAAACACTTGTTAAAACTATCATGGTAGATAATGACTCCTCTCTTAATTTATGCACTTATCAATTATTCCAAAATCTCAAAACAAAGGAAGAAGATCTTAATGAATCAAATGTTATTATAAAATATTTTAACAATGAAATTCAAGAAGCTCAAGGTACTATAATTCTTCCCTTTAATATTGGATCCAAGATCCTGGATACTTTATTCTATGTAGGATATTGTCCTTCACCTTACAACCTACTTCTCCAGAGTCCTTGGATTCATACGATGAGGGTTTTCCCTTCCACTCTTCACCAATGTTTGAAGTTTGAACTTGCAAATAAAATTGTTACCATACATGGTGACCCAACACCATTTGAAGAATATTTAACGGTTGAAACATCAAGTTCTATACATTCTCTATTGTCACAATTATCTTCTATCCATCACTTTTCTTCATCCATATATGATCATCCTTGTTTACCAAATAACATCCATGCATATCTTTCACATATACTTTCTCCATCTTATCAAGACTTGGAATATAGTGATAAGAATGAAGAACTTTCTTATCCTTCTTACATTTTATTTTGTAACATGATCAATTTTACACATATAAAAGTCAAATCTTTTGCTACATTATTCTACATTATAACAAAGCTTTTGTTATCACTACCTTTTATTCATCACCTTCTGTTCTTACCTTCACCTCAACCAGATTATCCTTCAAAACCTCCTTTGATTTTGAAGCAACCTTAGACATGCTATACTCAAATAACCTTGTATAGTGTATATAGATCATCTTGTATATACCACCAATTTCAATTCATAAATTAAAATCAAAATACAAAAAAAAAATCAAAATCCTCAAAATCTTCAAAAAAAAAATACTAATGCAACTAAGGACCTTAAAGGTAAATTTGAGCCCAATTGGCTTGGACCATACATTATTACTGCTAAATTTGAATCAGGAGCATATAAATTATCTACCTTAGATGGTAAAGAACTTAAAGAACCCATGAATATTTTGCATCTTAAACGTTACTATGCATAAATTTGGTCATTTCATCCATGTATATATTTGTTCAAAATTACTATCTTGTATTTCTTTCAATTTATTCAAAAACATCAAAAATATTCATAATCATCCAAAATCTTCAAAACTATCTATTGCATTTATTTAAAGCACTTGTTAAATTGTTTACTCAAAAACAAAAATCAAAACAAAAATCAAAATAATGATAAAAATATAAAAACAGCTATATGCTTGACTCTTTCGAAACCAAAACAAAATAAAGAAGAAAGAGAGAGTCAACATTCTCAAAACTTTCTCAAAAATCATTTATATATATTTTCTTACAATTATTGCAGTTATATGTTTCAACTTATTTTTGGATAAATTAGCATTTATTTTGAATCCCTCACTTGCACACTCACAACAATAAATATCTTGATTTTATCTGGCATGATTACTAATCTCTCTTATATCAAAGTTCACAAAATTCAATTAAATAAAGTTTGAGCATAGAGAATTGATCTTGTTATTTACTTAAACCAAGCACATCTTTTCACAATAAAATGATTATATTTGTAATTTCCATGTTTTGCTACATAGTAGAACTGATTTCTTGAGCGAAAAGTTTCCCCTGCTATCCTATCATGCACATGGTCTAGAATCTTTGAGAATTGGCAAAAGGACAAGCTCACCCCTACCCGCAATAAAAATCCCTTGCTCTACAGCCAATCCGAGCAAGTATCCCTAGCAAAGAAAAAGAAAAAAAAAGAAAAATTCAAGAAAAAAGAGAAAAGAAAAATGTTATTTTATATCATTACAGCAATGTTCCAAGCATTATCAAGCAAAAGAAATACAAAAAGAAAAATAAGCAAAGTTCAAAAGAAAGCAAGAAAGCAATAAAATCCCTTTCCCTACCCTTTGAAAAGAAAAGAAGGGTTGATGAGCTTGAATCCCTGGAATTCTCAATTATTCGAAATCGTGAGGTAAGCCCCATAACAGGTGGTTTGTGCCCAACCCGCTTGGCCTTGGGTAACTCCTAGCGTGGTGATATGTCTGTCACATTAGCGACCTTCTTTTGTACAGACCTATGTCTGCTTATGGATTAGCTAGCTCTTGATAATCCGACCTACATAGTAGCCTAGTATGGTTATATGCATCTACATCATGGTTAATGAACACTTATTTGGTTTCTTCAAATCACTTGTATCATAGTATCTTGCTCAAAACTGGTAAATGAACAATGCAATTGCACACACATTTGTATTTGAGAGATTTTGTGTATCATTATGATAAATCAAGATCAGAAATGAATTCACATATGCACATGGGATTCCTTATAAATCTAACTTTTGTCTTCAAAATAATTTGAAATATTATTTTTGCAACTTGTTTGGAATAAATCAAGTACAATTGTTTACCACAAAGACAACTATATAATAGAAAAATCAAAAATTTCTTTCAAAATATACAAAACATCTACATATATATCTGATTGACTTTCGCGACGATGGTATAGTTTCAAAACCAAAATTGGAATTTTATGCCTAGCGCAAGTCCTCATTTTCATATTTTTTGTTCATCAAAAAATCAACCATGCAATAAAACTATCTTTTTTTTGGATTTTCGCGATGATGGTATAAGTCTATACCTACATATTCTATGCCTAGCGCAAACCATTGTAACAATTTTTATTCCCCATTTATTCAAAATCATGAAAACCATATGACTTAATTCATTATGTTACACAAATTATGCTTTTCCAAAGCAAACACATTTTCATTATTTCATGTCATTATGTCAACCTTTAATTTTGCAATGATGGTATAATTCCTAAGGAATTATCCAAAAAATTTATCACACTTAGGAATTTATGCCTAGCAAAAATCATTTGAACATCATTTCATGCACAAACATTTTTTATGAAAATCTGAAAACAAACCATCATCATCATCATCATTTGCACTATTGCACCAAAGTCTTAAGACAGTCTCTTAAGCACTCTTTTACTTTTTAACAATATTTCTATCCTGGGATTAGCTTGACGACCGAGTGAGCAACGACTCCATGAAATGGTCTATAATAGCGACAATGTCCTTTGAAATTATTGTTAGAAGTCTCTTTTTATTTTTTATTTTATTTTTATCACATTTCATCACAAACAATCAATTTGTTACATCAGATTATTTCATTTAAAAATATCGCATGACATTCAAATTATAATATCTCCAACGACATAATTACATCCAATTATCAAATCAATCAATCAAACATAAAAGCATCATAAACATACACATAACACAAGTCATATGATCAACAACATATCATATATATATCATATCCACCATTTTTGCTTCAGAGCTCTAAAACCAAAAAATGAACAGTAAAAATGAATTAGGGTTTTACCCTATTTTTCTTAATTTTATTCAAAAATAATTTTTTTGCTTTTCCGCGTTTTTACCTCAAACGTTCGATTTGGGTAAAAACACGGAGGGGGCACCATAGTAAGCTGTCGTACGATTCGACCAAGAATCGTCGCCTAAAAATGGGAATAATTTTTGCTTTCTCGTAGATCGAGAAGAACTCATCTTTAACGCATTTTCTTCGAAAAATTCGCTAAAGAGGGGGCAAAATGTAGCACCC
Organism: Wollemia nobilis; assembly: GCA_028583015.1. Taxonomy (NCBI): domain Eukaryota; kingdom Viridiplantae; phylum Streptophyta; class Pinopsida; order Araucariales; family Araucariaceae; genus Wollemia; species Wollemia nobilis. The sequence continues at coordinate 1,863,242 of JAQPPZ010000861.1, read as the reverse complement.
TAAAATTGGCGCAGTAAAAATGCAATAATTACATTCACCTTAGTAAATAATTTAAAATTCAAATTTAACCTCCCAAACCGCCCGTTAACCGTCGGGAAATCCGTTTCCCCCTTTTTCGTGCCATTTTTAGAGGTTGTTTTGACCGTTTGACGATATCGTCGCCGATCAAACGATATCGCCCCGATTTGACGATTTCGTCTGGACTAGGACGTCCAGACGATCTTGTCGCAAAACTGAATTTTGCAAAGTTGGAATTTGTTCCAACGGGTCTCCAATCTAGGCAGAAGCGTGTCTGCGCCGTTGGGACCCTCCCCCGTTGGAGATCTCCCAAATTGGGATGATCTCCAACCTCCTAACTACTCCCCTAAGCCTATTTAGTCTCTAGGATCTTCCCTTCCCAACCCCTAGCTGAAATTCTCTGCAAGTTAATTCCATCTACGTTAAATCATCCCAATTTTGCATTTGCACTAGTTCCATACCAATTTTGTTGCAGGTACATCACTATTTTTCAGCCGGAGCCAGCACCTATCGTCGCCGATGAACCTGTTCAGATCGGAGGCGAACCTGTCGAATTCGAGGCGATTTCGTACTGATGCGAGACGATCTCGACTGCAGTCCATATTAAGGCAATCAGTGCCTGAAGTTTGCGTTCCTCAACCCTTTTCTGTCATTTTATTCTGCAAATTAGATAATCTATTTAGTGTTTTATATTACTTTGCATTTGGAGTTCACCCATTTAGATTAAGTGCATAATTAAATCTTAATTATCATCAAATTAGCACAATTCATTTCTGTTTCTGTGTTTAAGTTGCAGTTTGATAACATTGCTGCCATTTTATATCATTTCCTCTCGTTAGCACTCGTAGTATTTTTTGTATTTTGCATCTAGTTTTGCGGTCTCGAGATTCCGATCGAGATTCGTCGAGATCTCGAACGATCTCGTCCGATTGCGAGACGATTCTGTCGAATCTCAGACGATCCGGACTGCTTCAACATCAGAATCTTCTTCGGACATCCGGATCAGGTATTCCTCATTTGCACTCTGTAAATTCTCTGTTTTAATTCTGTAAATCTATTTTCTGTATTCATTGAACTTGCATTTTCATATAGAGTAATCTAGATGCATTCGGCCAAACCTAGGATATGAATGCTTAAGGTTAAAATGAACACATTTAAACACATTCCCAACCTAGGCGTGGAAGCTGCCATTAAATGTTTCTTGGTGAACCCACCATCCATCGAAAAATCATCAAAATACACCTCCCTTGAGAGGCGGGACCTTCGCAAAGTCCTCTCAGTCCGAGGTACCGCACCATCCTTTTCCCATCCTCCTTCCGGGCGCGGATCCTATAGCTTGAAGGTAGGGATGCAAAAAATTTGGAGCGATACAAAATGTCATGATACAAGTGCTTCCTTTGTGTATTTCAATACGTTCATACGTGCATCTATACCATATACATTTCGTACACATTATAGCATTGCATTCATACTACATGCATCTCACAAATCATGTTATATTATTTCATCCATGCTACATGCATTTCAAAAATTGAATCACAACATTACATTTACTCTATATGCATTCATTACAACATCACATCTAATATCATTTCATACTGCATTCAAAATACAATCATTATACTATTCTACAATTAATTCATACCACAAAACTATAATAGATATAAACCATTCACATGTATATCTACTTATCATACACACCTACAAATTATACTACATTAATCTATGAAAACATAACAAGAACACATTTCACACCATCAAAATGACACATGTATATATAATAGCCAAAATTGAAATCTATATATATATATATATATATATATATATATATCGTCAATACAAAATACCCAAAGACTACAATATGGGACCATGCCCATCATCATCTAGCAATCAAAAATACTCGTAGGCTATAATATACATAAGCATATCCTAACTCCCACCAGGAGTCTCCTCGCGGCCCTCATGGCTCGCTTGCAGCTCCGCAGCCTACCTTGACTCCACCTTGAACTCTGGAATTGGATCCATAGGAGGTTGATCTTACACCTCAGCCCTGGCACCAATCTGTACCACCATAGCAGCACTACACTGGCTTTGATGTGATGGTGCCTACACTCGCGACCGTGACCCAGATTATGACACCACTCGATCATAGTCATGGAGAGGAATATCGCACACTAATAAAGCAGTCTCACACATCATCTTCTTAGTCAACTCAACTACCAACTGACCAGTCAAATTATCAATCATATGCTCTTGCCTAGGCATAGCAACCCTCACCTCTATCATCTCAGCCTCAAACTACTACACTCTATCATGCAATCCCCATACCTCCTCCTCTATAGCCTGCCTCTCCACCAGATCAACAAGAATATGTTGGACCACACCAGTAAAAATATCAACATCAATGGTATCATCGATACCACCTATACCGACCACCCCTCCACCCTCAGCCTCAGCTCCAATAGCTTGCCCCATATCCACATCAATATCCATAGGTATCTCCTCTACCCTCACTCCCTGGGTGCTTGCCATACTACCCAAGTGATGCCATGATCATCATAGAGGAACCTCCTCCTCCTCACCAGCCACATCTACTACTCTAGCTCGAGCTCCTCTACCAACTCTCTACTTCGATGGAGGTGCCCTAGCTGTAGATGCCACCCATCGATGCACTACACCTCTTCCAGGCTCCTAGCTCTGTAGTGCCCACCATGAATCAAACTTTGATGTAGTCCCAAAATCCTCCGTAGCTAAGATATCCATAGGATGATCCCTCTTCCCAACCCAAGGCAACACCATAGTTCAATCCCATCTGTCTCCCCATCACCTATAGTAAATTATAGGAGCCCCTATAGCATCCTACTACAATCCAAACTGTCGCCTCACTCTATCAAAATGAAAGTACTTAGTCTATTGCGTGTATTGCCCCACCAACCATCTGCCATGTTGGATGACCCACAACTACTCATCATACTCATCCCAACTCACCCCACCCAACTAGGGCCTCCATCTGATATCGCCAGGAGTTAGGCCTCCAAACTTATTCCTCCACAATAGCGGATCACCCTCATGTGGTCTCTTAATATCCTTCTTTGCCACCATAATCCACTGCAAAGCATAGTGTAAATGCTCACTACTCTCCACATGTACAGGGTGAGGTAATAAATATGGCCTCTAAATCACTATGTGCTCTCATTTCCATACCTGAAGCAAGGGAATAACACTCAGTCATGTCCTCCTACCCTGCATAGCATCATGCAACTCTCGATAGACTTAAGCCAATAATGTAGGTGCCCATGCAAATACAACATTCCTCTCCACCAGGTCACTCACTACATCCAACATGTTCCAGGTAAATAGCACCCCAAAACTGTTAGGGAGAGCATACATGGATATCATCATCATAGCCATGCACTGTCGATCCAATATATTATCTTGTACCCACATCCACTCGTAATCCATCTTTGAGACATCAACATCCCTCCAATAAGCCCCAAATAATCTCTCCAACACAACATCCTTCCTATCATCTACGACTATCCTCATAGGAACACCCTCGATTGATAGTCTATAAATCCAATACACATCCTCTAGTGTAACATTCATTTCCCCAGTAGAAAAATTAAAGGTGTTCTGATCTGCATTCCACTGCTCACACAATGTAGACATGTAGGCTCTATTTGTATGGATGCTCTTACGTTTCCATAAACCTCATAAATGTATGTCATCCAACCAAGACAACTCATCTTTAGTCTTCATCAACTCCTCAAAACCCTCCTTAAACTTCCTCACCCGATGACGGGGTTCAAGCACCTTCACCTATCCAAAATACAATAAAACACACATCAATAATCCACATAACAATGCAATCAAATAAAACTGCATCAATCATAATTTTCAAATTAAAACTATTTAATTTTGCATACACTTCAAAGCAAAACAATGCACAAAACACACGACAAAACACATCGACATAATAGTCACACATTTGGATACCCATTTTGTCATTTCATGGCAAAAGTTCAAACTAAAATGACAAATATAATTTGGACTCCCAACAACTCAGTTCAAATTTACAACTACCTATTAAGTGGCACGTAAATCAAACATAAGCCAAACAACAACATCTACAAAAAGAAATATTATTTTTGGATATCCATTGCCCACTTAGCAGTAAATGTGCTAACAAAATTCAAAAACAACATACCAATCTACACAAATCTAAAATTCAACTCTATCATAAATACACCAAAGTTGAACACACATTAGCAGACATAATTTAAAAATAACAATAATATTTTTGGATACCTTTTTGCCCACTTAGTCGTTAAAGTTCAATCAAATGTTGAATACAGTCTAAATCAGGCTCCCTATAGCTCATTTTCAATTTATCATCATTTACACCTTGGCATGCAAATCAAAGGTAGGCCAAATGAAGTCATTCACCAAAAAAAACAACATTTTTGGACACCCATTTTGCCCTTCTACAACAAACGTTTCATCGGTTTCCAAAAATTTTACCTCTAACATGGCAAATCTAACAGTCTAGGTTTGATAAATTACACCTAAAAGCGACATATTCAGAAATCATATCAAACAAAAACAAAAAATTATAACAATTGCATAACGGGATACCCATTTCCTACTTTAGCAGATAAAATACAAAAACATGTCAATGTCAGTACACCATTACTTCAAAAATTGACAGTCAAACCTCACACCTACTCTACCCATTACCCAATAAAATTGGTGACAAAACAAGTCCAATTCAAAAACTGATCGTATTTTTGGGTACCCATTTGGCTCATTTATCACTACGTAATCAAATTTTACTTAAAATTGCAAAAAAATTAAATCAAGACGAAAACCTCCCCCCCTCATTCACATTTCTTTGAAAAAATAAAATAAAATTAAAACAAAGCAAAATATCACTTATCGATGGGTCCCCGCACCTGCTGCCAGCCACCCTGCATACCCTCATCATCATCGCTCTCAAACTCGTCACTTGTGCTCCTCTCGTGCCATCGAATGCCTCCACAAGTCACTTTCCAATGTCGTGCACCGTCAAAATGAGCCCATTCCATGCAAACCAGGGCTTAAATATACCTTAATCACTGATTCACCCCTCGAGGGAAAACTGAAACCTAATTTGCCCCCCATGTGGCGATTTAGGTCAAAATCACCCCCCAGGTAGCGAACTCAACCAAAACACCCCAAAATGCACCCAAAACCCTAGGAAAGCAGGAACATGTTCCCTAAAACTCTAGAAACTTTCCAAAATTATCTTTTAACTTCATTTGCAATCATATTCATCATGCATTGGTATTTTATCAATCACTACATCATCAAATCACCGTATTCCATTCACCTCATTTATTATTCCTCGTTTGAGGGGTATTCATATCCAAATTCAGTTTTGCATGCAACCACAACATCAAAAATCCAAAAGTGCGACTAGCACATTTGTCTACAAATTTTTTTGCTGAAGATTATCATACAATAATAATCTCAATCCCAAACAGACGTGGGTTACATCATGAGAGTTATGTGTTACCATGGAGAAGTCAATCTAGAATTCATGTACATTGAGTACATAACGGATGCTACATTTGAACTAATCCTAGCACAACATTTAGAAAATGATTTCACGACCACACTGATCTGGTCACGATTTAATAATACAAATATCAACTAACTCGAGTGGTTTGACACTTGTCGCCATGTTCGCATCAATCAATCAACAACAAAAATTTAGATAGAATTTTGTCCTATTCATACTTTTGGACCACGTTGATCTAGTTGCAAAAGCAAAGCATTCAAAATTTGCCATTCTCAAGCAACTAGTATGGCATTGTAAATGTCATATGGACTCAAAAAAATCACATAATTGCATCCACAATCATCCATTTCCTTTTACCGATATTGTCTTTATTTCTTTCCTCTTTTCCTTTCCTGCTTCCCTTCTCCTTCTTGGCTATCGATCAATGTTGTATGGTCACACTTCGAGCGGCTACATACCTTTGATTGGATCCCATTATTTTCCCTTCTCCTTCTTGGCTATCGATCAATGTTGTATGGTCACGCTTTGAGTGGCTACATACCTTTGATTGGATCCCATTCTTTTCCCTTCTCCTTCTTGTCTATCGATCAATGTTGTATGGTCATACTTTGAGTGGATACATACCTTTGATTGAATTACATTCCCCTTCTATCCCTTTTATTTTTGCACAAACCCTTCATATTTTTGTATTAAATTGTGTTCCACATAGTATAGTACAAAAAGGGGCAAATCTAGATACCCAAAATTTGCACATTGCTATACCTACGTACTTGTAGATCATTTTGGACACTTGTAGGTGTACATAGGATGTCCTAGGTACCCCTAGGCTATCATAGACCAGCATAGACTATTGTAGTCATGCGTAGTCATACGTAGATGGTCGTAGTCATGAGTAGTCATGCGTAGATCGCCATAGATTGTCATAGTGTCGTGTAGACTCCCATATGCCACTCCATCGGATTTCAGGTCCTAAACCCTCATAAACCTTCAAAATCACATCCCATGCACTAGGATATCCTTTGACAGCTTATTTGCACTCAATTGAGGCCCCCACGAGGTATTAGTTGACCAAAATAATTAACAAGTCAATACCTAAAATCTAATTTAATGTTGACTTCACTTAAGTCACCTTTTTAGGGCAAAATTGATTAAAAGAACCTTTAATCATGATTAACACTAATTACATCCTCCCAAATGTGTGAAATTAGGGTTTGTTAGGATATTTATTTAATCATGTCCTAAATTAACTTAAACACTTCCTAATCAGGATTAGCCCTAATCCGTCCTCACACGTGTGAGGATGAGATATTTCTCATAAGGAATGTGATGTTACCACTTTGCATTTCTTAACCTAACCCTAGTCAGAATCAAACCTAGGTTTAGTCTATATAACCCCCCATGCACCTTGCTATTTCCTATAAATAGTGAGTCCTAAAACCCTAATTAGATCTCTCCCAAAAATTCAATAAAGCACATAAAATCTACATAAATAGAAAGTGAACATTGAACAGTCAGTTATTGATGCACATAGTCAAATTTCAATAGCACACAGAGGCACCCCAGTTGCCTAGGAATCAACCCACCATAAGGATTTTGCAAAAGAGACCTATATCTTAGATCGCCCCTTGCCCTACGAATCCAGCTTGAGTTCATCCCCTGAGTGGTGAATTGGATCCATAGGCCCCAAATCACTCCATATTTGGGAGCTAAGCTCTTTTTCATCATATTATCACCATTTGCACAATTTATTTCAGTTTTTGGTTATGTTTTCATGGTTATTTTGTCTTCATAAACATGGGGCTTGACTAAGGCAAGCCCCATATCACACGGACCCCCTTTTGTAGGTTCTTCATAGGTTATTTAGCAAATATGAAGAGGAAGAACAACATAAAAAAAATAGCAACCCGATGATGGCCCACATACAAATAAGCCCACGTACATTGAGGAAAAATTGAAGAAAACATCAAATTGATTGTAATATTGTTAGGAAAATAAATGGATAAAGGGCATTATGTCCCTCTTGTAACACGTATCTCTTAATATCAATGGAATTACAATTTCTAACCCTCTTAGTACAAAATGTGTGTTCAGTGAATTCATTTACGAGATCAAGAGCTTAGTTATGAACCACTACAATCCCAAACCAAAGGTGTGAAAATGGAATTAAGGCTTTGGGGAATCGGATTCTCAACCTAAGTACAATGAGAATTTGACCCTATCCTTACTACTCTGATCTAAGCTTATTACCCCATCTTGACAAAAATTATTACACCTATTATGGATGAAAGCACAAGGCTATCCTATCCATTTGAGTAGTCAGAGGTCTCACTTTTAAATGATACATGTCACCATGCATGAGCATAATCCACTGCCAGTCCAATGTCTATAGCCCCGGTGGAGGTTAAATCCATAGTTCATGATTTTGCTTTTGATTTGTTGAATCTTTGGGATGACTACCCATCCTTTTGATGGGACATGTAGTATGATCCTTACAATCCAATAGTCAAGGGTGTGATGGAAGTGGACTTGAGTGAACCATCCTTCTGAGGGGACATGTAGTATGATCCTTACAACCCAATAGTCAGTGGTATAATGGAGGCAGAATTAGAGATTTGGGGAATAAGATTATCAACTTAAGTATGATGAGAATTTGACCCTATTCTTACTCCTCTAATTTTGGATTTTTAAGTATTGTGGAAGTGGTGAAAATGATTGTTTTATGGACTATGTTGCATGATAGGACCGGCAAGAATGACTCTTTTCACCTCACATTTTCTTCCAAGGATGGTTTTGACCATTTTACCCAAGATGCTTTTAATATTTGTAAATAGTGTTTGGTTCAAGATAGTTTTGGCATTAGTTCCCAATATCAAGATCTTCTTAGTGTATATTATGCAATGATCCTAAGAGAATTTGACATATTTTATGGCGATTGTCTTTGAACTGTGGATGCAAGTGAGATATAATTTTTATGCAATGAAATGTACCATGAAATACTGATGAATGCATTTTGAAATGTATATGGAATATACAAAATATTTTACCCTAATTTGCAAAACTGACAACTTCACGAATCCCTAGTTTCAAATAATATTTTTTATGTGTTTGTGGTACTCGTGGAGCCTTCTGCAATACAATTTCGATGCTTCATATTCTCCTTATCTTAGTTAACATTCATGAGGATATGAGCTGACATTTCACTCTAAAATACTATAAAACAACCAAAAATTGGAAGCGAATGAATACAAAACATACAAATCAAACTTGAAAACATCAAAACAAAATCCAAATCCACAACCGAACATGAAAACCAAAATATATATACAAATGTATAATATGGTACAAAATGATGCAACGTTTGAACTATCACTTTACTAGATCCCAAATATGATTAGAGTATTTCAAAAGACATATAACATGATAAGCATGCCAAATGTTGTAGGACTCCAACAAGAACAAAATTAATACAAACAATGCAACCAACTTTGACTTGCCTCTCTCACCTCACCAATTTTATTTAGTTCCATTAACAATTCCATAGGTGAGATTTAAATCATTAAATTGATTAGACAACATTTGATTTTCAATTGATTCTTGTATATTCTTTAAAATATCAATTTCACAACTTAATTCTGAATTTATAACTACGCTTTCCTTTTCAAATATGCAATCTTGTAAATAGGAGTCTATTTCTACAAATTTCAAAGCCAATTCATTATTCATATTTTTAGGCCAATAAAATTTATGCAAAAATTTTTAGGCATCTAGGATATCTACTAAATGAGAATCATTATGCATTTTTATCCTAGATTCCATTATTAATTGTTGATGAATTTGATTCAACAATTCAAGTGCATCAACTTTTTTTTTATTCATAAAAGCATTCTTATTAAATGTGAGTAGAAATTAATCCTTGTTCTTCATTCACATTCAATGGCATTTCATCAGAAACATCATTCAAATTCAATAAATTGTCATACACATTTTCACCTGAAGCTTGTATGCTTGGACACAAAAGGTTAGATTTTACCTTTTGCACATTTTCATTTACCAAAGCTTAGTGGGGATTTTCAATTTCTTCTTTTATATCATGGTCTTTACCTTCATCGATTACCTGTTCATTGAACATACCAAAATTGGTTACCCAATTGAAAACATGTCCATATTTTTTAACCCTTATATCTTGTTGGTCAAGGTGTGTATCAAGCAACCCATATTGATGATCAATCATTTGAGTTGTTTTCAATAAATCAACCTCTTTGTCATTTTATTTCAATTCCTTGTTCACTATCCATGGTATCTCTTCCTTTGAATCCTCAAAACAATCATGCGAACTAGTGTCCGAATTTTCAATATCCTAAAATGAAAGAGTAGATTTTACATCTTCCTCATCTAAAATAGATGAGTCATAAGAAACTTTTAACATTTCTTCCCTTTCTATTTCAACAAAATTTTCAATGAATTCATGTTCAAAATGATCGAATATTATAACCTTCTCAAATATTACGAATGTAAGATCTTCATATGAAGTAGAAGTTTCAACATCCTGCATGTCAAGTGGAATAGAAATTTCATCAATAGGGGTGTGAGAAAATAACACATTTTCATATCTTCCCCAACCATTGTAAAAATTGTCATCCAAATTCATGGGATGAAATTCTATGGTATTTATGACATGATATTTTGATTCATCCATCAATTATTTTTCTTCTTTGTCCTTGGTAGTAGGATCGTTATCATTATCCAAAATTTGATGAGATTCCAACTCTTCCAAAATATTCTCAAATTGTGCAGGAGTTGTAATATCTTCTTGTGAGAAAGTAACTGTGTTATCCTACATATCAATTGACACAAAGGTTTCATTAGAATATTTGGAGTGAGTGTATTCTTCCCACTTCTTCCAAGAATCATAGTAATCATCTTCCAAAATCAAGTGGTGACGTTCAACTAATTCTTCAACATCTTCCAATTCATCAACTTGTTTCTCATCAAATTCACCTTCACCTTCCTTAGATGGTTCAATGATTTCCAAAATTGGGTTATTTCTTGAATTTAAATTTGTAAGGCTATCATAGTCCAAATTGGTAACCCATGATTCAATTTCATCACAATTTGAAGGGTGAAGAATTTCTTGATCATTAGTTTCAAGCATCTCATCAAGGGTGTCTTCCAAGAACAAGTGGTGAAATTCTATCATATCTTCAAATTCATTTGTTGATTCTCTTCCAATTTTACTTTCAACCACTTCATTCAATTCTATGGTAGGTTTTTTCCTATCACATATCTCCAAACTAGTTAGATTTAGGACACCATTATCTGAATAGTCATGCACTTCTAAAAATGAATTCATCTCTACACAATCCTCCCTGGTGGATGTTGGCTTGACAACTTGCACCTCCTCCTGAACTATATCTAAGGTGGTTGTAACATTTGGACATTCAAATTCATCCCCTTTATCATTCACCTTAGGCATAATTGGAGTGGAGGGTGCTATATTAGATGGTTGGTGTAGGTTGGCATCAATAAATCCAAAGGAACAATCACTCATGGGAATATGTTGTGCCTTTTCTTCTATTTTTGAATCACATTGTTGTTCTGCCTTTTCTAGGATCTCATAGATTGTATCTAGAGATGGGTCATCCAAATTTTTCCTTAAATATGTAGCAAGTTTGGGGTGTATGGCTCCCATGTATACTTGAATAGCTTCCTCTTCTGTTGTGTTAAAATTTTACCACATTTTGGAGTACAAATCACAAAATCTCCCATTGAATTGACTCAAGGATTCATTAGGCTCTTTACAAATAGAGGTAAATTGATTTTGCAACATCTCTAAGTCAACCTGATTACCAAAATGATAAATATATGTTGCTTCTAGTTATATCCAAGAAGTCCTAACCTCCATGGGTAATTGGCCATACCAAAAGAATGGTTTTTCATCCAAAATGTATGAGAAAAACCTACAAGCAACATCCTCATAGAAAAATTATAATTGTAATAACGTGCTCTTGTAGACATGCAAATTTTGTAGGTATCCTGATGACACCTCTTGGTTAAACAGTCGTAGAAACTCCAATAAAATTTTAGGAATTTTATGGGGTGTCCTATGCATAGGAAGAGCCTTATAATGGTCCCCCATCATCGCTACCATTCTTTCTCTTAGATATGCCACTTCAGCTCTTATATCACATGTCGTAGTTAGTGAAACTCAAAAGATAACTTTAGAACCGAATATGTTAGTCAAATAAAAATATCTTGCCAATAAGAATAAAATGACTAACAATTTTCAAATGAGTAAACCACAAAGCTCATCCAATTAGCATCATACCAAAATATATGCATCAATTAAACCATGAAATAAAATAAAATTCTCAAATTTATGAAAAGGTTAGTATTAACACATCATCAAATAGAGAATGTTAGCCTCAATAAAAGTGATCAACAAAATATCATTAGCAAAGACCAATGTATTTGAATAAACCTTTCAAGTAATATAAATAACTTAGCATTTAGATAGCATTAAAATAAATCAATTCATACCCTCTTAGCTCCCAAAGTGTTGAGTGCTAAAAGATTACCAAATATGCTAATCAAATGAACTTGAAATATTTAGCAATTAAAACTCTCAGAGTTACACCAAATCACATCATTCATGTATGAACAATCCAAAAGCGTTAGATCAATGAAAACCAATGCTTGAATTGCTTAGCATAAATAAAAAAAAGTAAACCAATTCAGGCCCTTCTTCTAGCACCAAAATGTTGAGTGTTAATTATTATTATTATTATTATAATTAATAAACACTCAACAACACACTCCCATATATCCTATGTAATCTACAAATTTTAGATGACTTAAAACCTCCTTATACACCTTGATACCTATGAGAAAGCCATGTTGTCTTCTCCTCAAATAATTCTACCTTAGTCTTCAACTAATATGAGAAAAATATAAGTAGAGCAAGGATATCCTTTATGAAGGCCTCTCATGGTTCTAAATGGTTGCAAGGGAATACCTTTGATTAAAATTGATTATGTCAGAGTAGAGACACAACTCATGATCCACTCTCTCCAATCCTAAGAAAATTCAAAGCTTGCCCATATCCTTAACAAGAAGTTCCACTCCATCCTATTGTAAGTCTTTGATATATTAAACTTTATGATCATTCATCTATTGCCAAAATTTTGCATTTAGTGGATTACCTCCTAAGATAGAACCACACTATCCAAGATATGTCTACCCTCTATAAAACCTCCATGTTCCAAGGAGATAATATTAGCTAGGAGATATTTTAGCCACTCAAGCATTACCTTCATGATTATTTTGTACATGACATTGCATAAGGTGATAGGTATATAATTTAAGATATTCACCCCTCCTCCTGTTTTTTAAATTGATGTAATAAATGTCTAATTTAATGCTTTAAGCATTATTTTATTGCCCCTATACTCCTCTATAATAGCCATTATATCCTCCTCCAAGTTATCCTAGAAGGTTTTAAAAATTGATTATGAATCTATTTGAACATGGAATTTTTCTCGTACCAATTCCAAAGATTGCATTCTTTAGCTCTACCCTATCAATGGTTTTAAGTAGGGCCTATTTTTGTTCTTTAGAAATGATGGAGGATATGGTAGAAATAACTTATTTTTGAGCCTCTTTGTCTTGCAACATACCTTCCTTAAACAATTTAGCAAAATAATCCATTGAATGGAAATGCATACCTAGGATCATATCAAAGGAGAATATGTTCTCATCATAAATAAATTCCATCTTGTTTATCTATCTCCTAGTACAAGTAGCATTATAGAAAAATTTGGTGTTTCTATTGCCTTCTAGTAACTAAGTGTTTCTTGCTTTCTACTTCTAGTAGATATCCTCTTGGTTATCAATGTCCTCAACCACTTTAATCAACTCATCACCCTCTTCTTTGAGCTACTCTATAATATTTCCTTCTCTAAAGAATTTTTGCATCTCATCCAAACTGACCACCAATGAAACTCGTTGGGATTGGAAGGTCAACATTTTAGATCACCTCCATCATTTTAGTTTATCCTATAATGAAGCTACTTGTAAAAACTAATCATTGGTGTCCCATATGTCAGGCATTCTTCTTTCCATCATTGTGGAATTTTCTTTTAGATTTTCTCATTTTGTAAATAAATGTTTGCAAATCTAAATAATTATTTGTGTTGCCCTATCTTGATCCCCCTCTAACAAAATGGAAAAGTGATTCTAGACCAGACCCTCCAAAATCTAAAATTTTAGATTTCATTTCACAAATGTCTCTTCTAAAAAATAAAACTATCTAACTTCACCTTCCTATTATGTGGCTTCCTCCTCTTATTAGTCCAAGTATAGCTATTTATAGGACATTTAATATCTTCCAAGTGTAATGTGTGGACCTCGGTAATCATAAGTTGATCCCCTAAGTTCAAAATTAGAGTTCCCTCTTCCTATTATTTGGATGATAATTTAGCATTATATTCCCCAACAATAATCCCATATAATGCCTCCCTTGAGATTCTCATTTAATGCACCACTTTCCATCGATGGATATGACCATCTAGGTTTTGAGACCCATAGGAATTTATGATTAAAACTTGTTTAGCTATCACATTGCTTGATATAGAATAGAGAGGCAGAAGAATTTTCAAAACCAAATATATCCATTGCAATACAAAAGGGAGCTATTTATATCCCAATATATAGCCTCAAAAATACCTTCTAAAAAGCAACCCATTAAATGCTCAATAAGGAACCTTTCAAAAACGTGTATACATTACCTCAAAAAGAAACTTCTAGAAAGCAAGGCATTAAATGCTCAAGAAGAAACCTTTTGGAAAAGTATTCACATTATAATGGTGGTCACCTGTTAGAAAATAATATTACTAAGCATTAAAAAGTGGTGACCATAGACTATCAATTTGTATCATTCCTCCCACTATAGGAGCATTGAAAAAGATAAAAACTAATGATCCAAACTTTATCACTTTAGTAAATGGCTTGGCCTCCTTTTGTGACCATACTAGAATCATAAAAAAAATAGTAATAAATATGCTTGAAACCCATTTCCTGCTCATGTGGAAGAAAAATATTTTGAGAAAGCAACTTCATGACTTGTTGACTATGCATTCTTTTATAAATAAAAACATTAATATGTTGACTCTCACTATTTTTTCAGCATACCATACATTGAAAAGAAACAAATATAAAGGTGAAATAAATGGGTAAGGTAAATAAAAAAAAAAATAATGGTATGGTAGGAGGGTTATAAGCCATGTGGATAGGAATGTGCATGGTGGTATACTAGGAGCCAAACATAGATTAGGGTTTTTATGGAGGGACTAGTACAAATTTTGGGTATAATACAATGAAGGTTAGGCAAAGTAGGAAAAAAGAAATTAGGCCAATAGGGAGAACACAAAATGGGGGTGGACATTACCAAAAGCAAAGAAAATAAGCACGACACAAAAAATATAAATTGCCAAAATAAATACTATGCGCAAAGACCACAAAGGAGGACTAAAAGAACTAACAATGTGAGGACCAAAAATTGAAATATATGCCAAAGTAGTCTAGATTTTCCTCTAATAGGAAATATTTGTGGGTGAGAAAAAATATTATGCTAGGAGAAACATAAACAAAAACTATAAATATCAGAGGTAAGCAAAACATATGAACAATAATGAGTTGAGTGAGGGTTTCATCATGTTGGCCAACAAAAATTGCAAAGAAAATGTGTGCTATGGAAATGTGATGTTGTGTCCAAGGATAGTAGGTATGGTTTTTAACTAGTAATGTTGATGAAACCATAGAGTAGAGCTAGTCATAGATTTTATGATGGGTTGTAGAGATGGCCAGAAAGGTAGTGACTGTATTAGATGAAAACTAGAAATTATCTGTAATAGTCTAGGTGAGGATGGCATTGGAGTTGACCACAACCATAACGGTGGAAAAATAAATATTTTTGATGAAAAAAATATGTAATTTCCATAATGATCAGCAAAAAATAGTTTGTGTTTACATCAAAAATAGAAACTAGTAAAATACATGGGATGTCTAAGATGAAGTAGGTTTCATTAAGCCATTTGATGCATAATACAATGAATTAGTCCATGGTATCCAACAAAGGTGGAGGATCTCCACACAATAGCCAAATATGCACAAGGGCTTGGAACAACAAAAAAAATAGAAGGTTGGTGGTGGATAGGAGCAATTATGGTTGCATCAAGCTTCCTTGACATCAAAGACAAATTGAAGAATCAATGACAACTGTAGCATTTGTATGTCAAAAAATTAAAATATATTCCAAGAAATATAGGAAATTAGCAAAAATAATTCCTTGAACTAGAATCAAGTGTATGAATTTGTGATGGCTATAACTTTTGAAAATGGTCCAAAGAGAAAATTGGAAGATCTATGATGTCAAATGATAAAAGTGTAGGGAAATGACTGGAACATCTTGTTGAGTTGTAATTTTACCCAATTGTGAAATTACACTCTCCCTTAGGGTTTGAATCCCAAAACCCTCTTTTGCAAAGAAGTTAAACAAACAACTTCTCCAAGGTCTCCGCTATATTAGCATTTGCACATGTGTATTAGTAATCTCAATAAAATATATCAATTCAATGCTAGGAACACCTTAGTGATTGCAAGTAACTATAAACAAGGGGCATGTGTTGGTTTATTTTACCATGCTACTTTAATGATTGTTCATGAAACAAAATAAAAGTAAATGTGAATTGGCCCTCATATGACCACGATGTATCTTTAATTGTTTTTATTTTGGATTTTTTAGGATTGATTTTATCTTCCTTTGGATTAAGTAGATTTTACACAAGTTCTATCTTGCATTAAATCCTACTTTAAAGCATGAAATAGAAGATTAAATATATCTATGAAAGTGAATTTAAAATGATGAAAATATCCATTAAATTTAGCTTCTATCATGAATATGAAGAAAGCCTTTGATGTAATTGATAAATTGTTCCTCTTTGATGAAATTAATTTTCATAAAGAGATACCAATTTATTGCTTGAAAATAATAGCCTCATAATGTCATGATGAATTATCCCTCTTTAATGAAATTAATTTTCACTAAGAAGAAATAATTTCATGCTTTAAAACCAAGACCTTTGATGTAATGGTAAATTACCTCTCTTCAATGAAATCAAAATTTTCATGAAGAAAGGTGCATTTATTGCTCCAAAAATGATAGCTCATTAAATGCCACAAAATTAACCCCCTTTCAATGAAATTGAAATTTTCATGAAAGAAAGGTCATCTCATGCTTATGAATGAAAATGCAGAATTTAAAAATTTGATTTGCCTCCAAAACTTGAAAAAATGAAATTTTGAAATTATAAAAACCCTTAAAAACAACAGTTTTCAAAAATTAATATAAAATTGAAATGACATCAGAATGAGTCTGAATATATTGCGTATGGAAGATTAATTTTCATTCTAGGCAACCATGTATTTATTTTTGTCTTTTTATTTTTTTACGATTTTCATTTTAATGCCTGAAAATTAAAAAAAAAAAAAACTTTGTAAAATAAAGTTTGAAAACTAAAAGAAATAAAAATCTGCAGTAAATCAAATGCTGAAAACGCAGACATGCAAAGCTTTATCAGTTTGATAGCACCCCGTCCTGCAAAACCGAAGATGTGAGAAACTCATACATGCAACCCAGTATATTCAACCTGCATATTGCACAACCAAAATAAACTAAGTGCTAGCTCCTAGGGTTCAGAAATAAATTTCAGATTCGAACATTCGCATGAAGTAACCAAAAGGATGCATAAACTCCATTTATAAATTCAAAAACTGAAAAAGGAAAAAATAAAGCAATTATAACAAAGCATGCAGAAAAATCTCCTTCTTTCTTGCTAACAAGGCCTAAAATTTCTGAAATAAAGCTTTGGCATTAATGTAATGTTTCCATTCTTTACAACATCATTTTGGCAACGCTTGACCTTGCCAAAAATTCCAGCCCCATTTTTTGTATTTCAATCTAGTATTTAAAATTCTTCGATGAATCTTCTCATTTCATTTTCTTGCAATTGTTTTCTCCTTTCACTGGAAACGTAAAACGTTTCATCTTCGTTGGCTTGCAAATGACTATTTTCCTCCCGTTTGGTTTTTTTTATGCCTTTCCCTTCGACCATCAAATTATCATCCACCACACTTCCTCCTATAATAATTTTAATTTAATTTGTGTAACGCCTTCCGACCTTGTCCATAACATCATGGGGAGCAAAAATAGAGCTCTAACATCACATACATGCGACACTTATGCTCTTTCAATAATCATGTATATTATTTTAAATGGTGCCACCTAACCACATATGAATATGTGATCGCTGCTTCTAAGGTTTAATTATTCCCTGCGTGAGCACAAAATGTCCTTATCCCGCAACATAGGTGCTTAATGAACTTTTATCACCCCGAGAAATACCACGTCATACTTTTCATGGACGCACTGCATGCCACCGAGATAATTTTTGGCTACGCCATTTTTTTAAACGTTTTAATGCCCAATGGCTTGTACGATGCTGCCCTCAATGTCTTCGGCATCATGACAAGCAACTTATCGCTCGATGTTAACCTTTGAAACGGTGCCCCACATATCTCATCCTACGTTCAAGGCCCTATTGTTTACTCATGTGTGGCTACATTATCTACCTTTGAATCCCTATGCACTGGCTTCTAATACCTGTTTGATAGCCACTACCTTATTTTTATCCTCTAACATAACCGATGGCATCTACGCTATGCGTTACATGTCATTTTGTTGGACACTAAGTTTACTGTGAAGCCCTCAATTTTTGTGTGTGTTTATCTCGTCGGATTCTAAAATTGCACTATAATGACCTCTGGCTACCACGGTCCTCCATTCGACATGCTTATGTGGACGTCCACATACTTAACCATGGTGCCCACAAGTCCTATGTTTTGGTTAGCGATGACCTCCACACTATGCATGGCGTTGCCATCCCGATCTCGGTGAATACGTCGAACTTCATCTGTATCATGTGAATATACCACGTCTTCTGCCACACTGCCATATTATATATATGAATAATTGAATTTTATGTTTTGAAAGAATTTTTTTTTTCTTTTTAGCAATAGTTTGATTTAATTTGAAATTGTTCAACAAACCAAAATGAATCAAATATAAGCCCACCTTCCAAATTACAACTAAGAAGGCAACCTTGCCTACCTAATACAAAACGAAGCATCTCTAAATAAAACAAAATGACACAAGCTTACGAACATTCCAAAAGAAGACAAATGAAAACACAAGACACTATACACCAAAGACCTTGGAGACAAGATTGAAAACATCGAAGATGAAATTTTTCAAAATTATAACTCCAAGAAGACCCAAAATGATAAAAAGATCAAAATTTAAAGGTGGGTCCCCAATTTTGGGGTACGTTGTGGAGCAACCACAACAAATGGCTACTCTACTAGGAAATGTTCATGAGTGTTTCAGTAAGAACCCAACCTAAAATGAAAACACACAAGATCGGCGAAACACAAAAATTTAGCAATATCTTAAGAAAATAGGGGTAAATAGTTTTAGAATGAATACAACTAATCCATTTGCCTTTGCTCAGTGTGTACAAAAGTGATTCATTCCTGTATTTCTGAAAATCCTCCAGATTCCATCATCCCTTTCTGCATTAGGATATGAAGTATAGCTCATGAAGTGAAGACTTTTACAGACAAAGCCCCACTTCCAGTCAGGCATCTATAGCCCCGGTGATATTTATCTAACTCACCTGTGTGTTCACTTAATGCTTTGCAAAGCCCATCTATCCTAGGTGTGCATATACTTTTAGTACTCACTCTTTTTCTTTTTTTCTCTCTTTTTTTTTTCTTTTTTTTTCTCTTTCTATGTATCAAACTTTGCCTAGCTAGGGCCCCACTGCCAGTCAGGCGTTTATAGCACTAGTGAGGTTTATCTAACTAGATGAGAAGTTTCAGTAAATCTATTGCATAGTTTATACCTATGGAACTCTTGCAAAGCCTCAAGTCTCACTAAGGTTAGAAAGCCAAAATAGAGCATTTTAGATTTTTTCCTAGGGTTGCATAATCAAGACAAATTCATCCTTCTTAATTCCAAAAACACTATTTAATGTGTGTGTGAGTCCCATGTGGAGCTTTGGCTAAATTTTCATCGTTCCACTTTCCACCATTTTGGTCCCCAAAATCCAAGCATGATCACCAAATGACTCATCCCCCTTTTCTCGGGTTCATCAATGTTTCAGATCAGGTGCTCAAACCTACTAAGCAAAGAAACATAACAACAATAGGGTCAAAGTCCCAATCTGATTTGATCAAGTTATTCTATGCTCTTTCTTTCTTCCTTTTTTTTTTGTGTACTCCAACATACTAAACATAGAAAAACCAACACAGGCCAGAGTAAAAAAAATTAGCCACTATAAAAATATTGCATCAAGACAAGGGCCAACCCAAAACATAAAATTAATAACACACCCTAAAACTATGTCCAACCAAAAAATTAAGGACAAAGCCAAATCAGAAAACAAAAACTAAAACTATGTACAAATGTACAATATTGTACAAGATGGTGCAAAGCTTTGAACTATCACTTCCTTGGATCCCAAACATGATTATAACATTTCTAAAGATAAATAACATGATACACATGCCAAATTTTGTAGGAATCCAACAAAAAGAAGATCAAGACAAACACTGCAACAAACCTCAACTTGCCTCTCTCACCCCACCAATTTGATTTAGTTCCATTAACAATCCCATAGGTGAGATTCAAATTATTAAATTGATTAGACAACATTTGATTTTCAATTGATTCTTGTCTATTCTTTAAGATGTCAAATTCACAACTTGATTCCTGATTTAGAATTAGGCTTTCTTTTTCAAATATGAAATCTTGCAAAAAAGAGCCTATTTCTAAAAATTTCAAAGCCAATTCATTATTCATATTTTTAGGCCAATCAAATTTATGCAAAAATTTGCAAGTATCTAGGATATTTACTAAATGAGAATCATTATAAGCTTTTATCCTAGATTCAATAATTAATTGTTGATGAATTTGATTCAACAATTCAAGTGCATCAACTTCTTTTTCATTCATCAAAGCATTCTTATTAATGGTGTACGTAGAAATGAATCCTTGTTCTTCATCTACCTTCAATAGCATTTCATCATAAACATCATTCGAATTCAATAAATGGTCATACAAATTTTCACTTGAATCTTGGATTCTTGGACATAAAGGGTTAGATTTTACCTTTTGCACATTTTCATTTACCAAAACTTGGTGAGGATTGGCAATTTCTTCATTGATTACTGATGGAAATCAACAAACAAGAAAACCAATGATACATAGGTGTTTCAGAGAACCAAATATTTTCCTTACTTTCATGCCAAAATGAGGATACAAAAGAAAGAGCCCTTTTACAATTTTGAAAATTCCCTCAAATACCATGTTTTCCCTTTTTCCCGCCTAAAACAATGCATTTGAAATTTGAAATTTGGGGGCAACTTGCCAAGGTCATAACTTCGCGCTCGTTGATCCGATTGACTATTACAACATGTTTTCGAAAAGGGCATGAGATGAACTAAGTGAGGCAGTCCTTGGCTATTTACTTCAAGGCCTGTGTCTAACTGAAAATCCTCAAATTCGGCCTCTAAGGCCTTCAAAAATATCCTACAAGTTTTACTAGTTTTACAACAAATTTAAAACAATTACAATTTTTTTTTGTTTTGGGTGATGCAAGATCACTATTACACCACTGGATGCTCCTGCATCAGACACCCAGGGTAAATTGAGAAGTGACCTTCACTTCTCTATTGTTGGAAGAAAACCAAGGCGTTCAACCTCAGCCTTCGACAACCAAGATGAATCTTCAATAGGTTTGCCCTTCCACTTAACCAAATATTCTACATACTACCTATTTTTGGTACTTTTGCCGATGCGGGTATCCAGGATCTCTTCTATCTCTTCCGTATCTGGAGTAGATGCTAGAATATTCCACAATTCTACTATTGGTCCCTCACCATTGTCTCCTTCATGGTATTCTACCAAATCTGAAATGTTAAAAATAGGTGATATGTTAAGCCCACTTGGAAATTCCACTTCATATGCATTGCCTGAATCCCATTTTTCTATGATTCTACATGGTCCAAACTTCTTCATTTTTAGCTTGTTATAGGTTTTAGCAGGAAACCTTTCTTTTCTCAGATGGACCATAACTTCATCTCCCACTTCAAATTCCTTAAATCATCGCTTCTGGTCTACCCTTGTCTTGTACTAAGTATTCATCTTAGTGATATGCTTCTTCACTTCTTCATGCAAGCTCTTTAGATGCTCTGCAAAGTCTTCAACCTCAGCACTGCACTTTTCCCCTGTATCCATCTTCCTCAACTCAGAAGCATTTCTTGGACTACTCCCATATATGATCTGGAATGGAGATTTGTTAGTACTCCTATTGACAGAATTGTTGTATGCAAATTCTGCCTATGGCAAAACCAAATCCCATCCCTTGGGCTTATTTCCTACCAAGCATCTCAGTAGATTACCCAAACTTCTATTCACCACCTCTGTTTGTCCATCAGTCTATGGGTGGTATGCAAAACTAAATTTTAGGTCTATCTTCAATTTCTTCCATAGGGTCCTCTAGAAATACCCAACAAACTTGGTATCCCTATCGAAAACAATACTCTTTGGTAGACCATGAAGTCGTACCACCTCTTTGAAAAACAACCCTGCAACATGAACTGCATCATTAGTTTTCTAGCAAGGAATAAAATATGCCATATTTGAAAACTTGTCAACCACCACAAATATGGAGTCATTCCCCCTCTATGTCCTTGGTAGGCCAAGAACAAAATCCATGCTGATGTCCTCCCATGGTCTCTCTGGTACAGGTAATGGCTGATATAATCCAGTATTCTATCTCACACCCTTGGCCATCTGGCACACTCTACAACCCTGTACAAATATCTTCACATCTTGCTACAACTGTGGCCAATAGTAGTTCTCACTAATGAGGGCAATGGTCTTATCTCGACCAAAGTGTCCAACCAACCCTCCACTGTGCTTCTCCTTGACCAGATTCTCCCTCATTGAACTCCTTGGAATGCATAATTGGTTTCCTCTAAATAACATTCCATCTTGGATTAGAAAATCCAACCATTTTGTCTTGTCCAAAGTAACAGGTGCCATGCAAGCCCTCCAAGCCTCTACAAAATATGGATCTTCAGGGTATAAACTCTTAAGTTCATCAAACCCTATGACTTCCACCTTCATTTCTGTCAACAAACACTGCCTTCTACTTAAGGCATCTGCAACTCTGTTTGAATTTCCACTCCTATGCTTCAACACAAAGGTATAACTTTGTAGAAACTCAACCCACTTCAAGTGCCTCTGATTTAGCTTCCCTTGGCTATTAATATACTGTAAGGCCTGATGATCAGTATATAGAACAAACTCTTTTGGCAAAAAATAATGCCTCCATTTCTTTAGAGCCTGAACTATAGCATAAAACTCTTGATCATATACAAAATACTTCTTCCTAGCATCATTAAGCTTCTCACTAAAATAGGCAACAGGTTTACCTTCTTGACTCAACACAACTCCTATGGCACTACCACTAGCATCACAATCTACCTGAAATACCTTATTGAAATATGGAAGTGCTAAAATAGGTTGCTCTGTGACCTTCTTCTTCAACATATCAAAGCTCTTATCTGCTCCTAAGGTCCACTTAAACTCTTTCTTATCCCCTCTCATGGTTTTTGTTAGGGGTGCACAAATACTACTAAAATTTCTAATAAATTTTCTATAAAAACTTGCTAGACCATGAAATGATCTTACCTCTGTAATACTCCTTGGAGTAGGCCATTCGATGATAGCCCTCACTTTTTTTGGGTCTATTTTTAGACCTTCAACTGAGATGACGAATCCCAGATACACCAACTCCTTCTTCACAAAATTGCACTTCTTCAAATTAATCAACAACTGCTCCTCCCTCAGTTTCTCAAAGACTCTTCTGACATGCATCAGGTGCTCTTCCAGGGTCTTGCTAAATATTAAAATGTCATCCAAATAGACAATGACAAATTTTCCTAAAAAATCCTTCAATACCTCATTCATTAGCCGCATGAATGTGCTTGGTGCATTGGTTAGCCCAAATGGCATGACCAACCACTCATACAAACCCTCTCTGGTCTTGAAGGCTATCTTCCACTCATCCCCTTCTCTGATACGAATATGATGGTACCCACTCTTCAGGTCAATATTTGTGAAGTACTTGGATCCACTCAAACAGTCCATAATGTCATCCATCCTTGGCAATGGAAATCTGTATTTGATGGTGATCTTGTTAATGGCTCGGGAGTCTGTACACATCCTCCACTCTCCATATTTATTTGGTGCTAGTACTACAGTACTGCACATGGACTCAGGCTCTCCCGAATCAGTCCCTTTTTTAGAAACTCTTGGACTTGTCTATTTAGCTCCTCACTTTCTATAGGAGTCATTCTATGGGCTGCCTTATTGGGTAAACTAGATCCCGATACCAAATCTATATGGTGATTGATCTTCCTCACTAGTGGCAAACCCTCAGGCACATTATCTGATATAATATCTGGAAATTCTTCTAACATAACCTGAGACTTCTACTGGGGTATCTTTGCATTCTTCTTCCCTAACTCTAGGAATTAATGCATAGCACATATGCTCATGCCTCAAACCATCCAAAAACTTTCTACCTTCAACTAAATAGATTCTAGCACTGCTACATACCTTTTCGTCCACCTCCTTCAGGGGCTTCAGCTTATGGCGCACTCCATTCTTTGTCAGGGAGTAAGTGTTGGCACGCCCATCATGCATTGCACACCGATCAAACTGCCATGGCCTTCCCAACAACAAATGGCAAGCATCCATAGGTAGGATGTCACACAGGACCTCATCACGGTAATTCCCAATATTAAATTTTACCAAGCATTGCTCACTGACCAAAGCCCTATGGTCCTTCTGCAACCACACAATCCGATATGGATGCGGGTGTCTCTTCCTCTCTAGTTGCAGTTTGGTAACCATTCCTTCTAAAACTAGGTTATCTGTGCTACCATTGTCTATGATAATATTACAGACCTTACCTACGCATTTACACCTTGTGCAAAATAAGCTCTTCCTCTGATATGGATCTCTCTCCTCATTCAGCAAGGCTCTCCTTGTGATCAATACTTCTCCTCTTTCTACTTCTTTAGAGTGCTTAGATTCAACACCTTCATCAACAACAATAGCTCGAGCATTACCTTCGGGCCTCTTATTTGTCCTCTCTTGGTGTTGTGGACACTCGTATGCTCGATGTCCTTCTTCTCCATAGTGGAAATAGGTTCCATGAAATCCTCCTCTTCCAAACCCTCGTCTAGACCTTCCTCTTCCTCTCTGGTAACCATTATTCTGATCACGGGGGTAGTAAGCATTATCCCCCTTTTGGTCATGACTATTGTTGGCTTCTCCATTCTTCTTATGATCTTCATTTCATCCTCCATTTGTTCTTCCACTAGTTCTTCCACCATGACCTCTTCCTCTTTGCTTGCTCTCAAACCTTATGTTCAACTTCTCTTCAACCCTCAAGGCAAACTGGTAAGCATCCTCTATGGTGGTCATCCTGACCAGACTTAACTCCTCTTGAATACTTGCTCTTAACCCATTAATATAATGGGCTACCTTCTCCTTGTTGGCCTCAGAATGGCCTATTCTGATTAAAATTTTATAAAACTCCTCTGTGTATTCTTTGATAGACTTACTTGACTACCTCAAACCTTGCATTTTCTTGAGCAGATCCAACTCATAATCAATTGGAATGAACTACCTCTTCAACTTCTCCACCATCTGATCCCACCTGGTTATCCTTTCCTTCCCTCTTTTATTTCTGTCTAGCTGCACTCCCTTCCACCATATGCTAGCATGACCCTTTAGCTTGGTCTTAGAAAACTTGACCCTCTCAGGATCTTCAACCTCCTCATACTCAAAGTATTCTTCCAAATCATTGATCCAATCAATCAACTCCTCTGGATCAAGATTTCTAGAATACGTAGAAACCTCCATCTTCGGTCTCTTTCCAATATGAGATATGGCTCTGTATAACTTGGCTTGTGTAGGATCTACTACCTCTTCTTCTTCCTCGAACTGGTCCTCTTCTTCTTCAACTTCATCTTCACTGCCATCTTCCCTCCTTGGCTCAAACCCTCTACGTAGCTCCTCTTGTAGGGCCCGAACTTGCCTCTGTAAAGCTCTGAAATCTTCTTCTGGCACCATATTTCTCCCACCACCATGGTTTCTTCATGGAGGCATTCTTCTCACTTCTCTCACCAAACCCTAACCACAGATCTTGGTGTAAACTACCTCACATCCGACGCTCTGTTTACACACTCAAGAACTCCTGCTCTGATACCACTTGATAGGAGATCAAGACCAAACAAATAGATCAAACCACATGATACACATAGATGTTATTTCTTTGTCCCCTTAGAGAACCAAATATTTTCCTTACTTTCATGCCAAAATGAGGATACAAAAAAAAGAGCCCTTTTACAATTTCGAAAATTCCCTCAAATACCCTGTTTTCCCTTTTTCCCGCCTAAAACAATGCATTTGAAATTTGAAATTTGGGGGCAACTTGCCGAGGTCATAACTTCGCACTCGTTGACCCGATTGACTATTACAACATGTTTTTGGAAAGGGCACGAGATGAACTAAGTGAGGTAGGCCTTGGCTCTTTGCGCCAAGGATGTGCATCTAATTGAAAATCCTCAAATTCGGCCTCTAAGACCTTCAAAAATCTCCTGCAAGTTTTACTAGTTTTACTAGTTTTACAACAAATTTAAAACAATTACAATTTTTTTTGTTTTGGGTGATGCAAGATCACTATTACACCACTGGATGCTCCTGCATCAATTACCTATTCATAAAACATACCTAAATTGGGCACCCAATTAAAAATATGTCCATCCTTTTCAACCCTCAAATCTTGTTGGTCAAGGTGTGTGTCAAGTAACCTATCTTGATGATCAATCATTTGAGTTGCTTCAAATAAATCAACCTCTTTGTCATTTGATTCCAACTCCTTTTTCACTATCCATGGTATCTCTTCATTTTAATCCTCAAAACAATCATGCAAACTAGTATCCAAATTTTCAATATCCCAAAATGAAAGAGCAGATTTTACCTCTTCCTCATCCAAAATAGATGAGTCATAGGAAATTTTTACCATTTCTTCCCTTTCTATTTCAACAAAATTTTCAATAGATTCATATTCATCATGATTTGATTTGGTAACCTTATCTATTCTTGCAAGTGCAATATCTTCATGTGAAGTATAATTTTCAACATCCTGGATATCAAGTGGAATAGAAGTTTCATCAATAGGGGTGTGAGAAAATAACGCATCTTCATATCTTCCCCAACCATTGTAAAAATTATCATCCAAATTCATGGGATGAAACTCTACGGTATCTGTGATATGATCTTTTGATTCATCCATCAAATATTTTTCTTCTTTGTCCTTGGTAGTAGGATCATTCTTATCTTCCAAAATTTGATGAGATTCCAACCCCTCTTCCAAAATATTCTCAAATTGTATAGGAGTTGTAATATCTTCCTGTGAGAAAGTGATTGTGTTATCCTGCATATCAATTGACACAAAGGGTTCATTAGAAGGTTTAAAGTGAGCATATTCATCCAATTTCTTCCAAGAATCATAGTGATCATCTTCCAAAATCAAGTTGTGATGCTCAACTATTTCTTCAACATCTTCCAATTCATCAATGTGTTTCTCATCAAATTCACCTTCACCTTCCTTAGATGGTTCAATAATTTCCAAAAGTGGGCTACTTTTTGTATCCAAGTTTGCAAGATCAATATCTACATTTTTAACCCATGATTCGATTTCATCACAATTTGGAGGGTGAGGAATTTCTTGATCATCAATTTCAAGCCTCTCATCCAAAGTATCTTCCAAGAACAAGTGGTGAAATTCTATTATATCTTCAAATTCATTTATTGATTCTCTTCCAATTTCACTTTCAATAACTTCATTCAATTCTATGGTAGATTTTGTCCTATCACATATCCCAACACTAATCATATTTAGGACACCATTATCTGAATATTCATGCACTTCTAGAAATGAATCCATCTCTACACAATCCTCATTGGTGGGTGTTGGCTTGGCAACTTGCACCTCCTCTTGGGCAATATCTAAGGTGGTTGTAATATTTGGACATTCACATTCATCCCCTTGATCATTCACCTTAGGCATCATTGGAGTGGAGGGTGCTATATTCAATGGTTGGTGTAGGTTGGCTTCACTAACTCCAGAAGAACAATATTTCATGGGAACATGTTGTGCCTCCACTTGCCCTTGTTCTACCATTATTGCAACCTCATAGATTCTAGGAAAATATGAGTCATCAAGGTTTTCCTCAATAAGTGTAGCAAGTGCGGGGGGTATGGCTCCCATGTATACTTTAATAGCTTCCTCTTCTTGTATGTCAAAACTTTCCCACATTTGAGAGTGCAATTCACGGAACCTCCCATTGAATTGACTCATGGATTCATTAGGCTCTTTACGAATAGAGGTAAATTGATTTTGCAACATATCTAAGTCAACTTGATTACCAAAATGATAAAGATAGGCTACTTCTAGTTGGATCCAAGAAGTCCTAACCTCCATGGGTAACTTTCCATACCATAAGAATGATTTGACATCCAAAATGTATGAGAAAAACCTACAAGCAACATCCTCATAGAAAATTTGGGATTGAAATAATGTGCTCTTGTACTCATGCAATTTCTATAGGTAAGTCAATTTCTGTAGGTATCCTGATGTCACTTCTTGATTAAACAGTCGTAGAAACTCCAATAACATTTCAGGAATTTGATGGGGTGTTCCAAACATGGGAAAACACTCATAATACTTTCCTAACGTAGATACCATTTCTTCTCTTAAAGATATGATTTGCTCCTCTAATGTCGCCATTAGTGAAACTCAAAGAATAACTTTAGAACCAAATTTTTTAGTCAAATAAAAATATCTTGCAAAGAAGCATAAAATGACTAACAATTTTCAAATGAGTAAACCACAAAGATCATCATGTTAGTATCATCCAAAATATATGCATCAATTAAATCATGACATGAAAGAACATTCTCAAATTTGCCAAAAGGTTAGTATTAACACATCATCAAATAGAGAATATTAGAATCAATGAAAGTGATCAACAAAATTTCATTAGTCAAGACCAATGTCTTTGGATAAATATTTCAAGTAACATGAACAATTTAGCATCTAAATAACAATAGAATAAATCAACTCAAACCCTCTTAACTCCCAAAGTGTTGAGTGCTAAAATATTGCCAAAGATGCTAATCAAATGAACTTGAAATATTTAGCAATTAAAACTCTCAAAGTTACACCAAATCACATCATTCATGTATGAACAATCCAAAAACGTTAGATCAATGAAAACCAATGCATGAATTGCTTAGCATAAATAAAATAAAGTAAACCAATTCAGGC
Organism: Wollemia nobilis; assembly: GCA_028583015.1. Classification (NCBI taxonomy): domain Eukaryota; kingdom Viridiplantae; phylum Streptophyta; class Pinopsida; order Araucariales; family Araucariaceae; genus Wollemia; species Wollemia nobilis. Next base: position 1,834,076 of record JAQPPZ010000861.1, on the reverse strand, counting down.
CCTCCTTCTAGCGCCAAAATGTTGAGTTGTAATTTTACCCAGTTGTGAAATTACACTCTCCCTTAGGGTTTGAATTCTAAAACCCTCTCTTGCAAAGAAGTTAAACAAACAACTTGTCCAAGGCCTCCACTATATTAGCATTTGCACATGTGTATTAGTAATCTCAATAAAATATATCAACTCAATGCTAGGAATACCTTAGTGATTGCAAGTAACTATAAACAAGGGGCATGTGTTGGTTTATTTTACCATGCTACTTTAATGATTGTTCATGAAACCAAATAAAAGTAAATGTGAATTGGCCCTCATATGACCACGATGTAGCCTTAATTCCTTTTATCTTGGATGTTTTAGGATTGATTTTATCTTCCTTTGGATTAAGTAGATTTTAAACAAGTTCTATCTTGCATTAAATCCTACTTTAAAGCATGAAATAGAAGATTAAATCTATCTATGAAAGTGAATTTAAAATGATGAAAAGATCCATTAAATTTAGCTTCTATCATGAAGATGAAGAAAGCCTTTGATGTAATTGATAAATTGTTCCTCTTTGATGAAATTAATTTTCATAAAGAGATACCAATTTATGGCTTGAAAATAATAGCCTCATAATGTCATGATGAATTATCCCTCTTTAATAAAATTAATTTTCACTAAGAAGAAATAATTTCATGCTTTAAAACCAAGACCTTTGACGTGCTGGTAAATTACCTCTCTTCAATGAAATTTTCATGAAGAAAGGTGCATTTATTGCTCCAAAAATGATAGTCATTAAATGCCACAAAATTAACCCCCTTTAAATGAAATTGAAATTTTCATGAAAGAAAGGTCATCTCATTCTTATGAATGAAAATGCAAAATTTAAAAATCTGATTTACCTCCAAAACTTAAAAAAATGAATTTCCGAAATTATAAAAACCCTTAAAAACAGCAGTTTTCAAAAATTAATATAAAATCGAAATGACATCGGAATGAGTCCGAATCTATTGCGTATGGAAGATTGATGTTCATTCTAGGCAACCATGTATTTATTTTTATCTTTTTATTTTTTTACGATTTTCATTTTAATGCCTGAAAATTAAAATAAAAACTCTGTAAAATAAAGTTTGAAAACTAAAAGAAATAAAAATATGCAGTAAATAAAATGCTGAAAACGTAGACATGCAAAGCTTTGTCAGTTTGATAGCACCCCGTCCTGCAAAACCGAAGATGTGAGAAACTCATACATGCAACCCAATCTATTCAACCTGCATATTGCACAACCGAAATAAACTAAGTGCTAGCTCCTAGGGTTCAGAAATAAATTTCAGATTCGCATGAAGTAACCAAAAGGATGCATAAACTCCATTTATAAATTCAAAAACTAAAAAAGGAAAAAATAAAGCAATTATAACAAAGCATGCATAAAAATCTTCTTCAACAAAGCCTAAATTTTTTGAAATAAAGCTTTGGCATTAATGTAATGTTTCCATTCTTTACAACATTATTTTGGCAGCGCTTGACCTTATTCCAGTCCCATTTTTCGTCTTTCAATCTAGTATTTAAAATTCTTGGATGGAAATTTCTCGTTTCATTTTCTTGCTATTGTTTTCTCCTTTTCACTGGGAACGCAAAACATTTCCTCTTCATTGGCTTGCAAGCGCCTCTTTTCCTCCCATTTGGTTTTCTGATGCTTTTCCCTTCAACCATCAAATTATCATCCACCACACTTCCTCCTATAATAATTTAATTTTAATTTGTGTAACGCCTTTCGACCTTTTCCATAACATCATGGGGAGCGAAAATAGAGCTTTAACATCACATACATGTGGCTCTTATGCTCTTTCAATAATCATGTATATTATTTTAAAGGTGCCACCTAACCATATATGAACATGTGACCGCTGCTTCTAAGGTTTAATTATTCCCCGTGTGCGCACAAAATGTCCTTATCCCGTGTCGTAGGTGCTTAATGGACTTTGGTCACCCCGAGAAATGCCACGTCATACTTTTCATGGACGCACTACATGCCACCGAGATAACTGTTGGCTATGCCATTTGTTTAAATATTTTAATAAATATTTTAATGGCCCATATATGAGATTATTTGGTTAATAAAAATTTACTTCTATAACTGCTTCTCCACTATGTCTAGTTATTCGTTTTTATCGTCCATCGAAGTTGCCCACTTTCTCACTCATGGGACATGTTGGGTGGACCAAATATAAACTTCCATGAATTCTCGGTGAATACCCATTACTATCGATGGCAAGCCTCCATCGCGAGTCCATGTTGCAGGCTGCGCTTGTTCATCGAGTTTGTTATTGACGTTAAAAAATACTGACTCGCAGTGTTATTCATCTAATTTTGGCTTTGCACTTTTTCATCGATGTTCATGCAGCTCCATGCAGCTCCACATTTGTTGGCCTATCGTCGAATACTCCATAGTGTCGTCCATCCTTCAAATTCACTACCTTCGACATCTAAAATACTCCTTGTTGCCATGTGGATCCACGTAACCTTTCACAAAATCGCCCATGTCACCATTACGCTACGCTTGGAAACATTCACCGCATCAAATCTTCAACACCTACATCTGGCCTCTTTGATCAACGGTGCCTCATCCTTGTTGATAGTGGGGTCCATTTACTACTGATGTTTAATGGCACTGTAATATAGCACCGTGGGTCCTTCAGTCATGTCTTCGTCGCATCCGCTGGCGCCCCATCGCTTGGTTGCATAAAACTCCACCGCCAAACTTTATTATTTTGCTACTACGTTAGAACTCGATGAAAGACACTGCTTACCCCATCCGAATAATCTATATGGACGCCCATGTCTCGATGTGCCACATTATGCTCTCTTATTTTGTTTCATTCGATGCTCAGAAAAGTAGCCCTGTCACCACTGCGGAGCACCTCTTCCTTGGCTTGTTGTCGAATGTCTAACTTGTTGGCTTCTCCGTCGACGTCTGACTCAGCCCAATGCCACATCGAACTGACCATCTCACCGCCATATAACTCAGAGGAAGTCCACCTCGTATTGCCTACTAGATCTATTTTGCTTCAACCGACTCCCATGTCACCATCGGGTCCCACATAGCTATCTACGTGTCATCATCGACTCTAGGCTCTTGGAGTTTCCATGTCTTTCACTGCGTTATTATACTTGGCTACATCAATTCAAACATCCCCATTGCTCGTCGTTAACCTGCACAAGAGAAAGGACTTTAATTAGAAATGATATAATTTTATCGTGCCTAAAATGGAAAGCCATAAAATGTGACACAATGCTTCACTTTTGCTTTAGTGAATAGCCATTCTAATTTAATTTATTGAATATTGTTATCACTTTTATATATATATATATAAAGGTTTACTTTCGTTTTATTTGATTTTTTTTTTTTTTTTTTTTTTTCCGGTGGTAACTTTATATTTTAAAGATATACAAAAGTATATACATATGCTTTTATTTTATTTTTATTGTGATGATTTTTTTTCATTCTAACTTATATAAGGGTTTATTGTTTTTTATTTTTATATATTTTTATTATTTATATATATAATATATTAAAGCATATTATATATATAAATAATTGAATTTTATATTTTGAAAGAAATGTTTTTTTTTTTTTCTTTTTAGCAATAGTTTGATTTAATTTGAAACTGTTCAACAAACTGAAATGAATCAAATATAAGCCCACCTTCTGAATTACAACTAAGAAGGCAACCTTGCCTACCTAATCCAAAATAAAGCATCTCAAAAGAAAACAAAAGGACACAAGCTTACAAACGTTCCAAAACAAGACAAACGAAAATACAAGACACTATACACCAAAGACCTTGGAGACAAGATTGAAAACATCGGAGATGGAATTTTTCAAAATTATAGCTCCAAGAAGACCCAAAATGATCAAAAGCTCAAAATTTAAAGGTGGGTCCCCAATTTTTGGGTACGTTGGGGAGCATCCACAACACATCTATGATGATAGAATTCAAAACATGACAGTCAATAAAAATTGGATAACATGAACACCTTCTAGGGAAATGAGCAAGATGCATAGATCATGTGTGCCAAAGTTTGTGAATATTGTTAAAGTTTGAATGTGACTAGTTGGAGCCCTCTCAGCTAGCCAAGAACAAAAATAGAGAGAATGATTGGAAAAAAGGAGGTTAAACATAGTGTTGTAGGTGGTGTATGGAGGTTCAAAGCTACTATGGATGGAATAAGTTATGGTGGTGATGGATCAAGAAGCCATGATAGGGGCCAAAGAATAGGGCTAGCTAAGAAAAAAAATATGGTAAGCAATGACAGTAGAAGAGGCCATGATGGAGGAAAACCTTGTGTAGGGAAAACATCTAAAAAATAAGCCAATAGAAGAGATGTGATAGGCTCCAGGCACTATTGGTGGGATTTAGAAGCACAGAAGGAAGTGCAAGAAATATGAAGAGAATAAGGACCAGTTGGAAACATTACGGATATCCAAATTTGCAAAACACCATGCAAAGGAATAGCAACAACATGACATGAAAGCCATCAAAGATTCAAAGTGAGGTTGGTGGTACCACTAGGTTCAAGGTGGTAAAGAAAAGAGAGAAGTTTGACTAAAGAGGGCCAAGGAGGAGGCAACGAAAAAGTTAGACCATACTGGTACATTGAATAGTGGAGATATGGAAACTATAAAAACTAAGTATGGTGGTCGATGGCTAAATAATAGGACCAAGATAGATGTAATATTTTGAATACACAACCAAAAACAATGTCATAAACAAACCTAGTTTGCTTGTATTTGCTTTAGGTGCCTCTAAAAAGATAAGAAAAATATTTTTATTAGAAATAACAACTTCCAAATATTTATTAGAAAAACTTTTAGATTTGCCTTCTTGTCAATAGTAGTATAGTCTAGTGGGAATATGTTGGGATACTCATCCATAGACCCTAGTTTTATTTCAAGTCTTACTTATTCAAATGAATCTTCTTCTTCAAAGAGAATAATATCTTATGCTATAAATTTTCCTAGCATGGTATCTTAAATGTGTTGGATGTGCATTGACAGCACTTGGCTTGTTGAGAGCTTTATTCTATGGGGGTTCTCTTGATAGGTAGCATGGTGCCTTAGAAAAAAATAAAAACAAAAGAAAAAATGGAAATAGGAGCAATCAAATAGAGGATCGAGATGCTCTAATACTAGATTATATAGAATCAAGAGGCAGAAGACTTTGTAAAACCAAATATGTCCATTTCAATACAAAAGGAGGTTATTTATAGCGCAATACATAGCCTTGGAAGGAACCTTCTAGAAATCAAGGTATTAAATGCTCAAGTAGGGACCTTTTAAAAAAGTGTTCACATTATAACAATGGTTGCATATTAACAAATAATATTACTAAGCATTAAAAAGTGGTGACTATAAGAATTATCAATCCCTATCATTATTCCTAAAATGGGATGTGAGGACATCCCTCCAAGCTATATGTTCTAGTGTCATCTATTCAAGAGAGTTTCAAAAGGTAACACTCCCCCTTAAGTCACCTTGGGTAGCCACTTCAATATAACTAGTACCCCTCCAAAGTCTATTTATTGTTTTATACATGAGATCTAAAGATATTTGGTCTCCTAGATAATAAAAAAAATTATTTTACTTTTCTCTAAGAGTCTTCAAACAATAAATTGATGGGTTTTTTTGTTTAAACCCCTAATATTCAATTATTGTATAATCATTGGTTACCTTGAGACTAGTAAGAGTCTATTGTCCTCATTGATCCCCTAGTGGTCATTTTGTTTGCTTAAGATGCTATCAATTTCTTAATTGATTTTCTTCCCACTCCTTGAGAGTTGATATTATTTTATCTCTTCTCAACCTAGTTGATCCCCATAATTTGAATTATATATGTTCTTTTCTACCACACCCATGATGACATCTATTACTATTGGTTACTCTTGGTTATGCACTATCAATACCCCTACCATATTTTATTGTGCTCATTTAACTCTATTACTTTCTCTAGGATAGAAGGAGCCAAAAGAGAGGCTTGAACATGGTTATTATTGTTTTTATTATTCCCACCCACTCCTTCCATGAGTTGTTATTCTTCCTACACCACTATTGTATTGAAGATAACATATCTATTTGAGGGCTTGGGTTGGGTTTGCTCTTTGCTATCTTTTTTCTTTTACCTCTTCCTTTTGGGCTATTCAAAACTATCTCCCTTTTCTTCTCCTCCCTGAGAAGTATTGACTACTTATTTAGTGACTATAGACTTACCCTAGTTAGGAATATTTGGGATTCCCAAAGTAGCTCCCATTTATGTGATCATATTGTTTGAGTAGGACTGATCTAAATACCCATATTTAAGGTAAACTCTACACTTGAATGGCATAATCTAATTCCTGAATCCAATATAGTCTTGCAAGTTTGATTTCCATATATGTTAGACAAGGTTAGATGAGATCCATTTGAATGCATAGTCTAGAATAAATGGTTGTGTTTCCTTATATTATATCTCTAGAGATACCCAAATATCTTCCAAGAAAGTTACCAATGATTTCCAATACCTGTTCACTCTAGAACTCCATTAGGAGTACATACAATTAGATCCAAACCAGGATAATAGATTTTTCAATTTGAGGATCAAATCCCACTCTCCAAGGTTAAACAAATAATCCTACCAAGAAATGATTCCTTTATTTTTATTTGAATGTTCTATTTCTATCAGTTGGTGAAAAATATTTATACTAAAATATCCATTACTAACAAACTGTAAAGAATACTCATTGAGAGGCTCCTAGTTTTGTTGAACCCTTGAATTTATAGATTAGGTCATGACTGGCACTATATAAGACCATTTATTATATTAAAATTTACTCAATTATGATGTTTGGTCTTGATTCAAACTATGGCAAGCATCCATTGATTATAAGAGATGCTCATATTTTTCTAGAAACTATAAAGAGCATTTTTAGTGCTTCTTTAGTCCTTGTTTGAGATTTATTCTTCAATAAATATGTAAATAAACTCTATCTAAGAGATAATTTGGAGGTATTCCTATTGGGTCCTCGTAGGGCAACATTATTTTATTTGATTTTGTAGAAACCATAAAGTGTTTCATCTACCTGATTGATGCCTAGTTATTTTGGAGTTTTGTTTTAATTCCCCTATCACCCCTAAAAATATTAATTAGGGAGAAAAAAGAACAAAAATATTCTTTAGAATATATATGAAATTGATAATACTAGAATAAAATTATGATCTCTTTTGTTTGATTTCCTTTGGCTACAATGAAATTCTACATAGTATTAAACATTTAAAGTAAAATTTAACATCTATTACTCAATTTATGGGTCTATTTTGGATCTTATTTTGGAATTTATTCTTAGTTTACATTTAAAAAATAATATTTTTATATAAATCATCTTCGTAATTTCAAATTACTCTAAAATAAATTATTTACAAAGATGTTGGAGGCTTCAATTTTCAAGATATTGAAGGTGTGTTGCATACAACGTAGTATTTTAATATGTTTTGGATAAAATACAATTCACTACAAAATTCTAGAATGGTTGGGCTATAGGGTTGAGATGAATTAATTTCAACTTCAATCAACACTCTTGCTTTGGTACCTAAAATTACCAATAAAAGTAGTCAATTACATGAGTCTTAAAGAATAACTCTATAAGATGAACCTTCACGAATTAATAAAATCATTACATCAAACTATGCAATAAATATGGGGTTTCAATCTAATGTTTTACATATTCCTTTGTCATAGGTACTTGTTCAAAAATATAAGATTATTTAGTCACTTGTATTTTATATTAAAAATTGAAATTTTGAATTTGTACTATTGATCCATAGAAATAGCCAAAATATTTTAGGATGAAAAGAATATTTCATTTAGTTAATGGTTTGTATCCATCCCTTACTTTCCTTTATTTTTAGACTATGTTATGGGTGGCTTCATAGAGATGGTGGTGATAAGAGTCTTTACAAATAGGAGACTCTTTGTTTCATTTATAAAAACATTAAGTACTTGACCTAGAAAATGTACCTACATTAGATTGATCTTTCCATGGGTTCTAGGGTTTTAAATAACATCCTCTTTAGCCATATCTACCATATAGAAGACAATGCAATGTTAAAAGAATACTTAAAATAAATTTATAATATTTTGCATTTGATACTATCCACCACAATACATATGACTTGTTGAGTGGTATTTTCACCCAATTGTGAAAGTACACTCTCCTTTAGGATTTGGGTTCCAAATCCCCTCTTGCAAAGAAGTTAAACAAACAACTTCTCCAAGGTCTCCGCTATATTAGCATTTGCATATGTGTATTAGTAATCTCAAATAAAGATATTCAATTTAAATGCTTGGAACACCTTAGTGATTGCAAGTAACTCGTAAACAAGGGGCAATGTTGGTTTATTTTACCATGAAACTTTAGTGATTGTTCATTGAACCAAAATAAAGCAAATGTGAGTTGGCCCTCATATGACCATCGATGTAGTGCTCAAATTACCCCTCTTTCGTAAAATTAGAATTTTTATGAAGAGAGGGCAATTTTAGGCTCAAAAAATGGAAATTTGTGAAATGCCATAAAACATAACTCCTTCAATGAAATTGGAATTTTCATGAAGGGAATGTCATCATAGGCTCATGAATGAAACATGAAACTAAAAAAATGAAATTCGGCCCAAAAATGGAAATTTTCTATTTTCGGATTTTTTAAAATCTGTAATAAAACAACAACTTCGATGAATTTTTAAAAATACTAAACAACTCCGAAAATGAAATTTCAAAGTGCGTATTGGAAGTCTGAAGTATAACCTACGCAATGGTGAAATTATTTTTGGATTTTGAAATTTTTTAAATGTTTATTTTAATGCCTGAAAATTAAAATAAAAGTTAAAATTTTTGGAAAATAAAATGCAGAAAATGAAAATGAAATGCAGAAAATGGAACACAAAATACATTCAAGTTTGATGCTATCCTATTTCGACAAAACCGAAGATGTGAGGTTTTCATGCATGCAACCTAACCTATTGGACTTGCAAAACAAGCACAATCCGGATAAGCTAAGTGCTGGCTCCTAGGGTTTTAAATGAGGTTTTCAGATTTAGACATTCGCATGAAGCAACCAAGAAAACTTGCATAAACTCCATTTACAAGCCTAAAATCTGAAAAGGGGAAAAATAGACATTTAATCTTGCATGCAGAAAATGACTCCTTTCTTGTCCATAAGATGCAACTTTCTGAAACTTTATGTATTAAAAATTTGTCATTTTACAATAACAGAAATTTCTGGTTTTCCCAAACCAGTCCATGGAAGAAAAACAGCCCAAACAGGTCCAGAATGGCCCTCTTGCCTTCAAATCTGCAACTCTGCTCGCAATAGTTTCCAACCCCTCAAAACATCCTTGCCTGGCGTATTTAAAATTTTTAGGAAGCTTTTCGTTTCATTTTCCAATGGTTGTTCGTTTCATTTTCCAATGGCTATTCGTTTCACCTTCCCTTGTGCATGCATGTGTTTTGGTTTCCAAAAAGGCTTTTCGTTTCTATTTTGTGGCCCTTCGTTTCATTTTCTCCACATGGGCTTGCGTCCATTTCCTTCCGTGTGTAACGACCATCTTAAATGATTTCAAATCATTAAAGATTCCTTATGTAACATTTTGTCTTATTCATTGGATTTTGTCCTTATGTCCACGTCACTATGCAGTCTTCAGTTTCACTGTCCTGCCTGCCCCTTTTGAGTCACGAAAATGCAACATGTCGCGATATCATGACACTTTTGCCTCCTTGCTCTCTTTTGTTGCTTTTAGCCGCGAGAATGTAACATGTCGCGATATCGCGACACTTTTGTTTCTCTGTCTGCCTGCTCCTTTTGAGTCGTGAAAATGTAACATGTCGCGATATCGCGACACTTTTTTTCTCTTCTTTTTGAGTCGTGAAAATGCAACATGTCGCGATATCGTGACACTTTTTTTTTTTCAACCGCGAAAATGCAACATGTCGCGATATCGCGACACTTTTTCTTGAAAATGCAACATGTCGCGATATCGACTGAAAATGCAACATGTCGCGATATCGTGACACTTTTTTTTTCTCTTTGGCCGCGAAAATGCAACATGTCGCGATATCGTGACACTTTTTCTCTTTGGCCACGACAAATGCAACATGTCGCGATATCGCGACACTTTTTCTCTTTTGGCCGTGACAATGCAACATGTCGCGATATCGCGAACTTTTTCTCTTTTGTCGCGATAATGCAACATGTCGCGATATCGCGACACTTTTTCTCTTTCAAATGCAACATGTATATCGCAACTTTTTCTCTTTGCTGACAATGCAACATGTCGCGATATCGTGACACTTTTTCTCTTTTGGCCGTGACAATGCAACATGTCGCGATATCGCGACACTTTTTCTCTTTGGTAAATGCAACATGCGATATCCACTTTTTCTCTTTGACAATGCAACATGTCGATATCCTTTTCTCCACTTTTTCTCTTTGGCCGTGACAATGCAACATGTCACGATATCGCGACACTTTTTCCTCTTTTCTCTGCTTTGAACCACGAAAATGCAACATGTCACGATATCGCGACACTTTTTCTCCTTGCGGTGTTTTGCTTTTTCTTTGATCTTTAGCATATGGGCCACTTCGGTCTTCTTGGAAAATATGCAAAAAGGTGGGTCCCCAATTTTGGGGTACGTTGTGGAGCAACCACAACAAATGGCGACTCTGCTGGGAAATGCTCCTGAGCATTTCGGTGAGAACTCAACCTGAACACCTTCAAAACTCAAACACAAGCGTTAGCAAATATCCCAAGAATGAAACTAGACGAGAAATACATGAAGCATTAGAATTATTAAGCATCAGCTCGGTGTGTGCAATGTGCTTCATTCCCTATCATTTGAAACTCGTTCAACTTTCCATTGTCGGTTTCACTTATGATTCGTACTATGAGAGGTTATGAATGATTCTTGTAGGATTTAATGTATGACAAATATGCTAGAGATATAACAACCTGCTTTGCAAAGGCTCAAACTTTCTAGTATCATGAACAAACATATTAAAACTGTCAAACCCTCTTAGGACCAAATATGTGTATACTGAATTAATTTACTAGATCCCAAAGTTGGTTATGTGTCACTACCATCTTGAACCCATGTGCAAGTGTAAGTGAAATCAGAGCTTTGGGGAATAGGATTCCCAACCTAAGCGAGATGGGAATTTAACCCTATCCTTACTACTCGATCTGGAGTTCATTACCTCATCTTGAACAAAATGATTTAACCTGTTATGGATGAAATTGTCAAGCTAGCCTGTCCGTTTGAGCAGTCAGTGGTCTTGCTTTTAGACAAGACATGTTGCCACGCATGAGCATACTCCACTGCCAGTCAGGCGTCTATAGCCCCGGTGGAGATCAACCCCATAATCTAGGATTTGACTTTACTTTTGATTTCTTGAACCTTGGGGATGACTACCCATCCTTGCAAGGGACATGTAGTACGATCCTTCCAATCCAATATCAATGATGCAATAAAAGTAGAATGAAAAATATTTGCTTTGGAACTTCAAGTTCTTGAGCGGGAAAAATAGAAGCTTTGGGGAATCGGATTCTCAACCTAAGCGAGATGAGAATTAGACCCTATCCTTACTACTCCATGAAGGTCAAATCAGAGCTTTGGGGAATCGGATTCTCAACCTAAGCGAGATGAGAATTAGACCCTATCCTTACTACTCTGATTTTAGACTTTAAGCACTATGGGAGTGGTAAAAACCATTGTTTTAAGGATTATGTTGCATGATAGGACAGACACGAAATACTCCTTTCGCCTCACCTTTTCTTCCAAGTATGGTTTTGACCATTTTACTCAAGATTCTCTTTAATATGTGTAGAACGTGCTTGGTTCAAGATAGTTCGGGCATCAGTTCCCAACCTTAGGATCCTTTTAATATATGTTATGTAATAACCCTAAGAGGATTCGACACCTTTTCAATGATTGTATTTGAAATGTAGATGCAACTGAGATGAAATGTATATGCAATGTCGAATGTAACATGAGATATGGATGAATGCATTGCTCTTTTTGAAATGCGGATGGAGTATACCACCTACTTTACCATAATTTGTAAAACCGACAACTTCATGCATCACAAGTTCCAAATGATATTCTTTAATGTGTTTGCGATACTCGTGGAGCTTTCTGCAATACAATTCCGATGTTTCATATTCTCTTAGTCTTAGTCAACATTCATAAGGACATAAGTTGACATAAGTTGGAGCTTTTTTTTTTTTAAAGACAAACCAAAAGTGTCCAAAGGACCAACACACAAAACTTAAAACCAAAATGAGATCCAATCCAAAACCAAAATGAGATCCAATCCAAAACCAAAAAAAACCAAAAGTATATACAAATGTACAATATAATACAAGATGGTGCAAAAGTTTGGATTATCATTTTCCCGGATCCCAAACCTGATTAGAATTCTTTAAAAGACATATGACGTGATACGCATACCAAGTTTTGTAGGAATCCAACAAAAACAAGATCAAACCAAACAAAGAAACAAACTTCCACTTGCCCCTCTCACCATACCAATTTGATTTAGTTTCATTAATAATCCTATGGTGGAGTTTCAAGTTTTCAAATTGATTAGACAATGATTGATATTCAATTCCTTTATGTCTATTCTTTAAGATGTCCATTCCGCACTTTGATTCATGGTGTAGAAATAAGCTTTCATTTTCATTCAATAAAGCCATAACATTAATAATATTTGAATCAAACCATTCATTAGGCAAACCTTCATTCGAATTTTGCATGGTGAAACCAAAAAGGTGAGATTTTACCTTTGGCATGTTTTCATTTGACCTTACTTGAAGAGGATTTGAAAATTCCTCTTTTCTCTCATGACATTCATCATCATGTAGCACTTGTTCTTTCTCCATGACTTGTTTATCAAAGGCACCAAACTTAGGTACCCAATTGAACATATGTCCATCCCTTTCAAACCATAAGTCTTGTCTATCTAGGGGTGGGTTAACTAACACATTTCCATGATCAATCACTTGGGTTGTTTTGGGTAACGTGAGATTTTCAATTGGATCATCAATGATATCAAACCCAAATGATTTAGGTTTTGTAATTTTCTCATTTTGAAATGGCATAATCATTGTAGCACAAGTAAGTGGATCAAGATTTTCAATTTCTTTTCCTTCAAAGGAATCTAAAGCAAGTGACTCTCTTTCTTGATTCATGGTTGTAGAATCCTTATCATGTTCCAAAATTTGATGAGATTCGAATTCCTCTTCCAAAACTTTCTCAAATTGTACAGGATTTATAGTATCCTCATGTGAGGAAGCAATTGAGTTATCCTGCATATTAATTGACACAACAAGTTTATTAGAAGATTTAGATTGATAATATTCTTCCCATTTCTTCCACGAATCATAGTAATCATCCTCCAAGTTCAAGTTGTGACGCTCAAGTACTTCTTCTTCATCTTCTGATTCATCAACATGTTTCTCATCCAATTCATCTTCACCTTCCTTAGATGGTCCAGTTATTTCCAAAAGTGGGTTATCTCTTGAATTCAAATTGGTAAAGCTATCATAATCCAAATTTGTAACCCATGATTCAATTTTATCACAATTTGGAAGGTGTGGATCCTCTTGGTCATCACTTTCGAGAACATCATCCAAAGTGTCTTTCGAGAACAAGTGGTGAAATTCGATTATGTCTTCAACTTCATTTGTTGATTTTCTTTCAAATTCATTTTCAGCCACTTGTGATGGCTTAGGAGCTTCTATAATGGGATCGATTTTTGAATTCCGTGTCATATAGTTGCTCCAATCCTTTGCAAGTACATCTGACCAAATCATATCCACATAAGTTTGTTCATCCAAATCCTCCTTTTTGGGTAATGATTCTAGATATTTCTTTTCCAAAACAAGATGGTGATCATTTGATTCCAACTTCTTGTTACCCATCCATAGAATTTCTTCTCCAAAAACTTCATGCTCTTCAAGACTTTTCGAATAGGTATTTACTTCAACGTGAGTCACCTCAAAATCTCTTGTATCGCTTGAAGAAGCATAACATGAAACATCATTAAGATCGGCATTATGAATTTTCTTCCTAGGATGATTTGGATGCATACATTGACGTGCTCGTTTTTGTGGTGGAACATGCCTACATACCTTCTTAACCACTTTCTTTTGCTCTTTTACTTCCGATGCGAACTCTTTGGGTTGAGTGGTAGAAGTAGTAGGATTAGTTGGATTGATATCCACGGACAAAGCTTGAACATTTGTTGCAATGGTTCCATGGGTGACCACATGATTCTCTAATTGAGGCATAGTTGGATGGATGGAAGTACTTGTATAAGCACATGTGGGAGCATAAGTTGGTATGGTAGGATAAAGTTGATTGTAGGGAAAAACATTTGATATCAAATTTTGTTGTGCCCACGCTTGATTTACCATCGAGGTTTGATTGCAAGCCCCTAGTTGTCCTACCATAGTTGATTGCTCCATTCCATAACCTTGTGGCCTCAATTGTTGATCTACAATCATAGCTTCTGTGTAGGCCGATGCAAGATCAGTAACCAAGGGATTCATCCTAACAAATATGGCAAACAATGGATCCAATGCTCGAAAGTATATTTGAAGAGCACCACTTTCCTCAATAGTATAGGGAGAAATTAATCTCGCATAAAGCTTTCGAAACCTCATGTTGAAACTTCTCACTGGCTCATTAGGTTCTCTTTTGCAAGAAGTAAATTGTTGATATATCGTGAGAGGATCAATGAGCAACCTAAATTGATTGATAAAATCATCTTTCAATTGAGTCCAAGATGTAATAGAACCAGTGGGTAAATTGATGTACCAATCATATGCCACCTCATCTAGGGTTCCAGGAAACATTCTACATGCCACATCCTCATGTTCGACATTCCATCTAACTAGGATATCCACATAGGCTTGAATATGTTCCTCGGCTAATGTTGGACCATTGTGTTTAAATTTGGGCAAACGTTTTTCTACGTTCTTGGGTAAATCATGAGAATCTCCACTAATGTTCAAAGGATTAACATGTATCCCATACCACGTTCCTGCAGTTGTAGCCATTAATGAAACTCAAAGAATAACTTCAAAACCAATTTGTTAGTCATGAATAAAAGAAGGAACCATGACAAAGCAATATTCTAAAAATGTAAATTAGTTTCTGATTCACCGGATCGCATATGCGCAAGTGAAGAGCATACTCCTAGTGTTGTAGGCTTTCCGATTCACAAGATCGCATTACACGCAAGTGAAGAGCATAATACCGACAACAAATACATTTTAGACAAAATAATTCCTTACAAATAAGCATGAAATGACTAGCAAATATCAAACATGTAACGTATGAATAATCATGTTAGCATCAACCAAGAGATGTATCCATTAAAATCAAATGAAAGTAATTGCATGGAGACAACCTCGTTAGTCAAGACCAAAATTTTTCAAAATCAAATCAAAACACATTATTCTTGTATGAACAATCAAAAGCGTTAGAACAATGCATAGCAATTCATGTCCTCCTTTTAACACTACAAGGTTGTATTGTTAAAAGAGGGCTAAAGATAATAATCAATAGGGCATGAAATATTCAAAATTTAAATCCCTATAGCATTTAAATCACACTGAAATAAACCAACTTCAGGCCCTCCTTCTAGCGCCAAAATGTTGAGTGGTATTTTCACCCAATTGTGAAAGTACACTCTCCCTTAGGATTTGGGTTCCAAATCCCCTCTTGCAAAGAAGTTAAACAAACAACTTCTCCAAGGTCTCCGCTATATTAGCATTTGCATATGTGTATTAGTAATCTCAAATAAAGATATTCAATTTAAATGCTTGGAACACCTTAGTGATTGCAAGTAACTAGTAAACAAGGGGCAATGTTGGTTTATTTTACCATGAAACTTTAGTGATTGTTCATTGAACCAAAATAAAGCAAATGTGAGTTGGCCCTCATATGACCATGATGTAGTGCTCAAATTACCCCTCTTTCGTAAAATTAGAATTTTTATGAAGAGAGGGTAATTTTAGGCTCAAAAAATGGAAATTTGTGAAATGCCATAAAACATAACTCCTTCAATGAAATTGGAATTTTCATGAAGGGAATGTCATCATAGGCTCATGAATGAAACATGAAATAGAAAAAATGAAATTCGGCCCAAAAATGGAAATTTTCTATTTTCGGATTTTTTAAAATCTGTAATAAAACAGCAACTTCGATGAATTTTTAAAAATACTAAACAACTCCGAAAATGAAATTTCAAAGTGCGTATTGGAAGTCTGAAGTATAACCTACGCAATGGTGAAATTATTTTTGGATTTTGAAAATTTTTAAATGTTTATTTTAATGCCTGAAAATTAAAATAAAGTTAAAATTTCTGGAAAAATAAAATGCAGAAAAATGAAAATGAAATGCAGAAAATGAAAATAAAATGCATTCAGTTTGATGCTATCCTATTTCGACAAAACCGAAGATGTGAGGTTTTCATGCATGCAACCTAACCTATTGGACTTGCAAAACAAGCACAATCCGGATAAGCTAAGTGCTGGCTCCTAGGGTTTTAAATGAGGTTTTCAGATTTAAACATTCGCATGAAGCAACCAAGAAAACTTGCATAAACTCCATTTACAAGCCTAAAATCTGAAAAGGGGAAAAATAGACATTTAATCTTGCATGCAGAAAATGACTCCTTTCTTGTCCATAAGATGCAACTTTCTGAAACTTTCTGTATTAAAAATTTGTCATTTTACAATAACAAAAATTTCTGGTTTTCCCAAACCAGTCCATGGAAGAAAAATAGCCCAAACAGGTCCAGAATGGCCCTCTTGCCTTCAAATCTGCAACCCTGCTCGCAGCAGTTTCCAACCCCTCAAAACATCCTTGCCTAGCGTATTTAAAATTTTCAGGAAGCTTTTCGTTTCATTTTCCAATGGTTGTTCGCTTCACCTTCCCTTGTGCATGCATGTGTTTTGGTTTCCAAAAAGGCTTTTCGTTTCTATTTTGTGGCCCTTCGTTTCATTTTCTCCACATGGGCTTGCGTCCGTTTCCTTCCGTGTGTAACGACCATCTTAAATGATTTCAAATCATTAAAGATTCCTTATGTAACATTTTGTCTTATTCATTGGATTTTGTCCTTATGTCCACGTCACTATGCAGTCTTCAGTTTCACTGTCCTGCCTGCCCCTTTTGAGTCACGAAAATGCAACATGTCGCGATATCACGACACTTTTGCCTCCTTGCTCTCTTTTGTTGCTTTTAGCCGCGAGAATGTAACATGTCGCGATATCGCGACACTTTTCTCTTTTGAGTCGAAATGAACATGTCGATATCTGACACTTTTCTTTTCTGATGCAAATGTCGATATCGACACTTTTTTTTTGTCATAAAAATGCAACATGTCGCGATATCGCGACACTTTTCTTTTGGCCGAATGCAACATGTCGTGACACTTTTCTTGGCCACGAAAATGCAACATGTCGCGATATCACGACACTTTTTCTCTTTTCGTGAAAATGCAACATGTCGCGATATCGTGACACTTTTTCTCTTTTGCCGCGACAATGCAACATGTCACGATATCACGACACTTTTTCTCTTTGGCCGTGAAAATGCAACATGTCGCGATATCGCGACACTTTTTCTTTTAAATGCAACATGTCGCGATATCGTGACACTTTTTCTCTTTTGGCCGCGACAATGCAACATGTCACGATATCGCGACACTTTTTCTCTTTTGGTCGCGACAATGCAACATGTCGCGATATCGCGACACTTTTTCTCTTTTGGCCACGACAATGCAACATGTCACGATATCGTGACACTTTTTCTCTTTGGCCGCGACAATGCAACATGTCACGATATCGCGACACTTTTTCTCTTTTGGCCGCGACAATGCAACATGTCGCGATATCGCGACACTTTTCCTCTTTTGGCCGCGACAATGCAACATGTCGCGATATCGCGACACTTTTTCCCTTTTGGCCGCGACAATGCAACATGTCGCGATATCGCGACACTTTTTCTCTTTGCTTTGAACCGCGAAAATGCAACATGTCGCGATATCGCGACACTTTTTCTCCTTGCGGTGTTTTGCTTTTTCTTTGATCTTTAGCATATGGGCCACTTCGGTCTTCTTGGAAAATATGCAAAAAGGTGGGTCCCCAATTTTGGGGTACGTTGTGGAGCAGCCACAACAATTACCTACTTGGATAGCTTAAAATATCCATGTTAAAGGGGTTGGTAACCAAAATATTTCTTCTTACTTTGAATTTCTTATTTTTGAATTGATTAAGAGGAACACCTGTTGTAGATCTATATACATTAACATCTCTCAAACTTACAAAAATGGTAATATATGATTGAGATGGCATTATAAATAAACAATATCATACATCAATGGACAAGACATTAAAACTTATAGAAAATATACTGGTTAACACCACTCCTATTGGGTAATAAATCACAACATAGAGAGAATAATTCAATAAGGTAATTAGTACATAAAATCAAGTCAAAAGGATCATCAGTTAATCACCAAACCAATAATGGAAAGTATACAATTCAAAATAAATAAGAATAATAATTTTAAAATTTTATTAAGTGATTATTTATGGATGTTGATCCCTATACGTGATCAATCTATGAGTGATATATGATGGAAAGGTAACATGAGAAATACTTCTTTCAACCAATCAAATATTAGAATCAACCAATTTAAGAACCTAGGAAAATTGAAGGTACAATTAGCAATCCATTTGTTTGAGATATTATCGTTGATGTAAGGATACTAATTGATTAATTAGATAGGGAGTTGGTATTGAAAACTATCAATTCATCATACCTTGAAAGAGGAAACCCAAAAAAACTTGACAAGGAGACTAATGAATAGGATATAACAAATTCATTAACTAATCAGACCAAAATTACCAAGTCAGTCAATCAATCAACAAATAAAAGAGGAACTTTTGGTAGGAAAAACCATAAACCTATAGAGTAAAAGGTGTTAAAGAGGTAGATTTTTATATCCATGAATATATAGTGAGCATATGACAACCCATTTCTAGATAATTTTGAAATGTGAATTTCAATATAAACATTGACTTTGAAGATAAATTTATTCAATAAATAATGTTTCAAATTACAAGGAAGATTATGCAACTAAATATTGCATGTTGTGAAGTCGACAATTATTGATTTTCTTTCTAAGTAGCATTGCCCAAATTATTTGACCTAGAAATCAAAAGAATATTTGATTTACATGTAAAAAGTAAACTATAAATTAGATTTTTAGAAATGTTTTGAATACTTTCTCTTAGATGTAAGTGTTTGGAGCATATTTGTGAGGTTCCTCTTAGGAATCTATGAAAAAACACTCGATTTTTTTATTCTATATAAATTTACAATGGATATTTGTTCATTAATTTTGTCCATGCATGGTAAATATATGTTGATCTATATATGTGCTTTCATTTTTTCTCATGATGAATGAAAATTTATATCAAGAAGTTATAACTATTTTGGTTTGATTTTTCATGATTCCTAAAAGTCCTCTAAAAATAAATGAATAAAAATATTTTTTTTAGATGTGAATATATTGTAGTCAAATAAGTTCTTATAATAACTTATTGGCTCTCTATATATCAGCAAATATATTTATTTTTTTAGCATATTCCTTTTCTCCATTCCTTAAATTTATAATAAAATAAACAAGGAACTAATCCTCTCAAGAAGTTGATTGAGTTCAAATTAGATTATCCAATATTACTATGCTCTAGGGTGTGCAAGTAATCATTAGATATTATCTTTTGAAAAAAGTACAACTTTGTTGGTGGTGAAGAGTCTTGTCCTCTTATATATGAGATAGGTGTGGACTAACTTTGTTAGTCCTTTGGTAGGATTATAGTGATCCATTTTGATCGAAAGTTTTGGTTACCCCTCTTCACCTAGTTGTTTCCTTTATTTCACCTTTCTTAGTCATTTTTATCTATTAAATTTTCCAAAACCCTAAAATAAGGATAGAGTTGTGATTAAGGGACATGTTTACACATATCCAACAAAGCATGTATCCTAAAAATCATTGGTACCAAGCTTACCATATTAAGTGGATATCTTGATCGGTGATTAAATTTTAGGTCTTTCAATGTATGGTTGTGATCCTAACATGTCTTTACACCTAGGATTAGGATGTTGCATCACTTAGAACAATGGTTGTAATTTTATATATTTTAAAAGAATGTATTTAGCTATTGACCTGAAAAGGGAAAGGTATTCTCTTCATCCACTATAAATTTCCATTTAATCTTCTTATTTTCTCACCAAATTTTGCACTACCAAAAATGTTTAAATAATTTAACTATAATTATTTAGTTTTCATATATCTATCTCTATTTCCACCATTATTAATAATCATCTCTCTCTCTCTCTCTCTCTCATCCTTCTAGGTACAACCAAATCCATTGACAACCGATTCATTACCTTCCATGAAAGATACCAATACTAGGAGAACAATACTACTAGGATTTGTAGCCAAATATCAAGAACTACTACTTGAGGATTGATTTTAGAGGTATGTCATATCCTTTATGTATAGTCTAGGTATAATCTCTCCTTTCTTACAATGGTTATGTAACAAGAAATATAGAATTGAAGTGAGTGTTTTAACTATACTTAATATTAGGTGTTTTGGTCCTTGATGCCCTAGTTGTCATGTAATTTTATTTTGTTGCATTGGGATTTTTCTTAGCTTATGATTTTTGAAGAACACAATCTTATACTGAGAGGGGGGATGAATAGTATAAGATAAAACTTTTACCTTTCTTTCCAAAGTAATAAATTCAACTATTACCAATTACAATAATGAAACACTGCACAAATCATCACACATAAGAGACACAAATTTAACATGGTTCACCCAATGTGGGCTACATCCACTGAGAAATATTGCTTATAAATTTATCAATAAATTTTGTGGGCACCAACCCAAAGGAGACACCAATCCCCTATTACAATGTTTGTGGACACCAATCCCTTCTCAAGTTTTATGGATACCACTCCACTCTATTCTAGTTTTGTGGACACCACTCCACTCTGTTCTAGTTATGTGGATACCACTCCACTATGTTCTAGTTTTGTGGACACCACTCCACTCTGTTCTGGTTCTGTGGACACCACTCCACTCTGTTCTAGTTCTATGGATACCACTCCACTCTATTCTAGTTCTATGGACACCACTCCACTATGTTCTAGTTTTATGGACACCACTCCACTCTGTTCTAGTTATGCTCCAAAGCCTACTCATAACTCTGCTCAAATATGCTCCAAGACTGCACATAAGGCTTGTTCAACCTGCTCACATTCTTGCTCATAATCCTGCTCAAATATTCTCAATAACACTACTCAAACCTGCTCATAATCCTACTCAATTTTTCTCAATAACACTACTCAAACCTGCTCACAATCCTACTCATAATCTTGCTCAAATATGGTCACAATCGTACTTAAACATTGCTCAATTTTACTCATA